>JAQISU010000157.1:2235000-2947500 GCA_029339505.1 Unio delphinus | reverse complement strand
ATTCAAACAGGGTCTCATCAATATCATGCTGCAAACCAACGAATTCAACCATGGTCTCATCAATATCAGGCTGCAAACAAATTAAACTCAACCATGGTCTCATCAATATCAGGCTTTAAACCAAAGAATTAAACCATGGTCTCATCAATATCAGGCTTCAAATAAACCAATTCAACCATGGTCTCATCAATATCAGACTTCAAAAAAACCAATTCAACCATGGTCTCATCAATATCATGCTGCAAACCAACCAAATTCAACCATGGTCTCATCAATATCAGGCTGCAAACCAACCAAATTCAACCATAGTATTTCAGTTACCATATTTCACAGTATCAGACTGCAAACCAACTAAACTCAACCATGAACTCATCAGTATCAGGCTTCAAACCAACCACATTCAACCATGGTCTCATCAGTATCAGGCTTCAATCCAACCAAATTAATGATGATGTGGAATCTTGGCCAATATCAAGCCATATATCATATTTTACCCAAAAAATGTATGAAGAAAAAAAATTGAAAAATTGTATTATAACATTTGGTAAATTTAAGGAAAGTACCACAACAATGTATTGTAAAGAAAACTGGTTTTGATATTAAATCTGTGATAAAAGTACAAATGATGAAATCCACATATCTTGGGGATAAGAATGTATTGTGGAGTTCATGGGATACAATAAATATTCTACTATATAATATGACTTTTATGATTTATTTCAGAAAAGTTAAATTAAACAATAGAAGAAGAAAAAAAAAATCAAGCTAGAATTATTAAATTATTAAATTTGCTTCATTCTTTCCTTGTCCATCAACAGATGTCTCTTTTTCATACAAATGGCCCCTACAAGTATTTCAGTTACCATATTTCACAAATTGTTCAATACACATTTTGCATGGACAAAGGTAACTTCATTTAACATTTAAATTTAAAAGGTCTGATCACAGGAAGTATTCTCAAAAATATAAAGATAATATATTTTAAAAAAAACGAAGCTGTAACATTGTACCATTTAAGCCACATAAAAGCTACAACAAAGCATAATGCTAAATATATGTGACCACTACAAAAAATCCATATTGAAAATAACAGTAAATATCCAATGAGATCAAGATATAATTTTCAATCTCAGTGATTTTATACTATATTATCTGCCAACTAGCCATGCCTTGGTTTTGTAGCCCCCTTGTGATTTCAAACCTAATTTTTCCCAGGAAGTCTCTAACATTGTCATCAAACCAAATGGAAGATTTCATTAAACACACCTAAACATGCTAATGGACACTAATGTACAGTAATGGAACTGAAATATAGTAATCTAACAACAAAATGTAAGCAGTGGAGGAAGAAATAGAGCTTTTTTATGCCCATTACTGACATTGGTGAATAAAATAAATTGTATCATATTGTTTTAGATCCTTGTCAACTATCTTATGGCACTGGTATACAGTAATGTATACCTATATACAAAAAGGTATATTTGGTAGCAAATTTTAAAAAGAAAGGAAGCCATATAGCCTAATCTTAATATATTCGTATTTATCACACAATGGTTAACATAAGTATGTTTAATGCTTTTAAATGCATGATCCTCTTTATTGGTTTTCTCCAATAATGTATTAGCATGGAACTAACCAACTCATGTGGCTGACTTGGGCTCTGTTGGTGCTGATTTCTATAGAGTAAAGGTATATCAACAATAAAGTACATTTACACTAGAATCACAATAAAAATAATCATAATTTATAAAAAAATTTTAATAAAAACATCATATTTAACAATAGTTTGATTACAATTATTTCAATGAAGCTATCTAAAAGATGGAAGTATCCACTTTTCTTAATTAATAGTAAGGTTTTCAAAAACAAAATTTGAGGATATGATGGGACAAATAAAGCAGGCTCCACATATCCCAGCTCAGTGTGCACTTTGTGTAGTTAATGCTTTTGTCATTTATCCTAACCTAACATCATTAAATATCATCATATTCATCTTCATCATCATTTGTTTCAAAGCTGGTCCTCTGATTAAAGAATAGTAAAACATGACAAAAATGTTTACTTTATTATTCAAGAACATCGATTGCCTGCACTTGATTATCGTTATGATGTTAATTTAATTTCTTTGACATTACTATATTCCATCCCTTTATTCAGGCCCTAAACAGTGAGCTTGCTGTGTGTCTTTTTGCTGGAAAAGTCCATTTCAGTGAGAGAAGGAGGTTTATAGAACAATGCATATGCTGAAGGCCAAAAGTGTGTTGTATGCATATAATATTTGCAATTTCATACTTTTTATATTTAATAAAACACAGATAAATTCAATAGGGAAAGCAGTCTAATTCTTAAATCAAGGATGTAACTCCCAAGGTGATGAAAATTGAATCAATGATAAACTACATTATTCCTGTTGCCTGAAAACACTGACTTGACCATGCAAATATTGCACTGTTTTAGTTAGGAAACTCTTTTGGAAGTAAATATGAACTAGAGTAGAGTGATAGATACCCTCAAGTAACAAATCAGGCTAGAAATTACAGACAGATGAATTAAATGGCTAGGTTTTTGTGTATTTTGTAAATCCTTGATAATTTTCAGTATTAAAATTGGTTAGGAGCTTCAAACTGCTGATGGGTGTTGGATACTCTAGTGTGATATTAAAAAAGTTAAATCTATGACATTATGGAATCTCAAAGGTCAAGGTAGTCTGGTATACCATGGTAATAAATGGAGTATAGTTATACATGTGATGCCTACTGATCACCAGGGTCAACAGGGAGACTACCTTATTCAGAACCTACAAATGCCCAAAAGTTTTTTTTTTTTTAAACTACAGAATGTTCAATAAGCGTTTAAATGCATACATAGGCAGTACCTCACTTTGCACAGTGTCTCCAGACCAAATAATAAACAAGAGGTCCAATTGGATTTGATATCACTCATATGATGGACACTTTCATTAGTATTGTAATAATACAACCTATGTAAACTACCTATCAATGAAACATTATCTTATATTGATTTTACATGTTTTACAAAATCCTGATGAAAAATCTCAAGATAATGGCACAATCTTATTCCTATGTAAGGCATCCATGATCCTGATGACATGTACCCATTCACCATTATGTATCGAAATTGAATGAGAAATAAATCCCACCTGAAATACAGATTAAAGTCAATATCTCCATCAATGACATACAAAATCAAATTATGCATAGGTCTCACTTATAATAAAACTAATCCCATCATTGTGATCATGTTAGTCTATTTATCGAGTGTTATAAAAAAGATGATTAGAAATAGTTATGGTAAAAGCTCTTAAAATCAAATGCAAATCACCTAAATATTATACATGAATTTAATTATAATGGTACTCAGCCAAGATTTTAATTAGTTAAGTATATTACATTTACCCAACATAATCCAAACCGAATAAGACATACAGATTCTAGCATGGCAACAAGCCAATCACATGCAAATTCATTATATTAAATGCAAATAAAAAACCAATAGCCTATACACTGATTTAATATTTAAACAAAACCAGAAAAAATTATTTGCCTTCCAGAGTAGTAAAAAACAACCAAGCACATACAAGATCACCCAATTAATATGTGTGAATAATTTGTTTTCAAACTCCTTATGGCATAAGTATATATTCCGAAACTAATCACAACTGGGCGAACCATGTGGCTTCCAGAGTGGTAACATTCACAGCCATTCTGATGCAAAATTACCTCAGTAATGTGCATACATCTGACTCGTTAATCAAACTTGTCCAAGATTTTAGTATTTGCTGACAGATGGATAACTGAAAGCTGACTTGTCCAGGGTCATTTCCATAAGTTCACTTTTCCCTAGAGTTCCAGTGGTCTAAAACTCATGAACTTATATTTTTAAAAGCAATCAAGTTCTCATTTATATCATGTTCTAGCATTATGATTCTTTTACTGGAAATCATCTAACTGTGTTGTCCAAATTAAAAAGTCAGGCATCCTTTAACAAACATAACAACCTAGTTTTTAGCTTATATGTAATATATATTTTGCTGACTGGTTCACTGAATTTATGTTTTATCCATTCAGTATAGTTGATCTTAACAGCTACAGGTAATGGGCAATGAAGAAAACCTTAATGTTTAGACTGGTTTCAAAAATTTTAAAAAATACACAAAGTTTGCATATGCCACAAATGAAATTCATCAATTAACTGGAGAAATAAAAATTGTTTATTTTATGTTGAGCTTCAGATGAAACATAGATGTTTTGAGTCTTTGCAAATGTCTGAGATCTTTTTTTGCTAATACAATGATAAAAAAAGTGGTCTGCTCTTGAAAGATATTAAATGTCACAGTCTAACAATGGATAGCAGATGAGAGGAAATGTCAAGTGAGCAACAACAATTGGCTAAAGAAATGTCAATTGGTGAAAGTTAAATCTCTCAGAAATATTCAATGTTTATTTTCTAATATTTCAAGGTGCATGAGGAAATTGAAACTAAATTTGAGCAACAAGGAAATGTGGATAGCATGAGCTGTCATGGATGGAGAAAGGTAACTGATGCTATGGGAAATAGACAACTACATGTACTAAGAATATGAAGAGGCCAAAGAGAGGACAGAGTTTGAGATAGACAGCCAATATGCATCTGAAAAGCATTATTAATGATAATTCTGCATTGAATACATTATTATGGTTTAAAGAAAGTCTAAGTTTTGGAAAATTATGACTATACATGTATCTGCCAATAATAGAATGTTCATATTAAGTGGTGCAAGGAAAAGAAACATCAGCTGTCTGAAAAATATTGGAATGAAGTTATATTTTCCAATGAAATCCAGGTTATTAACATCAGTGACATCTGTCTGCATGAGCAGAGAACCAGCAAAACGTTTACAGAGCAAAATATCGAGAACAATGTTATGGAAAATACATTGTTCTGTTGCTGCATTACATATCACGAAGTATACGTATGAAGTATATATAACTTCAATGATTGAAGCTATGAGATATGATAATAGTGACAAAGGCAATGCCTGTCAAGTTATGAGATATGGTAATAGCGACAAAGGCAATGCCTGTCAAGTTATGAGATATGGTAATAGCGACAAAGGCAATGCATGTCATTGCAATAACATCTTTCAAATTCTACATTCATAATTCAAGATGGTGCTGCACATTCTATATTACAAACTGAAAACCTGAAGCAAGCGCTGTACTTAATCTTGAGTTATTCAGTTTCTATATTAATCAATTAGTATTCTTGTCTTGACACTGTCATCTTTTTGTTGCATCACAATACATTACATATACCATTAATTCAGTGCCAATTAGTATACTTGTCTTGACACCTATCTTTTACTTGCATCACAAAATATTTCCACTCATTCAGTCCAATTATTATTTAATATATCTTTATAAGCATGTAGACTGGAATGTTTTAGGTTTTAGTGTTCAATAGACATAAAAGTATGGCTGAAAAATTAAACTCATTTCTAAGGTAAATCAAATTCTGAAATATCTGTAAATAAATCTATATTTCAATCAAGACAGAGGTAATACAAAACTAACATCTCTGCTGCAAATACGAGTTTCTTTATATAAAAAAATCTGAAAGATCTCTCATGACTTAACACTCATAGGTTCAATGAGAGCTTTATATAAAAAATCTGAAAGATCTCTCATGACTTAACAGTCATAGGTTCAATGAGAGCTAACTGTTATTCTAAGGTTGCTGATGATTTTGGGTATTTTTTTCTCCTTTATTTATTTAGCTATATATTTATGATGCAATAATTGTATAGGCCTAAGCTATAATCTAACTATATAAAAAAATCTGATGTTAAAATTATTCTATTTTAATATTTCAGTTCTTTAGAAAATGCAAACTATATTCAAACAAAACTGCATATGATTAATCCCATATATACAGTCGACTCCAGTTAACTGCACACCCTTGGGCCCATCACAAAATTGTGCAGTTAACTGGAGTGTGCAGTTAACCGAAATACAGTACAGTACAGCTTTAAATCAGCACAGCACGAATATATGTGAAGAATAAATTTAAACAATGATTATAATCCAACTTTTACTTAAATGTTAAGCTTGTTTTCCTTCCTCTGAACATAATTTCACTGATTCAACCAGTGGATCAAGGAATTATAGCGAATTTCAAGAAATTCTATAGATCGCTTGTTATTTGAAAACTGGTGTCAGACATTGATGGGTCATCTTCCACAGAAAAAGCGTTCAGCTCCAAAGTCGTCTGCATCCTGTTTTTTGCCATGTTGTCATTTAAATTGAATTCTGTTGCTCATTTTCCATCTTTCCAACCATCCATTTTTTGGTTTGAAATCATTCAAACGCGAACGGTTTAGATCAACGTGTATCAGTTATCCGGCATGTGCAGTTAACCGATGTGCAGTTAAGTGGAGTCGACTGTGTGTATATATATATATATGTGTGTGTGTGTGTGTAGTATAAGACATTTTGTAATTTCAAGTAAAAAATATTTCATTAAAGATAAATATGTTATACAATTTGGATGCTAAGAATTAAATTGCAATAAAAGGTGGTTTACATGCATTAGTAAATTGAATCAAATATTTATATCAATGAAATACATAGGAATTATAACATTTACTTAAGTCTGAATACTCCAAACATTTTCCATTATCTACAAGGATAATCCTCAATCCAATCTGTATTGGATTATTTCTTGACCTTACGGAATATGAGCAAAACAAGTGGCAATTGTATGGTAATGAATACTGTAATAATATGCTATTAGACAACACAGAAATATACATTTCAACATTAGTGTAATGTCATCATAATTATATCTATATCTCAAGACCTTTGAAAAAACGTCATGCATTTACATTTTTTTGCAAAATTTAGAAATGTTTGACTTAGCATTAGCCATCACAATAATAAGTAATGGATGAAAATGTTGACACATTGAAATGTGTTCTTTTACAAGTGAGGTTTCCCTTGTCAACTTAAACACACTTTAACTAAATTAATCATAACAAAATACAATATAAACAGTATAGCCAAATTATTGCATACAAGTAATTACGTCAATAATATCTCAAAATTGCTATCAATTCAGACTAATCATAGCATACTATGATGGAATAATTCCTCTTTACAATTCTAACAATACATTTTGTATACCTACACTGTTTCCAAAATTAATAATTAGACATTCAGTGCATGCAAGTTGCACCCCAGTGTGCTGTTCCTGCTCAATGAAGTTAAAATGGCATTAGGAAAAAACCAGTATGCTTCCATCTAGTTCAGTAATAACCACGCAATGAAAAGGTATTTTAGGCACAAACATGTATCGCATTCAAGACTTTTGACTTTAAGAAATCTTGTCTGTCCTTGAAACTGCATCAGTTGTCAGATGAGAAAACAGTTGTTGAATTTTGTAGTTTTACATCTGACACATTTAACTTTATTAGATATATAATTTATATATTATAAAACTTCAAAAAATAGCTTTAAAAATTTTATTTTACAGTTAAGCAAATTTATAAAATACAAAAAAAATAATAAAATATAAAGGAAAACAAAAATATATATGTCTGACAATTCATCTTTTAAATTATGCTATACAGACCCAAATGATATTCCACCTTAATTGTACTGTATAGACCCCACAAAATATCCCATCTTAAATGTATTTGTAACATTCATGTGACCACACAGAAGTCCAAAACTAATGATAAAGAATAAGTTCTTTGATTGATACATACAAAATTACATCAGTCTATACATGCATATTAATGTGCCGTCGATCTTTTACTTCATCTGGCTTCAGCAGCCTTTGCATAGTATTGTTCATTAGGAGTTAATAACAATAATTCTAACAGCTTGATAAAAAATATGTCAAGTTACCTGAATGACCTGAAAATCTGACCAAGTAATTCATATGCAGAAATATACTGGCTAAATTTTATTAGTTAACTGTGCCAATGAAAAAACAAGGAAGGACAGACGGATAGATACAGTAGTAATTATCTCCTTGTCATAGACCCATGATTATATGAATAGGGTATTATATTAATTTAATGATTTATGAAGTTTTCTGAACTGATATTGACTTAGAATGACATCTTGTCAAAGCCATGAAAGTGAGTAAGGAAATGATGATGAAGAAAAACAAACATATGATATCATCCTACCATTTCTACATTTTAAATAATTAGAATAGATTCAAGCTTATATATATTTATCAATATTTTAATAATAATATTATAAAATTCAAAGATTTTTAACAAAATTAAAATCTAGGCTTCAAAATGCAACTAAGGCTTGCACTTATATATTATAGTACATGACTATCAGAAACAAACTTGAAAATATTCAACAGCAATTCATTTACCACAGTGATTATGTATATTTCTTCCAAAATAAAGAAGCATTCTCTTCAAATTATAAAAAGTCATCAAATGAATATGTCACCTGATGAGGATGATACATTTTCTTCTGATATGATACAATTTATATACAAGAAGATTATGGTATAATAGACCCCCACAAATCCATTAACGACTTATGGATTCAACATATTGATCTCCTCACTGATAATTCATGCCCAGATAATTTGCAAACCTGGTAATAATGTGGAATCAGTTGTGGGTCCCACTTTTTTGTCTAGAAATGACTTACATAATAGACTTTTACTTGTCGAACAATAAAAGAAATCACAATGAAATCCAGCAAGTAAAACCTTGATTTATCACTTATTTTATCAACAAAAATGGTGGTAAGTGCCCAGTGATTTGAATCAACTTTATGAACTTTGCAACATCTAATAAGAAGTCTGATATTTTGTTTAATTATCTATTTTTAAAAGATTCTCATTAAACTGTAAAAATTATTTGATGAAATTTCAAGCCATCAAAATGTAATTCCTAACAGTGGCAGCACTTTAGGAAATACAGTCTGACCCCTCTATAACATGATAATTGGGAGCAACCGAACTCAACCATGTTGTAAACCAAACTGTGCAGTAAGCAACCATGTCAGTTAACTCAAGAAAATGATGCATGTGCCCTGAAAAATTTGTGGGGGAGGTAGGGGGTAACCAGGATAGGTAATAAATGCTGGCGCAAACTTATGTGCTTCACTGGCACAGTTACCATCTTAAAATGATGCATATTAAATGAGAAATACAACTGTACTGAAAACTGAGAAGGCATATAAAATATTTTGCTTAATTCAGAGAATGACACATTGGTACATGTACATGTATATTGTTCATATATACATGTCTAATATATAGCATGAATAGAGCATCAACACCATGTATTCACCTGTGAATCTCATTATAGACAGTGAATCCTTAATAAAATTAATACCATTGAAAATGTGCACACACAGAGATTTAAAAATATTGATTACTTTTGTCACAGGTCATACAGGTCTGAATTCAGTGAAAAAATAGCACAATCACATAATAAATGATGAAGCACGCTTACTTTTCAGTATGCCTCAAGTTTGTAAAAGTTAGTTAGCATTTTAAACTGCTGTTGGTAGTGTTTATAAGCATAAACTTTTCTCCTGCCCCTCAAAAACTTTCATGGCACAATAAATATGTTCCAGTCACATTGGAAAATGAAACAAGCTATTGGAATCCATTGCTTTTATTTAAATTTGGTAGTGACTTTATTTGAAGAAAGATTCTTTGTTTTTATTGAAGATTGTAGTTGGCTATCATTGATGAAGATGCATGCATTATTTATGTCACCACGAAAGTACAGCTTTGGGGAACCAAATGCCCATTTCTTTTTGTTGTGGCAGCATCAAATAATTGTATTGCATGATTGAACCTGATCTTTTTACATTTGCTAAGTATGTTTTCATAACAGCCGGTGCTTACAGGTAATCTGTTTTCTTTAAAATCTTAGCAAACTATTTTATCTGGGTACATTTTTAAGAAGGAATTGACTGTCCTTTGTTAAGTTGTAGGTCCTGTTCTTCCTTGCCTACTGACTAGACCAACAAGTCAGATCTGGTCTTTTCATTTTCTTTTTTTACATTTGTGCTAGTGGAGTGAGGTTGTCTTCAATGCATGCATTAGAAATTTAAAAAAGGGTCAAAGGATGATAGAGACACAGGTGTTCTGATCTGATGACGAAGACTGCTACAGAAATTGTGTGTTCTGGAGGATTGAATTCAGAGTGAAAAGAAGAGGATCTTTACTTGCTACCCATGTATAAATGCCAGTCTATGTGAATATAATAATTACTAGCAAGCAGCCTAAAATTCAACGAAAGATAGATTATGAGATAATGCCTGATCTGGTTGGCTTTTGTTACCAGAAATGTTAACAAAAACAAAGCAGATATCTCACAGCATACAGTACTCATGCTAGATGTCAATATAAATGGATTATGATATAACAATGCACTGTCAAGATGGTTTCTCAATATAGAGAGAAATTGTTTATGTAACATTAGATAAATGACATTGCATTTTATATCAAGTTTGCAGCTTCCTTTCATGGGGCCTCTGAATTTCTCCACTCCAAACCAATGGTTGTATATACAAGTTTGAACAGCCAACAATGTTGTAATAAGTTTTCACACAATTTTTCTTTCATTATTCATACACGATCTCTTCCTGAAAATGCTAATAAACTTTTGATGTTTTCTTGTACTTTTAAGAAAGATTGTTGTGTGCTTTTGTATACAAGGAAAATACATGAATATGAAATTTAGGGAGACATACCACGACTATGTTATATCAAAATTCATTTTAAAATGGAGTGTGCTATAGCTCTGTCACACTGTAAATACCAATTAAATGAGTTTAGTCGACTGAAATCCTGTTTTAGTATTATCTGTAAATACCAATTAAATAAGTTTAGTCGACTGAAATCCTGTTTTAGTATTATCTGTAAATACCAATTAAATAAGTTTAGTCGAATGAAATCCTGTTTTAGTATTATCTGTAAATACCAATTAAATGAGTTTAGTCGAATGAAATCCTGTTTTAGTATTATCTGTAAATACCAATTAAATGAGTTTAGTCGACTGAAATCATGTTTTAGTATTATCTGTTAATACCAATTAAATGAGTTTAGTCAAATGAAATCCTGTTTTAGTATTATCTGTAAATACCAATTAAATAAGTTTAGTCGAATGAAATCATGTTTTAGTATTATCTGTAAATACCAATTAAATGAGTTTAGTCGAATGAAATCCTGTTTTAGTATTATCTGTAAATACCAATTAAATAAGTTTAGTCGAATGAAATCCTGTTTTAGTATTATCTGTAAATACCAATTAAATGAGTTTAGTCGAATGAAATCCTGTTTTAGTATTATCTGTAAATACCAATTAAATAAGTTTAGTCGAATGAAATCATGTTTTAGTATTATCTGTAAATACCAATTAAATAAGTTTAGTCGAATGAAATCCTGTTTTAGTATTATCTGTAAATACCAATTAAATAAGTTTAGTCGACTGAAATCCTGTTTTAGTATTATCTGTAAATACCAATTAAATAAGTTTAGTCGAATGAAATCCTGTTTTAGTATTATCTGTAAATACCAATTAAATAAGTTTAGTCGAATGAAATCCTGTTTTAGTATTATCTGTAAATACCAATTAAATAAGTTTAGTCGAATGAAATCCTGTTTTAGTATTATCTGTAAATACCAATTAAATAAGTTTAGTCGACTGAAATCCTGTTTTAGTATTATCTGTAAATACCAATTAAATAAGTTTAGTCGAATGAAATCCTGTTTTAGTATTATCTGTAAATACCAATTAAATAAGTTTAGTTGAATGAAATCCTGTTTTAGTATTATCTGTTAATACCAATTAAATAAGTTTAGTCGAATGAAATCCTGTTTTAGTATTATCTGTAAATACCAATTAAATAAGTTTAGTCAAACCCTGTTTTAGTATTATTTTTTAATTCAGTTTCTGTGTAATCATTATAAATGGAATATGCCCTCTTGTATACAAATAAAGTGTCAATTGACCAACACAGCTATATCTGTAAGAAGCTAATTAAGTAGCAATTGTATTTTAATTTCTGATTTGTGGCAGTGTTTGTTGTATTGTTAGAATCAATTAAAAGTATACCTGCTATGTATTATCAGTGTAATTATTTGTATCAAATCAAATAGATGGAATAAAACAACATGTATGCCATCAAATCCTACCTGAATATGGACACTAGTGCAGGTCAGGTCAACTTATTTCATTGACTAATTAAAAAACTTTGATAAATATTTTTATGTAAGCAACATAATTAAAGAATTTAACATTAATTACTGGTTTATCCTATTAATTCACAAGCAACCAATCAAACTGACAACATTTAAATTCTAGATTACAAGGACTAATTAAAAGGAAACTAATAGTTAGAAACTTAATTAGTTATTGTTGTTAGTATTCTCAAAGTTTTGAAAATATTTAAATCAGTATTTATCCAGTGATAAACCCATAACATTGGTTGGTAATATGTGAAATATATATTGATAGTATCTGTTAAACAATATCTTTAATTATTAGAAAAAAAGCAGATATATTTATTTATTCAAACAAAATTCTAAATTGTTACATCCAGAAGAAAACCCATAGGTTTAATAAGATTTTTCTTTTTAAGTTGCAGAAAATTATTAACATGTTACAACATTCTCTATGTATGGTAGATAACTCATCTAGTGATGGAAGTGACTATTGACATGTGAATTTGTCTTCAAACCGTCCAGACTAATTCAATATTTCTTCCAAATCATACTTTTTTTCACATACAAAAGCCATAACAAATACTTCCAGAGCCATAAGTAAAACAAATAGTGCCAGGGCACTGATTCAGGTTTCTATAGGTTTATCATTAGATACATACTATCCATAACTAGGTTGTAAATGTGATGAGATAATCTGGGTAGGCTTGCGTGTCATTGAAAATCACAATTTCTTCCACATTGTTGACATCATTCACTGCACTGTCATATACATCTGTTGGGTTTTTTTTATCTTTGGGTGGAAGGTATCGCATGTTAGGATCCCCTTTAATGTATTCTCCAACACAGACAGACACATAGAATATAAACTGCATGGTTCCTTGAGGTGTCACTTGATTTCCAGCTGACAGCCAGGCTCGAGCTGAGTAAGATGCATTCGTTGCAAAATACACACCATGTCCAAACCACACACCTGAAAGAGGAAGCCAAACAATTCCAAGGTATCTCATTCCAAATATACAAAGTCTTTTATGACAACTCTGGAAATGTAAAACTTCTTTCTTCATGTTCAGAAATTTATGTTTGTTCATTATTTTCTTTAGTATTACTTGCCTAATAGCTGTTCTCATTCCTTTTAGGGTTTAGCCAGATATATAAAACCATCTGTTTTGCAGTACAAGAATTAATATTGTGGAGCCTGAAATTAGACTTAGGTCCAAATTTATTTGATCTAATGCATTCTTAAAACTTTAATACAAAATACTTTTGTATATGCCTCTAAGGAGTATGATAACAACTCTTAACCAGTCAAGCTATTACATCAGGGACATTTACAAGAGTGCATAGGGTATCTTCTTCTACAGATTTGTTATATTCTCTATCATTTTCAACATGATGCTATTTCATCTGATAACTATTCATGTCATGTACCATATAATCAAACCAAATTTAAAACATTTTATAAAATTATAAAATAATCTTTGAGGTGTACAAGCATAACAAAATTCCTAATTTAAAAGTTACATATTTTATTTCCTTCTGTGCTTGTTTTTATTTCCCTTGAAAAAAGAGCAATGAGTTAGGGGAAATATTTAATGAGTTTTCAATTAATTCAAGGACCTTTCATGAATAACTAAACTTCAAAACTCAAGGAATTTTAAAGCCAACCTCTCAAATGTAAGGATTTGTCATGGCTGTATAAACATTGGTATTTTATGCAAATGCAAATACAAACCTATGCTGCTGATTAGCTGTTATTAAGCATACAAACATATAGGAATATTATGCAAATATGGAATTTTTTAACTTGAAAGGTCCATATATCCACTAAAATACTCCAACAGATATACTGCTAATTGCATATTAAGCAACAGAAGTTCCTTCACAAAATATGATACAAATCTCTTGTGTACTTCAAGATGCCAGAAACTGTCATGTTTTGCATCTTGCCTCTTGCTACATGATGGGTATCTGCCTCTACTTATACGATGTTTGGCATACTGCATCTACCTACAAGTTTGGCATAATCTCTCTACCTACATGATGTTTGGCATACTGCCTCTACCTAAAAGATGTTTGGCATACTGCCTCTACCTACATGATATTTGGCATACTGCCTCTACCACATGATTTTGACATACTGCCTCTTCCTAAAAGATGTTTGGCATACTGCCTCTACCTACATGATATTTGGCATAATGCCTCTACTTACATGTTTAGCATACTGACTATAACTACACATTGGTTGGCATCTGCCTCTACCTATATAATGTTTGGCATAATCCCTCTACCTACATGATGTTTAGCATATTGCCTCTAACTACACATTATTTGCCATCTGCCTCTATCTACATAATGTTTTTCATACTCCCTCTACCTACATGATGCTTGGCATCTGCCTATACCTACATAATTTGTGGCATACTGCCTCAACCTACATGATGTTTGAAATACTGCCTCTACATATATGATGCTTGGCATCTGCCTCTACCTACATAATATTTGGCATACTACCTCAACCTACATGATGTTTGGCATATTGCCTCACAATAAATGATGTTTGGGATACTGCAACTACTTACATGATGTTTGGCATACTGCCTGTATCTAAATGGCGTTTCGCATACTGACTCTACCTACATAATGTTTGGCATATTCCCTCTACCTACATGATCTTTGACATACTACCTCTATCTAGCTGTTTGGCATACTGCCTCTACCTACACAATATTTCGCATAGTCCCTCTATTTACATGATGTTTGGCATACTGCCTCTAACTAAATGATGTTTAGAACACTACCTCTACCAACATGATGTCTGGCATACTGCTTCTAACTAAATGATGTTTGGCATACTACCTCTACCTACATGATGTTTGGCATATTGCCTCATAATAAATGATGTTTGGGATACTGCAACGACTTACATGATGTTTGGCATACTGCCTTATCTACATGATGTTTTTGCATACTGGCTCTACCTATATAATGTTTAACATATTTCCTCTACCTACATGATCTTTGACATACTACCTCTACCTATACAATCTTTGGCATACTGCCTCTACCTACATAATGTTTGGCATCTGCCTCTACCTACATAATGTTTGGCATACTCCATCTACCTACATAATGTTTGGCATACTCTACCTACACAAGATTCCCACTCTAAGCAGAATGAACTCCTCTCTTCTCAATACTGATCCTTCAGTAATGAAAAGACTATGAACAGAGGTACATATGTCTAATTAGAAAGGTACATATGTCTAATTAGAAAGGTACATATGTCTAATTAGAAAGGTTCAGTTCCATGTTGCATCATGTAAACTATTACTGATTTTGTAAGTTTTAAAGTTGCATACTGTGTCAACATGATTTATCTTATTTTTCAAGGTATAATTCAGCATGTAAAGTTCTAATGTAAAATGTTCTATGAAAATCTCTGGTCAGACCATTTAAACTTTTCCATTTGGAAATTGTA
Organism: Unio delphinus; assembly: GCA_029339505.1. Lineage (NCBI taxonomy): Eukaryota > Metazoa > Mollusca > Bivalvia > Unionida > Unionidae > Unio > Unio delphinus. Next base: position 2,931,803 of record JAQISU010000157.1, on the reverse strand, counting down.
AAGATCTTTACAAATCATTTCTGAAAACAGATGCAAAACCAGTTAGCAAAAAGAAATAGAATGAAACTTCTAATTTGAATACATCATATATAGTCTTTAATTATGAAATTCAAATTTACAATGATTTCAATTTTGTGTTACTCACAGGACTCAAATATTTTTCAATGTATAATTCAATGTGTCAAGCTTTAATGTAAGCAATTGAATTTGATATAACAACACTGGTTATGCCATTTAACCCTTTCCATTTGGAAATAGTCTTCTTTAATAATAATACAGAGTTAAGGACCTTTACAATCGGATGTGAAACCATCTAGCAAAATGAAATGGAATGAAACTTTCAATCTGAATATGGATATTCATACCTTTGCCACTCTCGCAGAGTTAGAATTGCTGTCATCACAAAGAACTCCATGATTAAATGTCTTAACCACACCATAACTTTCAATTTCTGCCTCACATCATTTAAGCTAGTCCATACCACACTCACACTGGAACAAACGTCAGTCCATTTTTCCTGCCTCTACCACCCTCCTCCTACCAGAAAAAACAAGCTGACCGATCTCTCCTATTCTAGCAGTTTCCAAATCTCCTGGAGTATGGAAATTTGATAGGTGGCAACCTGATTTTTCTTGGAGATTCACTTTGTTCTGGAAACCCATACACATCAAAACTTCTAGATTCCATTAATGCTTTCAACCTCAAACTATCAGCTAACCAACCCACCCATAAACATGGTAACATTTATGCCTGGATTCTTCATAGACCTGATGATAATACATGTATTCTATGGTCCTCCCAAGTATCCCATGAACTTGCATCAGTTCACCTCTACCCTAAACCTTTATTTGCTACAAAGAGAAACCTCCGTATGATAAATAGAACCAAATTAATGCATGACATCCAAGCAAACCTAACAACTTGCTCACCACCTACAGCAGAACAACTCAACAACTGCCAGCATTCATTGCTTAAAAAACATGCCCCAGCCACCAAATGCAGAGTATCAATTCAAAAGTGTTCTGTATGGTATAGCAGAGCTAGGGAACAGCGTTGCACTGCTAAAAAAGACCACTGTAATGACAAAAGGCTTTTCGCTTTCCACCAGACTCACTAATCATAAACAAGCTTTGGCTTTCATCCAGACTAATAAGAAATCAGCCCACTACAGTACTAAGATCATGGAAAGTTCCAGATGCACAGATCTCTTCGAGATTATTAAGAAGCTAATGTCATGGAACAAATGTACACCACTTCCAACTACCTTCTCTCCAGTTGACCTTCTGGACCTGTATATCGGTCCTCTCTGATAAATACAGGATATTGTTGTGATGAAATGTTAAATACATGTACTCCTTTGTAAGATTTTTTTTCTTGTTTGCAGTCAGTGTGTTTTATGTTTATTGGTACTCTCTGATAAACATCTCTGATAAATACTGGGTATTTTTGTGATGACACCTTACTCAAAGATTAACATATGTACAGTAAAGGAATCTACTATAAGGGTTACTATTTAATTTTTGGATGTGTGGCTGCAAGTATCATTTGAGCCATGATAGCATTTTTCTGAAAATCTAAAAATTAATTCTGTTCAATAAAATAATCAATATTGTGCTAATTTACTTTATACCAGAAGAAGAGAGCCAGATATGTTTTTAAAAATACTGGCTACTGCCTCAGAAAATTAATCTGTTTGGTCCCAAATATAACTATGGTATACCATGGTACATTTTGCAGGGTATGTTCAAGAAAATATGGTGGTATAGTATCTTTCTACTGAATTTGGCCAACATGACCAAATGCTAAGTCAAAATATGAAATAGAAAGGAAAGGTGTTTTATATAAAAGCTTTTTCCATTCTGGCACACAGCTTTAACTTACCAGTAATATTCCTATATACCTTGATTCATTTAATAAGGAATGTACATTTTCAAACTTAATTATTAGCTTTTTACCAAGCAAATACATGGGCCTTGAAAAGAATCAATCTTTCAATTTCTGCCTAAGTTCAATCCTTTCTTGGAGATGCGTGATTAAAAAAAAAGTTAAATGGGTACAAGACTTGATATACACAAGTAAGGCAACGGACAGCCATAGCCTGGGGTTGTGGGTTCATTTCTCAGCTGGGAATTAGTTTAACTCTCTATCCAGTTTTATAATACAGTAAAACCTGTCTTGAAAGACCACTGCAATGAGATGACCTGTCTTGAGAGACCACCTTCTCAATGCACAAATTTATAGATTATGTAGCATTTTGACCTGTTATGAGAGACCACCTGTCTTTAGAGACCATATTCTTTTGACAAACAAGGTGTTCTTTCTACTGTGTACATCCATGTAATTAAACTTTACATAATCATTTATCCTTTCCACACAAGTTCTACTTAATTGCTTCAAATGTTTTCCATTTTCAGTTATTATCAAAATGTTTTTATCAGTATGAGCTTATACAGATGTTAGTCTAAATCTGCTTTTGCTGGAATTTGTGTTAACTTTAATAAATATTGCTAGAAAACAACAGATGACTAGTTCAATATTTTTTGCATTTTTAAACAATTCCAATACCATCCTGTCTGCATATGTAAAACATATGAATCACTTTAATTCATTACAACTGTAAATATTTACATTATACTGGACATTTCTGACAAAATATTCCTGGTATTATAGATATGTGAGATGAGATTTTTAAGTAAAATCCTGTTTTGTGATTGAACACTTATTTCAGTTATTATAACAAGTCATTTACCATGTTTGCCACAATAGCTGCGGTTGAAACCATGAGTGTTGATACTATCTACATTTGCCTGTGCTGTCCCATGCCAGGATTTCCATTCCACCTTAATATTAGGCTTGTCTTTGTAATGTTGAATCATCAGCTGCCTTTTGGCTGCATACTGTTGGTACAATGTTCGGTTTTGTATTCGCTGAATCTAAAATTGAAAATGAGATCCAAGTAAACTAATTCATTAAATAACATTTCTCATATATCTATGAAAACCTCCACTCTCTCTCCCTTTCCTCGCCATACCTTTCTCTCTCTCTCTCTCTCTCTCTCTCTCTCTCTCTCTGATGCCATTAAGCAACATTTCTAATCAAGTAAAGAATTTAATCATACCTTTAATACTTTCAAAGTTGCCAAATTAGGTATTCTGTTGGCATAAGATCCAGTCTTGCACTCTGTTATGAAAGTATTCTCCAGATTTGTGTACTCTGGGTCTTGGTTTGGAATATTTACAAGTCTTATGTTCTCATCAGGTTTCATTTCCATCCAAAAATCAGGAAGAGACTTTGCCTTATCTGAAATGATGCAGGCAATTTTATTACCACTATTGTCATGGTCATTTCAATGCAATGGTCAGCACTTATGTGTGGGGAGAAATATCTTAATGTTTTGGAGTAAGATTACACCACAAAATCAAAATTGAGCACAAAAAAATTCATTTAAAATCAGTCATTTTCAAAGCATTCCTAAATTTTATATATTATTTTAAATATACCAATGTAGACAGTCAATGAAATTAATGCAAGTCACTTCAAAGAGATAAGCAAAATGTATCAATCAGAGATGAAATGATGATCACATTTTAACACCACTTTTAAATCGACTATATAAATAAATGCATACAATAATAAATATGATTTCTAAACAAGACAGAAAATCAAAAGTTTTTGATCCATTAATTCCTTTTAATAAATAATCATTATGAAAACAGCAAGAGCTATTAGCAATGGTATACTTAAAAGGGTCCATCTCACTACAATCAGGGATGGATTACATTTATAAGTAAAATAAGTTTAATAGGAGGCAGGGGTGCTACAATTGGTTGTTACTTCAATATGGAATGAAGTCCTCGAGGAGAGTACTAGTCTTATGAGACAATGAGTTAAATTCTGACACTGGTCATAAGTGACCTATCACTGTATGTCACACAAACCCTAATTCATGACAATACCTTAGGACCATCAATCAGCACTAATGCTAGTAAAGGTATGAGCATTACATGAATTACAGACTTTCTAGTAGCAAGCTGGACTGTCAGGTTTAAAGTCTGTCACCTATCCAGCCTTTCAATTCTAGGAATATACTGAATCCTTCTTTAGCGCTGCTGGTTACATGTAAGAAAAGATAATAATTCTTTATTTCAGAGTACATAGTCCATACATCTTCATTTGACCTCTTGTTAATGCAAGGCTATTAAAAATATTTGATCAAAACTGGATAAGAAATAACATTTCTAGAGTTTGAAGAAAACACTGTCTATAATGTGATAACAAGCCAGTCAACCTGAAAGAACATCTTATGAATAAATTTGGACTTCCCTCATCATTAAACTTGTGCAAGGTCTTACTGACATTCACCTTTATTCAATGTCTATTCAAAATGTTATCAGAAATATAGCTTCAGAGTGATAACATACTCAGCCAATCAAATGCAAGATCTCAACATTCATAATCACAGATCTTGTTCATTTCTGAACATATTCAAGATCTTGTTCATATAAGCCTACATTCCAAGTTTCATAAAAACTAATAAAACATATGGCATTCAAAGATGAAATTAATATTAGTACACGTGGATTTTGCTCATTATCAGCATGACCATGATCTTAATGATTAAAACATTTATTCTAAGTCTGATCAAAATTAAATTTGAAATATTGCCATCATAGTGAAAAAACAATCAGCCAGTCATGACAACATGTTTGTTAAACAATGTTTGTACAAAACAGCATCAGAATATGTTGATTGGTTCTTGAGCTGTACCAGTTACAATCAACATTCCACATGAAGATCTGAACTTAATTATTGCAGATTATAACTCTATCCAAAATTGAGTTGACAAGACAAAACCAACAAAAGACACATTTTGGTGAAACTGAATTCAAATCTGTTTCATACATGTGATTCTACCTACAGTAGGATAACAATACAATTTTAAAGGCCATCTACAGTACATACTACTGTATTGCAGAAATCTACCATGTTTTAAGAAAGAGAGAATTTATTTACATGCTTTATCATCACATTATAGAAACTTGCCAGAACCAGTCTACTGGTTATCAGAACTGTTATAGCATTGCAATAAATGGTGTAATGATGCATGGCTGCGTAATAAGATTAAAAAGGATAACATATACACAACATGTAAATTGATTGCTTTACTGTTGTAATCTGGAGAGTATAAGGCCAAATTTGGAATTTTTTTTGTGGTGTCATATGTAATAAAATGATGAAAGGTGGTCCATGATGAATTTTGAGTCTTTCATAAAAAAAAAACCTAACTGACCTAGGGTAAAGACGAGATAAAAAGGAGAGAAAGACCATATATAATTTCATCAGAAACACTAGAATAACTTAATTTGATTTTTTTCACTTGCTTTCTTGTTTTTGCATTGTTCAAGATAGTTTAAGAGAAATACTAAAATACTAATACTATTTGATGTTATTTGGTTCAGTTTATGTCAAAATGCAGAAATTTGCACTTTATCTCAAATCCATAAAAACACCTGCTAAGAGTCAAAAGAATTTCAAACAATGCTTGAAAATCATTTTCAGTGTGAAAGTGATAGCAAAGATCAAGAGTCTGCATTCTGTGTTTCATGCAAAGTGGATTTTAAGATAGTATACAGAGGAAAAAATGATATAACCTGACATATACAGACACTATGACACAGCAGCAATGATTCTTCAGTAACAACCACCACACCCACTTCGAAGACTTTATTTGAGACTGGATCAATGGTGGATAAAATGTCACTTGCAGGGATTTTGTTTGCAAATTTTGTTGCTGAGCACAATTTACCATTCCTTATTCAACTAAACAGGCTGAAATTGTTTTCTGATTCTGATACAGTACCGAAATTCAAGGCATTGTATTACAACAATATGTATTGTTACTCAGGTCCTATTCCCAAAAACCCCACCTGGGACAGAAAGGTTAAAATATGTGTAGGAGTCAGAAGTTTAATAACTCATTGATGAAGTAAATTATCAAAGGTATGACAAAATGTTGAATGTTTTAATCCATGTTTTATTTATTCAAACCAGAATCCTTGGTATTAAAAAAATGGTGAAATGATCTTCATCATGTATTTTTTTATTATTTCAGGTCAAATCTTTTTTGTGTTAATCTATAGTGGTGAAACTGGCCAAAAAATGTTTGGATCTAAGCCAAGAAGAGAAATAAACCCAAAATCCAGCTCAGGATCTTCATCCTCAGGGATCTTAGCATAATGGAGTATTGGAGAGTAGAAAGCATCCTTAAAAACACAGGCACAGGAATAATGAAGTCTGAACTTTCTGCAGACTGAGCATAGTTATTTTCTCATTGTCATACTCTAATGTTGATACAGAGTGATAAACACTATTCTTTAAAAAGTATAAATTGATTCAAGGATTTAAATAGGGACCAGAAAAAGTGTAATTAGTTGCCGCCCATCTGTAAGGTTTTGATGGAAACTATAACTACTTCTGAATTTTAAATGAAACAAATTCTCAGTGAAGTATGAAATATGCTACGCTTCCTTCTTCAATTAGTTGACAATACACTGACTCATATTAATTATTAAATTATATTATTTTCCATCAGAATCTGATGCATCTTTAAAACAACTTGCTGTTTTACTATAATATGAACGAGTATATATTATGGAAAATTGCAGCTATTTTGTTTTCAACACCCTTAAAACACATACAATTTATGTTGATTAAAAATCTACTGGATTGATGTAATTGTTCTGTTACATGTATTTTACTGAACGGTTATAATGCTGGTTGCAGGAATATGCTACAGTAAAGATTTAAAATTGATGGAAAAGGGAAATAATTCTGTCCAAAGTTGACCTGAAAAGATAAACCTTTACAAGGCACACCTACAGATAATAGAGGGGCCCCGAGTGGCCGAGTGGTCTAAAGCACTCTCCGCTACAGATCACTGCCATCTCACCTCTATCTGCATGAGTTCGAGTCTAAGATTCGGCTAATGTGGTTATGTGAGAAAGCTTGCCAGTAGCTTCTCTTGGGTTGGTGGTTCTTTCCGGGGTTTTCCCAGGTTCTTCCTCCACCAATAATACTAGCTGCCATGTATAGCCTATCGTGTGATGAAAAATGGCGTTAAACCCTACAACAACAGATAATAGGCAATTCATCATCAATATTGTCTCCAGTTCTGTTAAGGGTTACTGACCATGGAGTGTTACAAGATGAGTGAACAGATGGTCTAGCAGACAGACAGATAGAAAAGATGATCCAAAAATGTATTATTCTTCTCATTAGTAATATTGATGTCATTAGCATCATTTGCTTGTCATCATAGTCATCATCATCAACATCATCAGTGCCAATATCATCATTATTTTAAAATGTTTTAATATACACCAAGAGGATTTACCTTTCAATATGTCCTTTCGAACAATCTTGACTTTGTCTTCATTATCTTCTTTGTCGAATTCAACACAGTCCTGAAAGTCCACAACATATGTCTTCTTCTTTGTAGGATCTTTCAATTCAAGATTTACATCACCTTTCTTAAAAGCCTCTTCCATCTTATAATTAGTAAGTTCATCATATGGAACTAAGTTGACTCCTTCCTCTGTAACTTCCTCAAATTGCCATTGTACAACTTGGTACAGCTGTTCAGCATCCTTTTTCTCATTTTCTTGACGGACATTCTTCATTAGTTTATTGTGAAACAAATTCTGTGCTTCAGATACGTGCTTCCGAGTTCCTTTGATTAAAACTTGCTTCTCTTCCTGTACAAATTCACATTCAACAAACAAATCTGTTTGGAAAAAGTCATCAAGCTGCAAAAAAAAACAACAAATCTAAATCAGATAATGTCGGTTGTGCTTTCATTTAATGCCACAACATTTGATATTTTAGAGAACATTTTAATGCCACAACAATGTGCATAACTGAGAGAACCATTGCTATTAACTAGGTCACAGTCTTGGTTCAGTTTCAATGACAAGAAAGAAATTCTAGTCAAGAAGCCCAAGTGGGCCTGATGTTACTCATATAACATGAAATCAAATGAGATAATATGGCAGGAGTCTTGGGCCAATGTACAGCTGCAGCAGGTTAATTATATGCTTCCGCCATATTTAAATTAAGCCAGATAACTGTGGCACCGATGTTTTATTGACTGAACAATTTTGATGCTGGAATTCTAATATGAAAGACAATTTTGAAAAGAAAACCATACTATGGCTGTTAAGTGTATCATTCATGGTGAAATTGGACTGTATGAAGATTTGCTAACCACCCTAAAGAAATGCAAACTAAGATAGTATGGTCATGTCTCATCTGGCCTGTCAAAGAGAATCCTACTGTTGCTAAAGCACCCATGCCATAGTTAGGGGTGTTACAACTCTAACAGTTGTGTGAATCCCACCACCAAAATAACCCCATTCCAACCAAGTATAATCAAAATTGGCTGAGACAATCTGAAGAGGCTGAAATAGGTTTTCCATTTTGGTTGCCATGGAAACTTCACTTTTACTAGAGCAGCCCGCAAACTCAATTTTTCATGAGGAATATATGTTTTATTAAAAACAGCAACATTGATAGATGACATATAATAATAATAATAATAATAATAATAATAATAATAATAATAATAATAATAACATGCAATTAGTTTGGTTTAATAATAATAATAATAATAATAATAATAATAATAATAATAATAATAATAATAATAAGAATGACTATATAAAGATGGTAACACAATTAGTTGCATGGAACTAATCATACTTGTGAACTCCTGTTTTGTGTGTATGTAGTACATAGTTACATGGACGATGCATGCTAAAGCATCTTGTCATAAGTCAACTTGGCCTTATTGGCGAGTGAGTGAAAGACTGGTATACAACTACTTAGAAGGGAAGAAAGTAAAAGACTGGTATACAACTACTTAGAAGGCATGTGAGTGAAAGACTGGTATATAACTACTTAGAAGGGAAGTGAGTAAAAGACTGGTATACAACTACTTAGAAGGGAAGTGAGTAAAAGACTGGTATACAACTACTTAGAAGGGAAGTGAGTGAAAGATTGGTATACAACTACTTAGAAGGGAAATGAGTTAAAGACTGGTATACAACTACTTAGAAGGGAAGTGAGTAAAAGACTGGTATACAACATCTTAGAAGGGTAGTGAGTAAAAGACTGGTATACAACTACTTAGAAGGGAAATGAGTTAAAGACTGGTATACAACTACTTAGAAGGGAAGTGAGTAAAAGACTGGTATACAACTACTTAGCAGAGTACCTAGTGAGTAAAAGACTGGTATACAACTACTTAGAAGGGAGTGAGTAAAAGACTGGTATACAACTACTTAGAAGGGAAGTGAGTAAAAGACTGGTATACAACTACTTAGAAGGGAAGTGAGTGAAAGATTGGTATACAACTACTTAGAAGGGAAATGAGTTAAAGACTGGTATACAACTACTTAGAAGGGAAGTGAGTAAAAGACTGGTATACAACATCTTAGAAGGGTAGTGAGTAAAAGACTGGTATACAACTACTTAGAAGGGAAATGAGTTAAAGACTGGTATACAACTACTTAGAAGGGAAGTGAGTAAAAGACTGGTATACAACTACTTAGCAGAGTACCTAGTGAGTAAAAGACTGGTATACAACTACTTAGAAGGGTAGTGAGTAAAAGACTGGTATACAACTACTTAGAAGGGAAATGAGTTAAAGACTGGTATACAACTACTTAGAAGGGAAATGAGTAAAAGACTGGTATACAACAACCTAGAAGGGAAGTGAATAAAAGACTGATATACAACTACTTAGAAGGGAAATGAGTTAAAGACTGGTATACAACTACTTAGAAGGGAAGTGAGTTATACTGTGTGTGATCAATAATTGATTTTGTAGTATGAGCCAACTAATATGGGAAAGCATTTTTCTAGCCCACGTAGACCCGACAGCTTTAAATCATTCTTCAGCAAGTAATATTCTAAATAACTAGTACACACAGAAAAAACTGGAATTGTGACTGTTTTTTTAATGCTGTTGTTTATAAATTATTTTATCGTAAGAGGAAAAACTAAATTTCTATGATTTAATTTGTTTAAGCTTAGGTTTGTGGTTGTAATTGTGCGAGTGTGTGTTTTTTCCTAATTGGATCTCACGTTCTACACTGATTATAATAAATGGCATGCCTGTTTAATACATTTCTTGTATGTTTGTTAAAAACAAGAGCATACCCCCCCTCCTTTTGTTCGTGTGACTTCTAGGATCGTACCTGACAATACATTCTTGTCAACTGTGATCAGCCCATGTATTAGATTTTGTAAGGAGATATGTATTAGTCTTTGTAAGGAATTATGTATTAGTTTTTGTAAGGAAATATGTATTAGATTTTGTAAGGAAATATGTATTAGTTTTTGTAAGGAAATATGTATTAGGTTTTGTAAGGAAATCTGTATTATTTTTTTTTAAAAGCAAATATGTATTAATTTTTGTAAGGAAATATATATTAGTTTTTGTAAGGAAATATGTATTAGTTTTTGTAAGGAAATATGTATTAGATTTTGTAAGGAAATATGTATTAGCTTTTGTAAGTTTTTGTAAGTATATATGTATTAGTTTTTGTAAGGAAATATATATTAATTTTTGTAAGGAAATATGTATTAGTTTTTGTAAGGAAATATTTATTAGTTTTTGTTAGTAAATACCATCTATGTATTAGTTTTTGTAAGGAAATATGTATTAGTTTTTTTAAGGAAATATGTATTTGTTTTTTTAAGGAAATTTTGTAAGTAAATATGTATTAGTTATTGTAAGTAAATATGTATTAGTTTCAGTAAGGAAATATTTATTATTTTTTGTAAGTAAATACCATCTATTTCAGTTAGAAGCCACGGGTCGTGCTCTATGTCCATATTCTGCTCTGACAAATTTCATGCTATTCAGGAGACGTTCATCACCTCGGTTCTATGCCCCGCTTTTCATTACGTCTACAGGTGAAGCGTTATCAAGAGTTGTATTCCTTAATCAAACTTGTCTACCGTAAGATGGGACTCGACACTTCCCAGTATAGTGGTCATTCATTCTGCTCATCTGGAAGATCATATGATCAAAGTTCTCGGCCGATGGTCTTCGAATTGTTACTCAAGATACATTCGCACACCCCCGGGTACTATTAGGTCAGCACAGAGGGCCATGGCAATGGATGCGGATAGTACTACACAGTGATCAGGATCATGCTGCATTTAATAGAGATCGGGTTTTAGGATCTAGTTTTCATCGCTACTGTACCAGGGATGTATATCCTGGGGTTCCAGTTTCCATAGTCGTGCATTGTGTTTCTGTATTAATTGTGTTCGGAGTTTCTGCACGCGTGTGATACCAGTGTTATTTGTGTGGCACTTGTGCCTATCCATTGTGTGGTGTTCTGCACGTGTGTGATACCAGTGTTATTTGGATGTCACTTGTGCATGTCCATTAGGAGGGAGTTCTGCACGCGTGTGTTAATAGTGTTCTTCGTGTGGCACTTGTGCATATCCATCATTTCATAGCCATACATGCATTCAGTAGTTTATTCCTGGAAATTCTCAGGTTATTCTTCTTACCAATTTCATGGATGCGATCATCCAGCTTCTCTCCGAATTGGATGGGATAACTTCGTCATTCCCATTCTCAAGTTTATCTTTGCTGTATTCCAAGATATACTCGGCACCACTCTGGGACATTCTAGACATATGATCATAGTTCATTTACTTTCTATATGCATGTGTACATTTTTGTACACACCCATCCTATCGGCATCGCAGAGGGGAAATATTCAATAAATAAGAGACTTATCATTGACCTGTCTTCCCCCCCCCCCCCCCCCCCATGGCAATAATGTGCATACAAGTATAAATGAGCTCATCGACAAGGATAGATGCTCCCTAAGCTACGTAAAAATTGATGATGCTATTAGAATTATTCGAAGTTTTGGTAAGGGAGCAATCATGTGTAAAACTGATATTTCAGACGCTTTCAAACAGATTCCCATTGCACCTTCCCAATGGCACTTGTTCTGTGTAAAATGGAGAGGAAATTATTATGTTTGTGTTCGCCTCCCTTCTGGATCACGTTCAAGTCCAAAATTTTTTGATACTTTGTCTCAAGCGATTTGTTGGATAGCAAAGCATAATTATGGTATTGACAAAATCTTGCACCTCCTTGACGATTTTCCTACAATAGATCCTCCTTCTGCATGTGGCGAGAGAACGATGGCTTTGTTGACTCTCATTTTCAACAGATTGAAGATTCCTACCGCTCCAAGCAAAATCATTGGACCCTGTACAGTTATAGAATATTTGGGAATAATTCTAGACTCTGAGCAAATGCAAGCACGTTTACAGCAGAATAAAATGGAACGCATCGTAAACTACATTAAACAAACGCAGTGTCCGCAAGAGAGAACTGCTCCAGTTACTGGGCCATTTTAATTTTGCTACTCGTGTTATTCTACCTGGGCGTGTGTTTTTATCATATCTCATACGACTGTCTACCAAAGTCAGGGAACTGGATCACTTGGATGCAAATTGCAGAGAAGAGCTATACAGGTGGCACCATTTTTTAGCTTCATGGAATGGGGTTTCTGTGTTTCTTGACAATCAGTCCACTACAGCAGACGATTTTTGAATTGTGCACTGATGCTTCATCCAAAGTAGGGTATGGTGGTTATTTCAAAACTCACTGGTTTGCAGCTGCATGGTCGGATGATCTTCAAATGCTTTTTTCTGTAGAGGATGATTCCTCTATGGCCTTCAGAGAGTTGTATCCTATTGTTGTGGCTGCCATTATATGGGGTGCAAAATGGACAGGCAAACACATAATATTTACATGTGATAATATGGCCACAGTGAAGATACTTCAAAAGGGGTGATCAAAATGTATGCATATAATGAAATTAATGCGTAAACTTACATGGTGTGCTGCTACTTGTAACTTTCATTTTTCTACCAAACACATTCCTGGAATTGTCAATACTAAAGCTGATGCCTTGTCCCGCCTTCAATTTCAGAAATTTCATGCACTGGCTCCGGATGCAGATCGACAACCCTGCAAATGCCCCTTATACTCGGAGGTCTTATGGACCTGGATGAAGAGGTAAACTTGTTATGGAACCAGGCTTTAAGCCCTGCTACACAAATCGCCTACAACTCTGCATTCAATGTTTTTAGGACCTTCATGCTGATGTGTGGCTTTGCCTCACACATGCAACTATTGCCAGATATTACGGAGAACACCTTAATATACTTCGTTACACATTGTGCAAATGCCCTCCACTTGAAGCATTCTACAATAAAATTATACTTATGTGGCGTTAGGTTCAAGTAGATGCAGGCTGGTATTCAATCACCATTCACGACAGACAGAAATAATATGCCGCGTCTTGCCACCATCCTAAAGGCCATAAAAAAACCCAAGGTACATCGGAAAACTAAGGAAGCCTATAACATACAATATTCTGACAAGCATTTGTACTGTGTTGCGAGGAGGAGTATTTGACGCACACACAGATTTCTTGTTGTTGACTGTCTGCATAGTTGCTTTCTTCGGATTTCTCAGATGTGGGGAATTCACTATTAGGGATTTCTTTGATCCAACCATTCATCTCTGCATGGGCGATGTGCATTTCCAACAAGACACTGCTTTCTTAAAGCAAAAATCGTCAAAAACTGACCCTTTCCGGAGGGGTGTGACCATTCAGTTACATGCCACGGGTCGTGCTCTATGTCCATTTTCTGCTCTGACAAATTTCATTCTATTCAGGAGACGTTCATCACCTCGGTTCGATACCCCACTTTTCATTACGTCTACAGGTCAAGCGTTATCAAGAGTTGTATTCCTTAATCATATGCAACTTGTCTACCGTAAGATATATAGTATAGTGGTCATTCATTCCGTATAGGTGCAGATACTTCAGCAGCAGCTGCCCATCTGGAAGATCATATGATCAAAGTTCTCGGCCGGTGGTCTTCAGATTGTTACTCCAGATACATTTGCACACCTCCGGGTACTATTAGGTCAGCGCAGATGGGCATGGCAATTGATGCGGATAGTACTACACAGTGATGAGGATCATGCTGCATTCAACAGAGATTGAGTTTTTAGATCTAGTTCATCGCTACTGTACCAGGGATGTATTTCCTGGGGTTCCAGTTTCCATAGTCGTGCATCGTATTTTCTATATTCATTGTGTTCGGAGTTTCTGCACGCGTGTGATACCAGTGTTATTTGTGTGGCACTCGTGCCTATCCATTGTGTGGTGTTTCTGCACGCGTGTGATACAAGTGTTATTTGTGTGGCACTTGTGCCTATCCACTGTGTGGTGTTTCTGCACGCGTGTGATACCAGTGTTATTTGTGTGGCACTTGTGCCTATCCATTGTGTGGTGTTTCTGCACGTGTGTGATACCAGTGTTATTTGGATGGCACTTGTGCATTTCCATCATTTCAAAGCCATACATGCATTCAGTGGTTTATTCCTGGAAATTCTCCGGTTATTCTTCTAACCAATTTCATGGATGCGATCATCTAGCTTCTCTCCGAATTGGATGGGATAACTTCGTCATTCCCAATCTCAAGTTCATCTTTGCTGTATTCCAAGATATACTCGGCACCGCTCTGGGACATTATTGACATTTGATCATAGTTCATTGACTTTAGCAGCAGAGGGGGCGAATCAGACTTCTCTAATTGGGGTAGATTTTAAGCAAAACATTTTAAGTCTCCTTTTGCTAAATGGAGCCTTAATGATTTTAAAGCCCTATTTGTCAAATTAGGGGTTTCTCAAAACCTCTTGTGGATAAGTACCTTGCCAATGAAGCGTAAAAAAAGCGTCGACGAGGCAAATTTCTTGAAGACGCTATTGTCGCCGCATTTGCTGCTATGGGTTAACAATTCTTGAAATCGTAAATGATTTTCACGATGAAAATCATTGTTGAAATTCGAAGAATTTTCACGACTTCACAAACAGACTAATTTGTAAAACCTCACCTTGTGGATCAATTAGATTATTTGACTGGTCAGTGAGTTTGAAGTTAATTCTCGTTAGCGAATTATTATGACATCGCATATAGACTGGATTAACCGGAGACTCAATTATTCGAAATCCGGGTGGAGCTGTTGGTGCAGATGAATATGGAATATATCCCTGCTGAGCTTGATTTGATCGTTCGAGATTTATTTGATAACTTCCCTCGATAACATCACATACTATATTGAGCGCAATCACCGATGAAATATTTACATTTTGAGGAGCAATATGCCTGCCACCACGATCTGGGTCATTATTATATGTCAGGATAGTTGTTTGTGGTTGTGGTGCTGTTTTTTTTCCATGCGTCTTGGAATTTTTTTAAACCTTCATCGATGGCATCATTGAGAGATTTTTGTAGTTCTGATATATTATACCCTGGTAGATTGAATGAAAAAGCATCTTCTACACGTATACTATACTTCCTTGCAAATTCTGCTCTTGTTCTAGGATTATCGTCACCTATTGCCTCTTGAATGATTTGCAAATGTAATCTTTTCATGTCATTGATGATTTTGTTACATGTTTCTACGACGCTGATAAATTCATCTCGGGTGAGAGTACCGGATTTAAGAGATATTAACAACAATGAAATATCGTTATTGAACGCTGTGAAATTTTCAGTGGTTTTATCCTGTCGAGTTGTGTAATATCTAATACCCCGACCATCTATTACCCCAGTGAACAAATTCAATTTGGTGTAATCGCTATAGCTTTTTACTAGATTATCAGATTTTCTCCTGTCGGTGATATAATCAGTTTTTTGTGGTTCAGGTGGTAAATTAACGGTTTCTCCCCGGGGTGGTAATTCAGGCCATCCTAGTACGGTTCTAATAGAACTCTGATAAATATCTACGACATAACTCGGCGAGTTTATCTCAATCGCGGATGATAGCGTCGGCTCATGAACCGTTATAGCGATTTTTGATTCTGTTCCGGTAATTGATTTTATTCTACGCTGAAATTCAGCATTGATTTGTTCGATTTGGTATGATCCGGTTGGTATTGAAACAACGTTCCAGTCTGGGGTCCCGTCTTCGCGATTCTTATTTGCAAATACTAAGCTGTTATTCGGTTGTTGACCGCCAAATGGTGCTGACCTAATATTAAGCCAACTAAGATACACTCGTAGTTTTGCTAGCGCTATCTCCTTCACGGGAATCGGAATAGGGAAATTCACACTGAATTCTGGATTCCTTGATGTTATTGAGACCATGCTGGTTTGTACTGAATTTGTGTTCTCCACTATTCGTTGAAGTAATTCCTGCCGTGTTGTCATTGTTATTATATTCATGTTGTATTTCTAATTTTGACATCGCGGAATCATAAATATCTAGCATCGCTGAGAACTCACTATCTGATATAAATGTATCATCGAGCGACGACGATATCAACGAGGACAATTGCGAGTACGCGGTTGATACAACATGAAATTTAATTATGTAGTCTTGCAGTTTGCGTTGGCTGCATGATGATATTTTTTTTTTGTTATTATCGAAATTATTCCCGCGATTGTTGTTGCCGCTGATATACAAATTGGAACAGCTATAGGAGCAATCACTGTCATCGAGGAGAGTATAATTCCGGCTCCGGTGATTACACCACTCACCGAGTATACGATAACATCAACTGCGGTGATTCTTCGTTGTTATTTTTTCATTTTCATTGCATACTCCTCAGTGAACGCTTTGAGTTTAGTCTGAAACTCTCTGGCCTGATCATAGCGATATTGAGATACTGAAGGTATCGTTGATGTTGCCATTTTATTTCCAAATCAGTTTACGATTTCAATTACTCAAATCCGCTACGAATTCCACATACCATGTTACTGGAGTCCTAATCAAATTATCATCAGTGGGTCTTATTGTGATTTGTTCGGTTTTATCCTTGTCGATGATCGTTGATATCGTATTGTTGGCCCCAGATGAACTCAACGATGATATAATAAACTGAGTCGGTGTTACTAGTGTTAATCGATAAATACCTTTGACGGTTGCAGTGATACTTAGTATATTGTCTGTAGGAGTCCACGCAAATGATCCGTGTTGGATCATGTATACTACGTTGTTGGTTTTCTCATGAGGAATTTTTGTTTTTTCAATGATTGTTATCATCCTCGGGATTGCTTCGATACATTTTTTCGTCTCATCGATGGATTTTTAATATCAGGGAGTTTTATTTAAATTTTATCCAACGGGGCTCCAAGAAATTTATCCACGATGTTTCTACGAAATTGGAAAACTGTTTTTCGTGTTCTTCAATTTTAGATTGAAGTGTTGCTAGTTCCAACACAGAATTTTTCAACTCATCGTTGAGAGTTTTTAATCTATCTGTAATCGTCGAAAAAAGTACACCCGGTTTGAGTGTACCCTGATCGGAAAATAACGCGATAGTATCCTCGATTGCGTTTCGTTGTTTAACTAAAATATCATCCAACGACACATTACTGGTTTTCATTTTACCCTGACGATCTTGAAATACAACTATTTCCCCGGGATCAACACTTGTTAAGTTCAACGTCTCGGCTATTTCATCTTCGATTATTCTCTTTATATCACCGGTTGCAACGCCATCGGGTTCGGGTTTCTTCAGCGTTGATAAAGAAAAGATCTCCCCCAAATATCAATCATGTTATTTTATACATCTCTCTCTAAAATCTTTTCGTTGAAAAATCTTCGATTTTCGCCAGCGATTACTAGTGTATTCATTTACGACAACATGTGGTGGTTTTCCAGATGTTGAAATAGCGTCAAGGACATTTAATACTTCACTGCCGCATATTAGTGGGTCATTCATTTGTTGTGTTGGTAGCGTAGAATACCAAGTCTTCATTGGAAAAGTCTTTAAGCGGTTTATATAACGCATAAATTCCTTCGGTGGCGCTAATCCATATGAATCGAAATAAACAATCCCGCGTGGATCAATCGCGTATGCAACCCAGTGAGTTCCAGGTCCGGTGATGTTATCGAGATTAATAATACCGGTTTCAACGCTGTTTGGTTGTGTCGGCAACTGATCTTTCATAAAGACACCTCTGAAGTTTTTAATCGCCAATTTTTTAGCAGCATCGAGTAAATCAAAATTGGACATTGGAACTAGTAAACCGTTCCTGGGATTCTCAGGCCGCTTCCTTTGTACCATGAATACGGGGTTCCTGGCAGTCTTAAACCCTTTCCCTTTTTTTATAACCCTGCCCAGTTGCCTTTTTTAGTGCCATCCCTGCCGCGGTACCAATGGTTCCTAACGCCGCCGCTTTAGCCACCGCTGGGGCTGCTGCTGAAATCAACGCTGGTATTGCAGCTAACAACGGGAATATACCGCCAGTTTTTATCATGTTTTTGATAGCAGCCGCAGAGAGAGTGATCTAAACGCCTATTTTATCCTTGAAAGCATCATTGAAGTGTTTTACTTGACGAGTCGTCAGCGACAACATTTTTGCCCCGCCAGTCATCTGATTGTGTTTCAACGTGATTGTGGTTCCAAATCGCTCAGCCGATTCCGATTGCAATTTATTGAGTTGACCGGGAGTTAACGCAACACTGATATGACTATATGACATTATATAATAACAGATTAATTCTAAATCGCAAAGGGATTCAATGGAAAACACTACATATTTTCCACTGGCGCATCTACCACTCTCATTCTTCCGCCAACACCTTCGAGTAGCATTGATTTGTCGCTGAGAATGGCAGCAACTGCTCTATAATTAGCAATAGCACCACGAAGCACATTAGCTCTAAAGTGTATATCAACGACGGATTGTCTTGTTAAATCAAGATGTTCCAGCGAAAAGTAATAGACTGGGTATAAATTCTTAAAATCCAATTGTGATATTTGCAGACCAGTATCGACATTTTGATCGCGTGCCATAAACGACAACAACCGATGATACACACGAGCAATATGATTTTGACCGTAGTCAAGTTGTACATCTTCGGATGGTTCCTACTGGCCGTTTATTCTCAGTGAGACGTCATTAACACCTAATTGATCAAATATCATATGGCTGAAACGTTGATCGCCAACTCGTGTGTTATCCTGTAACGCAATAAATATATGACGTGGCACAGCAACGCCTTGTTTTGATGCTAGGTTCCACGTGAATAACCCGTTAATATTTGATTGTTTAACATCTGTACTTACCGTTAGCCAACTTAGTAATGATTTTCCTCCTTGGTCCATACATGATAGTAATCGTTCTTCTGCAGTGATTGATGGAGTCAACACTGGCATCCACAATGATAGTTTTGTTAAAATGACTTTACCAGCATCAGCATCTGGATTTTCAGCATCTGCTGGAATCCTCCAAATTGCGTCATTGTCATCACTCTTTCGCACGAGTGCTACTGTATGCTTTGCTCCGTAGATAACTTTTCGAACATTTCTACAGAATCCAAATATATGATGTAGTGGAATCACGCATGAAAATGATCTACGCGCTCCTCCCTACATTGATATACGTGTTGCAGCTCCTAGATTGAAATTAGGATTAGCATTTATAATCATATCCTCGCCATCAATATTAGCATTACCAACATTATTCTTTGGTCGTCTTACAACAAATTGATTTCCTGCAGCGGTATTTTTAACATTCTTAGCAAACATCATAGAAGGTCCTGCTAATCTTGTATAATCATCAGAATATCTCGCTAACCCGATTATTGTTTTTGTAGCCACATCAACATCGCGATCTATCGACTCAATCTCTTTTCCATCGATGAGATATCTTGCACTCTCAAATACCATTATTGACAAACCCGACTTGAGTACCAACTGGATACGGTGCTGGTACAGCAGGAGTACCATCAGCTGTTACAAGTTCTCCTTCTACTTCGATAAACGCTTCAGCGGGTAGAAAGTATTTACTGGTATCATGAACTTAAAGTTCAATTCTTGATCGACTATTTGAGTCTATTGCATGATAGGCGTAATATTGATAATCGCGTACAGAATCATCCTTGGGGACTGGGGCGTCTATATCAAACTCTGGATCAGGTGACCGTTTAAACATTTTATTCTATTTATCAAAGTCTAAATCGCGATTTTCACCTGCGAATTTTCACACTAGCGTCGTGGTTGTAAGCCACTTCCCGCTATGATATTTGCGATGTTGCTTTGGTCGGGAGTCATCAATGACTCTAGTTTTTGATCTACCGCGTTATTTATAATTTTACTAACACTCGCAGGCATCTCTGCTGTAGACGGTAGTGGTCCTCCTTTGGATTTTCTCCGCCGAACTAGCGCTGTTAATTTATCCTTCGCGGCTGAAAATACTTTCGCGGCAAGATCTCCAACAGCACTTATACCCTTATCACGAATAACATCAATAGCTTTCATTGATAATGGTTTTACTAGTGGCGCCACTTTTGGAGCTATTCTTGCAAATAACCCCGCAACTGTATCACCTAAACCATCACCATAGTACGCGCTATAAACTGGAAACCGTGAATTAACTACATAGACGCTGGCTGGTTTGTCATGGTTGTAGTGTATGATCATTCTTATTCCGAAATTGCTAGCAATTTCTAAATACTATTTACCTAATCAGTGATTCATCGCCGATGACGAAAATGGAAAATTCTACGAATTTTCACCTAGGGATTTTCAGTCGCTGTGATAATCCTCCACTAACTCGCCAATGAAATCTCGGTATGTTGCAATATCCATGACACCGCCGGCAAATAACCGCCTGCAGATATCAGCTGCTTCATTAATTACTTCCAGTGAGTTATTTCCAGCTCGTTTCCCTCCGATGAGAACTTCTAATCGTGATATATCGCTGAGAAAATTACCAGGACATTCAATTGATACCCCACTTGGGGTCCCACTGGAATCTTTGGAAATTGCTGGCAATCCCTTCCCGATACTAGCATCTAGTTTTTCTAAATCCATACTTTGTTCATAATCAAGAGTATCATCCAATGGTGGCGAAGGTTCTTTTAGTTTTTTAGGTGAAAAAGATATTTTCTTTGCAGGTTGCTGTCGCTTTCCTTGCAATTTTTGCGGTTTTTTGTTGTTTAAACTCTTCATATTGATTATACACGTTATCCACCATCTTGATATATTCAATGTATGTGTCAATTTGATTTGTTTTAGTTTTGATCTTGTAGAATATATCAGCCCAGTGAGTTATATTTCTAACATATTTATGATGTTCTGGTTTCAACATTTTTTTTCTGTTTTCATAAGTCGCAACAACAAGCTCAGGAATTTTTGTTGGATCGACCTTATCAATTACTGATAACACTTCCTCGTTAAATCTCGCGCGTAGTTTATCTACTGTTCTTTTTGATTCAGGTGTTTTAGATACAATATCACCTAATAGTTCAATTTCCATATCACCATGGAGTTTTTGTACAGCTTGTTTTGTTTGTTCAGTTTCCGCTACTATTTTTTTCAAGTTCAACAATAAGAGGTTTTCCCATAGTCTCGGGAACATTTCCCCATATAGCACGCTCTACCCCCTTCGTTGTTGTCGTTATTGGTTTAAACAATTCTTCAGATCACACAGCAAAATCCGTTTGTAAACTCTGTCTAGCTTGTAGTTTATTCCTAACAGAGTCGCGGATTGGTATAAATTTTTTGATCGTTACCAGTCTCTCACGAGCCAATCGGGTCGTTAATGCTTCATTAACCATTATTTAAAATTGTAAACAATTTTCCAATTGTAAACAATTTTCCAATTTGAATCTCTAAATGATTTTCGTGTAAAACAATTTTCCAATTTGAATCTCGAAGAGATTTTCACTTAAGTGAAAAAGTCTACGGGAAATCCCATGCAAAATCGACCATTTGACCCTACTGAAGAAACAGTCATTTTTGGTCATTTTTGTCGTTTCGTAGTCGTTTTTGACCGATTTTTGTCCGTTTTTGTGATTTTTTTGTGATGTTTTACTCAAAATCATTCTTAAGTGAAAAAGTCTACGGGAAATCTCATGCAAAATCGACCATTTGACCCTAAAATCTCAAAGAGATTTTCAACTGAATCAGTCAAAAAATAGCCAAAAATCAGTCAAAAACGGCTAAAATCAGTCAAAAAAAAAATAACCAAAAATCAGTCAATAACGACTGAAATAAAATATTTTACTGTGAAAATTTCAGTAATAAAAAAAAATTTTACTGTGAAAATTTTAGTAATAAAAAAAAATATTTTACTGTGAAAATTTCAATAATGAATAAAATATTTTACAACTTTCTGGTAAAATACTTATGATACCGTCCATGGAGGTTTGTAGTACTCAAAGTCATTCCTGAAATCTTCGATTGGAATCTCGAAGAGATTCAGGGAAAAGTCTACGGGAAATCCCATGCAAAATCGACCATTTGACCGTAAAATCTCAAAGAAATTTTCAACAGAAAAAAACAGTAATTTTTGGTCATTTTTGTCGTTTTTTAGTCGTTTTTTATCGATTTTTGTCAGTTTTTGGTCTAAAACATCATAAAAATAATTTTAGGCGGAAAAGTCTACGAGAAATCCCATGCAAAATCGACCATTTGACCGTAAAATCTCAAAGAGATTTTCAACTGAAACCGCTTAAAACCAGTCAAAAAATAACTAAAATCAGTAAAAAAAATAGCCAAAATCAGTAAAAAACCGACTAAAAAAAATATTTTACTGTGAAAGTTTATTCCAGTAATAAAAAAAATTATTTTACTGTGAAAATTTACAACTTCCTAGTAAAATACTTAAGATACCGTCCATGGATTGTTACTAATAATTATCCGAAGGTTTTTTTTTCATTTTGTTCAATTAACAATCTAATATTTCTGATTTTTGAATTAATTGTTCTTTTTACTTCATACTGTTTCCCTAATTCTTTTCTTATTCTCTCCACGATAGTAAATAACGGGACAAACTTACTGACGTCGTCACAGCATAACAAGGAGTCACGGATAGAATTCTGAATTCGTTTGATTAGTGCATATTGTTTGGGTAACACGTATTTGTTATTGTTAGCGCCGTATTCAATATCCTGGAAGTCAGACATAATTTAATCGCAGTCTAAATTATTCGATATGTAAATCCGTTGAGATTTCAAATTTAAAATTTCAAATTTAAAATTTCGGTTATCACATCATTGATATTTTGAGAATTCATATTACTAAGAATTGTTATATAAACGAATTGAATTTTTTGTCCGGTCTTTTTTGAAATCGCAGATCGATAAATTCCCTCTGCAACTTTTCGTACAGAAGGTGGACAAATATCGAAATATCTACCGGCTTCATTCATTTTTTGAAATACTATTTCTTCGTTATTCGTTGTGTTAAAAGATCTTACGGGTCTTTTCCCAATTGATTTATAGTACCAGTTCCTCCTCGTTTGGTATTCTTACTCTGTGTAACAACTTCTAGATTATCCAATTTGTTATTCTTAGGATTGGAATCAATATAATCGATAACAAAACCATCTTCGATCAATCCATAGAAACATTCATACACGAAACGATGGCAGTAATAATTCTTCCCTCCAGTGCTAAACATCAAATACCCCACACCATTGTCAAAACCGACTGGCTTCTTCAGTTAACGGTTTCTGATAATACCATCAGGGGAAGCCTCATAGTTTACAATCAGGGGATGTGGTCGGAATTCTTGGTTCATTTGTATACAAATACTATTAGTCTAATTCATTGTTTGGTCGAATGATTACACTAGGAAATCTTTCGATGTAGTCTTGGGGTGTTCTTATGATTTTGTCGTTGATGCTGGCTTTGTCAGCGTCAAGGACGCTGTCAAGGTCAGGGTCAAGGTCATTGATGGATTTTTTTATTCTTTTGTCATAATAACGCTTCAACTCTCTGTATCGTTTGCCACCGCAACTAAGACACAATTCTGATTTACCACGCACCCCTACCCCACATCGAATACAAGGAACTGGACCAAGGCTTCCACGTCGAACATTTTGCATATGATATCCACAGAACTCCTTTCTGCATTATTTGTTACACGGAGTTGTTGATCCAATCATAAGCCATTTACAATGATTCATTATACATAATTCTTCTATTTAAATACTTGTTTTAATTATAGCATGAAGGAGTTTGAGAGATTATCGAAAATTACACCCAGGAAAAATGCTAAATTCAATCCCGATAGAATCTCTGATAAGCCAAAGAGTAAAATTCTTATTAGAACTATGATAACTAAAATCAGAGACTGTTTTAATGAATTCAAGCGTGATGGAGCATCTCATTGTTGGTCGACATTTCGAATTGATGGTATCGTTGACGCTACCATGAACGATAAAAAACGCGGCAGTGATAATTTCACATCTTTCGCGGAAAAGGTATTTTTTTTAGAATAAAATTCATTATCCGTTCAGACACTGGAGATTGGATTATTCGTGATAAATTTGAACCAATTCTCAAGGACAAGAAAACTGTCACTGTGAGTCAAGATTCCAAACCAGGAATTTTGAATGGAATTGACAAACCGTACTACGAAAGATCTTATCCTGTAACAGCAGTTGTTTACGGGATATATCCGTTAAATGATAAACCGAGTATTAAAAAACTAAAAACCATGAAACTGACTTCGTCATCGTTGAATTGTGTAGCAGAACGAATAATAGAACACTTCACAAATGCATCCTGGGGGAATAAATTGACTGATCTAAGACGAAAAAAAAAATAAATGACTGGGACTTAACAGTTAGGAAAAACGGAGCATCGATTCAGGATATAGCTGAATTAGAAAAATCATTAAGATTTACAATATCGGTAATGACGATGACCGGTGAAGTATTATACGAATCGAAATATAAATCACAAGGAGCTCCAATCAAAATTATTGATCATAACGAACACGCATGGACACCTGCGGTAACAATATTCCCGCTAAATAGAACAATAAAGTATATACCCGAAGAATTTTCCGCTCCAGAATTCTCTGAGAAAAAATTGTTCGATTTTATTCACCTGATGAGTAAAAACGATCCTGTATCAGTGTGGTTACTTCACAGCGCCGAAAACCCCGAGGGCGGATTCGATCAGTTTGTAAGACCCAATGGAGAATTATACCGCACTGAAGCCCTCCAACACGCAAGGAAAAAACTAGCTAGTAGTTTCTCGGAGAGTTTCGACGACGAACAATTATTAACAAACTGTTTTACAATTCCGTCGGTTGCAGCTCATTTTGCAAGAAAGAAAATCTCGTGGAAACCAACGCGAGCTGAATTTCTCACAGACATCAAATCAAGTTGTATAGAATATAACCACGGCGGATTATGGAATACAAAATACGACCTTGAAAGTATTATTACAGTTTATAGTCGCGTGTTATCCGGCGAGTTTTCTCGGGTACGGGGAATGCGCTAGATATTTTAAACGATTTGGACATCCCACACACGAGATGACCCGTGTTGCAATTAATGGACCACTGCCTGATTTTGATTTAACCGGATTCGCTCGTGTGGTATCATTTGAATTAGCTACAGGACTTCATCCGTGCTGTTACGTTTGGATTGGTAGACACATGTCTGTGAAACACTGGATGCCAATAGTACTATTACGGTATATGATCGATTGTAGGATGTTAAAATCGCTGATTGTCAGTGAAGCGATTATATCCTATCGAGCTCAGACTGAAGTCTGGTTACCACAACCTGAACGTCTAGATAGTATAATCAGCGAACAACGAAACCAGTTTCCTGATCTCGACGAAGAATATATCATGAATTGGTCCAAACTGTTATATGAAATCAGAAACAAAGACGCAAAGGATCTTGGTAGAAGAATAATGGGTAAATTCACTCAAGGTGGAAAATACGACAATAACAGATATTCTTCACGATTGATTATAGATAACGTCGAATACGATTTTATAATCACGGATATTACATCTAAGGGTATATACGTCGATCGTAAAGACGCTTTCTTGTCCGATGGAACAAAATTTGGTACAATTGTTACTTACGCAGACAGAGAAAATCTTCAGTATACACATTTGAGAGCATCTATGCTGGGTTATGCTTCTATCAATTTATTTTCGATGATAAATAGATTTCCTGACACCGCAGTTAGAGTAGCTACTGATTTATTTTACATAAACATGAAACACAGCGAAGCAGTGGCTGAATTCACAAATTCTGACGAGAGCTGGGGATCATGGAGAATTAAAAAAGAAATACCGTGTGATTATTCCGAATCAGCTGATGTTACAATTGAAAACAATTACTTGAAAAGCAATCAGTGTTTAGAACTATCTAACGCACCACAGATATCTGATCCAATATTTCGGTATAAAACAGTTTATTTAAACGGCTGTGGTGGGTCAGGAAAGACAACTCGCGCAATTGAGTTATTCCGTGGGAAAAATCCTACGGATTTTCACGTATCAAACATGATTGTGTTAACACCAACACACAGACTCGCCAGAGAGATGAAACAATGAGGGGTAAATGTTTGCACTTATCACAGTTTCTTTCGATGGAAAGGTGACGAATGGACTCCTGAACGAATGGGCAAGAAATTTATTCCTGAAGTCATAATTTGGAATGAGATATGCACGGTGTCGTTAGATGTATTACAAAAATGTATCGATTGGTTATTGCACGCGAACACAAAAGTCGTCATGTGCGTTGATCATGGCCAACCACCACCATTTGTCGGTTTATCACCGCATGATTGGCTAAAGAATTGTGTAGACTATTATGAAGAAATTAGTACTGATCATAGAGCACTTGATGAACAATTACGCGCGTTCAAGAAACTAATTAGATTACAACCTGATAGAATTCAATGTGAGATAGCGCGTGAAATAATTTCAGAAACTCTCATGGAGGAATTTTGGGAAACATGGAGACCAAACGATTTGATAATCGCAAGTAGAAAATTAGTCAGAGACACACTTCAGATGAAGTTATTTGAATTGCATAAAGAAAAATTTACAACACTTCCAGTACCGTTATGTTATAGGCCTTCGGATACACGAAAACAGAATACTGAAGTTGATATTCCAGTACAGAGTGAAAAGCAGAATTTAGTGTTAAATGATATTGTACTGGTTGATATCAGCGTCGTCGAAGATGCATTGCGAGCTGATAAATCCCCATGGACGCTAGGTTACGCAGCGACGATACATTCTTCACAGGGATTGACTATATCGGATACAATTGTTTGGATGGTAGATAATCACATCGAGTGGTCAAATTAAGTCTATCTTGCAGTATCCAGAGTAAAATGAATAAATCAACTTCGAAGAGTTGTTCTAGACTATAACGACACTACAATAAGTGATATTGTTGATAATTATATAATCAGAAAAAAACTTTCTGGTTATAAACAACAAGACAAAAAAAAAATAAAAGAGAATTTGATATTGATGCCGAATTAATAATTACGCTGAAGCAACAACAGAATAAGCACTGCGCGAGTTGCAATTGTATAATGCTTTGGTGTTGGTCGTACCAGGGATAATGTGATGCTGACTTGTCTTGAATGCAACAGACGAAGAGGTGCTAGTTAAGACCATGTGGTGGTAATTGAGTATCATCGGGTATCACTTGCAATTGTTCACCAGTAAATTCTCGCTGAGGAGCGGTCAAATCCAATCTATAGATTGCTGGTCTACCCGTGGATCGTGTTATACTAGATATTTTATGCACGGTAATACTCCAAATAGGATCAGTAGCCCTTTTTGTGCCACCTTCAAGCTCTCCTGGTTCGTATAAATACCTAACAGTGACATTACCGAGTATTGGCTGGGAAACGCTAGCGTTTCGTGGTTGTGGTATATACTTCTTTTTTAGGTTTCATGTTTATTGTTCAAGTAATCTCATTATTTAGCGCGGTAATTACAGCTGGTAATCTCTTGACCCATTCACGGGATCGTTTATCCTGAATGAATTTCTTTGCGTATTGATATCCAAATAACCGCTCAGCAAGTGTACGATTAAATCGTATAACAATTGCCTGATCGCGATGTAGTGCAGTATGCCCTCGTCTGATGGTGACATTATGATGTTTCATCGTTGATAGAACCGCACCCTGAAATTCCTTGCCAGGATCAACTTGTAACAGATTTGGCCAGCGCAGAGGGCCCCTTCGATAAATCCTTTCAAATGCAGAAGCTACTTCAGTGGCCGACTTTGTTTTTAACGGTTCTGCTTGTTTGTATCGACTCGCAACATCAACTACAGTTAACGCGAATTTGTAACCACCATCATGCGGCAGAAATACTATATCAGCTTAATGAACTTCATTAGGAACGGTCACATCAAAATGCGAGTAGTTAATTTGCTTAGGCGGTGGTAGATAAACTTTGCCATATCGCCTGTTTGGTTAACCAATCCGCTGCAGTGGTATATTTCACCGATGCTGCACTAGCGAGTTTACCAATTGCTGCTTTGCCCCTCCAGTATCCTTTTGGAGAATAATAAAAAGATTCCATGTTGTTATTAATTACCGGCACCTAACATCAATTTGCCTTTCATCGCCGATTTTATTAACCATGAAGCCAATTTTTCTTTGAAGGATTTATCAGTGATAGAATTCAGCGCATGAATTAATTTCACATCTGCGATATGTCTGTGTTGCAAATTACTGCTTTTATAAGCGACACCATGAGCATAACATGCTTTATCAATAGCGTTTATTGGTTCTTCACCGCGTTTAGGTTGGTTTTGATCGTCGAGTCTAATATCGAGTCTAGTCGCGGGGCCACAATAACTATACCCTGGAAGGTGTTTTTCTCCTGGATACTTCACCCATGGTGTTCCCGGGAGTTTAGTTAGCTTGGCTGCGATATCACCTCCTCGTTTTTTTTTTAAATCATCAGAAATGCTAGCATTTCCTGCAGATCTCATAGAAACGAATCTAAATTTTTTGTACTGCATTGTACACACCTACCAGAAAGTGCCGATCGGTTATTTTTAGTTGTAATCGTAGTCAAGTCATCTGTGCCAGTACGCGCCTTACACTTCACACAATATAGACCCATAATTTATATATAACAACATGAATGTAATTGATTATTCAGCTACCCGACGACGAGAACCTATTAAACACCATGCGATGTTGCCGAATTTAATTAGAATGATTATAATCGGACCATCTGGAAGTGGCAAGACACAATTGTTACTTAATTTGATAACGAGATGGATGAAATGGGACAAGTTGTATTTGATAGCTCCTAGTGTAGACGATCAACGATGTTACAAAGTGTTAAAGGATTTTAACGACAAAGCAGTAGAAGAATCCGGCGAGGGTATTATTGAGTTTATAACCGATATCGATGATGCACCAAGCATTGATGATATTGATGGAGGTATTAACAATTTGGTCGTATATGACGATGTGATGTTAGACAATCAAAAGAATCCCGCTAGGATATTTTCCAGAGGCAGGCATAAAAACACTGATGTGATATATGTTACTCAACGATACACTCAAATACCAAAAGTGATCAGAGATAACTGCAATTTATTGTGTGTATTTAACGGAGTTGATACTCATACGCTACGAAATATTTGGCAAACTTGGTGCTGCGGTGATATGGATCATAATCAATTTAGAAATTTCTTTAAACACGCTCAGTCAATCCCACACGGATTTGTGACGATAAATTTATCAGACCCTCGGATGCGATATCGTGTCGGACTTGATAAAATATTCGGTTGAAATCCTAAAAGGATTTTAGCCCCATAGCAGCAGATGCGGAGACAATAGCGTCTTCAAGAAATTTGCCTCGTCGACGCTTTTTTTTACGCTTCATTGGCAAGGTACTTATCCCCAAGAGGTTTTGATAAACCCCTAATTTGACAAATAGGGCTTTAAAATCGTTAAGGCTCCATTTGGCAAAAGGAGATTTAAAATGTTTTGCTTAAAATCTACCCCAATTAGGGAAGTCTGATTCGCCCCCTCTGCTGCTACTTTTCTATATGCATGTGTACGTTTTTATACATTATTGTTGCTATGCTGATTGTGTAAAACATATATATATATATATATATATATATATATATATATATATATATATATATATATATATATATATATATATATATATATATATATATATATATATATATATATATATATAAATTTTTCTCTTCATGGAACACTGAAGATTTCCCCACTATTTATATTCTTGGGGGACAACATCTGCTGCGCATATGTTTTTCTTTGGGCATTCACTTCATTCCATTTCGTTATACACCCAAGAATCTAATGTCAGCACTATATGGTGTCTTCATACTAAACCATTGAGTGAAGTCCACACAGCTGCCGCTGTCATCCCAACCTACGTTGGACAGCCCAGTCTTCGCTGGGCTCCTTCAGTTTCTGCTGAAGGAACTTTACTCAAGGGTTATCTATAAAATTCTGTCAGGGAGTTTCACAGACCAGCTGTGACCTCTGTACAACTACGTTGTGCCATTCAGTAGCCGCTGAATCACTCACTGACAGAATGAACTGAAACGGCTTCATAAGTAGCAGCAGATAGTCCTCCTAGGCAAACAGTATAATGACCAATAAAAACTTAACTGGATCTGTGTTTTGTTGTGTATAAAAAAAGGTATTGGTTTTTGTAAGGAAATATGTATTAGTTTTGTAAGTAAATATGTATTAGTTTCTGTAAGGAAATATATATTAATTAGATTTTGTAAGGAAATATGTATTAGATTTTGTAAGGAAATATTTATTAGTTTTTATTGGTAAATACCATCTATGTATTGGTTTTTGTAAGGAAATATATATTAGTTTTTGTAAGGAAATATATATTAGTTTTTGTAAGGAAATATGTATTAGTTTCGGTAAGTAAATATGTATTAGTTTTTGTAAGGAATTATGTATTAGTTTTGGTAAGTAAATATGTATTAGTTTTTGTAACGAAATATGTATTAGTTTTTGTAAGGAATTATGTATTAGTTTCAGTAAGGAAATAGGTATTAGTTTTTGTAATGAAATATGCATTACTTTTTGTAAGGACTTATGTATTAGTTTTGGTAAGTAAATATGTATTAGTTTTTGTAAGGAATTATGTATTAGTTTTTGTAAGGAATTATGTATTAGTTTTGGTAAGTAAATATATATTAGTTTTTGTAAGGAATTATGTATTAGTTTTGGTAAGTAATTATGTATTAGTTTTTGTAAGGAATTATGTATTAGTTTTGGTAAGTAAATATGTATTAGTTTTTGTAACGAAATATGTATTAGTTTTTGTAAGGAATTATGTATTAGTTTCAGTAAGGAAATAGGTATTAGTTTTTGTAATGAAATATGCATTACTTTTTGTAAGGACTTATGTATTAGTTTTGGTAAGTAAATATGTATTAGTTTTTGTAAGGAATTATGTATTAGCTTTTGTATGGAATTATGTATTAGTTTTGGTAAGTAAATATATATTAGTTTTTGTAAGGAATTATGTATTAGTTTTGGTAAGTAATTGTGTATTAGTTTTTGTAAGGAATTATGTATTAGTTTTGGTAAGTAAATATGTATTAGTGTCAGTAAGGAAATATATATTAGTTTTTGTAAGGAAATATGTATTAGTTTTTGTAAGGAATTATGTATTAGTTTCAGTAAGGAAATAGGTATTAGTTTTTGTAATGAAATATGCATTACTTTATGTAAGGAATTATGTATTCGTTTTGGTAAGTAAATATGTATTAGTTTTGTAAGGAATTATGTATTAGTTTTTTGTAAGGAATTATGTATTAGTTTTTGTAACGAAATATGTATTAGTTTTTGTAAGGAGTTATGTATTAGTTTTGGTAAGTAAATATGTATTAGTTTTTGTAACGAAATATGTATTAGTTTTTGTAAGGAATTATGTATTAGTTTTGGTAAGTAAATATGTATTAGTGTTTGTAATGAAATATGTATTAGTTTTTGTAAGGAAATATGCATTAGTTTTTGTAAGGAAATATATATTAGTTTTTGTAAGGAAATATATATTAGTTTTTGTAAGAAAATATGCATTAGTTTTTGTAAGGAAATATCTATTAGTTTTTGTACGGAAATATATATTAGTTTTTGTAAGGAATTATGTATTAGTTTTTGTAAGGAAATATGTATTAGTTTTTGTAAGGAAATATGTATTAGTTTTTGTAAGGAAATATATATTAGTTTTTCTAAGGAAATATGCATTAGTTTTTGTAAGGAAATATGCATTAGTTTTTATTGGTAAATACCATCTATGTATTGGTTTTTGTAAGGAAATATATATTAGTTTTTGTAAGGAAATATATATTAGTTTTTGTAAGGAAATATGTATTAGTTTTTGTAAGGAAAGATCTATTAGATTTTGCAAGGAAGTATGTATTAATTTTTGTAAGGAAATTTGTATTAGTTTGTAAGTAAATATGTATTAGTTTTTGTAAGGAAATATGTATTAGTTCTTGTAAGGAAATATGTATTAGTAGTTTTTGTACGGAAATATGTATTAGTTTTTGCCAGGAAGTATGTATTAGGTTTTGTAAGTAAATACAATGTATGTATTAGTTTTTGTAAGGAAATCTGTATTTGTTTTTGAAAGTAAATTCAATGTATGTATTAGTTTCTGTAAGTAAATATGTATTAGTTTTTGTAAGGAATTATGTATTAGTTTTGGTAAGTAAATATGTATTAGTTTTTGTAAGGAATTATGTATTAGTTTCGGTAAGTAAATATGTATTAGTTTTTGTAACGAAATATGTATTAGTTTTTGTAAGGAATTATGTATTAGTTTCAGTAAGGAAATAGGTATTAGTTTTTGTAATGAAATATGCATTACTTTTTGTAAGGAATTATGTATTAGTTTTGGTAAGTAAATATGTATTAGTTTTTGTAAGGAATTATGTATTAGATTTTGTAAGGAATTATGTATTAGTTTTGGTAAGTAAATATATATTAGTTTTTGTAAGGAATTATGTATTAGTTTTGGTAAGTAAATATGTATTAGTTTTTGTAAGAAATTATGTATTAGTTTCGGTAAGTAAATATGTATTAGTTTTTGTAACGAAATATGTATTAGTTTTTGTAAGGAATTATGTATTAGTTTCAGTAAGGAAATAGGTATTAGTTTTTGTAATGAAATATGCATTACTTTTTGTAAGGACTTATGTATTAGTTTTGGTAAGTAAATATGTATTAGTTTTTGTAAGGAATTATGTATTAGTTTTTGTAAGGAATTATGTATTAGTTTTGGTAAGTAAATATATATTAGTTTTTGTAAGGAATTATGTATTAGTTTTGGTAAGTAATTATGTATTAGTTTTTGTAAGGAATTATGTATTAGTTTTGGTAAGTAAATATGTATTAGTTTCAGTAAGGAAATATATATTAGTTTTTGTAAGGAAATATGTATTAGTTTTTGTAAGGAATTATGTATTAGTTTCAGTAAGGAAATAGGTATTAGTTTTTGTAATGAAATATGCATTACTTTATGTAAGGAATTATGTATTAGTTTTGGTAAGTAAATATGTATTAGTTTTTGTAAGGAATTATGTATTAGTTTTTGTAAGGAAATATGCATTAGTTTTTGTAAGGAAATACATATTAGTTTTTGTAAGGAAATATGCATTAGTTTTGTAAGGAAATATATATTAGTTTTTGTAAGGAAATATGCATTAGTTTTTGTAAGGAAATATATATTAGTTTTTGTAAGGAAATATGCATTAGTTTTTGTAAGGAATTATGTATTAGTTTTTGTAAGGAATTATGTATTAGTTTTTGTAAGTAAATATATATTAGTTTTGTAAGGAAATATATATTAGTTTTTGTAAGGGAATATATATTAGTTTTTGTAAGTAAATATGTATTAGTTTTTGTAAGGAATTATGTATTACTTTTTGTAAGGAATTATGTATTAGTTTTTGTAAGGAAATATATATTAGTTTTTGTAAGGGAATATATATTAGTTTTTGTAAGTAAATATGTATTAGTTTTTGTAAGGAAATATGCATTAGTTTTTGTAAGGGAATATATATTAGTTTTTGTAAGTAAATATGCATTTGTTTTTGTAAGGAAATATCTATTAGTTTTTGTAAGTGAATATATATTAGTTTTTGTAAGGAAATATGCATTAATTTTTGTAACGAAATAGGCATTTGTTTTTGTAAGGAAATATGCATTAGTTTTTATTGGTAAATACCATCTATGTATTGGTTTTTGTAAGGAAATATATATTAGTTTTTGTAAGGAAATATATATTAGTTTTTGTAAGGAAATATGTATTAGTTTTTGTAAGGAAAGATCTATTAGATTTTGCAAGGAAGTATGTATTAATTTTTGTAAGGAAATTTGTATTAGTTTGTAAGTAAATATGTATTAGTTTTTGTAAGGAAATATGTATTAGTTCTTGTAAGGAAATATGTATTAGTAGTTTTTGTACGGAAATATGTATTAGTTTTTGCCAGGAAATATGTATTAGGTTTTGTAAGTAAATACAATGTATGTATTAGTTTTTGTAAGGAAATCTGTATTTGTTTTTGGAAGTAAATTCAATGTATGTATTAGTTTCTGTAAGTAAATATGTATTAGTTTTCGTAAGGAATTATGTATTAGTTTTTGTAAGTAAATATGTATTAGTTTTTGTAAGGAAATATGCATTAGTTTTTGTAAGGGAATATATATTAGTTTTTGTAAGTAAATATGCATTTGTTTTTGTAAGGAAATATCTATTAGTTTTTGTAAGTGAATATATATTAGTTTTTGTAAGGAAATATGCATTAATTTTTGTAACGAAATAGGCATTTGTTTTTGTAAGGAAATATGCATTAGTTTTTATTGGTAAATACCATCTATGTATTGGTTTTTGTAAGGAAATATATATTAGTTTTTGTAAGGAAATATATATTAGTTTTTGTAAGGAAATATGTATTAGTTTTTGTAAGGAAAGATCTATTAGATTTTGCAAGGAAGTATGTATTAATTTTTGTAAGGAAATTTGTATTAGTTTGTAAGTAAATATGTATTAGTTTTTGTAAGGAAATATGTATTAGTTCTTGTAAGGAAATATGTATTAGTAGTTTTTGTACGGAAATATGTATTAGTTTTTGCCAGGAAATATGTATTAGGTTTTGTAAGTAAATACAATGTATGTATTAGTTTTTGTAAGGAAATCTGTATTTGTTTTTGGAAGTAAATTCAATGTATGTATTAGTTTCTGTAAGTAAATATGTATTAGTTTTCGTAAGGAATTATGTATTAGTTTTGGTAAGTAAATATGTATTAGTTTTTGTAAGGAATTATGTATTAGTTTCGGTAAGTAAATATGTATTAGTTTTTGTAATGAAATATGTATTAGTTTTTGTAAAGAATTATGTATTAGTTTCAGTAAGGAAATAGGTATTAGTTTTTGTAATGAAATATGCATTACTTTTTGTAAGGAATTATGTATTAGTTTTGGTAAGTAAATATGTATTAGTTTTTGTAAGGAATTATGTATTAGATTTTGTAAGGAATTATGTATTAGTTTTGGTAAGTAAATATATATTAGTTTTTGTAAGGAATTATGTATTAGTTTTGGTAAGTAAATATGTATTAGTTTTTGTAAGAAATTATGTATTAGTTTCGGTAAGTAAATATGTATTAGTTTTTGTAACGAAATATGTATTAGTTTTTGTAAGGAATTATGTATTAGTTTCAGTAAGGAAATAGGTATTAGTTTTTGTAATGAAATATGCATTACTTTTTGTAAGGAATTATGTATTAGTTTTGGTAAGTAAATATGTATTAGTTTTTGTAAGGAATTATGTATTAGTTTTTGTAAGGAATTATGTATTAGTTTTGGTAAGTAAATATATATTAGTTTTTGTAAGGAATTATGTATTAGTTTTGGTAAGTAATTATGTATTAGTTTTTGTAAGGAATTATGTATGAGTTTTGGTAAGTAAATATGTATTAGTTTCAGTAAGGAAATATATATTAGTTTTTGTAAGGAAATATGTATTAGTTTATGTAAGGAATTATGTATTAGTTTCAGTAAGGAAATAGGTATTAGTTTTTGTAATGAAATATGCATTACTTTATGTAAGGAATTATGTATTAGTTTTGGTAAGTAAATATGTATTAGTTTTTGTAAGGAATTATGTATTAGTTTTTGTAAGGAAATATGCATTAGTTTTTGTAAGGAAATATATATTAGTTTTTGTAAGGAAATATGCATTAGTTTTTGTAAGGAATTATGTATTAGTTTTTGTAAGTAAATATATATTAGTTTTTGTAAGTAAATATATATTAGTTTTTGTAAGGGAATATATATTAGTTTTTGTAAGTAAATATGTATTAGTTTTTGTAAGGAATTATGTATTACTTTTTGTAAGGAATTATGTATTAGTTTTTGTAAGGAAATATATATTAGTTTTTGTAAGGGAATATATATTAGTTTTTGTAAGTAACTATGTATTAGTTTTTGTAAGGAAATATGCATTAGTTTTTGTAAGGGAATATATATTAGTTTTTGTAAGTAAATATGCATTTGTTTTTGTAAGGAAATATCTATTAGTTTTTGTAAGTGAATATATATTAGTTTTTGTAAGGAAATATGCATTAGTTTTTGTAACGAAATAGGCATTAGTTTTTGTAAGGAAATATATATTAGTTTTTGTAAGGAAATATGCATTAGTTTTTGTAAAGAAATATGTATTAGTTTTTGTAAGGAAATATGTATTAGTTTTTGTAAGTAAATATGTATTAGTTTTTGTAAGGAAATATGTATTAGTTTTTGTAAGGAATTATGTATTAGTTTTGATAAGTAAATATATATTATTTTTTGTAAGGAATTATGTATTAGTTTTTGTAAGGAATTATGTATTAGTTTTTGTAAGTAAATATGTATTAGTTTTTGTAAGGTATTATGTATTAGTTTTTGTAAGGAATTATGTATTAGTTTTTGTAAGGAATTATGTATTAGATTTGGTAAGTAAATATATATTAGTTTTTGTAAGTAAATATGTATTAGTTTTTGTAAGGAAATATGTATTAGTTTTTGTAAGGAATTATGTATTAGTTTTTGTAAGGAAATATATATTAGTTTTTGTAAGGAATTATGTATTAGTTTTTGTAAGTAAATATGTATTAGTTTTTGTAAGGAAATATGCATTAGTTTTTGTAAGGAAATATGTATTAGTTTTTGTAAGGAATTATGTATTAGTTTTTGTAAGGAAATATATATTAGTTTTTGTAAGGAATTATGAATTAGTTTTTGTAATTAAATATGTATTAGTTTTTGTAAGGAAATATGCATTAGTTTTTGTAAGGAATTATGTATTAGGTTTTGTAAGGAAATATATATTAGTTTTTGTAAGGAATTATGTATTAGTTTTTGTAAGGAAATATATATTAGTTTTTGTAAGGAAATATATATTAGTTTTTGTAAGGAATTATGTATTAGTTTTTGTAAGGAAATATATATTAGTTTTTGTAAGGAAATATATATTAGTTTTTGTAAGGAATTATGTATTAGTTTTTGTAAGGAAATATATATTAGTTTTTGTAAGGAAATATGTATTAGTTTTTGTAAGGAAATATGCATTAGTTTTTGTAAGTAAATATGAATTAGTTTTTGTAAGTAAATATGTATTAGTTTTTGTAAGGAAATATGTATTAGTTTTTGTAAGGAATTATGTATTAGTTTTGGTAAGTAAATATATATTAGTTTTTGTAAGGAATTATGTATTAGTTTTTGTAAGGAATTATGTATTAATTTTTGTAAGGAATTATGTATTAGTTTTGGTAAGTAATTATGTATTAGTTTTTGTAAGGAATTATGTATTAGTTTTGGTAAGTAATTATGTATTAATTTTTGTAAGGAATTATGTATTAGTTTTGGTAAGTAAATATGTATTAGTTTCAGTAAGGAAATATATATTAGTTTTTTAAGGAAATATGTATTAGGTTTTGTAAAGAAATCTGTAATTTAACATTAAAATACTACCTTCACAAATACCAGAAAATATTTGCTTACAAAAACACGGCACGAATATATGTGAAGAATATATATAAACAATGATTAGAATCCAATCTTTCAACTTTTACTTAAATGTGAAGTTTGATTTCCTTCTTCCGAACACAACTTCATTGATTCAAATAATGGATCAAGGAATTATAGCGAATTTCAAGAAATTCTATAGATTGCTAGTTATTCGAAAACTGATGTCAGACATTGATGGGTCACCTCCCGCAGAAAAAGTGTTCAGCTTTAATGTCGTCTGCATCCTGTTTTTTTTGTTGCCATGTTGTCGTTTAAATTGAATTCCGTTGCGCATTTTCCATCTTTCCAACCATCCATTTGGTTTAGAGCAATGTTTCCCATGCTGTACATGTACTATGATTGCTCTCTAGTGGGCGCGGATATACATGTATATACCACTTAGGGCATCCTTTACATGTCAATCATTTACAAAGTCACATTTACCGGCTTATTTGTCAGCTTATTTGAAGCGCTACAGCAGTGGACTGGCAATAACTGATCATGACTATACCTTGTGCAGTTAACCGGAGTAAAATTGTAA
Organism: Unio delphinus; assembly: GCA_029339505.1. Classification (NCBI taxonomy): domain Eukaryota; kingdom Metazoa; phylum Mollusca; class Bivalvia; order Unionida; family Unionidae; genus Unio; species Unio delphinus. The sequence goes on along the minus strand of JAQISU010000157.1, from coordinate 2,893,314 downwards.
TGAATAATGTGCCACGGGCAGAAATTTATCATGCTATTATCTGTAGTGTGCATTTAAGTGAAGTGCAGTTATCCAAAGTTTGTTCCCATTGAAAAGCATTGGGGAAAAACGGGACCGATGTGACTACGTGCAGTTATCCAGAGCGTGCAGTTAACCGATGTGCAGTTAAGTGGAGTTAACAAGCAATATCAATAATTTGTTCCATACCTGGTGTCTGCTTGGTATTGAAACCAGACCACTTCAGTCCTAAAACAAGGGACTGAGGTGAGTCTAATATTGCAAGCAAGATATTCAAGTCTGAAAAGTTTGCAAATTACTAAAACATCTGATATATCTGCTGTTGGATATATTCTACTGTATTCTACTTTACCTTTAAATCACTTAATTGGTACATCCAAAAAGAAAATCACTCTTAAAATTATCTGACCATTTTCTGTAAAATTGGTAATTTTCTTTTAAACATTTGACTGGTTTGCTGCACTAGATCCTGAACAATAAGATGAATTTAATGAACCTTGGTTTTGTTGATAGACCAAGCTATTGTCTAGAAACCAGCCAGAAAAGCCATATATATATATATATATATATATATATATATAGATCTTTTCAAAACTTTGATGTCATTAAATTATATATACTCCTACGGACTGTTTCCCCTTCAAAATAGACAGGGTAGTGAAAGATTACAAGACAGGTTGGATCTTATGACCTTTTCGTAATCAGTGTCTCTAATGGATGAAATTTAAGGACAGCCAAGCAGTTGTAAGTAATATAAATATATCCTGCATTTTGTCAGCTTACATGTTTTTAAATGAATTTAAAATACAATACAATATTATATATTTGATCATACATACCGACTGAATTTTGTGCACTTGATATGGGTTAATAATTATGTATAATTTAAGAATGACCAATGTTAAAGCCAAATTTATCATATTGTGTTACATATATTGTACATAACACAGACAGGTTAGCTACTGTAACTATGTAACCTACTGTAAAAAAAACCAGCCAGTATTATCATTATTATTCCATTTGTTAGACTCTAGGAAAAAGGAAATTACCTTAATTAAAAGCTCAGTAAAAAGTTTTCAAGAAAAAAAGCAATTTTTCACAGTACTTACCTCTTTTCTACTCATTTTGGCATTAAGTTCATCAGCTAGACATGTGGAAGTATAGGCGATGTCCAATTTTTCCTCTAAGTTTAATATACAATGCTCAATGTTTTTTTCCATGTCTGAGTACACCTGGATTGTTGCTATGGACATTTGGCTGCGAGAAGCTGCAGGTTTCGGTTGTAGCGGCAAAACTCTTTGTCCAAAGTCTGAAACTCAAAAGTAGTATTTGTATTAGTATACCAATAACAACTCTCTCATAAGTTTACTTTGCTCACTTCTAGCAGCTTATCAATGTATTCAATATTTTTCACAGCTAGCAAAAATACAGTGACTCTACAAAAAGATAATAACCAAGGACAACTATCACTTATGTGATCATATGAATAACTTCAGTAATATGACTTGTAATTTAATATATTGCAGTGGGGTACTTCCCATCAAGGGTATATATTGCAGTGGGGTACTTTCCATCAAGGGTATATATTGCAGTGGGGTACTTTCCATCAAGGGTATATATTGCAGTGGGGTACTTTCCTATCAAGGGTATATATTGCAGTGGGGTACTTTCCATCAAGGGTATATATTGCAGTGGGGTACTTTCCATCAAGGGTATATATTGCAGTGGGATACTTTCCCATCAAGGGTATATATTGCAGTGGGGTACTTTCCATCAAGGGTAGATATTGCAGTGGGGTACTTTCCATCAAGGGTATATATTGCAGTGGGGTACTGTCCATCAAGGGTATATATTGCAGTGGGGTACTTTCCATCAAGGGCATATATTGCAGTCGGGTACTGTTCCATCAAGGGTATATATTGCAGTGGGGTACTTCCCATCAAGGGTATATATTGCAGTGGGGTACTTCCCATCAAAGGTATATATTGCAGTGGGGTACTATCCATCAAGGGTATATATTGCAATGGGGTACTTTCCATTAAGTTTCTATACTGCAGTACTTTACAACCCATCAAGAGTATACATTGCAGAGGGGTACTTCTCATCAAGAGTATACATTGCAGAGGGGTACTTCCCATCAAGAGTATACATTGCAGAGGGGTACTTCTCATCAATTATATATATGGCAGTGGGTTACTTACTATCAATTGAATATATTGCACAGGATTATTTCCATTGAAGTTTATGTACGGCAGTGGATTATTTCCAATCAAGGGTAAATATTGCAGTGGGGTACTTCACATCAATTTTATATATTGCAGTGTGGTAATTCCCATCATTTTAATATACTGCACTGGATTATTTCCTTCCTAGTTTATATATGGTAGTGGATTATTTCCCATCAAGGATATATACTGCAGTTTTGAACATTTAATTATTATTTAAAATCATTATGCGTTTTTAAATTACACTGCATGAACAACGGAAGAATTCAACGATTGATGTGTATTATGGCAAACAACAAATGCATTACTGAATATATGATACACACAATATGTCTTAACTTCTTTACCATTTCTTAGTAGACATAGTTGTGCCTAAAATATTTATCTGCACAATTACAAGCATCTTAGTAAAATAAAAATAGATTACATAACTGCTTCACATTACAAGTCCTCTATGTAGGCCATTAACAAATCTAATTAAAACCTGATCTTTGCTGTCCTATGTGAAGATCTGATATAACCGCATAAGGGTAATGTTCTGATGACCTTTGAATTAGCCAATGGATATGTAGCTTTCAATAATCTGATGCTCTTCAGCCACAGTGTTCTTTCTCCAGACATGAAAAAAAAAGACTTCAGCTGATTGGTTGATAAAATTAGCAATTAATGTAATAACATAGGTTACCAGAATATGACCCACAAGTGGTTACTGTCAGACCTTCATGTATAACAGAAATCTGATTTTAATCTGATTGGGCCACTAGCAAGGTATGATTGACTCTGAAGAATTATTTACCAATAAGACTCAAAGACCTGGACCAAGTAAGTTGTCTAAAACAAAATTAACAGTGTAGAAACTGTTTTTTTCCCATTTTTTCAACTTACTCAGACCTTTAGATCATAAAATCTATCAGGGCTTTTATTGTCTGAAGTGCATGCCATTACCAATATTTGGTCAAGGAACTTATTCTATTCCAGTTATCCAGCAAAACGCATTTTTCCTCGACCCACAATCAATTTAACTTTCTCACACCAAAATTAATAGAGCACCTCCATACTTTAAATGTATGTCCACCATAAATGTTAGCCAGGATGTGTTATCTTAAACAAAAATTATCATGTAAAAGCCATTTTTCTTTATTGGTCACAATGAGCATGACATTTCACCTTTTACCATATAATAAATAGCTTCTCTTCTACCAACATACAAGTTAACCATAGTTTCAAAAGGTCATTGGTATTGAACTGAAAAGTTTGTGCAGAAACCATTTATCTTCTTTGTTCTTTCTTTTTGACTCACAAATTAATAGTTTTTATTTGTATTCTGTGCACAAGTCATCCATGAACTATGATTGAAAATATAAAAATATAAATCTTATGTGCAGAAACAATTCTTCTTCCTTCAACCACAATAACCTTGAACTCTAATCCAAAAATTGCTTAGATTGTTTTTCTGTGAAGAACAACCAGTTTGTAAAGTTTGGTGATCTTCATTGCTTTACAACTTGAAATCTTCATCAAGGAAAGGAAAACGTTAATGGACAGATAAATGGATGGACAACCAGAAAGAAATTAATGGACAAATATATACATGGGCAGCCAGAAAGACATTAATGTACATATATATACATGTATGGTCCGAAAGAAGTTGCTTTGAAATATATATTAGACACATCAATGACATTTAATGAGGAATTCATTCAAGAACTACTATATGTACAAGCAGTCACAGATATGCATATTCCCACACTTTTGACATCCTTCTGAACATGTTTTTCTTGTTTGGTAAACAATATACATTCCTTCTCTCTAATATTTAATGCAATGATAGATCAAAATGTCCAACACATTTTTTAATCTCTCGTGGTAATATTGCAAAGGACTTCATACATATTAAATAAAGAAGATAAATTATCAACATTATCCTTCAACAATTTTTATTTTTAAAAAAACCAGTCACATACCTATGCTACAAAGCTTTCATTTAAATTCTTAAGGCAGTGTGGGAATGTAAGTTAAAACAAACTGAACATCAAAGATAAAATAAATCTGCCAAAAATAGGCCAGCAGAACACATCACAACTTTATTGAGTATGTTAACCAGCAACATATGTAGCCTAAATAATTCAATAAAATCTTCAAATTAATGAGGGTGGAGAAGCAATAAGATTTAATTCCTCAAATATTCCATTTAGTTTTTATTAAAAATATTCAGCACAAAAAAAAAATGGACCAGATAAAAAAATCAAACTTATTGATCATCTCTAAATGAAATAAATTGTCTTACTTAAAAAGTTACCACAATAAATTCAGGACATGTGATGACAATATGTATTTTCAAAAATCTTTCATGATAAATTGTCAAGCGAGGGGCCGGTGTAAAAGAGTAAAACCTTATGGCATATATTACAACCACCATATATCAAGCCTACAAAGTTTCATCTCAGTCTTCTAAACAGTGTGGCATGTGAAACAAAGACAAGCTTTATCATGGATGGACAAAAAATATATACAAAACATACAAAGACTGGTACACTCTAAACTAATGTACAAGATAATGATTGTACTTTGATCCCCAAAAACATGATGTAATGTGATTTTTTTAAATGAACACTGAAAAATTACATCAAACAAATACAAAGCAGGGATGTCTACAGCATATTAAAAATTCAAAACATTTTCATTTAAATCCTAAAGTTTGAAAGATGACTCCAAATGTTTGCATTGGTAATCAAAGAAAACTGCAGAGATACATAATTCAACAGCCAAAACACCAACAATCCTAAATGATTACTGAATATTAGAAATAAAAGTATTTGGTAATCAAAGCTGTTTTGGTAAAATAAAGGTATGTGAAAGTTTAGTGGCTACAGCAGAAATGTGAGGTAATTAAAGCAACCAATACTCTGAAATTACAACAAGAATTTATTTTGATTAAGACATACTCCAAGTCAGAGCTGTGAGTTTTGATTTGTATGACTGAATAATAGCAATATCTAAATGGGATATTTAAAGACACTTATTTTTGGGTAATTATATCTTTTTCTGAGACTTTTTCTGAAAATATTACAATATTTCTAGTTATAAGAAAATAGTCTCTAACAAAGGGACTGAAATAGAAGATATGAATTGTTATATATACATGTAGTCAATAGTAATAAAAATGTTATTGATTTCTATCCAACAATTCATGTTATTCTAATTATTCACACCTTCCAAACATGTGTAACTGCTAATGTCCGAATAGTAAGATCATGTTTATTTAAAATAAATAGATTAGCTATAAATAAAAAAATAATTTCATTCTAGATTTTTGTAATGAAGTTTTCTACTTACAACACTGTTGAATATGATCATAATACAAAGACATGAAGGTTAAACTGAAGGTTAAATGTTAACCAGAATGTCAATATGCAAGAAGACCCTGCTAATGCAACACTTATCAGCAAAGTTTTAAAGCAAACACAGGAATCGTAACTTCATATCATTTAGTAAAATTGTCACTGACCTATGTCTTGATACTATAAAGACTTATATTGTATTTAATTTGAAAAAATATTGAGTTGAAATAAAATTTCAATTGAAGGACAAAAGTTCTAAGTCAGACAGGGAATAAAATCTTTTCCAAATTTTGAATCCACAAGGTTTTTCAAAGCTTATTATGAGAACATAGGTAAATGGTGAACATGCAATGGGTTGGATCTTCCCATTGTAAAACACCTTAAAAAATGTTTTGAAACCATCAGGCCTTTGAAAAACGTTTGCAATGAAACAAAAATTGTGATGAAAAATCAAATTAAACAATTGCTGCAAATATAAACTTTTGTTGGAAAATATACAAAATGATCATACCTAGACCTTTTCAGATAAAGATAGAAACCAACATTAGTTTGAATATGTGAAGCGCTTCAAAAGTTACTGAAATGAAGAAAATCTGTAGTATGAAATGGAATGGGATATGGGATAGATGGATATGGCAAACAAAATAGAAGTCTTCCAAAGATAGAAACGTTTATTAAATAAAAAATTAATGAAATGTATCATGCTATATATTCTTGAATGAAGGGTGACTGCACAAATGATGCATAGAAATCTCTACTTTTATCTGCATTCAACGAAATAAAAAAACAAGAAGGGCATAACATGCATGTTAAACACACAATAAAAAAACTGAACAACTTTTGACCAAAGCAAATAGATTCTGCTAATGCTAATGCCTCTGCCATTGCCAGAAAAGTGACTTCTGTTCCTCAGATCCCATTAAATAGGATAAACTATAATCAGTGAAACAGTAAATAAATATTGAGTCCCAAACATTTCAATTGTATTTTTCTGTAATTCAACCCATTAGCTTGCAAGAGAACAAACTTGACATTCTGAATAGATGCTAGTAAATAAAGAAATTAGAATGAAATGGTCAATTTACAAATACTACTTTTAATTCTGGAATTTGCATTATTGGTCTGTATATCAACAACTATGATGACAAATATTTTTTTAAAAAACCATTAGCTCAGTATATGAATTAGATGAAAAAACAACAGCAACATTCAAAATCAACATCTGATCCAAGAATGATATTAAAAAAGTTTTGAGTGACCAGTGCTTCAAATGGCATACCTTTAGCTTTGCCTATCATTTTGCCAAATGTTCCACGTGGTCCTTGAAGAGAAATCTTCTTCATAGCATCTTTTATTTTTGGAATGAATTCTGGCTGTTTGTGGAATACAACTATGTTTATGTTTTGGAGTTGATGGCCAGTGTTCTCTTCATCAAACTGTACCAAAGCCTCAAAAAAAGTCTCTGCTATCTTCTTTGGATCAAACACAATGGGGCCACCACCTACAAATTAAGCATTTTATAACTGTATAATGAACATAAGAGAGAAGGAATTAAAATTTTACCAGTACTCATTGGGGATAAAATCAAGTCAGATAATATTGGAACCTTCAGGACTAGAAAACTGAAGCATACAGTAAAATATGAAATAGTTGGAAGAACTATATGTGAATTTGTGTATATTAATCAGTTAATAATAGCACAGCATTGAATAAAGCGTTACCTCACTCCAATATCAACATTGGTGAATAAAAAAGAAAAAGTTTAAAAAAATAAAAATTTCAAAAAATTAAAAGCTGTAACAAGATTTGCTAAAGGTCAGATGTTCAGCAGCACATTGCCTCAATGACCACACAAGATCAAGAGACTAATGATGGTGATGATGATTATGGATGAACCAAAAAAAGGATCATAAATGGGGATGATTGAAAAAATAACAAACAGAGCTGAAAGAATGTTCAGATATTAAGGAATATTGACAATATTATTGCAAAATCTGAAATATTTTGTAACTGGCCATGTAGATGATGCAATAATTTAATACATAACATCCTAGTTGTCAACGTTTCAACATATATCATTGATATGTTGCAATTCTCTTCCACCTCTCCCTCAATAACTCATGCAAAATGGGATCCAGAAACACAGACTGCACTGTAAGTGATGGCATGAATTACAGAGGGACCTCCAAAATGATATGCTAGACATCCAGCAAACTGTGGGGATGTGGAGAAAACTGGGCTGTTTAATGATTGAATCCTTGTTTTATTATCACATCAAGAATAATTGAAAATAAAGCTCTTTATCAAATGAAGCTGTTCATTATTCTATATAAATTACATTTATTTTCAAGATGTCCAAAATATGAACGATCATTCAAACTAGTTTCCATGACTGTCACTTATATGTAAAAATATATGTTTATTACTTGACTGCTTTGTCTTGGTTAGTCTGATTGCCTGAGTGTTATATAACAGTGTAGAGTACAGCAGGGAACCAGTCTAACTCCTGATACTTCACCAATTTTTGTATTGTTCTATTAGTAAAATACTGATGCCATGATTTCATAGCTAGTAACAGTGAAACTTCTTCTCATCCTTGAGAATAATTCTAAGTGTCAATTCAGGAATTCTTTGAAACTCAATTTTCCTACAATGGCCTATATCTGTGAAACAAAGATTTTTATTTTACAAAGTTTTCATTTCATTTAGCTGCCTTGTTATCTTTGATCAGAGTTTGGACTGAGTAGGTTAATTCAAGGTAGTTTAATTATATTACTTAAACAATAAATCTATAACAGTGTTAAATTGATTAAATGAAATGAGTTCACTCGACAGATGAATGAGACTGCTAAATCTTAGGCATGTAGGATTTGCATGACTTTTAACTTTTCATTTATTCCACCTCCTTTACTTGATTCAAAAGATGTAACTAACATTACAATACAAAGAAGGCCAGGTTTTAATTCAGTGCAACAATGCTACAAGTACTTCTGCAGTCAGAGATCAAAACACGGTTGTCACTTAATAAGCTTCTTAGATGAAATGCTTGTGGACATAGCTGTGACAGTTGATTGACAAATTTTATGTTAAAATACAAGAGAACACATTCAATTTATGATGATTACACTTAAGAGGAACAAAAGATAGAATTAAAACACAAAGTTCACTTGATAAAACATTATTTAATTGGTTTTTATTTATTAATGTGATGACTCCACTAGGTATGACAGTTTCTATGATTAAACTTTTCTTGAATATCATTAATTACAGTATATTTAGAATGTCGGTTGCAAAGAAAATTTAAGAAATTATATGACTTCTTATTAACCTTTAAAGTGCTATACTGTTTTGCAATACAAGATCCCTCGGAGCTGAAATGTGGGAGAAAAAAAGAAAGAAAACTGCACAATTTTTAAATTTCATGTATTTAATAAGTTTATACAATAGAGACACAAACTCTATATGAAAAATTATGGTGGATGTATAGATTAGCACCAAGGCACATGTGTAAGTTTAACATATTTGCATGTACAGATGCAAATACAGGTAAAATGACAAGTTATCATTGTTTTTCATCTTTTTTTTAGTTCGGGATTTTTTTTATTATATTCTTTAGTAGTTCAACGATGTATATGTACATGTTATGTCTGTTCTAATGTAACATCTAAATTGTAAAAATCACAAGTAGAGAAAAGGTATGTTTTACAAACATCCACTTCACGAATGTCAGAGGTAAGTTTACATACACCCCCACGATCAAAGCTGCTAATAAATGTCTCACATCTTAAAGATGTTTGCTATCTTCTGAATCCCTCATAGCTCTTTCTTCTCTTATCAGTCTCAAATCATGTCAATTTCTGACTCAAAATCACCCATGGGTATTTCTATCAACAGTTCGCCAGCTCCAATAACCTCCTCTTCCTTAAATTCTTCAAAATCATTGTTACATTTATATGCAACCAGTATTTGTTGAATGAAATCAAGATCATATTCTGTGTCAACCATTTTAATTTTTCCAGGTACCATGTGCTCAGGAGTGAGTATTTGTAAAACTTCTTTGATAAATGCACAGCAAAGAACAATGGAATGCTTGTCCTGGACCCCAATGTAACAATCAAATAGTTTTACAAGCAGTCATGACAAATTGAAGTAACAGGATAAGTGCATTGCTGCTTACCTGAAAAATGACTCAGCTGCTACCAGCTCTATGAGACCTGGACTGACAGCTTGAGTAGCACTTGGGAGTTAAAAGTTGATATTTTCATCAAGTTGATTAAAATTTCCAGGTCCAATCTACCATTTTCAATGACAACACATGTGATATATTAAAGTTGCCATTACCAATTTTGATTGTGAATTTCTTGAAGTTCAACAAATAGGAATGAATTTTTAGGTATCTTATGGTTGAAAAAGTGGAATCCATTCCTGACCCAGCTCTAAAACCAGGTTTGTGAGTTATCAGGGTGAGGTATTGAGGGAGTGGTGTATTTAAAAAAACTTCAATTGTAACATTCTTTTTACTGGTATTGCAGGGTGAAGGTCACTGACTTTGAGTAAGCGTGATATGACAGCCAGTGGCACAAGTATGGTTCATGCATTAATGATTACCCTGCTGCAGATTTAAAAAAAAAATATTACTACTTTGTTCCTTATTCCTACTTTGCAACTAATATTTAAGACTTTAATATGGTCTTTCATACCATGTTTTTAAATATTTTCTGCACCATTTCTGAACTGATATGAAGGTAACTTGTATATCCTAAACTTTTTTATTAAAGATAAAAAAAATACCAACCTGTACCCAAAACTGGAAATGATAAAGAGACCAGCTTGTGTTTTTTGGCTTTCTTAAAGCACTTTCCAAATATTTTTTTCCAGCCTGGAAGGTGTTCCTGAAATTTGACATGCATGATCTCTTTGCATGACAAGCCAGTGATGCTCATAACCACAACACCATCCTTTCTTAATTTATCAACTGTAAATACACAAATCATTTCTGTTAGTAACCAATTTATTTATGTAGCAAACAAACATGAGCTAAATAAACATTTGTTGAGCACTAAAGACAAATCATTGCAACTATATATTTTTTAAATGAACCAACTGATCATTCTAAAAGAATATATATGTTAAGCAACTTCAAAATTATAAAAATATGCTTGCTTCACAAAGAAAACTTGTTTGCAAAATATACTTCTAGTCATGACACATTCAGACAGAGGTGTGTGAATCAGATGAATATAAAAAAATATCTGATGTGCAGGTAGAGAGGAAAAAAAGAAATACAAAATTAATTCCAAGTCTTGAATGTAATGATGTGCCAACAATTAAAGTGCTAGGATCAGCAATAAGAACAATGAAAAACAGTGATGGGCAAAAATAAACACATATTTTATTTGCCTTATCTTCAAAGTAGCCTTTAAGCAAACTCTTAATTTCTTGTTTCAATGCTGACATTTTTCTACTCGTAATGTTTATAAGAATGTCTTCAATGTCAGCAATACAAAATCAAAATCATTTCTGAAATTCAAAATCAGAGTAATTGGCAGGGCTAAGGAATTTTTTAAAGTATTACCATATTTCTTGTCCTTGCATCTTTTTTCAAGATCTTTGCATTTCTTCTTCAATGAATTAGCAACACCACCTAAAATTAGTAAATATTCTAGTGAAATTTTGATCAAACATTATTTAATATTTTGAATGAAATTTCTGAAAACTTCAACCAAAACTATGTTTGTATGATGTGGACTTTTAGTATAAAGTCAAGCTAAATAACAGACCTTGCATATACAACAATGAAATACCTTTTATGTTGAGTGTCAAAGGTCTTAATATTACAATTCCTCTTACTGCACACTTTTAACATAAATTATTATGGTGGTCAGATATTACTTAAAATATTACACAATAATGTTTAAACCATAAGCTATTCAGGTAAGCTATATTAAATGAGAAAACTACATAGTGTTACAACTACTAAATACTGCCAAAAATTTCATTTTCTAATCCAAATTGTTTACTTCAGTTTTAATATTTTCCTTCCTTCATTAATTTTCTAACAAATATTTATTTAACAAAATATTAGTTTTTTTCACAGAACTATACAACAAATGTTTTCTCAAGAACATATTTTTTTCCCTCTTCAATATTTTTAACAATGAAATAATTACTGGTAATAGACAAAGTTATTACCTTGAAAATACCTAACACTTAATTGACTGGCATTTGATTAGGCCCTCAAACAGGTGAGGAGAACACCAGTTATAATAAACATTATTTGTTGATAAATGTATCTTTTTTTCTTTTCTTGAAAGGGACTATGCTGCACATATTTTGTTTAGATAGGTACTGACACAGATTATACAGCTCCAACCATCTTAAAATGCACATTACAATAATGAAATTCAGAATATAATATAATAATGCTATAGACCCTTGACAATAATGAAATTCAGAATATAATATAATAATGCTATAGACCCTTGACCAAAATTATGAAAATAATTTCCTGTTTTTAAATTTATTTTTTACAACAATCTTCTGCAAAATTTATATTAAAACTACTGTATTTAATGTGAACATTGCCAGAAATAGAAAGTTTTCTATTCAGGAGATGTCATATATTGAAATCCTAACATGCACATTTCTAAGAAGCAAAAACTGTAATTTGTCTGTTTTAAGGGTTGTTTTGGCAACAGTATTCAGGACACTCAAAATTTCTTTTAGCACTAAAGTCACTTCGGCAAAATAATCTGTGTAAATACACCTCACCTGTCACACAAAAGATGAGCCAATGGTAGCTCACCTCACCTATCACACAAAAGATGAGCCAATGGTATCTCACCTCACCTGTCACACAAAAGATGAGCCAATTGTATCTCACCTCACCTATCACACAAAAGATGACCAATGGTAGCTCACCTCACCTATCACACAAAAGATGACCAATGGTAGCTCACCTCACCTGTCACACAAAAGATGACCAATGGTATCTCACCTCACCTATCACACAAAAGATGACCAATGGTAGCTCACCTCACCTATCACACAAAAGATGAGCCAATGGTAGCTCACAGTTTATTGACGTTTTGACTGCAACAGATCAAAGAAAAAATTAACTGCAGCATGTCACAATATACATGCTGTCACTTTATCTGATCTTCTGACATCTAAGTGTCAATAAATAATGACATTATAAGTGCTTGAATACACCCAACAGTACATTACCCATTAATGACATTGTAAGTGCTTGAATACACCCAACAGTACATTATCCAATCACTACCAAGACTGTTAATGATAGTTAATGATATATGCTCATTTGCATAATATTGCTACAAATAAAGTACAATAAAACAATGAAGTGTCACTCTGTTGTCAAACCAGTTTGATTCCAGATGAGTTCAGCATAAAACTATTTATGAGCAAATTATGATGTTAAAAAAACTGTTCATTTACATCATCTGAATAATTAATGAATTGAAATGTTTATTCTTTGAATGGAGATGTCCAGAAAAAGAAATGTATTCTGTGAAAGTAAAATTGGATGTCAAGTGACCTAAGTCACACAGAAAACAATTTCAAATTCATAACGACAAACGCTGTTTAATTTGAAGCTGCTTGAAGAATGTTTGTGTTCAGCATTCGACCAACAGTGACAAGGACTGCAGCACTGTTGAATGTAAGGCTTAAATTGATATCATCCTGTTCTTCTAAGATGACAAAATTAAAAATAAATCCTAATGAGCAGGAAGAAGACTCTGATATTGACAGTGATGAGGAGGACTTTGCCAGAAACTTCTCTTATTATCTCTAAAGCCATATTTAGATTAGAGAAAGGACCGACATGGCTACAAAAGCCATTTTTAGATTAGAGTGAAAACTGACATTGCAATAAAGCCATATTTAGATTAGAGTGAAAACTTACAGGGCTACAAAGCTTTAATGTTGAGCCTTTACAGACTATGCAGCTGAAAAATACCAAAGACATTGCAACCAAAAAACAATCAAGTTTCGAACAACTTACAACCATGAACTCCTTCCAGTAAGGTATGCACATGTACTTGTTAACAGTACCTATTCTATTTGTACTAGTTAACAGTACCTATTCTATTTGTACTAGTACTTTCTGTGTGCTAGTTAACAGTACCTATTATATTTGTACTAGTACTTTCTGTGTGCTAGTTAACAGTACCTATTCCTTTTGTACTAGTACTTTCTGTGTGCTAGTTAACTACCCATTCTATCTGTACTAGTACTTTCTGTGTGCTAGTTAACAGTACCTATTCTATTTGTACTAGTACTTTCTGTGTGCTAGTTATCAGTACCTATTCTATTTGTACTAGTACTTTCTGTGTGCTAGTTAACTACCCATTATATCTGTACTAGTACTTTCTATGTGCTAGTTAACAGTACCTATTCTATTTGTACTAGTACTTTCTGTGTGCTAGTTAACAGTACCTATGCTATTGTTACTAGTACTTTCTGTGTGCTAGTTAACAGTACCTATTCTATTTGTACTAGTACTTTCTGTGTGCTAGTTAACAGTACATATTCTATTTGTACTAGTACTTTCGGTGTGCTAGTTAACAGTACCTATTCTATCTGTACTAGTACTTTCGGTGTACTAGTTAACAATACCTATTCCATTTGTACTAGTACTTTCTGTGTGCTAGTTAACAGTACCCATTCTATTTGTACTAGTACTTTTATGTGCTAGTTAACAGTACCTATTCTATTTGTACTAGTACTTTCTGTGTGCTAGTTAACAGTACCTATTTGATTTGTACTAGTACTTTTGGTGTGCTAGTTAACAGTACCTATTCTATCTGTACTTTCGGTGTTCTAGTTAACAATACCTATTCTATTTGTACTAGTACTTTCTGTGTGCTAGTTAACAGTACCTATTCTATCTGTACTAGTACTTTCTGAGCACTAGTTAACAGTACCTATTCCATCTGTACTAGTACTTTCTGTGTGCTAGTTAACAGTACCTATTCTATTGGTGCTAGTACTTTCTGTGTGCTAGTTAACAGTACTTATTCTATTTTTGCTAGTACTTTCGGTGTGCTAGTTAACAGTACCTATTCTTTTTGTACTAGTACTTTCTGTCACATAAAGATGTTAAATTTTCTTTACAAAATACACACTAAAAAGGAAAAAATAAAAAAAATTACAATACAGTGTAAAAATGTATTTATCAAATATATTTTTTTAAAGCACCATAAAGTTTCTCGAGTTTGCATCAAAATTTTTTAAGATTGTGAAACCCTGGATTGAAATCAAGACTACAGATTTTAAAAGCAGCATTTCAACCAACGTTGAGAAGAAAGAGGTCCATTTAGCCCTATTCAAATGAAATTAGTGTAATCAAAATGATGGCACAGAAACATAAACAGAGTATCTGAAATAAGCAATGATTTAATATTTAATTTATGAAACGAGTTGAAAAATGCCCTGCCTATGAAAGCCATGGTGAGCAACAGCTGGACAATATTCAGTGATTTCATCAATTTAATATTAAATTATTACCTATTTGAGATTTTATTTATTGCATAGGATTTTTTTTCCAGTGAGTTTCATATATTTAATATTGAATCATTTCCTATTTAAGATTCTTATCATTGCAATTTTTTCCAGTGAGTTTTATAAATTTAATATTGAATCATTACCTATTTGAGATACTTATCATTGCATAGTTTGTTTTCCAGTGAGTTTCATAAATTTAATATTGAATCATTACCTATTTGAGATTCTTATTATCACTAAGTTTTTATTTTATTGGAAACTATATGGATAGAAAGAAGAATGAAACATATTATACATCCTGTCTGTGACATTGCATCTTTCATTTTGTGTGTAAAAAGAGTCCAATATGAAGCTGAATCAGTATTAACAAAAGTAGATCATACCTTTTACACAATAAAAATCAAAGAACAAGTATCCTTTCAAATAAATGAGCATTTTACACAGACATGATCTTTTATCAGCACAGAATGTCCAATGCATGTGATGAAATACTGCTTGATACAGCATCAGTCAGAATACAGTAGACAGATTATGTTTACAATAAATTATAATTTTTAAAACTAAACATTACATTGTTGTCATATGTGTGTGTGTGCTTTGGATTTTTAACACAGCATTAACAATGTTTTAGTCATATTGCTATAGTGTCCGCAGTGTGGCAATTATAGTGATGTCTAGCACTGAGGCATTATTTCTCATCCTGCCACATTCTACTAAGAACAGGTTGACCAATCCAAACACTAACCTCTTAATGCTGAGTACCAAAAGAGCTGCTAGTACCATTTTTATAAGTCTTTGGCATGACTTGACTGGGATTTGAACCCATGATCTCCTGTATCCCAAAATATTCTGGTGAAAGGAGGATAACTGGATGCAGAAGTTTCCATATTTAATGTAATGTATTTGCAATATTCAATTCAAAACAGTATACTACAGAAAAAATAAATGAGCTGCATCACACATTTACTGCATAAATATGTTGTGGTTGGATGAAATTATGTCAGCTGGGAGACTGGTTTATATTATTCTATTAATATTTAAACCATGCTTATCTATAAGGATCTCTAAGTTACAAGTATAAAAAATTCACCTATACACCCATACCTGCTATCAACTGAACAAGAGCCTTCATTTAACATCTTTTTGTTGTTTTTTTCTTGAAGTTTTACACCATTTTTCATAGCATTAGATGTTAAAGATGATGTAATGAGCCCCTATAGAGGTAAATTTGCCATATTCTGAAAGAAGTGACCTTCCTTCCTAGTTATCATTGGGAAGTCAATTCAAAAAATGGCTGTCAAAACATTCAGAAGGGGGTGGTCAATACTCAGATCTGAGAGAGAGAGAGAGAGAGAGAGAGAGAGAGAGAGAGAGAGAGAGAGAGAGAGAGAGAGAGAGAGAGAGAGAGAGAGAGAGAGAGAGAGGGGTATGCACTAAATGAAAATATACTATATCAGAAAATAGCGCAATATGCAACTAGCTTGCATTACAAAACTTACTCTAGTCTAAGATTCTATGATCTTTTTATATAACATGCTTGTCTATATATGTCGTGTTTTAACAAAAATGATACAATAACTTCTCTTATGACTGTCATACTTGTATTGGTCAGTACCATTGGAAATGTAAGATACACTAACCTGTATTGGTCAGTACCATTGGAAAGGTAATATACACTAACATGTTTTGGTCAGTATGATTGGAAATGTAAGATACACTAACCTGTATTGGTCAGTACCATTGGAAATGTAAGATACACTAACCTGTATTGGTCAGTACCATTGGAAAGGTAATATACACTAACATGTTTTGGTCAGTACCATTGGAAATGTAAGATACACTAACCTGTATTGGTCAGTACCATTGTATATTTTAAATACTGGTACATAAATCTTACCTTGAAATGAAAAATCCCCACCAACACTGTTCACAATTGCATCTGTTTTCTCATCTAAAATATCTCCTGTGTAAACTTGTACTTTTATTTTGCCAACAGAGCAAGCTGTGAAAAAAGTAAGACTTGATTTAAACACTTTCTGGTACCTTCAATGCAAATGTGTAATAAATAAATAAATATTTCAGAAAGAAATATCAAAACCTTTCCAACATTTCAAATATAGAGATGTTCCATACAAGTCTTCAAGTAATCATGGTTTCTATCCATAAAAGAAAAAAACTTTCATACCAAAGAAGTTTTGTACCCATGTGAGTCATTTCATACCAAAAGCAAAAGTTTTTTTACCTGCCAGTTGGAGGGATCATACCCTCCTGTAAACTGTATTAAATATGTTTGCATTTAATATTTTTTTAATGTCATCTTGTATTGCAACATGGTTATCCATTGCCAGAATAACTGGTGGAAGAAGAACCTTGAAACATCAGTACCACCAACCCATGGGAGGCCACTGGCAGCTTTTCATTTACACATTTTATAGTTGTCACAGAATTAGGCGAAAATTTAATTTATTTTCTAATTGATTTACAAACTAATCTCACCATTTTCTTTGTTTCGTCGTACATGCATTACCTGGGGTGAATAAGTGATTTTCTCCAAGGTAAGCGGCGGGTAACGATTTGCATGTGCCTGACTTTGAATTACATGAAATCCGGAACACTTAGATTCACAGGGTGCACGGTAATCTTGCCGTGATTTCTGCTCACCTATTTGAGGGTATATAAGGCAGAATATTTATGATCAATATTACGGGACCTAAAGTATCTAATCACAGGATAGATAGCTCGTCTTTCAATCTCCAGCCAAAGGGGTGAGTGTTAAATTTATATTTCGTTTTATTGTGAATTTTATTCAGTTTATCATTTCATATAATGATGCCTTTATTGCAATGCAGATTTTAAACGTGGAATATTTGGAATTACTAGTCACTATTAGACTTTAAATGCAATAGCGTAATCTAAGGTTTAGATTATTTTTTGAGACAACTATTATTAGTCTGGTTTCTTTATTGTAGCTGAAAACGTCGGCTGATAACTCATCTGATAGCATTTCTGATAGCATCTCTGATAACGCATCTGATAGCGCATCTGATAACGCATCTGATAACGTCTCTGATATCGTAGATGATTTGTTGCGGAACATCTCTGATAACATCTCTGATAACGTCTTTGAGATCGTAGCTGATTTTGTAGATGATTTATTGCGGAACATTTCTGATAACGCATCTGATAACGTCTGATAGCATCTTTGACAACGTCTCTGATAGCGCATCTGATAACATCTGATAACGCATCTGATAGCATCTCTGATAGCGCATCTGATAACATCTGATAATCTCTGATAGCATCTCTGATAACGCATCTGATAGCGCATCTGATAACATCTGATAACATCGTTGATAACATCTCTGAGATCGTAGCTGAAATTGTTATTGATTTATTGTGCAATCGAATTGAAGTATCTGACTGTCTGTCCGTCGAATTGTGTCTGTTCGTCTACATCTGTCGTGACGTGTAAATATCTGGAAATCTAGAAGTCCGAGTGTCGGAGCTGTCTAGAGTTGTAAACATCCGGGGCGACATCTAGGGTATCGAGGAACGTTAGTTCTAGTAGATGTTGTATGCTGTCTGTACGTATAACTGTGGTGGATCCGTGAAGGGCAAACGGCCGATAAAAGTATTGGTCAACCCTAGGTTTTCGGGGAAACTGGGCGGCGATTTAACTGTTAGTGAATCGTACGGTTATACAGGGTCGAGACACATGTGTGTGTTGCAATTGTAGTACAATTATATATTGTTGTATTTACATGGTTATGTCAGATCACAATAGTATTTCAAGGGATTGCATGAATCTCAATAAAAGCTAACAACTTGATTGAATATATGTATATGTTCGTGCTAGTTGTCGCAATCCATACGTGCGATAGTATAGTTTGATGTTTTGCGTTTGTTATCGTAATTTATACTTGCGGTAATATAACTTTCGTAAAGGTTCCTTGGATCTGTGTATAGTCCAAGAGATCCCTTTATATCTGTGTTTTATTTTGTATTGATATTTCATTTATTCATGTATTGTGCATGGTTGTGAGTGTAATTGTGGGTTGAGCGCATGAGTTATTGTGTTGATACATCATTATTTTTCATTCATAATTTATTTCATAAATTTATATTTTCTTTCACATATTGTGTTTGTTTTGTTCATTTAATCCACCATCCTCTCGGTAACAATTCTGTTACAATGGTGTCAGAAGTGGGATCGCTGGATTAAGTGAACTGTCAATCATTTTTGTGAAAGTATACATTTAATGTTTATATTTGATCGTGACCTTCTTGACAAGATAATACTCGAGTTGGGGTGTATTTTGTTTAGTTTATCTAGGTCGTTTGTCCAATATAAACATATTTAAAGCATTGGTTTGGTTACCTTTATCAGGAAGATAAGGTCAGCCTTTGGTATATATATATCTATATTCATATTACAATTGTCATTGTCATGTCATCCCTTAAGGACTTGGTTGCCTTAGGCAAAGAATTTGGGTATGAAGGTGAAAGCTTAAAGAAATTTATTCAAGAAGAACAAGCCCGATAAAAGGGACGAAATGGTAAGGGCAAGGGAATTAGAAAGGGAATTAGAAAGGGAAAAAGGGGAAGCCGAAGAAAGGAAATGGGCCTTTGAGAAGGATAAGATAGAATTAGAGAAGCAGGCCCAAAGGGAAAAGATAGAATTAAAGAAGCAGGCCGGAAAGGAAAAGATAGAATTAGAGAGGGAAAAGATAGAATTAGAGAAGCAGGCCGAAAAGGATAGGATGGGAAATGGAAGCTGAGCAAAAGCGAATAGAGTTAGAAGAAAAAGCAAAGCAACGGGATCATGAGCGTAAGGTAGAATTAGCGACATCTGGAAGAGAACACGATTCTGCCTTTAGCAAATTAAGGGGCCCCAAATTACCTCCCTTTGACGATGAAAAAGATAACATGGATAGTTATCTTCATCGGTTTGAGCGGTATGCTGAAAACCAGAAGTGGAGTCAAAATGACTGGGCATTGCATCTTAGTGCTCTATTAAAGGGTAAAGCACTGGATGTATACTCGCGGCTTCCGAGGGACGATGTGTTTAAGTACGACGTCCTAAAGGAAGCACTTCTCAAAAGGTTCGAGCTCACTGAACAGGGTTTTCGTAAAAAGTTCAGGTATAGCAAGCCCGATAAGGGAGAAACCTTTGGTCAGTTCACCGTTAGAATTGCGAACTATTTTGAGCGGTGAATTGAATGCGGCAAAGCGGTGAAAACGTTTGAAGGGCTGACTGATTTCTTGCTCAGAGATCAATTATTTAATACAGTTTGGCGAGAATTAGATCAATTTCTGAAGGAGAAAGTCTTCACAAACGTAAAAGATATGGCTAAGCAAGCTGATTTCTTTGCCGAAGCTCATGGGGGAACCCAGAACGTGGTTTTAAAAGATTTTAAGTCTGGAAACCAGTCTGTGAGACCTATGCCTAGGGAGCTTTTAAAATCAGCTGAGGTAAATAGGTCAGTTAGGAATCCAGTTATTCAGCGTGTGCAATGTTTCTTGTGTAATGCATGGGGTCATGTTCAAAAAGACTGTCCTAAAAGAAAGGGACTTGTACATAAGGTAGCAGTGGCTATACAAAGTAAAGGTATATCTGATAACATCGTACAGGTAGAACCTTGTATTCATTCGCTTGGAACGTGTCTATTTCCCGAAGCGCGTGTACCAACCGCGAGAGGGTTTGTCAACGGTCGAGAAGTCGTAGTATTCCGTGACACTGGTTGCACGGGCGTAGTGATCAAACGTAGTCTCGTGCAGGATAACCAAATGCTCGGGTGGGAGTCCACATGTATGTTACTTGATCAGACGATCGGTCGCATTCCTGTAGCAAAGATCACGGTAAAAACACCTTTCCTAACGGGAACTGTTGATGCCCTTTGTATGGAAAATCCTGTATACGATCTGACGATCGGTAATGTTGAAGGTTCCAACCATGGCCGATTTTAAAATACCTTTGGCTCAGGCAGTCGAAACGCGAGCGCAAACACGGCGAGAGAAAACCGCGTTTCATAAATTAATAGTCCCTGAATCAATCTCCGGAATTTCGCGTGATGATTTCAAACAAGAGCAAGAACATGATGAATCCATCAAAACTATTGTTGAGAAAATCACGTCCGGCGCGATTAAACACTGCAAGCGTGGCGGTAGCACGAGATTCGTACGCAAGAACGGATTAATTCATAGGGAATTTAGCGCTCGGGAGGGTAAGAAGTATTGGCAAGTGGTCGTACCCCAGAGATATAGATCTCAAGTACTTAGGGTGGCGCATGAGTCAAGCATGGCAGGACACCTAAGTAAGGCTAAGACCACTAGCAGGGTAGTCGCTGAATCCTACTGGCCAGGTGTTAATGGCGATGTCACACGGTTCTGTAGGTCGTGAGACGTATGTCAGAAAACCGTATGTAAGGGAAGGGTCACAAGGGTGCCCTTAGGACAGATGCCATTAATAGATGCACCGTTTAAAAGAGTGGCAGTAGAAGCCAACCAACAAAACGCAGGTAAGATCATTTCTAGGTCTAGTAGATTTTTATAGAAAGTTTATACCGAACTTTGCAGCCATTGCTAGCCCACTGTCTGATTTGACCAAGAAGGGGCAACCAAACAAAGTTGAATGGGGACCGCCACAAGATAAAGCATTTTGTGCTCTGAAAGAGAAACTGGTTAGTGCACCTATATTAAAATTGCCAGATGTCAGCAAACCGTTTATTCTAAGAACAGATGCTTCTGAAACTGGATTGGGGGCAGTTTTACTGCAGGAGCAAGACGACAGTAAGTTACCCGTAGCTTACTCGAGTAGGAAATTGCTACCCAGGGAGAAGAATTATTCCGTCATAGAAAAGGAATGTTTGGCCGTAGTATGGGGAATTGGGAAGTATCACGCATATCTATTTGGGAGAGATTTCGTTCTCGAGACTGATCACCAACCCCTACTGTATTTAAACAAGGCCAAGGTCGCTAACGTTCGGTTGATGCGTTGGGCGCTAACACTACAACCTTATCGTTTCCGTGTAGAAGCAATAAGGGGAGTTGAAAATATAGGCGCAGACTACTTGAGTAGGGCATGATGGGAAATTTGTATGAATTTGCCCAGTAATAAAATCCAGATTGTAGTATAACCAGTGTAAATGTTGTAAGATATCATCAGTAGTTATTTTTCTTCTATTCTGTGTTAGTTTTAAAAATGTGTACATTTTTATTCTTAGGGGGGAGGTATTGTCACAGAATTAGGCGAAAATTTAATTTATTTTCTAATTGATTTACAAACTTATCTCACCATTTTCTTTGTTTCGTCGTACATGCATTACCTGGGGTGAATAAGTGGTTTTCTCCAAGGTAAGCGGCGTGTAACGATTTGCATGTGCCTGATTTTGAATTACATGAAATCCGGAACATTTAGATTCACAGGGTGCACGGTAATCTTGCCGGTATTGTGTTTGTTTTGTTCATTTAATCCACCATCCTCTCGGTAACAATTCTGTTACAATAGCTTAGCTTTTTCTGGTATGGTTGTCATTTTAGATACAAAAAAGAGATTGTAATTACACTCAATTAAATAATAGCAAAACGTTTGTGTTTGGTTATTGTTCATTTACACTTTTTTTCCTCAATGCTTCCAGTATTGTTAGATTTTACAGTATCTTATCATTAAATATGATCACCAATTGCATGTGTTTACCAACAAAGCCACTAGCCAGAGAATTATTTTATATCTTGTACAGTTTTTGCCACACACACAATAAAATGTTATCCCAGAAAAGAAAAAGACAGCTTGAATTTTAGAATGAATTTAAATTTACCATAAGTTATTGTGTCATAAATTCTTTCTTCATCATCAATATCTCTATTTATTTCCATCTGTGATAATAGATTTGAGGTTTCTGTCAGGATCAGACAACGATGTTTCATTTCAAGAGCCTTTAACATGCCTGACTGCTCCTCGGACAGTAATACTTCCTTGATCCCCACTCGCTTCAAGGTGTGTGATTTATTGACAATCTTGCTTGTTTTCACTTTCCAAAGCTCTTTGGCTTTTAGTATTCCTTCTGCAGTTCCTTTCACCATTAGTTTGTCCCCTAAAAATTGATATCATAAATTAATATCAAAATCATTAACCTATATGTTTTATGTGGTTTATTCAATTAAATCAGAGTTTTTCATGACATGATAAACAGACCCATATATCAATGCAAAAGAAGCTTTATAAAAGTAGTTGTGATTTCTTTCTTGTATGAGCCCTAGAAGGCAAATTCAAAAATAATTACTGTGAACAACAATGAATTGTAAAAATTAGATTAGAAATTTTTTTTAAATGTGCAGAAGCCATTACTGAGAAAATATATTTATTTTAATCTAATGGAAGGGAATTAAAAATATATGAACCATGCATTTTTCAACAGTCAAACTTCAAAAACTGCCATCATGAGACATTATCTAAAACACATGACATTTTTGTGATATAAAAAACCTGCCATTATACTTAAATCTTAAACCTGTGACAATGTACTCAGAGAGAAACTGTTGTAAATGAGTCTTTGTTAATCTTTAAAATGAGGTTGAATCTCAAACATCTTATTACTTCTGCAGCTGTTTCAAAAGATGTCAAATAGTTTAGAGGTCTATTTTTTGAGGATGTGTGGAATGTGGAAATGAAATGCGGATATCTGCCACAGAAATGTAATTAAACTAATTCTAACACTGATAAAACTTACATGTATTTGGAAATGTACATAAACAGATTATGGCAATGTATACATATACATCAATATGATCTTGCAGTGCATCAATATACACCCAACAAAAGCTTGCAGTGTATCAATATATAACATGATCTTGCAGTGTATCAATATACATTGACATGATCTTGCAGTCTATCAATATACAACAAGATCTTGCAAGGTATCAATATACATCAACACGATCATGCATTGTATCAATATACATGTACATCAACAAGATCTTGCAGCGTATCAATATACATCAACACGATCATGCCTTGTATCAATATACATCAACAAGATCTTACAGCGTATCAATATACATCAACACGATCATGCATTGTATCAATATACTTCAATGTTATCTTGCAGTGTATCAAGATACTGCAAGATCTTGCATTGTATCAATATACATCAACAAGATCTTGCATCATATCAATATACATCAACAGGATCTTGCAGTGTATCAATATACATCAACAAGGTCTTGCAGCATATCAATATAAAACAAGATCTTGCAACATATGTATATACAACAAGATCTTGCATTGTATCAATATACATCAACAAGATCTTACATTGTATCAATATACATCAACAAGAACTTGCAGCATATCTATATACAACACGATCATGCATTGTATCAATATACATTAACAATATATCTATACAAAAAAATCTTGCATTGTATGAATATATATCAACAAGATCTTCTGTGTTTCAATATACATCACTGTTCTCTTACAGTGTATCAAGATACTGCAAGATCTTGC
Organism: Unio delphinus; assembly: GCA_029339505.1. NCBI lineage: Eukaryota > Metazoa > Mollusca > Bivalvia > Unionida > Unionidae > Unio > Unio delphinus. The sequence continues at coordinate 2,868,694 of JAQISU010000157.1, read as the reverse complement.
AGTGTATCAATCAATATACATCAACATGATCTTGAAGTGTATCAATAAACAACAAGAACGAGCAGTGTATCAATTATACATCATCATAATCTTGTAGTGTATCAATATGAATGTTTGTTCATTTATCCATCGAGTCAATGAGGACCTCTCTAGTCATCCAAGGTTTTGAGGGGCTGGTTCTGTTCTTGGCATGCACAGGTGGCTGATGAGACCAAGCCTTGCATGGAATGTTTGACTGCATAAGGGACAATGGATGAGTGGAACATGTCTAGGATGGTGGATTACACTCGCTTTTCATGCTTGTCTCTTCAGCTCTGCAGCTGCCATTCTGCTTGATTTGCACAACTTGGAGTCTTTGTGCAAGGAGGAACACCAACTGACTCAATAGCTTGCTGTTTGTTGCCATGAATCAAGGCTTATATTGAACACTTTCAATTTTATTTTCTGATAGTCTTTGATGTGTTTCATTTGACCTCCATAGGATTCATGTCCTTTGCTGTAGTTCACAATAGAAGAGTCTCTTAGGCAGCTGGAAGTCTGGCATGCCTACAACATGTCCCGCCCAGTATAGCTAGGATTGCATCAGATGGTGTGAATGCTGTGGAGACCTGCTTGGTAGAGTACCTCAGTGCCTGCAACCTTGTTCTGCCACTTGATGTTTTTTTTAGAATTTTCCTGAGACTTGTGGTGTGAAGTGGTTCAGCTTCCTGGCATGGTGTTCAACCAGGTACACTGTCCATGTTTCACATGTGTAAAGTGGTGCAGAAAGCACAACTTCCCTGTAAACCTTCAGTTTGGTCTGAATGCTGATGCCTCTTCTAATTTTCAGACATTGAAACACAGTCTGCCAAAAGTTGCACTGCCCTGGCAATGTGGTGGTTCACCTCATTGTCAATAGTGACACTCTGTGACAGTGTGCTGCCAAGGTAGGTGAAGCAGTTCACTATGTTGAGTTTTTGGCCATTGACAGTGATGTTTGGCTCAACAAAAGACTTTCCAAGGACAGGCTGATATAGGGCTTTAGTCTTCTTGGTACTGATGGTGAGACCAAAGGTTGTGCAGGAGATGGAGAACCTGTCAATGCTGTATTGCAAGTCAGCTTCTGGCCAGCGTTGAGGGTGGAGTCATCTGCAAATAAGAATTCCCTGGTAATGTCTGTCATAACTTTAGTCTTTCCTGGATGCCCCTTGTGGTTGAATAGTTTTACATCTGTAATGTACCTGATCTGATCCAACATCTCCATCTATGAAAGCATTAAACAGCATGGCAGAGAACAATAGACTTAACTGTGTCAGTGCTAGAACACAACCATGCTTGACACCATTGGTTACTAGGAATGGCTCAGATGTCTCTTCATTGTCTTGGACTCGTGCCTGCATGCCATCATGGAAATGCTGCACCATGGATATTAATTTTCTAAGACATCCATACTTAGTCATAACCTTCCACAAGCCTTCTGCTAACAATATCGAAGGAACAATTTGGACAATTTTTGGAATGTGTGAACAAATTGCAGATATTATCCACAGTAATGTAATTAAAATCTAGCACTGATAAAATTTCCAAGTATTTTGAAATATACATAAACAAAATATGGCAGTGTATACATAAACATCAACATGATTGTACAGTGTATCAATATACAACACGATCTTGCAGTGTATCAGTATACATGAACATGATATCAACATCATATGGCAGTGTAGTAATATGAATAAACAGGATACATCGGTGTATCAATATACAAAAGGGTATTGCAGTGTATTAAAATACCTCAACATGATATAGCAGTGTGCCAATATACATAAACAGGATGTGGCAGTATATCGATATACCAGCCAGGGAGAGTAAATGTTATGCAAATAAGAAAATTCTTGCATTTGCCAGTAAATATGAAAATCAGCACTTAATGAACCCATTTAAAATAATTGTAAATTGTTACATTATTAGATTTTTGTGTATCTGATGATCTTTTAAATGATAATCAGGCACATAAAAAAATATTATCATTAAATTCATTGCCCTCTATCATGTAAATATACTGCAACTCAATAGCTGGTCTACACCTATCTTCAAATTTAGTGAGGAAAACAAAATTTACTCAAATATCACTTAAAAAGTAGATTACAATCAAATAATTACTTGAAGTTAGTTTATGAAAAAATATTAAATGCTTAATTTACAGTTGTCATGAAAATGTAATGATGCTTAAGTATGATACTTAAAAGTATTTATTACATATTCTGACATTTCACAAGCAATCACCCTTATATCATCAACAATGATGTAAAACTAACCTTGCAAGTTTAAATGAAGATGCTTATCTCCACTCTTCTCCTCTATTTCCTTGTAATCCTTTGGTTCCCAGAAAGTCTGCATGAATTTCTTGATAACTGGATTAAATTGGATCATTTCTTCAATAACTGTGTTCCTTTTTATGAAATCTTTAAGTTCTTGTAAGATGTCTGCATAAAGACCTTCCATGCTAATCCAGATGATGTTTCTTAGATCATTTGTAACAACAATATGGACCAATCCATCACATCTTGACTCTGTTTCAGCTTGATACATTTTCCAATCTTCTGTGGTAACAAAGAGCTGTGACGCTTGTGACAATGGGATGTTTACCTCCTTGACCATTTTCTTCATCTGGGTTGCAGCATGTTCTGCACTGTGTGCTGGAATACAGTAGACGAACACATGACGTTTAGCAGTGCTAACATCCCAATCAACAATCAAGCCATCTGTTTCCATCTCTTTAATAATGTAATTTTTTGGGGCACCTTCTTTAATGAACTGATTGAAATGGTCTGAGAAATCGCTGATTTCAAATGGTTTATCAAATTTTCTGAGTTTTTCATAAATCAGCAATTTTGCATTATTTCTGTCCTCTACAACACCACTCAATACAATTTCTTCAGATGACTGTTCAAAATGTACATAAAAGTCAGAGAACTGAGCTCCAAGCTTCTGAAAGATTCCATCCCTGTCAAGCAAACGTTTCTTTGCTGCAGACTTTAAAGGCATTTTTTCTTTTGCCACCCTTCCTATTCGTTCAAGTTTCTCTTTTCTCTTCATTACTTCTACACGGGTGATTTTTACTTCATCATAAAACCCAATCAACTGTATGTAATCTTCAAATATTTCCTCCACCAGCATGATGTCTTTACCATCAATCACGGATTTAACAAAATCTATTAAATCTTTCCAGATGTTTGACAGGTTGGATATTTTTTCAATTAGAAATGTGCTTGATAAACACTTGTTCCAATTCCCTTCTGCATCTTTTCTCCATGAGATCACAAGCTTTCTACAATCTTTGACCTCTAGATTCAAAAGACAACTTAGAACCACAGCATCCTTTTGAAGCTCAATCCCAGTATTTATTTCCATCATGGCCACCTGCACTGCTTTCATAGCTCTATGATTTGATAGCAGATATGTTGCAATTACAGGATCCACTTTGTGTGCAAATGGTTCTGGGATATTAATTCCATGAATGGCAGTGTTCCAAGCCGTCCATTCCTTGAATTGGTAATATGGAGAAACATTCAGTGGGATGTTTTCTACTGTATGCTGCATGGCACACACTCGTACTATGGCTGAAATAAGTGAAAGCAGTGTCATAATTTACAGTATTTGCAATTACTCAATTTTATTAAACTTCACACTTTAAAAAGACATTATAAAAAACAAAACTATAAAACTGCAAGAAAAGAGGAAATTTTACTCCACTATATATTTATAGCCAACTGAGTCCAAGATACTGAGCTTAACAACATGAAACTAAGTTAATATTTCATCAAAATATAAGTGACAGCCTGAAAAAAGAAACAGGCTATTGAGTAGTATAATATAAGTGTTACCTTGACCTTGATGCAGGTGGTAAGACTGTGATTACATGTGACACTGCCAATTCAAGATATACAAGCTAAACTTTCATCAAAAATAATTTCACCGAGTTCAGCCAGCTAACCGATAAGCTTTATAGTGTCAATGCATTACAATATTAACTACTGATATATTGTGCCTTAGTGTATTCTTACTTTCTTTCCAACTAAAATTATGTCCTGAAGAAAAAAAGTTTGAAGAAAAAAATGGACTTGTTTTACCCATATATGGACAGAAGACACTAATTTATATTTTCCCTTGCCATGACAATGCTCTTATGGTTGTAGCTTCTGACACACTAATTATGATATATAACTTGTGACACACTAATTATGATATATAACTTGTGATACACTAATTATGATATACAACTTGTGACACACTAATTATGATATATAACTTGTGACACACTAATTATGATATATAACTTGTGACACACTAATTATGATATATAACTTGTGACACACTATTTATGATATATAACTGGTTCAAGTTTCATTAAAACATCTTCAGTGTTTCAAAATCATAATTTAGACAAGGAAAGAATTACTTTTACCTTCCCCTTGAGGAATAAGGCCTTGTTTTATAATGCAATACACTGTCTAGTCATGATATATATGTTGCCAAGACTTGGTTAAAATATCTCCAGCAGTTAATAAATTATGCTTTACAAAAGTATGTAAGTTGCGTAGTGCTTGTTTCCAAGTTTCCCTAATCTTAATTGTGAGGCAGGTCATGTGGTTATAGCTCCTAACATACCATTTACAGGGATGGAACCAGCATCCCCACCCCCAAAATGCTGAAAATTTTCTGTGCATCTGTAGGGCACATGTAAGTGCACAATTTCACAAGTAAATGAAATGATGCACAACACTTTCAAAATCTTCAAAAAAGATTATCAACTATTATTATCATTTATTAACTTGAAAACTGTTCATTTATGTACAACACTATAGGTATTATGTAATTACTATTACGTTATTATACATGTACTATATTATATCTCTTGATAAAAGTTTGTATCAAACGGAGCTAAAGACAGTTCTGACAAAATTTTGGAATCTCTTGTAAGTTCTTGAGCTCTAAGACTATTAAATTTTGGGTCAATGCACAAAGGTAAGCCATCATCCACAATGTAGTTGCAGATGCTTAGCTTCTTGAAGAGATCTTCGGCCTTAAATGTTAATGAATGTTGTTTTCAAGAGTTATTCTGATGGAATATTAGCTGTGGTTGATACTGTTAGCAAATTAGGAACCAGCTCATACACAGCCTGGGGTACCATACAATGTAAGATGCCTCCCCATATTTGTGCTTTTGGAGGAAAACTAAAAAACATATGCGTGTCTAAATCTGATCTTCCGTGCTTTTTAATTTAAGAAACGTTAAGGCACACGATTTTGCCAGCTAACCTATAAGCTTATATTGTCAGCTTACGCACTGTTAACTACTGATATATTGTGTTTTAGTGCATTATTAATTTCTTTACAACTCAAATTATTATGGTATGTGACATAATGCATAGACATGATGTATACTTCGGTAACGTTTCATGAAAGTCTCTCCAGCAATGACAAAGTTATGAACCAGTAAAATAAACACTAACTGATGAATGGACAATGCTATAACTTAGTATACCCAACTTAGATGGGAGTATCAAAAGATGTGACTGGTCAGTGGATTTCAAAAAGTAGGATCTGGTTAAAGTAAACTTATATTATTATAGTGGCATAGTGCTCTTCAATACATTGGCAAATGTATTTATGACTCTACAATAAATAGGGTACAAGAAACCCAAGCATAAATATACAGAGTGCACATGATCAGTAGAACACAAATATAAAGTAGGTTACAATGACCTCTTTACGATATATTAGCAAAGAACTCTTTATGATATATTAGCAAAGTACTCTTTATGATATATTAGCAAAGTACTCTTTAGGCTATATTAGCAAAGTACTCTTTATTATATAGTAGCAAAGTACCCTTTATGATATATTAGCAAAGTACTCTTTAGGCTATATTAGCAAATTACTCTTTATGATATATTAGTAAAGTTTTCTTTCCGATATATTAGCAAAGTACCCTTTGCAATATATTAGCAAAGTACTCTTTACGATAAGCAAAGAACTCTTTATGATATATTAGCAAAGTACTCTTTACGATATATTAGCAAAGTTCTCTTTCCGGTATATAAGCAAAGTACCCTTTATGATATATTAGCAAAGTACTCATTACGATATATAAGCAAAATACCCTTTATGATATATTAGCAAAGTACTCTTTACGATATATTAGCAAAGTACTCTTTACGATATATTAGCAAAGTACTCTTTACGATATATGCATACAAAGTCTCTGGAGTATACAATGAACAGAGTCTAAGAGACCTATTTAAATATAAGAAAACAGTGTGCATGATCAATGAGGCATACAAAGTAGGTCATGGTGACCTGCTTATGGTATATTGTTGTAGCAGTCTTCAGGATGTATGCAGGTGCAAAATGTTATAACCACACAATTAACAGGGCACAATAAATGTCCCTAAATACACAAGATGTACATGATTGCTAAAGTATAAAAAGTCAAAGTAAAAAAACCTATGACAGGCTGCATGTAAATGTAACACTATGACTGTACAAGCAATCAAGCTGGATAAAGTAACCTAGGTACAAAGGTATACAATTATTGATTCCTATGCTGAGATGATCATGGTTATGATTTCAAGCATATCCTCAAACACCATAAAGAGATAAAGGTGTGATTTCCTGAATTCAGTTTTTTTTCTTTCTTTCCAACAAATTCATCATTAAACTATCCTTATTACAAGTTTGGGTCATTACTAACTTCTCAAAATTTTCTGCTATTTAATGTCTGATTTCCAAATTCAGCTTAGTTCATATGCTGTACTTTAAAACATGTAGTGTTAGTGTCTGAGTCAGTTATAATTCCACATTTGAAAACATGTAATGTCTGAGTCAGTTATTATTCTACATTTTAAAAGGAGTAGTGTCTGAGTCAGTTATTATTCTACAATTTAAAACAAGTAGTGTTTGAGTCAGTTATTATTCTACACTTCAAAACATGTAGTGTCTGAGTCAGTTATTATTCTACACTTTAAAACAAGTAGTGTCTGAGTCAGTTATTATTCTACACTTTAAAACAAGTAGTGTTTGAGTCAGTTATTATTCTACACTTTAAAACAAGTAGTGTCTGAGTCAGTTATTATTCTACACTTTTAAACAAGTAGTGTATGGCACAGTTATAATTCTACACTTTAAAACAAGAAGTGTCTGAGTCAGTTATTATTCTACACTTTAAAACAAGTAGTGTCTGAGTCAGTTATTATTCTACACTTTAAAACATGTAGTGTCTGAGTCAGTTAATATTCTACACTTTAAAACCAGTAGTGTTCGAGTCAGAAGGAATCAATTAACCTTTCAATCATGAAAAAAATCTGATCAGATGGAACAAAACTCAAAGGGAAATTCAGAAGCCCTGATAGATATTATGAAGTAGCAGGTATTAAAATTAAATTTTCTTAAATATGATGAAGTCATATTTAGTGTTAAACAATGTCTTCTGCCTAGGAAAATGAACTAGATTTGCGATCATATAATGTGCTGGTAGATCAAGGTCCACATTATTCACCTGAAATTTAAAGAACTAAATATCTCAAATCTGCCAGCAGATTGTGACTGCAGGTTTATCAGTCTGTCTGTAGATTATACATCAGATCTGTCATTAGATTAAGCATCAGATTTGTCAGTAGATTAAACATCAGATCTGTCATTAGATTATATATCAGATTTGTCAGTGGATTATACATGATATATGTCAGTAGATTATACATCAAATCTGTCAGTAGATTATACATCACATCTGTCAGTAGATTAAATATCAGATTTGGTCAGTGGATTATTTATCAGATCTGTTGATATATTATACATGATATATGTCAGTGGATTATACATCAGATTTGTCAGTGGATTAAACATCAGATCCATAAGTGGATTATATACCAGATCCTTCAGTGGATTATATATCAGATCTGTCAGCAGATTAAATATGAGATTTGTCAGTGGATTACAACAGCAGAACTATCCACATATTGTGTTTTCATATCTGTCTGTATCTTATGATGGCACATCTGTCCATGGACCATGATAGCAAATGTGTCCTATGGAATATGATGGAAAATCGGTCAGTTGATTATGACTACAAATTTTAGTATACCGTTTAAAGCAGGGTGCAAGTTAAGGATACCAATGAATGCAGTAATTATTATCAACCATCAACATTACATACCATCACTGTCTGTAAAAGTCATGATGTAGCACCCATCTTCGGTTATCTTTATTCCCTCTTCAACTAATTCTGCACCACCATACTTTTTAGATTCAAAATGAAAAGTCAATGTGTCTCTGCTGAATTCTTTTGGATTGTTTGTGGACACGATAATGCTTGTGGGTGGAGGCATATTGAACACCTTTATGACTTTACCATCAAGTGTTTTCTTGGATACTTTACTTTGAAGATTTTCTTGATCTGTAACAAAACATATCAATAAACAAAATCTGTTTTACATCATTTAATCCATTATCATCTTCATAATAAATACCCATATCTATCCAAATATTAAACTATGGGAATACACAGAAAGAGTGATGGATGGATTAGTAGAAGAAAAGATAGAAAGAAGGATGGATACAAATATATATACCATGTGGACAAATTGCACAGACCTAGATCTGCTGCTATAATCAGTTGAACAGCATGGACCTTAATTTGCCAGGTCATTATATGATGTCATACCAGGGCCTAATAAACTGTTTGCAGTTGGCCCTGGCTTATAAGTGAGTATATATGGTAACACACACACTTCAGGCTTTAGAAATAAGTTAAAGAAAATCTGAAATGTTAAACATGTTAGAAACTCTTATATGATAATATATACTGCAGAAATTTATAAATATAAATTAAAAAAAGCGGATCAGAATGTAAAGAAAATTTAATCAATTTTTAACAAATTTGCAACATTTTTGACTGATATCTAGATAATTATTTATTTCATTACTTACAAACATGTTTTACTTAATATTTATGAAAAAGAAACAAAAAGGCAACAAATGGAAGAAATTTAAATCGATAATCCATACTTTCTAAAATCTCATTCTTCATTTATTATTGAAAATCATACCTGGTTTTCCCTCAAAGATAACAACAGCATTTTCTCTTCTATGGCCATAAACAATTTCCTTCACGTTAGCACCCGATTTTGCCTCCATAAAATTACACAGATTTTCTTCACTTGTAGTTTCACTCAAACCAATTACCATAATGTAGCCTGGTTTTGAGGCAATCTAGAATTCAGAGGACTTTTGTCACTTTATGAGATATTTTTTTATCCATACCTGATTATTTGTATCATTGATGAACATAGAATTCAGAGATCGTTTTGTAATTCATAAGGTATCTTTCGAATAGAGATATCAATACTTGATCACTTGTTATTATTGATGTACATAATGTTCTGCTATAAACCCAAGCCTGACACCGTTTAAGGTACAATTATACATGATGTGTAAAACTGATATCAAATTCTTCAGAAAAGAAAAGTTCTAAAAAAGAAAGACCAAAATTTTGCAAGACATTTTTAAGCTGTGAAAAAAAAACAAGTTTTTCTGAGAGTTTATTTCACTACACTGAATATTTCATTTTGAGAACAGAAATAATTCTGCATATTATTTTTAATTACAGATTTAATTAATGACAAAGTCATGCAAACAAATGTTTACCTCTTCTGATTTTCCTCCTGAAAATATATAAAAGAAATTAATTTGTATTTTTCTTGGTGTTGCAAAAAATGTTTATATCATTTAAATATTTTCATCTTTAAAGGAAAGAAATAACACATCAAATTTGTGCCATCAAGATTTTTGCCCTAAACCACTATTATCTATCTTTATTAAATATATAAAGCAATGTTAACTTCATGAGATACATCTAAAGGCAAGAAATTAATTGTAATGCTAATGTATGGCCATGTGATAATTACCTGAACTTTCACAGCTAATGTAATTGACCATGTGATGATTACCTAAACTTTCACAGCTAATGTAATTAACTGTGTATTGATTATTTAAACTTTCACAGTGAATGTAATTGGCCATGTGACAATTACCTAAACATTCACAGCTAATGTAATTGGATATGTGATGATCACCTAAACATTCACGTCTAATGTAATTGGCCATGCGACAATTACCTAAACATTCACAGCTAATGTAATTGGCCCTGTGGTGATTACCTAAACTCTCACAGCTAATGTAATTGGCCCTGTGGTCATTACCAAACCTCTCACAGCTAATGTAATTGGCTAGGATGATGCTTGTTTTTAAACTGAACATGGAGTGGAGTCATCTGCAAATAAGAATTTCCTGCTAATGTCTTTCATAACTTTGGTCTTTGCTTGATGCCCCTTGTGGTTGAATAGTTTTACATCTGTATGGTACCTGATCTGATCCAACATCTCCATCTATGAAAGCATTAAAGCATTAAACAGCATGGCAGAGAACAATAGACTTAACAGTGTCAGTGCCAGAACACAACCATGCTTGATGCCATTGGTTACTAGGAATGGCTCAGATGTCTCTTCATTGTCTTGGACTCGTGCCTGCATGCCATCATGGAAATGCTGCACCATGGATATTAATTTTCTAAGGCATCCATACTTAGCCATAACCTTCCACAAGTCTTCTGCTAACAGTATCAAAGGAACAATTTGGATGATTTTTGGAATGTGGGAACAAATTACAGATATTTGCCACAGAAATGTAATTAAAATCTAACACTGATAAACTTTCCAAGTATTTTGAAATATACATAAACAGAATACGGCAGTGTATACATATACATCAACAAGATTTTGCAGTGAATCAATATACAACATGATCTTGCAGTGTATCAGTATACATGAACAAGATCTTGCAGTGTATCACTATACATCAACATGATATGGTAGTGTATTAATATACATCAACATCATATGGCAGTGTAATAATATGAATAAACAGGATACATCAGTGTATCAATATACAAACGTGTATTGCAGTGTATTAAAATACCTCAACATGATATAGCAGTTTGTCAATATACATAAACAGGATGTGGCAGTATATCAATATACCAGGGAGAGTAAATGTTATGCAAATAAGAAAATTCTTGCATTTGCCAGTAAATATGAAAATCAGCACTTAATGAACTCATTTAAAATAATTGTAAATTGATACATTATTAGATGTTTGTGTATCTGAGGATCTTTTAAATGATAATCAGGCACATAAAAAAACATATCATTAAATTCATTGCCCTCTACCACTCTCTATCATGTAAATAGATTGCAACTCAATAGCTGGTCTACATATATCTTCAAATTTAGTGAGGTAAACAAAATTTACTCAAATATCACTTAAAAAGTAGATTACAATCAAATAATTACTTGAAGTTAGTTTATGAAAAAATATTAAATGCTTAATTTACAGTTGTCATGAAAATGTAATGATGCTTAAGTATGATACTTAAAAGTATTTGTTACATATTCTGACATTTCACAAGCAATCACCCTTATATCATTAATAATGATGTAAACTAACCTTGCAAGTTTAACTGACGATACTTATCTCCACTCTTCTCCTCTATTTCCTTGTAATCCTTTGATTCCCAGAAAACCTGCATGAATTTCTTGATAACTGGATTAAATTGGATCATTTCTTCAATAACTGTGTTCCTTTTTATGAAATCTTTAAGTTCTTGTAAGATGTCTGCATAAAGACCTTCCATGCTAATCCAGATGATGTTTCTTAGATCATTTGTAACAACAATATGGACTAATCCATCACATCTTGACTCTGTTTCAGCTTGATACATTTTCCAATCTTCTGTGGTAACAAAGAGCTGTGATGCTTGTGACAATGGGATGTTTACCTCCTTGACCATTTTCTTCATCTGGGTTGCAGCATGTTTTGCACTGTGTGCTGGAATACAGTAGACAAACACATGACGTTTAGCAGTGCTAACATCCCAATCAACAATCAAGCCATCTGTTTCCATCTCTTTAATAATGTAATTTTTGGGGGCACCTTCTTTAATGAACTGATTGAAATGGTCTGTGGAATCGCTGATTTCAAATGGTTCATCAAATTTTCTGAGTTCTTCAAAAATCAGCAATTTTGCATTATTTCTGTCCTCTACAACACCACTCAATACAATTTCTTCAGATGACTGTTCAAAATGTACATCAAAGTCAGAGAACTTAGCTCTAAGCTTCTGAAAGATTCCATCCCTGTCAAGCAAACGTTTCTTTGCTGCAGACTTTAAAGGCATTTTTTCTTTTGCCACACTTCCTATTCGTTCAAGTTTCTCTTTTTTCTTCATAACTTCGACATGGGTGGTTTTTACCGCATCATAAAACCCAATCAACTGTATGTAATCTTCAAATATTTCCTCCACCAGCATGATGTCTTTACCATCAATCAAGGATTTAACAAAATCTATTAAATCTTTCCAGATGTTTGACAGGTTGGATATTTTTTCAATTAGAAATGTGCTTGATAAACACTTGTTCCAATTCCCTTCTGCATCTTTTCTCCATGAGATCACAAGCTTTCTACAATCTTTGACCTCTAGATTCAAAAGACAACTTAGAACCACAGCATCCTTTTGAAGCTCAATCCCAGTATTTATTTCCATCATGGCCACCTGCACTGCTTTCATAGCTCTATGATTTGATAGCAGATATGTTGCAATTACAGGATCCACTTTGTGTGCAAATGGTTCTGGGATATTAATTCCATGAATGGCAGTGTTCCAAGCCATCCATTCCTTGAATTGGTAATATTGAGAAACATTCAGTGGGATGTTTTCTACTTTATGCTGCATGGCACACACTCGTACTATGGCTGAAATAAGTGAAAGCAGTGTCATAATTTACAATATTTGCAATTACTCAATTTTATTAAACTTCACACTTAAAAAAAAAAACATTATAAAAAACAAAACTATAAAACTGCAAGAAAAGAGAAAATTTCACTCCACTATATACTTATATCCAACTGAGTCCAAGAAACTGAGCTTAACACCATGAAACTAAGTTAATATTTCATCAAAATATAAGTGACAGCCTGAAAAAAGAAACAAGCTATTGAGTAGTATAATATAAGTGTTACCTTGACCTAGATGCAGGTGGTAAGACTGTGAATACATGTGACACTGCCAATTCAAGATATACAAGCTAAACTTTCATCAAAAATAATTTCACCGAGTTTAGCCAGCTAATCGATAAGCTTTATAGTGTCAATGCATTACAATATTAACTACTGATATATTGTGCCTTAGTGTATTCTTACTTTCTTTCCAACTCAAATTGTGTCCTGAAGAAAAAAAAAGTTTGAAGAAAAAATGGATTTGTTTTACCCATATATGGACAGAAGACACTAATTTATATTTTCCCTTGCCATGACAATGCTCTTATGGTTGTAGCTTCTGACACACTAATTATGATATATAACTTGTGACACACTAATTATGATATATAACTTGTGACACACTAATTATGATATATAACTTGTGACACACTAATTATGATATATAACTTGTGACACACTAATTATGATATATAAATTGTGACGCACTAATTATGATATATAACTGGTTCAAGTTTCATTAAAACATCTTCAGTGTTTCAAAATCATAATTTAGACAAGGAAAGAATTACTTTGAGCTTCCCCTTGAGGAATAAGGCCTTGTTCCATAATGCAATACACTGTCTAGTCATGATATATATGTTGCCAAGACTTGGTTAAAATATCTCCAGCAGTTAATAAATTATGCTTTACAAAAGTATGTAAGTTGCATAGTGCTTGTTTCCAGGTTGTCCTAATCTTAATTGTGAGGCAGGTCATGTGGTTATAGTTCCTAACATACCATTTACAGGGATTGAACCAGTATCCCCATCCCCAAAATGCTGAAAATTTTCCGTGCATCTGTAGGGCACATGTAAGTGCACAATTTCACAAGTAAATGAAATGATGCACAACACTTTCAAAATCTTCAAAAAAGATTATCAACTATTATTATATTATTATCATTTATTAACTTGAAAACTGTTCATTTATGTACAAGACTATAGGTATTATGTCATTACTATTACGTCATTATACATGTACTATATTATATCTCTTGATAAAAGTTTGTATCAAACGGAGCTAAAGACAGTTCTGACAAAATTTTGGAATCTCTTGCAAGTTCTTGAGCTCTAAGACTTGTAACTTATATGGTAGAGCTTAATTATTCGATGAAGTTAAAGGAAGTTAAGAAACTGCTTGGCTGGTGGAGTAGAAGAAATTTATCTATTATTGGAAAAATTACTTTGATAAAGTCCTTGCTTTTGCCTAAATTCATTCATCTTTTTGCAGCTTTGCCAAATCCTCCACCCCATATAGAAAAGGAACTGAATACATTATTTTTCCAGTTTATTTGGGGCAGTAAAACTGAGAGAGTTAAACGAGACACACTTATTGCTTCTTTTGAGGAAGGGGGGTTAAATATGATTCAGTTGCACTCATTTGTGTGTTATATAAAACTTACCTGGATTAGGCGCCTCTTAATAAACGAAAATGGCTTATGGCAAAAACTGGTTTCTGAACAAATATTTGGAAAATTTGGAGGTATGCTGTTACTTTCATTAGCAAAAACTAAACTAAAAGTAATCTCTAAATTAATTAAAAATATTTTTTGGCGTGATGTTATTTATGCGTTATCTCAATGGAAAAATGAACCATCTACTGTCAATGAATACTTGTCTCAAGATATTCTTAATTTAGTGACTGTAGATAATTTTAAATCATACACAAGGTGGAGAACAAAGGGTATTATAATTATTAAACATCTTTTTGATGCACAAGGGTCTATTAAGTTTTGATGAAATAAAACAAAAAACAAAAACAAATAATTTCATACAGTACTTTGCTCTTATTTCAAAGATCTCTGTGATGTGGAAAAAGAAAATTAAAACTTTCTATGAAAGTGGAAATAGTTTTCTTGTAGCTTTGGACAAAACATCTCTCCTTAGGGTAAGAGCAAAGAATAAATTTATCTATAAAGACCTGATAAGAACCAAAATAATAAAGCCAAATGGTAAACAGGAAACTTGGTCCAGACAGCTAGAGTGTACGATTGGTACAAATGAATGGACCAACTCTTTTGTTTCGGCTAGATTTTGTACAAAAGACACAAAACTGATTAGCTTTAACTTTAGATTTCTCCACAGAAATATTACCACAAACCAGTTTCTAAAAAAGATTAATTTAAGTGATAATGATAAATGTACCTTTTGTAATAAGGGAATAGAAGAAATTGAGCACTTATTTTATGACTGTTTAGTTACTGAAAACTTTTGGAAACTGTTGGTAGAATGGATACAAACTTATGACCCAAATTTTCGAATTACACGAAAAGATGTCTTTATAGGAAATAACAACTTTGACGATCTTATTAACTTCCTAATTTTGCTTGCAAAATATGTTATATACAGATCACGTTGTGCATCAAAAAGCCCAAATCTTGCCTATTATAAAAATTGTGTTTTATCATATAAAACGCTGGAAAAATATGTCGCCAAAGTGAATAACAGCAGTGACGAGTTTAAAAGAAAGTGGACCCTATTATCAACTTTTGGTACATGAATTATTATTATTATTATTACTATTTTTACTTTTAAAATTTACATATTTATTATTATTATTATTATTATTATTATTATTATTATTATTATTATTATTTTTAAATGCAATTTCATGCATCTTGGGGTTTGTATGCGAGTATGACTTTGTGTACAATAATTGTGATTGTAAGTAAGTGTCTGTGTGTGTATGTGTGTGTGTGTTGTGTAGGGAACACATGTAGAGATCAGGACACAAAAGAATTTAAGATCATGCCCCATACGCCAGGTCAGGTGGTGATGTAGGGGAATATGTAAAATCCTGATACCTTGTGTTCAATAAAAGGAAAAAAAAAAAAAAAAAAAAAAAAAAAAGACTTGTAACTTTTGGGCCAATGCACAAAGGTAAGCCATCATCCACAATGTAGTTGCAGATGCTTAGCTTCTTGAAGAGATCTTCGGCCTTAAATGTTAATGAATGTTGTTTTCAAGAGTTATTCTGATGGAATATTAGCTGTGGTTGATACTATTAGCAAATTAGAAACCAGCCCATACACAGCCTGGGGCACCATACAATGTAAGATGCCTCCCCATATTTGTGCTTTTGGAGGAAAACTAAAAAACATATGCATGTCTAAATCTGATCTTCCTTGCTTTTTAATTTTAGAAACGGTAAGGCACACGATTTTGCCAGCTAACCTATAAGCTTTATATTGTCAGCTTACGCACAGTTAACTACTGATATATTGTGCCTTAGTGTATTGTTAATTTCTTTACAACTCAAATTATTATGGTATGTGACATAATGCATAGACATGATGTATACTTCGGTAACGTTTCATGAAAGTCTCTCCAGCAATGACAAAGTTATGAACCAGTAAAATAAACACTAACTGATGAATGGACAATGCTATAACGTAGTACACTCAGCTTAAATGGGAGTATCGAAGATGTGACTGGTCAGTGGAGTTCAAAAAGTAGGATCTGGTTAAAGTAAACTTATATTATTATAGTGGCATAGTGCTCTTCAATATATAGGCAAATGTATTTATGACTCTACAATAAATAGGGTACAAGAAACCCAAGCATAAATATACAGAGTGCACATGATCAGTGGAATACAAATATAAAGTAGGTTATAATGACCTCTTTACGATATATTAGCAAAGAACTCTTTATGATATATTAGCAAAGTACTCTTTATGATATATTAGCAAAGTACTCTTTAGGATATATTAGCTAAGTACACTTTACAATATATTAGCAAAGTACTCTTTATTATATATTAGCAAAGTACCCTTTATGATATATTAGCAAAGTACTCTATACGATATATATATATATATATATATATATATATATATATATATATATATATATATATATATATATATATATATATATATATATATATATATATATATATATACAAAGTCTCTGGAGAATACAATAAACAGAGTCTAAGAGACCTATTTAAATATAAGAAAACAGTGTGCATGATCAATGAGGCATACAAAGTAGGTCATGGTGACCTGCTTATGGTATATTGATAAAGTAGTCTTCATGATGTATGCAGGTGCAAAATGTTATAACCACACAATTAACAGGGCACAATAAATGTCCCTAAATACACAAGATGTACATGAATGCTAAAGTATAATAAGTCAAAGTGACAAAACTTATGACAGGCTGCATGTAAATGTAACACTATGACTGTACAAGCAATCAAGCTGGGAAAAGTAAACTAGGTACAAAAGTATACAATTATTGATTCCTATGCTGAGATGATCATGGTTATGATTTCAAGCATATCCTCAAGCACCATAAAGAGATAATGGTGTGATTTCCTGAATTCAGTTTTTTTCTTTAACCTTATTACAAGTTTGGGTCATTACTAACTTCTCAACATTTTCTGCTATTTAATGTCTGATTTCCAATTCAGCTTAGTTCATATGCTGTACTTTAAAACATGTAGTGTTAGTGTCTGAGTCAGTTATTATTCTACATTTTAAAACAAGTAGTGTCTGCGTCAGTTATTATTCTACACTTTAAAACATGTAGTGTCTGAGTCAGTTATTATTCTACACTTTAAAACATGTAGTGTTCGAGTCAGAAGGAATCAATTAACCCTTCAATCATGAAAAAATTCTGATCAGATGGAACAAAACTCAAAGAGAAATTCAGAAGCCCTGATAGATATTATGAAGTAGCAGGTATTAAAATTAAATTTTCTTAAATATGATGAAGTCATATTTATTGTTAAACAATGTCTTCTGCCTAGAAAAATGAACTAGATTTGCGATCATATAATGTGCTGGTAGACCAAGGTCCACATTATTCACCTGAAATTTAAAGAACTAAATATCTCAAATCTGCCAGCAGATTGTGACTGCAGATTTATCAGTCTGTCTGTAGATTATACATCAGATCTGTCATTAGATTAAACATCAAATCTGTCAGTAGAATATACATCAGATCTGTCAGTAGATTATAGATCAGATTTGTCAGTAGTGTTACATATATTTGATTTAAATCATTTAATTTTGTCTGTCACGATTCAAATTGGGCATTTTAAGTTTTAAGATTCATTCATTGGAGGGGGGATGACCTTTACTTTACAGTAAACACCAGATGTTAACCTCATTTTCTGACCTTGCTTCAGAGTGTAAACAAGCTTCTAAAATGATTGGTTGATTCCAAGGACATTAGTTTTATTTAAAAAATGATTGGCTGGTTCCAAGGACAAAATGGAGTAAAGTATAATTATCTTTCTAATTTTAGTTAGGTCATATGGTATTTATGTGATTTCTTGAACATAGGTTTGTTCTGATAGTTTCTAGAATATCACGTGACCCCTTGTTTACGTGAAAACATATATAAACAATGTTTTAGGAGAGAGCTATTCAGTATAAGTTGGGCTTTTATAACATTAAGTTGTGTCTTC
Source organism: Unio delphinus (assembly GCA_029339505.1). NCBI lineage: Eukaryota > Metazoa > Mollusca > Bivalvia > Unionida > Unionidae > Unio > Unio delphinus. The sequence goes on along the minus strand of JAQISU010000157.1, from coordinate 2,850,142 downwards.
CTTTTGAGTTATTTTTTAATTACCATGTACTGGAAATTGTGTAAATTCAGTTGGGGGAAGAGGAATTATTTTATTATTAATCTGGATAAGAATATGTGCTCATAGATTTTCATTAAGAAGAACTGACTAAATCAAGTGACATCATCATCCATATTGGATTATATCGTCAAGATTCGAACCAGGAACTATTAGGACATTTTATTATCAGGACTCTTGCAATTCCACTAGTAGATTATATTGTGAATATTCTTTTGGATTAATTTTTGGACTTGATTCTCTAAAACCGTAAGTTTATTTATTTTCTTTTAGGAAAATATTTGTACTCAATAAATTGTTTGTTAAATTTTACAAGCTTGTTATTTTCACTTCTTTTTATGTTCCTGCTTATTCGAGCTTAAGCACGTAACAGTAGATTATACATCAGTTCTGTCATTAGATTAAAACATTAGATCTGTCAGTAGATTAAACATCAGATCTGTCAGTAGATTATACATCAGATCTGTCAGTAGATTATATATCAGATTTGTCAGTGGATTATACATGATATATGTCAGTAGATTAAACATCAAATCTGTCAGTAGTGTTGCGTATATTTGATTTAAATCATTTAATTTTGTTTGTCAGATTCAAATTGGGCATTTTAAGTTTTAAGATTCATTCATTGGAGGGGGGATGACCTTTACTTTATAGTAAACACCAAATGTTAACCTCATTTTCTGACCTTGCTTCAGAGTGTAAACAAGCTTCTAAAATGATTGGTTGATTCCAAGGACATTAGAGTTTCATTTTAAAAATGATTGGCTGGTTCCAAGAACAAAATGGAGTAAAGTATAAACATCTTTCTAATTATAGTTAGGTCATATGGTATTTATGTGATTTCTTGAACATAGGTTTGTTCTGATAGTTTCTAGAATATCACGTGACCCCATGTTTACGTAAAAAAATATATAAACAATGTTTTAGGAGAGAGCTATTCAGTAGAAGTTGGTCTTTTATAATATTAGGTTGTGTATTCCTTTTGAGTTATTTCTTAATTACCGTGTACTGGAATTGTGTAAATTCGGTTGGGGCAAGAGGAATTATTTTATTATTAATCTGGATAAGAATATGTGCTCATAGATTTTCATTAAGAAGAACTGACTAAATCAAGTGACATCATCATCCATATTGGATTATATCGTCAAGATTCGAACCAGGAACTATTAGGACATTTTATTATCAGGACTCTTGCAATTCCACTAGTGGATTATATTGTGAATATTCTTTTGGATTAATTTTTGGACTTGATTCTCTAAAACCGTAAGTTTATTTATTTTCTTTTAGGAAAATATTTGTACTCAATAAATTGTTTGTTAAATTTTACAAGCTTGTTATTTTCACTTCTTTTTATGTTCCTGCTTATTCGAGCTTAAGCACGTAACAGTAGATTATGCATCAGTTCTGTCATTAGATTAAAACATTAGATCTGTCAGTAGATTAAACATCAGATCTGTCAGTAGATTATACATCAGATCTGTCAGTAGATTATATATCAGATTTGTCAGTGGATTATACATGATATATGTCAGTAGATTAAACATCAAATCTGTCAGTAGTGTTGCGTATATTTGATTTAAATCATTTAATTTTGTTTGTCAGATTCAAATTGGGCATTTTAAGTTTTAAGATTCATTCATTGGAGGGGGGATGACCTTTACTTTATAGTAAACACCAAATGTTAACCTCATTTTCTGACCTTGCTTCAGAGTGTAAACAAGCTTCTAAAATAATTGGTTGATTCCAAGGACATTAGAGTTTCATTTTAAAAATGATTGGCTGGTTCCAAGAACAAAATGGAGTAAAGTATAAACATCTTTCTAATTATAGTTAGGTCATATGGTATTTATGTGATTTCTTGAACATAGGTTTGTTCTGATAGTTTCTAGAATATCACGTGACCCCATGTTTACGTAAAAAAATATATAAACAATGTTTTAGGAGAGAGCTATTCAGTAGAAGTTGGTCTTTTATAATATTAGGTTGTGTATTCCTTTTGAGTTATTTCTTAATTACCGTGTACTGGAATTGTGTAAATTCGGTTGGGGCAAGAGGAATTATTTTATTATTAATCTGGATAAGAATATGTGCTCATGGATTTTCATTAAAAAGAACTGACTAAATCAAGTGACATCATCATCCATATTGGATTTTATCGTCAAGATTCGAACCAGGAACTATAAGGACATTTTATTATCAGGACTCTTGCATTTCCACTAGTGGATTATATTGTGAATACTCTTTTGGATTAATTTTTGGACTTGATTCTCTAAAACCGTAAGTTTATTTATTTTCTTTTATGAAAATATTTGTACTCAATAAATTGTTTGTTACATTTTACAAGCTTGTTATTTTCACTTCTTTTTATGTTCCTGCTTATTCGAGCCTAAGCACGTAACAGTAGATTATACATCAGATCTGTCATTAGATTAAACATCAGATTTGTCAGTAGATTATACATCAGATCTGTCAGTAGTCAGTGGATTACACATGATATATGTCAGTAGAGTATACATCAGATTTGTCAGTAGATTATACATGATATATGTCAGAAGATTAAACATAAAATCTGTCAGTAGATTATACATCAGATCTGTCAGTAGATTATACATGATATATGTCAGTAGATTATTCATCAGATTTGTCAGTGGATTAAACATCTTATCCATACATCGATTATACATGACATCCATCAGTGCATTATATGTCAGATCTGTCAGTAGATTATACATCAGATCTGTCAGTAAATTATACATCAGATCTGTCAGTAGATGATACATTAGATATGTAAGTAGATTAAATATCAGATTTTGTCAGTGGATTATACATCAGATCTGTTGGTATATTATACATGATATATGTCAGTGGATTATACATCAGATTTGTCAGTGGATTAAACATCAGATCCATAAGTGGATTATATACCAGATCCTTCAGTGGATTATATATCAGATCTGTCAGCAGATTAAATATGAGATCTGTCAGTGGATCACAACAGCAGAACTATCCACATATTGTGATTTCATATCAGTCTGTATCTTATGATGGCACATCTGTCCATGGACCATGATAGCAAATGTGTCCTATGGAATATGATGGAAAATCGGTCAGTTGATTATGACTACAAATTTTAGTATACCGTTTAAAGCAGGGTGCAAGTTAAGGATACCAATGAATGCAGTAATTATTATCAACCATCAACATTACATACCATCACTGTCTGTAAAAGTCATGATGTAGCACCCATCTTCGGTTATCTTTATTCCCTCTTCAACTAATTCTGCACCACCATACTTTTTAGATTCAAAATGAAAAGTCAATGTGTCTCTGCTGAATTCTTTTGGATTGTTTGTGGACACGATAATGCTTGTGGGTGGAGGCATATTGAACACCTTTATGACTTTACCATCAAGTGTTTTCTTGGATACTTTACTTTGAAGATTTTCTTGATCTGTAACAAAACATATCAATAAACAAAATCTGTTTTACATCATTTAATCCATTATCATCTTCATAATAAATACCCATATCTATCCAAATATTAAACTATGGGAATACACAGAAAGAGTGATGGATGGATTAGTAGAAGAAAAGATAGAAAGAAGGATGGATACAAATACCTATATCATGTGGACAAATTGCACTGACTAGATCTGCTGCTATAATTAGTTGAACAGCATGGACTTTAATTTGCCAGGTCATTATATGATGTCATACCAGGGTCTAATAAACTGTTTGCAGTTGGCCTTGGCTAATAAGTGAGTATATATGGTAACACACACACTTCAGGCTTTAGAAATAAGTTCAATAAAATCTGAAATATTAAACATGTAAGAAACTCTTATATCATAATGTATACTGCAGAAATTTATAAATATAAATTAAAAAAAGCTGATCAGAATGTAAAGAAAATTTAATCAATTTTTAACAAATTTGCAACATTTTTGACTGATATCTAGATAATTATTTATTTCATTACTTACAAAACATGTTTTACTTAATATTTATGAAAAAAAACAAAAAGGCAACAAATGGAAGAAATTTAAATCGATAATCCATACTTTCTAAAATCTCATTCTTCATTTATTATTGAAAATCATACCTGGTTTTCCCTCAAAGATAACAACAGCATTTTCTCTTCTATGGCCATAAACAATTTCCTTCACGTTAGCACCCGATTTTGCCTCCATAAAATTACACAGATTTTCTTCACTTGTAGTTTCACTCAAACCAATTACCATAATGTAGCCTGGTTTTGAGGCAATCTAGAATTCAGAGGACTTTTGTCACTTTATGAGATATTTTTTATCCATACCTGATTATTTGTATCATTGATGAACATAGAATTCAGAGATCGTTTTGTAATTCATAAGGTATCTTTCGAATAGAGATATCAATACTTGATCACTTGTTATCATTGATGTACATAATGTTCTGCTATAAACCCAAGCCTGACACCGTTTAAGGTACAATTATACCTGGTGTGTAATACTGACATCAAATTCTTCAGAAAAGAACAGTTCTAGAAAAGAAAGACCAAAAATTTGCAAGACATTTTTTAGCTGTGAAAAGAACAAGTTTTTCTGAGAGTCTATTTCACTACACTGAACATTTCATTTTGAGAACAGAAATAATTCTGCATATTATTTTTAATTACAGATTTAATTAATGACAAAGTCATGCAAACAAATGTTTACCTCTTCTGATTTTCCTCCTGAAAATATATAAAAGAAATTAATTTGTATTTTTCTTGGTGTTGCAAAAAATATTTATATCATTTAAATATTTTCATCTTTAAAGAAAAGAAATAACACATCAAATTTGTGCCATCAAGATTTTTGCCCTAAACCACTATTATCTATCTTTATTAAATATATAAAGCAATGTTAACTTCATGAGATACATCTAAAGGCAAGAAATTAATTGTAATGCTAATGTATGGCCATGTGATAATTACCTGAACTTTCACAGCTAATGTAATTGACCATGTGATGATTACCTGAACTTTCACATCTAATGTAATTGGCCATGTAATGATTACCTAAACATTCAAAGTTAATGTTAATGGCCATGTGATGATTACCTAAACTTTCACAGCTAATGTAATTAACCATGTTTTGATTATTTTAACTTTCACAGCTAATGTAATTGGCCATGTAACAAGTACCTAAACATTCACAGCTAATGTAATTGGCCATGTGACAATTACCTAAATATTCACAGCTATTGTAATTGGCCATGTGACAATACCTAAACATTCACAGCTAATGTAATTGGCCATGTGACAATTACTTAAACATTCACAGCTAATGTAATTGGCCCTGTAGTGATTACCTAAACTCTCACAGCTGATGTAATTGGCTAGGATGATGCTTGTTTTTAAACTGAACTTTTTGAGAGAAAAATATCAATGAATTATTATCATGACAAAATACTAAATTTTAAAACTCCAGATTTTAGTCATTCCGTTACTACATGAATAAAGAAAACATATTATCACTCTTTCAAAGTATACATCATGCTTTAACATTTAAGAAAATGAAGGAAACTGTGGATATGAAATCCTTAGAGTACCCACATTTAAAATGCTAAATATTTACATAAGTTAAAGCAGGAAAGTCGAGTACAGTTTATGCGGGGGGGGGGGGGGGTAGAAATTTACCTTTCTCCTGTTTTTGTTCTTTGTTTCTCATGGCAGGTTGGGGACTACTTTTGACAACATTCTGACCAGATCTTTGTGGAGATGTAATATCTTTCCTTTCTTTGTCCTCTTTAGAATTAGCATTCACATTTGTTTTTCCATCTGTTGAAACTTTTGGTAGCCCAGAGGTCTTGGATGTTTTTATGGGTTTTGGAGTTGTTTTTACTTGTTCATCCTTTGCTTTCTCTATTTTTTTATTCTCTTCATTTTGTAGTTTATCCTGCTTTCTGTTGGGCTCTGGATGTTTGACATGACCTGAAGTCTCTCCTTCTGGAACATGTACTCTTGGCTGATGTTGTTGAAGTTGCTGCTTCTGTTGATGTTGTTGTTGCTGCTGCTTTTGTTCTTGTTGGAGATGTTGATTTTGATCTTCAGTTGTCTTATATGCCTGTCCACTTTGAGGTTCTTGAGATGAAACATATGGTGGTCTGTTGAAAATTTCTCCATGTGATTGTCTTATCATCAGTTTCTGTTCAACTTCCTTAAGATATTGTTCTTCATCTGTTTTATTTGAAGCTTCATCTTCCATAATGGACTGAATCTGACTTCCATTTAGTTCTTGCTTCCGCTTAACTACGAGTTGCTCGGGTGCAACAGGAGGTTGTAGTTTTCTCACACTTTTATTGTGGAATTCTACCGATTTGGGCTGGGACATGTGCATAAAAGCTTCCTTTGCAGAGTTTCCAGGAATGGATAGTGATGTCATGTTGGTGTCTTTAGAGTTTGTTGGAGTCACCTTCATATTCTCAATATTTTCATAGATAGGATCAGACTCACCAAATGACTCATTACAAATTCCAAAAGACTGCTCCAAACCTTCTGATGAAGGAATCTGAGTAGCTTCATGGAGATTCTTTTCTTTCTCTCCCATCTGATCATTTGCAAGAAACAACAGGGTTGAAGTGGATTCAGGATCCAGGATGACCAAACTGTCATTCTCCATACTAATAGGATTTCATAAACAGCTCAATAATCCTGAAAAATAAAAACTATTTTCTTAATGCCATATAATGACAGACAAATGGATTACTTCTAAGTGTGCTAGCTAGTTTTGTTCTTCAAAAATAAAATTTATGTACAAATATCTTGAACTGAGTGAAAATCAGATCATGCCATCAATACATGAATAAAAACAGTACTACTAAAAACTACACATTGGTTCACATTAGTTTCTATCCAACTGCACTAATAAACTAACCCACACTAAACAGAGGGAGTGGAAAAAGGAAAGTAAACAGATTGACATATTGATCCTGAATGATCAAAGTGTTGCTGCAAGATATGTGACTTTGACCCCTAGATCAAAAGGTTGCATAAACAGTATCATAGAATGAATTATCTTAGCTTCATAATGTTCAATTTAGAAACAAAGAAATCTCCCACTGGGCTGAAGAAATGTAAGAAAACAACAAATTTTAACCAAAACCATAATGCATTTTCTCAAACAGTAACACTGACAGCAACGTCCAAGTGGTATGTCAACTTGTTGCAAATGAATCACATAACTGTATACTGAATTATCCCAAGTGGCATAATTTAGAATTCGTACATGATGCTAGTCTGAAAACAACAAAATGCTAGTAGAAGCGTTGCTGATTTGCCATACAAATATAAGCTTGTACAAATGATTTTAGTCTGAAAACAACTATATGCTTGTATTGTAAAAATGATGCTAGTCTCAAAACAACTATATGCTTGTATTGTAAAAATGATGCTAGTCTCAAAACAACTAAATGCTTGTAAAAGTGATGATGATCTGCCATCTAATATAACCTTGTACAAGTGATGCTGCTCTGTCATTCAAATATAAGCTTGTACAAATGATGTAGGTCTTACTACAACTGTAAGCTTGTCCAAATGAGGCTGATATGACATTCAAATACAAGTTTTTACAAACGATACTGGTCTTCCAAAAACTATAAGTTTGTCCAAATAATGTTGATCTGCCATCAGGTATTAGCTTGTACAAAAATACTGGATCTGCCATCAAATATAAGCTTGTACAAAAATGATGGATTTGCAATCAAATATAAGCTTGCACAAAAATGTGGATCTGCAATCAATTATAAACTTTGTCGAAAATGCTGGATGTGCCATCAGATATAAGCTTGTACAAAAATACTGGATCTGCCATCAAATATAGGCTTGTACAAAAATACTTGATCTGCCATCAAATATAAGCTTGTACAAAAATACTAGATCTGCCATCAAATATAAGCTTGTACAAAAATACTAGATCTGCAATCAAATATAAGCTTGTACAAAAATACTAGATCTGCCATCAAATATAAGCTTGTACAAAAATACTAGATCTGCCATCAAATATAAGCTTGTACATGTATAAAAACGCTTCGTTAGTCACAAAAATGTAAAAGAATTTCAAGGAATTAAAGACAAGACCATATTATCTTTTTAACTGCTTTGTGTTAAAACCATTTGTAATGCTCTTGAGCAAAAACAAAGATTTTCAAATTGGTTGCTGTGGCCACCATAGCAGATGTCAAATAGAACCAGTTTTCATTTAGGACCGACTGTACTAAAACTAAAATTTATTCTGGAGGAAAAGTAATCATAAGAGTTTCAAAATGACCATCATAGCAGCTACAGTGGATTTAAAAACCAGCACCATCTTCATTTAAGATGACTAGATATCATAAGAAATCATCGAATAAAAACCTTATGTTGATTTGGCTATCCGTTAAAGATGAATAGAGTTAACAAGATTTTCAAGATGACCACCATGGTGACCATACCTTAGGATAGACTGCCTTAAACTTTATTTAGGACCAGCTAGACATCATAGGAATTCTTTAGATGGAGACCCCATGCTGATATGAATATTTGATTAGGAAGGGTAGAAATAACATCATTTTTAAGATGTTTGCAATTGTGGCTATTTTGGAAGTCAGATCTGTATGGTTTTCATTTAAGACCACCTACATATTCAATAGGAGGGTATAAGAATTACAAAATTTTAAACACAGCTGCAATGGCAAACATACTGATTGGCAATATCTTCATTTAGAACAAACTAGAGATCGTAAAAAGTGATTTAGCAAAAATCTCAAACTGATGTAACCATCCATTCAGAGTCAATAGTGAGAACAAGATTTTCAAGCAAGCTATCTTATAAATCTTATATTTGAGTCAAGTGGAGCTGGTTATCAAACTGTTTCCTAAAACAGTTAAGAAATTCAACCAATTTTCATCAAACATATATTCATATTTTTTCCAGGTTAATGTGCTCATCACTCACAATAGCTCAAATGATAAGTCGATTATATTTTACCCTGAACCCAATATTTGGTAGTATGTGCCAGCAGATGTGCTGTTCATCACTCTAATTTATCTTTTACTACCTTCATACACACCATTTACATCCCACACTAATCAGGAACCTTCATACATTATCCTCACAATCTCATTGTTTTGTTTTTGTATTTTTATTGCTATTTGATATTGAACCATTTTTCATATACAAATTAATATTTCTTATACAACCTTTTTACAGGTACTATATAGCCTTACAGTGCTGGTGTGCCATGAATCCATAATCAATCAATCAGTTATAAATAGTATAGTGGTCTTTCACACCATGATGTACTAATAGCTCAGAGCAAAGCTGTTGCTCTTTATTAGTAATTTGTCTTATTGCTGAAAATGACTAAATTTAAATGTTAAAGTGTAGTTTAAAGAAAAAATGTTTGTAGAAAATGAAAGGACTTTATAAGTACTGTTATAAAGGGGAATATTTTATTTTAAAAAAGCCAAACATTTAGCATCAATAATGAAAAATGTCAATTTAGTATATAATTTAAAATAAGATTTTAACTATCTGTATTTGTTCTGTTAAGATTTAACCATCCCTCTCAGCTTCTTAACATGAGAAATGCATTATGTTGTATATGTATATATATATATATATATATATATATATATATATATATATATATATATATATATATATATATATATATTAGACAGCCAAGTTTTTAGCACAAAAAAATGTAAGAATTTGACTGCAGATTATTAATATCTCAGTTTTGATTTATTTATTGAGGTTATGTTAGCTTCAAATGCTTATAAGTCACTTTTAAGTCAAGACTTACTGTAAAGTGCGGCAAAGACCTACATCTCTGTAGCGTTCTGCAAAGGTTGGGGTGGGGTACTTCCAAAATATTGATTAAAATATTATGGAAGTTCCACCTGGCTCGTGAATTTAAATTTGAATTAAAGACCAAATAGGTATACGGCTCTGAGCCCCAGTCAGCACTGCCGACGGTTAAATTATATACATATATATATATATATATATATATATATATATATATATATATATATATATATATATATATATATATATATATATATATATATATATATATATATATATATATATATATATATCTAACACGAAGATGAAATTCAAACAATAACAATTTAATGAAGCCTATAAATTTAAATGTCACACAATCACTCGTCCTTTAACTGATAGCCTATTTCATCTTATGATTTTCAGTGTGAGTTCGATTTTCCACCTGGCCTTTGGTTGTACTCATCTATTTATCCGATCCTCCCATTCCTCCTGGATTCTACCTCTCCCGCCTTCTCTCCTCCCTTCACTTTCCTTCCGTTCTGTATCACGACTATTGGGACCACTTTCAAAACTCATGGCAGCTTTCCAATCGTTCTTTACCTGTTTTTGTATTTTATGTTCCAAAATTTTCTTTTAAACTTGCCAATCCCAGAGTGTGGGGATTTGTATGCTTATTTTTTGTATTCGAATTTTAGGATAGGTATTTAACCTAGTTTGTCTTGTAAATTTCAAGCAGAGTTGATGCCTTTTTTTGTTTTTTACTTTCAAGTTCCCCAATATGTTTACTTCTGGCTAACCACACTAGGTTGACATTGAATTTATGTACTTCATTATAAAGTGGTATACTATGGTTTCCATATACAGTACTCAAAGGAGATCATTCAATTATAATGTGTTCAATAAGTAATAAGATAAGTTTTCTTGCATCTTGTGCTTTTTGGTTATAGAGATTTTAACAATTAAGGAAAAACATAATGATAAAACAAATTATTATATAGGTGGCAACACCTCTAAAATGAGAATTAAGCAAAAAAAATAGGTAAAATAGAGCAAATCACCTCATACATTTACTGAATGTTCTTCAAAGATACAATATGCAGACTACACCTAGGAAACTTTTCATTTTTTTAATTAAGGTGTTTATTTAAGTTGCAATGGACAAAAACATCGAAAGGCAGTTGGTATGATCATATTTTAAATATCTGATGTGACCAATGTCCAGTTAGTTAGACTAAATGCAGGCCAAAACCATTGATCTTCAAGGCATAAGCAAAAAATCCAGCAATTTCAGGATCAAGCCAGAGATAAGCAAAATATCATGCTACCAAACCAAATAATTCTACAGCATATCTCAGTTCAAAACGTTTTATCAGGGGTTTCATTGACTCATATAAGAAAATAATAAAATATAATGAAACTGCATTATACGCTTATACATAAAGACATAATTTAACAAATTACAAGTCCTTAAGAATATGTGTCACAGTCCCTGTTTAGTTGTTCAGTAACACAGGTCCATCTGTCATGCATAGTCCCAAAATATGGATAATATTCCAAGAATTCTAGTAATTTAAAATTTTCAGCAAAGGTCAATTTCTTAAATCGGCGATGACATAAGAATATATAATATGAGTGGTAGTAAATTATTTAAATTCCAGGTAAACCTGAAAGTGTTTCAGAAACATGACATCTTTACAAGTGGTGACAACTCTTAGTGGTACGTCTTTATATCTACACCAACAAGTTATTCTCCACCTGTTCTTTTTTTCTTCTTCTACTTACATGACTGATGGCAAAGAACATCTGAAAAAGATGCAAATTGTTCTGGAGTATCTGCCTTGTTATTTAGACAGATTAGGCCACTCACTACTAATTAATAAATTTATTTCTACAGCCTTTTATATATAAATGGTAAGTAAAATACCTCTTCCAATGATCCATGACATTAAATCTTTTAGAGCGTTCATACTTTTAGTATTAAACCCAGTCAGAACAGCTAAATTGTATATTTTGCAGCTATTTTATATCTGAATTGCTGAGTTGCATAATGTTAAGCAGTGTTTCTTTTTACCTTCATTTCAGTCACCCACATTATCAATCTGACCCTCTCCCCCCCCCCCCCCATTTTCATAGCAAAGTTTGTTTTTATACTCAGTCTATCTCTTAGTTCTGACTATTCGAGGGGATTTTGTACTCCCAATCTTTCACCCATAGAGGTTACACTGGGAAAGCAGCAGCATCCTAAGCAACGTTCCTTCTAAGCGAATTGTAGATGTGCACGCAGTGCTCGCTGCACTGCGCAAGCATTATGGAGACGAGCAAAATTTAACATTGGATTGAGCAAAAATTGACAATTCAGCTGCGCGGGGATGCCTGAGCAGTTGCATGCGCACACACGTGCTGCTTAGATGGAACATTGATCCTAAGGTAAATGCAATGCATCTTAACCAAAACGTAAATATCACTGGAAACTAAAATAGGGCAGGACAGTTGTATTCCTATTGCCTGAGAGTGATGCTGCTTTTCAGGCATGTTTCAGAAGTTTTCAATCTCAAGTTAATTTACAGTATTACTACAAAAGCGAGTGTTTTAAAGAATTTATTGCCATGAAACAATAGAAGAGGGATTATGCTCACCATCTGTATTCAAACTTCAGTCGAAATAAACTTATAAAAGAAAGTTGCTACCTTGCTAATAATCCGTCTGAATAACGATTCCAGGACAAATTGTGTAGTTATATAATTCTTCTCTACCACCGGACACAAAAGAAATAGAAATAAAAAAACAGAGAGAGAACAACTTGGTCTTCTCTATACCTTCAAAATGAAAGAAATATATCCTTGGGGTGTTTGAGTCTGGGGATATTTTAGTGAACAAACATAAAACATATGTAAATATCATCATCAGTTTCTTGACCTAGTGTGGTTGTTGAGGCACTGTGCTGCTGAACATCTGACAATTTCCCTCCACTTGTCTCGATCATGTGCCAATACCTCAGTAATAGATATAAATCAGTATCAAGACGGAGTTTACCCAGCTAACAATTCCACGTTGCTACAACGTTGCAGCAATAAGGTGGTGGCAACGTTGTCAAATGATGCTGTGGCAATGTTTTTTGGTGAACAAGTGGGAACGTTGCTAAAACGTTGTTGCATAACGTTATTAATAACCTTCCTACAACATTTTTGCAACATTGAAATTCTCTCTGGAAATCTGATGAAACCGGCTTGTGTTTCTGAAACATATATTCCGCACTTTTGGCAAGAATTTCAAACAAAACAACATTTAAAAAAATGTCAACATTACCATCCAGCTAGGAGTTGCAATAGCAGGAATGTCAAAACTGCCATTGTGACAGCATTCATTAAGTGTCAGTTCTGCACCATTTTCATTCATGACAAACCAAACATCACCAGTAATTTTACCATAATAATAATACTAATAGGAATAGCACTCGTTGATGCTTGACAACTCTCACAAATCAGTTCAAAGTTGCACATATAATAATGCACTATTCACAATGCGGAATTTTTATTTATCATTTTATGCGCTTAATAAGAATCTTAGATAAAGAAGTAATGATACTAATTTAATAAAAATTCATACGTCCATTCTGAAGTTTGCAATGAGTTGCAGTGCAGTTGTTCTAACTCAGTTTATATGCAAACACTGCTTTCTGTTCACTGTATGAAATCCTCTTTCTAGGAAGTTTTTCTAACAGACTTTACAGCAGCACCTTTCATTAGATTTAAAATTGACATGTGAGTTCACCAAGTAGGCAGGGATTTACGGAGATCTACTACAATGGGGATATAAGAAAAAAAATTAGGTAATAGTGTGTAAAGTGAAAGTACATGGGTAAACCACACTGCTTTTACCTGATAAGGAATCTCTGAATCTGCAGACTGAAGGTTCAAACATTTGTTTTTAGAAGACAAAATGGAAAAAAGAAACAATACAACAAAAAAGTTTTAATATCAATTTTTTTTTATTTTCTAAATTTAATTAACATTAGCAATCAGAATTAGTCTCCTCCTGCACTATCTCTTTCTTCTTCTGCTCTGGGACCTGCAAATTAAATTATAATTTAAAAGTCACATATCATCTCAGCACCGCTTACATATGCAGAAGTCACAATAACTAGCATTATTAAACTTTATTAAACTTTCTTCACTGCACATGTGCTTACCTTATTATTGTTAAGCCAAGTTACTTGATATTTTTGTACTTATGTGTCATTTCGGGCAAGTGGACGGTGAAATCAATTTGCGCAAAGATGAATTTATTTTGTCCAAATATTACATGTGAATAAAAATTCCAAGTGGATGTACTTGTCCTATCATACAAGATGAATGAAAATTGTAGTTAGCTGGACTCCAGCTTTAATAGTCCTGGAAACTATGATAAGCTGATTTTGTGTGCAATTTAGAGATGCATCCACAATGCTTTAAAAAACTGAATCCAATATTGATGAAATAAGAGTCAAATGGCCAACCTTGTATTTTATCCCTCCACGTTCGTTGGGTGCATATTTAAAGGTCTCAGATATGGACACTTCAATTTCTTTCGCTTTGCCATTATTTTTCAAGTAAACTTCTGCAAGAGAAACACAATATTTTAAAATAAGTTTCACAACAAAGAATGCATTGCAGTTTTCTAAATGCCAACAATAATCAATGGAGTATTTATAAAATATGTACTTTGAAATGTGGTCCCAGATCTTTCATATAGATGCAATTGCAGTATGCGTAAAGAGACATGTAGTACCTTATCCATTCATGGAAAAATCTATGGAGAGTAATTTAAAAAATAATAGACAATTGAAATCAAGTCATACTTACTGATCAAAACTCTGCATATCACAAGGTCTTTAAATACTTTTTTCCCTTTACGTCCCTTTAGACTATACCCTGACCAGAATCTTTTTGTTCGTAGCCGTTTCATCATCCTGCAGACACTATCCCTCATATTACACCTCCCTAATGAGCTCAAGTAGTATATCTGAAAATAATAATAATAATAATAATAATAATAATAATAATAATAATAATAATTATGATAATAATAATATGAAAAAATATGCTTTAATATAGTTTTTTTGTGATGAGTTTGCATGCAAGTTTGTTTGCTCTAACTTGAAACAATTTGATAACACCAAGTATGCAACACAATGTACTAACAGCAATTATATAACAAATGAACCGCTGTGAATCATTTAACTTCATAAATGACATTCAATCTAAGATGTAATTAAAATAGCCAGAAAATATGTAATGGCGTATATGTAGTAAAACACCTGTAAATGTTCATCTCTATAAATATTTTGACCTACATCCATGACATTTAATAGCTAGCCACTACATCTTTTCCACCCCACCCCCCAAGTCTGTAATAATCAAACAATTTATTCTTTTTTCACATCTATATAAATCGGCATATTTATACACATGTCTAAACATACTTTTATTTGAATTTCACTTGTCATTTAAATCAATTTAAATTACTTGGTATTTTCATATAAATACATGTATCCATTTTGGTCAAGAACGATAAATCTTACGCTCTTAAGGTAACGCGCCTAATTCGAAATACTAGCCTAACGGACGGCATTTTATCATGATAACATATCCTATCCTCGATATTTTTCGTTCCAAAAATGTAACAGTATAATTTACTTAATACGAGTCGGATAAAAGTCACAGAAATATGCCAAGCAGTTAGGTCATTTTCACAAGATGAACATGCAGTTTACATGTGCTTGATTGCATCAGCAGACATAGACCAATAACAAAAACATTATTTTCTGCAACTAAATATGCGAATGTACGTTAACTATTTAATGCTCTTACCTTGCCTTGGTGGTTCAAAATAGCGGGAAACAGGAGATTCGTCTCTTTCCTTAATTGTGTAATTCGGTCGGTACGACGAGGATGAGCTAGTCTTTGGCTCGTAGATACGTAAAATATTGTTACGGCAATGGCAGTACCTCATGTTTGTAATAAAGAAAAGCTGAGTGTTCTCTTTCATAAAGTAAAGTTTACCACAACATTGGTACAACGTTGTAAAAACGTTATACAATTTCTTTGGAATAATTATGTTAATTCTTGTCCATAGTATTAGGATCAATGCAATTACATACCATTTGTAATTTACTATATCTTTTAGATCAGATGACTATTTAATTTCATTTTCATGTGTAATGTTTTAGCAATGTTACCGAAACGTTATTTTCCCCACGTAACCAAACCACAACCATATAGCAACGTTGTGAAAACGTTGTGTGTTAGCTGGGGTATACCTACTCGGGTAAGATTGCATGTGCACATCGCTCCTGTTCCAGGTACTAACATGCAATCGAAAGCAAAATATTCATTTGACTCATTGAAAAATGCTTCTTTGCCCATGCCCTCTTTCAACTTTTCTATTAAAAGAAAATTTTACCTAAACGTTAACTTTACATCTCGACGCCCAAAATGAAAGTTTATTAAATTACGTATGGTTACTAAAAATAACGAAAACGAAAGTGCGACCTTTACAACACTACCGAAAACAAATAACTCATTAAGTATTGCTGTATATCATCATTTTACATGCAAGTTGGATTAATTTTAAAAAAATCTTTCGGAGTTACCCGTAATACAAAAGTATTGGCAATTGAACAATTCGGACCAAAGACGATTCGGCCCAACTTTGACCGAAAATAAGACAATTCGGCCCAATTTTAAGGACGATTCGGCCCAACTCGAAAGACAATTCGGCCCAACCAAAAACAATTCGGCCCAATTTTAAAACACAACTGACAAGTATTTATTTGTAACATATATTTTTACAATTCTTATATAATATGTTTTATAATAAAATTTGGAACATTTTGTGAACAAGATAAATGTTTTCCGAAGTTATAATGGTTAGGAAAAACCGGAGAAAGAAAGGAGTATAAGAAGAGCTGTACGCTTGGTCTCAAAAACTTAATTCTCAAGCAAAACATGAGGTATTCTCGTATTTGAACGTATTTGTTACAAATAAATTTATACAGATAAAATGGTTGAAAACTGCATAATTAGCTATTTTGCGATAATTTGACAAATTTAATTCAAAACATTATTCCGTTTTGCTGTTATATGTTACGAAGAAAACAGATAAATGTGCACAATGAAAGATGCATCTGTATCAAAATTTCTTGTATTTTAAATTTCATTTAATTTGATAATGATTATTCAAAACACCAAAAACATTTTAAGTTGTCAAATTAATACCATTCTAATTATAACAGTTTCCAATTCAAAATATTAGCGCGAAAGTTTACAACGTGTATGCCCTTTTAGTCAATCCAAACATATAACGTATGTATCAGAGACATACGACAAGAGACTGTTCATTAAATATGTAATAGCTTTCGCTCAGTTTTCCCTTTTGATCATGAAAATATGGCATGAAATTATTACATGTATGTATGTATGTATGTATGTATGTATGTATGTATGTATGTATGTATGTGTTTGTGCGTATGTGGGTGCGTGCGTGTGTGTATGTTGATATATATGTGCCTTCAAGCTGGTACGAGGTTGATGTTGCAGCAACTAAACTGGCAAAATGCTCGGCATTTCTCTGTGTTTGTATAAGTATATAAAGAATGATACTTGCATAATTGGCAAAAATTCCTCAGAATACAACCTTCCTGAATTACACACCATCTACTTTCACTGGATTAAATCATGTTGCTGCCTGGTGTGTACATACCTTTCCCGGCAAATCTCATTGCTATAAACATACATGCCAATCCGGGTAAAGTATTTCAGAAGCGTATATAAACCTGCTAGGTTATGTACAATTTACGTTATCTGTCTGATTCGAGCTAGGTCACAAATACCTTACCATATATGTCTCCTTGATACAAACGTCATGGTTTTTTATGAGTATCAACTGTTGGAATGTATGCACCCCGAATGGTTTGTTCAAGCAAATGCACGTAGTTAATGCCATAATTAAGAATTAGAGGTTAAAATGAACAAGAATCCAAATGCCATCACAAAACTATAATTTTACACTTATGTATGTTAGTTTTCTTATTCAATTTCAATAATTAAAGCAACCGTGTTTGAAAACTTGTTCTTTATTTTATTTTATTTTATTTTTTACTTTAGTATTCCCAAACTCTAATGTTTGTATAAATATTTTTAAGTTTATTTATTTGACTTATGTAATAAAAAAAAAACCAAGGTTTGCATCCATCGTTTTTAATTTAGTTATCTTACTTAAGAAACCCAAGTTAATGCACCAGTATTATCTTTTTCTCAACTTGACGATCCAGCACATACAACAGATACGAGCACAAATCCTCATTTTGCCCGCTTTTATTCTCCCCTTCCGACCAAACGATCAACCACCGTACTGATGTCGCTGTTTCTATTATTAAATTCAAGTCAAATAAACGTCCTGTTGCAATCAAGTAATAGTAACATTATCGAAGAGATATAAACTTGTGTTTAAAAACCAATGTCTTGGGCATACATAAATATTGATCCACCTTTTTGATCCACCTTTTATACAGGCCGCCATGCTTAACCAGTCTTGTGCTATATAATTTCGATCAATTTCAAACAAGCATCAGTTCAAATAAGTCTAGATTATATGCAAAGCGCGTGTACACCTAAATCACAGTATAGTATTACTTTGCAAACTAAGCGGGAAAGAGTATTCATGCATTTGTCTTAGTTTACCTACTAGATGTCAACTCAGTTCATGCTAGGGGTCCCGAGTTGCCGGCTGGT
This sequence comes from Unio delphinus, assembly GCA_029339505.1. Classification (NCBI taxonomy): domain Eukaryota; kingdom Metazoa; phylum Mollusca; class Bivalvia; order Unionida; family Unionidae; genus Unio; species Unio delphinus. The sequence continues at coordinate 2,831,538 of JAQISU010000157.1, read as the reverse complement.
CTAAAGCGTTCTCCGTTATAAAGCACTTCCTTCTTACCTCTGTCTGTGTTGTTCGAGTGTCCGATTCGGCCAGTGTGGGTATATGAGAAAGCTTGCGAGTAGCTTCTCGTTGGTCGCTGGTTCTTTCCGAGGGTTCTTCCTCCACCATTAATACTTGCCGCCATGTATAGCCAATCGCGTACTTTGACAAACCCTTCAACAACAACGACTGTTTAATTTATGGTCGTGCGTCTGTCGTCCGTCGTCCTTAGTGCGGTTTGTCAATAAATTTAGAGGGTACAATTATGAGCAGTACCCCATTAATCTTGGTGCATAAATCATATTGCCCTTTCCCAAAACAAATTTAATTCCTTGTGCCATGTGCTTATCGGACACCGTCCTACACTCAAGTTTTTCTGAACTAAAAAATGCTGTGCATGTGTGTCATTACCGTGAAACAAATGACTTCGATAGCACTGTAATTTCAATATCACTTTATACAGTAACTAGATAGAAATTTCCCTAATTGCAAACACGTTTATTAGTTTAGTTTGATCTACACCTGAACAATACATTGACTAGATAATATCTATAAACAAATACAATACAAAGGTGTATTTGTACATTTTAATAATTATATCAAGAAGACTGAGACTTAAAACGTTTATATAAGTCCCTCAAAATCAAACCTTTCTTAATTTACACCATGTTATTCTTCTACGTTGCCGGTGCAAATGCACACGTTGTTGTTAACAAGCATACCAAAAAGCAGCAGAGAAAATTATAAGCATACAGCAACGAGCTTGGTCGTGAATAGTTTATATGACCAAATTATGTTTCTCTTGCAATATGTATACCTCTTTCATGTGGTTTGTTCAAGCAAATCCAGACAGATAATGTTTAGAAAATAGGATAAGGGAAATAATGAATAATTGCCCAGTTAGCACGGCAGAACTCGAACGTTAACATACATGTTTTTCAGTTTATTTATTTGACCTCAGTAACCCCCTTCTCCTCGTCTGTCCGCCAGATACAGGTAGTATGGGTCGAAATCAGTTTTATCCCCTATTCCTTCCTTCCTTCTCCTCTCGAAACCTCCACCGTCAGAGCAACAACAACAACAACAACTCTTGCTGATACTACTCCCGATGATGCTACCCTTATAATAAAGTCACCTCAAATCTCGACGATTATAACACGAATTACATCAATAAAGGTATGACTACTCCGTTGCTTCTATAAGTTTGTATATATAGGTCATAAAATCTACTACCAGATAATATTTTGATATCTGCATGAAATACGCAAGACCTGGCCGCTTTATACTGTATTCATCAGCAAACATCACCAATACTCATAGATGTGGGATTTTGTCCGTAGCAAATTTAGCCATGATCTTCATGCATTTGCATCGTCCTTCCGATTAAATCATTTCTTCTGCATCGTTCCAAAATATACAATAGATTTTTGTCACTATGTGCTTTACAAATAGAACAACATTCTACAGTTTGATGTTAGGTGTGAGAAGCATTACTTAGCGCAAATGTAATAGTACATGGACATATTAGTTACCTCCCTTGAGAAGTAATGAATAGTTTGTTCTTGCACAAGGCCAGTATAATCAAATATAGCTATTGATTAGGACGGGGCTCAACTAACAGGAATCGATTAAAAATAATATTTTGTCAAAGTCTATATTATTAAGATTATTTACACTTGAGTCGCAGTAACCTTTTTATCATGTAGTTGATGAATGTGTTGTTGCATAGCGTTTAACGCCAATTGTCAGCACATAATAGGCTATACAAGACTGCTAGTATATCTGGTGGAGGAACTCGTGAAAATCTCAGAAAGGACCACACAGACCACAGGAACTACTGGCAAGCCTTCTCACATAACCATTCAGGTCGAACCTGAGACTCGAACTCAGGAGACAGAGGTGATAAGTTGATCTGTAAAAGCGAGCGTCCCAGATCACTCTGACACCTGTGTGCTTTCTTGAAGAAATAGCATTGCTCTTTACTTTGAGATTAACAATAAATGAAATATATGAGATGGGCCTACCCAATGTGTCTACCTGAATAGAAAGATGGTGACGTCGGACAACACATAGCTAATGAAATATGAAAATATGACAATAGACAAACTCTTGGATTGAAAAGAGGTAAGAACGTTCTGGTAGCTAATTGTCGTCTAACATGATTGACATACCGCATCAATAGAATGACACATACAGCTTGATTCAGCTTGTTTATTAAATACAGTATCGTATTAAACCAGGAAAAGATTTCATCTGAGGTTCTATTTTCTCATTATACTTGCGAGATCGATGTTGTGTCATGTATCTTCTATCTTCCTCAATTACACACCACCTACTAGTAAGCCTTGTCTTCACTGGACTAAATCCTGTTGCTGCCTGGTGTGTCCTTTGCTTCCCCGGCAAATATCATTACTATTAACAAACAATCCGATCCGTGTAAAGTATTTCAGAAGCTCACAACAACCGGCTAAGTTACGTACAGGTTACATTACCTGTCTGATTTGAACTAGGTAACACATACGTTACCTTACATGTCTCCTTTATGCAAACTATTACTTCATGTCTTTTATGGGTATCAAATCGTGCATTGTATGTACCCCGTTCATGCGGTTTGTTCAAGCAAGTACAAGGGGTTAGTGCCCATTATATAGAGTTAGAGGTTAAATTGAGCAAGGATCCAAATCTTATCACACAACTATAATTTTGCGATTATGACTATTAGTTTTTACTGATTTATTTCAAAAATTAAAAGTACCCGTGTTACCCGTGTTTGCAATCTTGTTCTTCAGATTATTTGTTTGACTTTAGTATCCCAAAACTATCATGTGTTTATAAATATATTTAAGTTTATTTATTTGACTTTAGTAATGAAAAACTCCAAATGTTTGCATCCATCGTTTTTAGTTTAGTTATCTAACAACAGGAACCCAAGTTCTTCCACCGCTATTTTCTTTCTCTCAACTTGACAATCCAGCAATTACAACAAACACGAGATCAAATACTCATTTTGCCCGGTTTGCTTTTCCGACCAAATAATCCACCACTATACTATTGTCAATTATCCTTTTGGCGCATTATCAAAACGTAGCCACAACTAGTCATGGTCAGTGTGTCTATGTTTTTTTGTGACAATGATAGCGCTGAGGACTGAAACTTTACGGACAGTATCGTAGTGCTGATATGTAGTGATAATCATGGTGGTAGTGGTTATAATGGCTGTGCATGTAATTATAAACATACAATCAAGATTTTGCGTTTATATTTGTACTTTATTAGCAATTTCAAAGTAAGAAGGTTTCTCGATATCAGGATAATGTTGGATGACACATACTGGTGAAATATTGAGAAAGAACAATATATCAATGTCAGCCTTGTCAACCTTGAAACCTGCATGTTAAAAGAACTGGTGTCGACTCGATTGCCTAGTGTCATTAAGAGTGATAGACATACCCTGATCATAATATAAACTAGAAGCCTTGCCTTCTTCTTGCTTGCACAATACATTATCGCTTTGGGACGGTAAACTATTTCATCCGAGTTAATGGCTCTATTTTCACTACATTCTATGGAGTTAATAAAGTGACACAATTCCGTTTTGTTCCTGCTACGTTCGTAGTTAGATGGGGGTGGAGTGGATTTCACGTTGTCTCATTCATGCTGTAATACCGCTGGCTCTGAACTATTTATTGTTCATGCATGACGGAACGATCTACTCTGTAAATTGTGTTATTGTATCAGGCTTAATCGAACGTATGTCGGACTTTTGATGACAAAAACACTTAGTTATTCACTTTAAATTTGTAGAGGATGTTTGCCGCAAATACATGTTACAAATTAGATGTTGAATAAATAAGGTGTTTTGTTTAAAACAGTTTTTGTGCTTGAGATGACATCCTAGCGATGAAATGCAAAATATATATCTTCAAAACATTTTAGAACAAAAATAGGTTGGAACACAGACCTATTTGATCGAATAACCAATCCATAAGTAGTACTTTCTTTGATAAGGATGTTTAACGTAGCTTTAACAATGTTTCAGTCATGTCGCTACGATGTATGCAGTAAGGCAGCTTATAGTGATGTCTAGCACTGGGGCATCATGCCGCAGACATGACTTGGCCGGGGATCCAACTCACGACCTCCCGCTACCGCATAGGACGTTCTAACCACTAGGCCACCAGAGCGGTTATTGAATAGTACTAGTAGCAGTAATGATAATAGTTTGTTTGTGCAATAATGATTAGGATGAAGACGACGATGATGGAAATATTGTAATTATGACAGATTGTTGCTTTGTTTGAATTGAATGTTGATCCCGTCTCTACAATAACATTGCAGAATGAGACATATTTAGCTAACGGACGGCATTTTATCATGGTAACATATCCTATCCTCGAATGCCCAAAGAAAACATGCGTATTTAGGGTAAACAACATGCAGCAGCAGACATTCCCTTGTCCATGGAACACTGTAGGCGTTGAGGTGGGGATGGCGGCGGTTTTTTCCAACCGAATTTAGCGCGCTGTCGCTATCAGCTCCAAACCAAAACAACTGAGAACAAAGGACGTTGCACGTGACAGCTGGGTTTGTTCCAATTGGCCGACAAGTGCTGTATTAATACATCTCATGCATATCAATTCGGACTGTTTGCGAGAAAGGTAGCGAGTGGGTCACATATTGCTGTGCATAAACCATGCTTAAGTAAGCACTTAAAAAGTTGAAAGAGGTCATGGGCAAAGAAGCATTTTTCAATGAGTCAAATGAATATTTTGCTTTCGATTGTATGTTAGTACCTGGAGTAGGTATACCCAGCTAACACACAACGTTTTCACAACGTTGCTATATGGTTGTGGTTTGGTTACGTGGGGAAAATAACGTTTCGGTAACATTGCTAAAACATTACACATGAAAATGAAATTAAATAGTCATCTGATCTAAAAGTTTTATCAGGGGTTTCATTGACTCATATAAGAAAATAATAAAATATAATGAAACTGCATTATACGCTTATACATAAAGACATAATTTAACAAATTACAAGTCCTTAAGAATATGTGTCACAGTCCCTGTTTAGTTGTATATCTGTCATGCATAGTCCCAAAATATGGATAATATTCCAAGAATTCTAGTAATTTAAAATTTTCAGCAAAGGTCATTTTCTTAAATAGGCGATGACATAAGAATATATAATATGAGTGGTAGTAAATTATTTAAATTCCAGGTAAACCTGAAAGTGTTTCAGAAACATGACATCTCTACAAGTGGTGACAACTCTTAGTGGTACCTCTTTATATCTACACCAACAAGTTATTCTCCACCTGTTTTTTTTTTCTTCTTCTACTTACATGATTGATGGCAAAGAACATCTGAAAAAGATGCAAATTGTTCTGGAGTATCTGCCTTGTTATTTAGACAGATTAGGCCACTCACTACTAATTAATAAATTTATTTCTACAGCCTTTTATATATAAATGGTAAGTAAAATACCTCTTCCAATGATCCATGACATTAAATCTTTTAGAGCGTTCATACTTTTAGTATTAAACCCAGTCAGAACAGCTAAATTGTATATTTTGCAGCTATTTTATATCTGAATTGCTGAGTTGCATAATGATAAGCAGTGTTTCTTTTTACCTTCATTTCAGTCACCCACATTATCAATCTGACCCTCTCCCCCCCCCCCCCCATTTTCATAGCAAAGTTTGTTTTTATACTCAGTCTATCTCTTAGTTCTGACTATTCGAGGGGATTTTGTACTCCCAATCTTTCACCCATAGAGGTTACACTGGGAAAGCAGCAGCATCCTAAGCAACGTTCCTTCTAAGCGAATTGTAGATGTGCACGCAGTGCTCGCTGCACTGCGCAAGCATTATGGAGACGAGCAAAATTTAACATTGGATTGAGCAAAAATTGACAATTTAGCTGCGTGGGGATGCCTGAGCAGTTGCATGCGCACACACGTGCTGCTTAGAGGGAACATTGATCCTAAGGTAAATGCAATGCATCTTAACCAAAACGTAAATATCACTGGAAACTAAAATAGGGCAGGACAGTTGTATTCCTATTGCCTGAGAGTGATGCTGCTTTTCAGGCATGTTTCAGAAGTTTTCAATCTCAAGTTAATTTACAGTATTACTACAAAAGCGAGTGTTTTAAAGAATTTATTGCCATGGAACAATAGAAGAGGGATTATACTCACCATCTGTATTCAAACTTCAGTCGAAATAAACTTATAAAAGAAAGTTGCTACCTTGCTAATAATCCGTCTGAATAACGATTCCAGGACAAATTGTGTAGTTATATAATTGTTCTCCACCACCGGACACAAAAAAAATAGAAATAAAAAAACAGAGAGAGAACAACTTGGTCTTCTCTATACCTTCAAAATGAAAGAAATATATCCTTGGGGTGTTTGAGTCTGGGGATTTTTTAGTGAACAAACATAAAACATATGTAAATATCATCATCAGTTTCTTGACCTAGTGTGGTTGTTGAGGCACTGTGCTGCTGAACATCTGACAATTTCCCTCCACTTGTCTCGATCATGTGCCAATACCTCAGTAATAGATATAAATCAGTATCAAGACGGAGTTTACCCAGCTAACAATTCCACGTTGCTACAACGTTGCAGCAATGTTGTAGTAAGGTGGTGGCAACGTTGTCAAATGATGCTGTGGCAATGTTTTTTGGTGAACAAGTGGGAACGTTGCTAAAACGTTGTTGTATAACGTTATTAATAACCTTCCTACAACATTTTTGCAACATTGAAATTCTCTCTGGAAATCTGATGAAACCGGCTTGTGTTTCTGAAACATATATTCGCACTTTTGGCAAGAATTTCAAACAAAACAACATTTAAAAAAATGTCAATATTACCATCCAGCTAGGAGTTGCAATAGCAGGAATGTCAAAACTGCCTTGTGACAGCATTCATTAAGTGTCAGTTCTGCACCATTTTCATTCATGACAAACCAAACATCACCAGTAATTTTACCATAATAATAATACTAATAGGAATAGCACTCGTTGATGCTTGACAACTCTCACAAATCAGTTCAAAGTTGCACATATAATAATGAACTATTCACAATGCGGAATTTTTATTTATCATTTTATGCGCTTAATAAGAATCTTAGATAAAGAAGTAATGATACTAATTTAATAAAAATTCATACGTCCATTCTGAAGTTTGCAATGAGTTTCAGTACAGTTGTTCTAACTCGGTTTATATGCAAACACTGCTTTCTGTTCACTGTATGAAATCCTCTTTCTATGAAGTTTTTCTAACAGACTTTACAGCAGCACCTTTCATTAGATTTAAAATTGACATGTGAGTTCACCAAGTAGGCAGGGATTTACGGAGATCTACTACAATGGGGATATAATAAAAAAAAATTAGGTAATAGTGTGTAAAGTGAAAGTACATGGGTAAACCACACTGCTTTTACCTGATAAGGAATCTCTGAATCTGCAGACTGATGGTTCAAACATTTGTTTTTAGAAGACAAAATGGAAAAAGGAAACAATACAACAAAAAAGTTTTAATATCAATTTTTTTTTATTTTCTAAATTTAATTAACATTAGCAATCAGAATTAATCTCCTCCTGCACTATCTCTTTCTTCTTCTGCTCTGGGACCTGCAAATTAAATTATAATTTAAAAGTCACATATCATCTCAGCACCGCTTACATATGCAGAAGTCACAATAACTAGCATTATTAAACTTTATGAAAATTTCTTCACTGCACATGTGCTTCCCTTATTATTGTTAAGCCAAGTTACTTGATAACTTTGTACTTATGTGTCATTTCGGGCAAGTGGACGGTGAAATCAATTTGCGCAAAGATGAATTTATTTTGTCCAAATATTACATGTGAATAAAAATTCCAAGTGGATGTACTTGTCCTATCATACAAGATGGATGAAAATTGTAGTTAGCTGGACTCCAGCTTTAATAGTCCTGGAAACTATGATAAGCTGATTTTGTGTGCAATTTAGAGATGCATCCACAATGCTTTAAAAAACTGAATCCAATATTGATGAAATAAGAGTCAAATGACCAACCTTGTATTTTATCCCTCCACGTTCGTTGGGTGCATATTTAAAGGTCTCAGATATGGACACTTCAATTTCTTTCGCTTTGCCATTATTTTTCAAGTAAACTTCTGCAAGAGAAACACAATATTTTAAAATAAGTTTCACAACAAAGAATGCATTGCAGTTTTCTAAATGCCAACAATAATCAATGGAGTATTTATAAAATATGTACTTTGAAATGTGGTCCCAGATCTTTCATATAGATGCAATTGCAGTATGCGTAAAGAGACATGTAGTACCTTATCCATTCATGGAAAAATCTATGGAGAGTAATTAAAAAAAATAATAGACAATTGAAATCAAGTCATACTTACTGATCAAAACTCTGCATATCACAAGGTCTTTAAATGCTTTTTTTCCCTTTACGTCCCTTTAGACTATACCCTTGCCAGAATCTTTTTGTTCGTAGCCGTTTCATCATCCTGCAGACACTATCCCTCATATTACACCTCCCTAATGAGCTCAAGTAGTATATCTGAAAATAATAATAATAATAATAATAATAATAATAATAATAATAATAATAATAATGATAACAATAATATGACAAAATATGCTTTAATATAGTTTTTTGTGATGAGTTTGCATGCAAGTTTGTTTGCTCTAACTTGAAACAATTTGATAACACCAAGTATGCAACACAATGTACTAACAGCAATTATATAACAAATGAACCACTGTGAATCATTTAACTTCATAAATGACATTCAATCTAAGATGTAATTAAAATAGCCAGAAAATATGTAATGGCGTATATGTAGTAAAACACCTGTAAATGTTCATCTCTATAAATATTTTGACCTACATCCATGACATTTAATAGCTAACCACTACATCTTTTCCACCCCACCCCCCAAGTCTGTAATAATCAAAAAATTTATTCTTTTTTCACATCTATATAAATCGGCATATTTATACACATGTCTAAACATACATTTATTTGAATTTCACTTGTCATTTAAATCAATTTAAATTACTTGGTATTTTCATATAAATACATGTATCCATTTTGGTCAAGAACGATAAATCTTACGCTCTTAAGCTAACGCGCCTAATTCGAAATACTAGCCTAACGGACGGCATTTTATCATGGTAACATATCCTATCCTCGATAATTTTCGTTCCAAAAATGTAACAGTATAATTTACTTAATACGAGTCGGATAAAAGTCACAGAAATATGCCAAGCAGTTAGGTCATTTTCACAAGATGAACATGCAGTTTACATGTGCTTGATTGCATCAGCAGACATAGACTAATAAAAAAAAAACATTATTTTCTGCAACTAAATATGCGAATATACGTTAACTATTTAATGCTCTTACCTTGCCTTGGTGGTTCAAAATAGCGGGAAACAGGAGATTCGTCTCTTTCCTTAATTGTGTAATTCGGTCGGTACGACGAGGATGAGCTAGTCTTTGGTTCGTAGATACGTAAAATATTGTTACGGCAATGGCAGTACCTCATGTTTGTAATAAAGAAAAGCTGAGTGTTCTCTTTCATAAAGTAAAGTTTACCACAACATTGGTACAACGTTGTAAAAACGTTATACAAATTTCTTTGGAATAATTATGTTAATTCTTGTCCATAGTATTAGGATCAATGCAATTACATACCATTTGTAATTTACTATATCTTTTAGATCAGATGACTATTTAATTTCATTTTCATGTGTAATGTTTTAGCAATGTTACCGAAACGTTATTTTCCCCACGTAACCAAACCACAACCATATAGCAACGTTGTGAAAACGTTGTGTGTTAGCTGTGGTATACCTACTCGGGTAAGATTGCATGTGCACATCGCTCCTGTTCCAGGTACTAACATACAATCGAAAGCAAAATATTCATTTGACTCATTGAAAAATGCTTCTTTGCCCATGCCCTCTTTCAACTTTTCTATTAAAAGAAAATTTTACCTAAACGTTAACTTTACATCTCGACGCCCAAAATGAAAGTTTATTAGTTACGTATGGTTACTAAAAATAACGAAAACGAAAGTGCGACCTTTACAACACTACCGAAAACAAATAACTCATTAAGTATTGCTGTATATCATCGTTTTACATGCAAGTTGGATTAATTTTTAAAAAAAATCTTAAGGAGTTACCTGTAATACAAAAGTATTGGCAATTGAACAATTCGGACCAAAGACGATTCGGCCCAACTTTGACCGAAAATAAGACAATTCGGCCCAATTTTAAGGACGATTCTGCCCAACTCGAAAGACAATTCGGCCCAACCAAAAACAATTCGGCCCAATTTTAAAACACAACTGACAAGTATTTATTTGTAACATATATTTTTACAATTCTTATATAATATGTTTTATAATAAAATTTGGAACATTTTGTGAACAAGATAAATGTTTTCCGAAGTTATAATGGCTAGGAAAAACCGGAGAAAGAAAAGAGTATAAGAAGAGCTGTACGCTTGGTCTCAAAAACTTAATTCTCAAGCAAAACACGAGGTATTCTCGTATTTGAACGTATTTGTTACAAATAAATTTATACAGATAAAATGGTTGAAAACTGCATAATTAGTTATTTTGCGATAATTTGACAAATTTAATTCAGAACATTATTCCGTTTTGCTGTTATATGTTACGAAAAAAACAGATAAATGTGCACAATGAAAGATGCATCTCTATCAAAATTTTTTGTATTTTAAATTTCATTTAATTTTATAATGATTATTCAAAACACCAAAAACATTTTAAGTTGTCAAATTAATACCATTCTAATTATAACAGTTTCCAATTCAAATTATTAGCGCGAAAGTTTACAACGTGTATGCTCTTTTAGTCAATCCAAACATATAACGTATGTATCAGAGACATACGACAAGAGACTGATCATTAAATATGTAATAGCTTTCGCTCAGTTTTCCCTTTTGATCATGAAAATATGGCATGAAATTATTACATGTATGTATGTATGTATGTATGTATGTATGTATGTGTTTGTGCGTGTGTGGGTGCGTGCGTGTGTGTATGTTGATATATATGTGCCTTCAAGCTGGTACGAGGTTGATGTTGCAGCAACTAAACTGGCAAAATGCTCGGCATTTCTCTGTGTTTGTATAAGTATATAAAGAATGATACTTGCATAATTGGCAAAAATTCCTCAGAATACAACCTTCCTGAATTACACACCATCTACTTTCACTGGATTAAATCATGTTGCTGCCTGGTGTGTACATACCTTTCCCGGCAAATCTCATTGCTATAAACATACATGCCAATCCGGGTAAAGTATTTCAGAAGCGTATATAAACCTGCTAGGTTATGTACAATTTACGTTATCTGTCTGATTCGAGCTAGGTCACAAATACCTTACCATATATGTCTCCTTGATACAAACGTCATGGTTTTTTATGAGTATCAACTGTTGGAATGTATGCACCCCGAATGGTTTGTTCAAGCAAATGCACGTAGTTAATGCCATAATTAAGAATTAGAGGTTAAAATGAACAAGAATCCAAATGCCATCACAAAACTATAATTTTACACTTATGTATGTTAGTTTTCTTATTCAATTTCAATAATTAAAGCAACCGTGTTTGAAAACTTGTTCTTTATTTTATTTTATTTTATTTTTTACTTTAGTATTCCCAAACTCTAATGTTTGTATAAATATTTTTAAGTTTATTTATTTGACTTATGTAATAAAAAAAAAAACAAGGTTTGCATCCATCGTTTTTAATTTAGTTATCTTACTTAAGAAACCCAAGTTAATGCACCAGTATTATCTTTTTCTCAACTTGACGATCCAGCACATACAACAGATACGAGCACAAATCCTCATTTTGCCCGCTTTTATTCTCCCCTTCCGACCAAACGATCAACCACCGTACTGATGTCGCTGTTTCTATTATTAAATTCAAGTCAAATAAACGTCCTGTTGCAATCAAGTAATAGTAACATTATCGAAGAGATATAAACTTGTGTTTAAAAACCAATGTCTTGGGCATACATAAATATTGATCCACCTTTTTGATCCACCTTTTATACAGGCCGCCATGCTTAACCAGTCTTGTGCTATATAATTTCGATCAATTTCAAACAAGCATCAGTTCAAATAAGTCTAGATTATATGCAAAGCGCGTGTACACCTAAATCACAGTATAGTATTACTTTGCAAACTAAGCGGGAAAGAGTATTCATGCATTTGTCTTAGTTTACCTACTAGATGTCAACTCAGTTCATGCTAGGGGTCCCGAGTTGCCGGCTGGTCTAAAGCGTTCTCCGTTATAAAGCACTTCCTTCTTACCTCTGTCTGTGTTGTTCGAGTGTCCGATTCGGCCAGTGTGGGTATATGAGAAAGCTTGCGAGTAGCTTCTCGTTGGTCGCTGGTTCTTTCCGAGGGTTCTTCCTCCACCATTAATACTTGCCGCCATGTATAGCCAATCGCGTACTTTGACAAACCCTTCAACAACAACGACTGTTTAATTTATGGTCGTGCGTCTGTCGTCCGTCGTCCTTAGTGCGGTTTGTCAATAAATTTAGAGGGTACAATTATGAGCAGTACCCCATTAATCTTGGTGCATAAACCATATTGCCCTTTCCCAAAACAAATTTAATTCCTTGTGCCATGTGCTTATCGGACACCGTCCTACACTCAAGTTTTTCTGAACTAAAAAATGCCGTGCATGTGTGTCATTACCGTGAAACAAATGACTTCGATAGCACTGTAATTTCAATATCACTTTATACAGTAACTAGATAGAAATTTCCCTAATTGCAAACACGTTTATTAGTTTAGTTTGATCTACACCTGAACAATACATTGACTAGATAATATCTATAAACAAATACAATACAAAGGTGTATTTGTACATTTTAATAATTATATCAAGAAGACTGAGACTTAAAACGTTTATATAAGTCCCTCAAAATCAAACCTTTCTTAATTTACACCATGTTATTCTTCTACGTTGCCGGTGCAAATGCACACGTTGTTGTTAACAAGCATACCAAAAAGCAGCAGAGAAAATTATAAGCATACAGCAACGAGCTTGGTCGTGAATAGTTTATATGACCAAATTATGTTTCTCTTGCAATATGTATACCTCTTTCATGTGGTTTGTTCAAGCAAATCCAGACAGATAATGTTTAGAAAATAGGATAAGGGAAATAATGAATAATTGCCCAGTTAGCACGGCAGAACTCGAACGTTAACATACATGTTTTTCAGTTTATTTATTTGACCTCAGTAACCCCCTTCTCCTCGTCTGTCCGCCAGATACAGGTAGTATGGGTCGAAATCAGTTTTATCCCCTATTCCTTCCTTCCTTCTCCTCTCGAAACCTCCACCGTCAGAGCAACAACAACAACAACAACTCTTGCTGATACTACTCCCGATGATGCTACCCTTATAATAAAGTCACCTCAAATCTCGACGATTATAACACGAATTACATCAATAAAGGTATGACTACTCCGTTGCTTCTATAAGTTTGTATATATAGGTCATAAAATCTACTACCAGATAATATTTTGATATCTGCATGAAATACGCAAGACCTGGCCGCTTTATACTGTATTCATCAGCAAACATCACCAATACTCATAGATGTGGGATTTTGTCCGTAGCAAATTTAGCCATGATCTTCATGCATTTGCATCGTCCTTCCGATTAAATCATTTCTTCTGCATCGTTCCAAAATATACAATAGATTTTTGTCACTATGTGCTTTACAAATAGAACAACATTCTACAGTTTGATGTTAGGTGTGAGAAGCATTACTTAGCGCAAATGTAATAGTACATGGACATATTAGTTACCTCCCTTGAGAAGTAATGAATAGTTTGTTCTTGCACAAGGCCAGTATAATCAAATATAGCTATTGATTAGGACGGGGCTCAACTAACAGGAATCGATTAAAAATAATATTTTGTCAAAGTCTATATTATTAAGATTATTTACACTTGAGTCGCAGTAACCTTTTTATCATGTAGTTGATGAATGTGTTGTTGCATAGCGTTTAACGCCAATTGTCAGCACATAATAGGCTATACAAGACTGCTAGTATATCTGGTGGAGGAACTCGTGAAAATCTCAGAAAGGACCACACAGACCACAGGAACTACTGGCAAGCCTTCTCACATAACCATTCAGGTCGAACCTGAGACTCGAACTCAGGAGACAGAGGTGATAAGTTGATCTGTAAAAGCGAGCGTCCCAGATCACTCTGACACCTGTGTGCTTTCTTGAAGAAATAGCATTGCTCTTTACTTTGAGATTAACAATAAATGAAATATATGAGATGGGCCTACCCAATGTGTCTACCTGAATAGAAAGATGGTGACGTCGGACAACACATAGCTAATGAAATATGAAAATATGACAATAGACAAACTCTTGGATTGAAAAGAGGTAAGAACGTTCTGGTAGCTAATTGTCGTGTAACATGATTGACATACCGCATCAATAGAATGACACATACAGCTTGATTCAGCTTGTTTATTAAATACAGCATCGTATTAAACCAGTAAAAGATTTCATCTGAGGTTCTATTTTCTCATTATACTTGCGAGATCGATGTTGTGTCATGTATCTTCTATCTTCCTCAATTACACACCACCTACTAGTAAGCCTTGTCTTCACTGGACTAAATCCTGTTGCTGCCTGGTGTGTCCTTTGCTTCCCCGGCAAATATCATTACTATTAACAAACAATCCGATCCGTGTAAAGTATTTCAGAAGCTCACAACAACCGGCTAAGTTACGTACAGGTTACATTACCTGTCTGATTTGAACTAGGTAACACATACGTTACCTTACATGTCTCCTTTATGCAAACTATTACTTCATGTCTTTTATGGGTATCAAATCGTGCATTGTATGTACCCCGTTCATGCGGTTTGTTCAAGCAAGTACAAGGGGTTAGTGCCCATTATATAGAGTTAGAGGTTAAATTGAGCAAGGATCCAAATCTTATCACACAACTATAATTTTGCGATTATGACTATTAGTTTTTACTGATTTATTTCAAAAATTAAAAGCACCCGTGTTTGCAATCTTGTTCTTCAGATTATTTGTTTGACTTTAGTATCCCAAAACTATCATGTGTTTATAAATATATTTAAGTTTATTTATTTGACTTTAGTAATGAAAAACTCCAAATGTTTGCATCCATCGTTTTTAGTTTAGTTATCTAACAACAGGAACCCAAGTTCTTCCACCGCTATTTTCTTTCTCTCAACTTGACAATCCAGCAATTACAACAAACACGAGATCAAATACTCATTTTGCCCGGTTTGCTTTTCCGACCAAACAATCCACCACTATACTATTGTCAATTATCCTTTTGGCGCATTATCAAAACGTAGCCACAACTAGTCATGGTCAGTGTGTCTATGTTTTTTTTGTGACAATGATAGCGCTGAGGACTGAAACTTTACGGACAGTATCGTAGTGCTGATATGTAGTGATAATCATGGTGGTAGTGGTTATAATGGCTGTGCATGTAATTATAAACATACAATCAAGATTTTGCGTTTATATTTGTACTTTATTAGCAATTTCAAAGTAAGAAGGTTTCTCGATATCAGGATAATGTTGGATGACACATACTGGTGAAATATTGAGAAAGAACAATATATCAATGTCAGCCTTGTCAACCTTGAAACCTGCATGTTAAAAGAACTGGTGTCGACTCGATTGCCTAGTGTCATTAAGAGTGATAGACATACCCTGATCATAATATAAACTAGAAGCCTTGCCTTCTTCTTGCTTGCACAATACATTATCGCTTTGGGACGGTAAACTATTTCATCCGAGTTAATGGCTCTATTTTCACTACATTCTATGGAGTTAATAAAGTGACACAATTCCGTTTTGTTCCTGCTACGTTCGTAGTTAGATGGGGGTGGAGTGGATTTCACGTTGTCTCATTCATGCTGTAATACCGCTGGCTCTGAACTATTTATTGTTCATGCATGACGGAACGATCTACTCTGTAAATTGTGTTATTGTATCAGGCTTAATCGAACGTATGTCGGACTTTTGATGACAAAAATACTTAGTTATTCACTTTAAATTTGTAGAGGATGTTTGCCGCAAATACATGTTACAAATTAGATGTTGAATAAATAAGGTGTTTTGTTTAAAACAGTTTTTGTGCTTGAGATGACATCCTAGCGATGAAATGCAAAATATATATCTTCAAAACATTTTAGAACAAAAATAGGTTGGAACACAGACCTATTTGATCGAATAACCAATCCATAAGTAGTACTTTCTTTGATAAGGATGTTTAACGTAGCTTTGACAATGTTTAAGTCATGTCGCTACGATGTATGCAGTAAGGCAGCTTATAGTGATGGCTTGCACTGGGGCATCATGCCGCAGACATGACTTGGCCGGGGATCCAACTCACGACCTCCCGCTACCTCAGAGGACGCTCTATCCACTAGGCCACCAGAGCGGTTATTGAATAGTACTAGTAGCAGTAATGATAATAGTTTGTTTGTGCAATAATGATTAGGATGAAGACGACGATGATGGAAATATTGTAATTATGACAGATTGTTGCTTTGTTTGAATTGAATGTTGATCCCGTCTCTACAATAACATTGCAGAATGAGACAGATTTAGCTAACGGACGGCATTTTATCATGGTAACATATCCTATCCTCGAATGCCCAAAGAAAACATGCGTATTTAGGGTAAACAACATGCAGCAGCAGACATTCCCTTGTCCATGAAACACTGTAGGCGTTGAGGTGGGGATGGCGGCGGTTTTTTCCAACCGAATTTAGCGCGCTGTCGCTATCAGCTCCAAACCAAAACAACTGAGAACAAAGGACGTTGCACGTGACAGCTGGGTATGTTCCAATTGGCCGACAAGTGCTGTATTAATACATCTCATGCATATCAATTCGGACTATTTGCGAGAAAGGTAGCGAGTGGGTCACATATTGCTGTGCATAAACCATGCTTAAGTAAGCACTTAAAAAGTTGAAAGAGGTCATGGGCAAAGAAGCATTTTTCAATGAGTCAAATGAATATTTTGCTTTCGATTGTATGTTAGTACCTGGAGTAGGTATACCCAGCTAACACACAACGTTTTCACAACGTTGCTATATGGTTGTGGTTTGGTTACGTGGGGAAAATAACGTTTCGGTAACATTGCTAAAACATTACACATGAAAATGAAATTAAATAGTCATCTGATCTAAAAGTTTTATCAGGGGTTTCATTGACTCATATAAGAAAATAATAAAATATAATGAAACTGCATTATACGCTTATACATAAAGACATAATTTAACAAATTACAAGTCCTTAAGAATATGTGTCACAGTCCCTGTTTAGTTGTTCAGTAACACAGGTATATCTGTCATGCATAGTCCCAAAATATGGATAATATTCCAAGAATTCTAGTAATTTAAAATTTTCAGCAAAGGTCATTTTCTTAAATAGGCGATGACATAAGAATATATAATATGAGTGGTAGTAAATTATTTAAATTCCAGGTAAACCTGAAAGTGTTTCAGAAACATGACATCTCTACAAGTGGTGACAACTCTTAGTGGTACCTCTTTATATCTACACCAACAAGTTATTCTCCACCTGTTTTTTTTTCTTCTTCTACTTACATGATTGATGGCAAAGAACATCTGAAAAAGATGCAAATTGTTCTGGAGTATCTGCCTTGTTATTTAAACAGATTAGGCCACTCACTACTAATTAATAAATTTATTTCTACAGCCTTTTATATATAAATGGTAAGTAAAATACCTCTTCCAATGATCCATGACATTAAATCTTTTAGAGCGTTCATACTTTTAGTATTAAACCCTGTCAGAACAGCTAAATTGTATATTTTGCAGCTATTTTATATCTGAATTGCTGAGTTGCACAATGTTAAGCAGTGTTTCTTTTTACCTTCATTTCAGTCACCCACATTATCAATCTGACCCTCTCCCCCCCCCCCATTTTCATAGCAAAGTTTGTTTTTATACTCAGTCTATCTCTTAGTTCTGACTATTCGAGGGGATTTTGTACTCCCAATCTTTCACCCATAGAGGTTACACTGGGAAAGCAGCAGCATCCTAAGCAACGTTCCTTCTAAGCGAATTGTAGATGTGCACGCAGTGCTCGCTGCACTGCGCAAGCATTATGGAGACGAGTAAAATTTAACATTGGATTGAGCAAAAATTGACAATTCAGCTGCGCGGGGATGCCTGAGCAGTTGCATGCGCACACACGTGCTGCTTAGAGGGAACATTGATCCTAAGGTAAATGCAATGCATCTTAACCAAAACGTAAATATCACTGGAAACTAAAATAGGGCAGGACAGTTGTATTCCTATTGCCTGAGAGTGATGCTGCTTTTCAGGCATGTTTCAGAAGTTTTCAATCTCAAGTTAATTTACAGTATTACTACAAAAGCGAGTGTTTTAAAGAATTTATTGCCATGGAACAATAGAAGAGGGATTATACTCACCATCTGTATTCAAACTTCAGTCGAAATAAACTTATAAAAGAAAGTTGCTACCTTGCTAATAATCCGTCTGAATAACGATTCCAGGACAAATTGTGTAGTTATATAATTGTTCTCCACCACCGGACACAAAAAAAATAGAAATAAAAAAACAGAGAGAGAACAACTTGGTCTTCTCTATACCTTCAAAATGAAAGAAATATATCCTTGGGGTGTTTGAGTCTGGGGATTTTTTAGTGAACAAACATAAAACATATGTAAATATCATCATCAGTTTCTTGACCTAGTGTGGTTGTTGAGGCACTGTGCTGCTGAACATCTGACAATTTCCCTCCACTTGTCTCGATCATGTGCCAATACCTCAGTAATAGATATAAATCAGTATCAAGACGGTGTTTACCCAGCTAACAATTCCACGTTGCTACAACGTTGCAGCAATGTTGTAGTAAGGTGGTGGCAACGTTGTCAAATGATGCTGTGGCAATGTTTTTTGGTGAACAAGTGGGAACGTTGCTAAAACGTTGTTGTATAACGTTATTAATAACCTTCCTACAACATTTTTGCAACATTGAAATTCTCTCTGGAAATCTGATGAAACCGGCTTGTGTTTCTGAAACATATATTCCGCACTTTTGGCAAGAATTTCAAACAAAACAACATTTAAAAAAATGTCAACATTACCATCCAGCTAGGAGTTGCAATAGCAGGAATGTCAAAACTGCCATTGTGACAGCATTCATTAAGTGTCAGTTCTGCACCATTTTCATTCATGACAAACCAAACATCACCAGTAATTTTACCATAATAATAATACTAATAGGAATAGCACTCGTTGATGCTTGACAACTCTCACAAATCAGTTCAAAGTTGCACATATAATAATGAACTATTCACAATGCGGAATTTTTATTTATCATTTTATGCGCTTAATAAGAATCTTAGATAAAGAAGTAATGATACTAATTTAATAAAAATTCATACGTCCATTCTGAAGTTTGCAATGAGTTTCAGTGCAGTTGTTCTAACTCAGTTTATATGCAAACACTGCTTTCTGTTCACTGTATGAAATCCTCTTTCTAGGAAGTTTTTCTAACAGACTTTACAGCAGCACCTTTCATTAGATTTAAAATTGACATGTGAGTTCACCAAGTAGGCAGGGATTTAAGGAGATCTACTACAATGGGGATATAATAAAAAAAATTAGGTAATAGTGTGTAAAGTGAAAGTACATGGGTAAACCACACTGCTTTTACCTGATAAGGAATCTCTGAATCTGCAGACTGATGGTTCAAACATTTGTTTTTAGAAGACAAAATGGAAAAAGGAAACAATACAACAAAAAAGTTTTAATATCAGTTTTTTTTTATTTTCTAAATTTAATTAAGATTAGCAATCAGAATTAGTCTCCTCCTGCACTATCTCTTTCTTCTTCTGCTCTGGGACCTGCATATTAAATTATAATTTAAAAGTCACATATCATCTCAGCACCGCTTACATATGCAGAAGTCACAATAACTAGCATTATTAAACTTTATGAAAATTTCTTCACTGCACATGTGCTTACCTTATTATTGTTAAGCCAAGTTACTTGATAACTTTATACTTATGTGTCATTTCGGGCAAGTGGACGGTGAAATCAATTTGCGCAAAGATGAATTTATTTTGTCCAAATATTACATGTGAATAAAAATTCCAAGTGGATGTACTTGTCCTATCATACAAGATGGATGAAAATTGTAGTTAGCTGGACTCCAGCTTTAATAGTCCTGGAAACTATGATAAGCTGATTTTGTGTGCAATTTAGAGATGCATCCACAATGCTTTAAAAAACTGAATCCAATATTGATGAAATAAGAGTCAAATGGCCAACCTTGTATTTTATCCCTCCACGTTCGTTGGGTGCATATTTAAAGGTCTCAGATATGGACACTTCAATTTCTTTCGCTTTGCCATTATTTTTCAAGTAAACTTCTGCAAGAGAAACACAATATTTTAAAATAAGTTTCACAACAAAGAATGCATTGCAGTTTTCTAAATGCCAACAATAATCAATGGAGTATTTATAAAATATGTACTTTGAAATGTGGTCCCAGGATCTTTCATATAGATGCAATTGCAGTATGCGTAAAGAGACATGTAGTACCTTATCCATTCATGGAAAAATCTATGGAGAGTAATTTAAAAAATAATAGACAATTGAAATCAAGTCATACTTACTGATCAAAACTCTGCATATCACAAGGTATTTAAATGATTTTTTTCCCTTTACGTCCCTTTAGACTATACCCTGACCAGAATCTTTTTGTTCGTAGCCGTTTCATCATCCTGCAGACACTATCCCTCATATTACACCTCCCTAATGAGCTCAAGTAGTATATCTGAAAATAATAATAATAATAATAATAATAATAATAATAATAATAATAATAATTATGATAATAATAATATGAAAAAATATGCTTTAATATAGTTTTTTTGTGATGAGTTTGCATGCAAGTTTGTTTGCTCTAACTTGAAACAATTTGATAACACCAAGTATGCAACACAATGTACTAACAGCAATTATATAACAAATGAACCACTGTGAATCATTTAACTTCATAAATGACATTCAATCTAAGATGTAATTAAAATAGCCAGAAAATATGTAATGGCGTATATGTAGTAAAACACCTGTAAATGTTCATCTCTATAAATATTTTGACCTACATCCATGACATTTAATAGCTAGCCACTACATCTTTTCCACCCCACCCCCCAAGTCTGTAATAATCAAAAAATTTATTATTTTTTCACATCTATATAAATCGGCATATTTATACACATGTCTAAACATACTTTTATTTGAATTTCACTTGTCATTTAAATCAATTTAAATTACTTGGTATTTTCATATAAATACATGTATCCATTTTGGTCAAGAACGATAAATCTTACGCTCTTAAGCTAACGCGCCTAATTCGAAATACTAGCCTAACGGACGGCATTTTATCATGGTAACATATCCTATCCTCGATATTTTTCGTTCCAAAAATGTAACAGTATAATTTACTTAATACGAGTCGGATAAAAGTCACAGAAATATGCCAAGCAGTTAGGTCATTTTCACAAGATGAACATGCAGTTTACATGTGCTTGATTGCATCAGCAGACATAGACCAATAACAAAAACATTATTTTCTGCAACTAAATATGCGAATATACGTTAACTATTTAATGCTCTTACCTTGCCTTGGTGGTTCAAAATAGCGGGAAACAGGAGATTCGTCTCTTTCCTTAATTGTGTAATTCGGTCGGTACGACGAGGATGAGCTAGTCTTTGGTTCGTAGATACGTAAAATATTGTTACGGCAATGGCAGTACCTCATGTTTGTAATAAAGAAAAGCTGAGTGTTCTCTTTCATAAAGTAAAGTTTACCACAACATTGGTACAACGTTGTAAAAACGTTATACAATTTCTTTGGAATAATTATGTTAATTCTTGTCCATAGTATTAGGATCAATGCAATTACATACCATTTGTAATTTACTATATCTTTTAGATCAGATGACTATTTAATTTCATTTTCATGTGTAATGTTTTAGCAATGTTACCGAAACGTTATTTTCCCCACGTAACCAAACCACAACCATATAGCAACGTTGTGAAAACGTTGTGTGTTAGCTGTGGTATACCTACTCGGGTAAGATTGCATGTGCACATCGCTCCTGTTCCAGGTACTAACATACAATCGAAAGCAAAATATTCATTTGACTCATTGAAAAATGCTTCTTTGCCCATGCCCTCTTTCAACTTTTCTATTAAAAGAAAATTTTACCTAAACGTTAACTTTACATCTCGACGCCCAAAATGAAAGTTTATTAGTTACGTATGGTTACTAAAAATAACGAAAACGAAAGTGCGACCTTTACAACACTACCGAAAACAAATAACTCATTAAGTATTGCTGTATATCATCATTTTACATGCAAGTTGGATTAATTTTTTAAAAAAATCTTACGGAGTTACCTGTAATACAAAAGTATTGGCAATTGAACAATTCGGACCAAAGACGATTCGGCCCAACTTTGACCGAAAATAAGACAATTCGGCCCAATTTTAAGGACGATTCTGCCCAACTCGAAAGACAATTCGGCCCAACCAAAAACAATTCGGCCCAATTTTAAAACACAACTGACAAGTATTTATTTGTAACATATATTTTTACAATTCTTATATAATATGTTTTATAATAAAATTTGGAACATTTTGTGAACAAGATAAATGTTTTCCGAAGTTATAATGGTTAGGAAAAACCGGAGAAAGAAAAGGGTATAAGAAGAGCTGTACGCTTGGTCTCAAAAACTTAATTCTCAAGCAAATCATGAGGTATTCTCGTATTTGAACGTATTTGTTACAAATAAATTTATACAGATAAAATGGTTGAAAACTGCTTAATTAGTTATTTTGCGATAATTTGATAAATTTAATTCAGAACATTATTCCGTTTTGCTGTTATATGTTACGAAAAAAAACAGATAAATGTGCACAATGAAAGATGCATCTCTATCAAAATTTTTTGTATTTTAAATTTCATTTAATTTTATAATGATTATTCAAAACACCAAAAACATTTTAAGTTGTCAAATTAATACCATTCTAATTATAACAGTTTCCAATTCAAATTATTAGCGCGAAAGTTTACAACGTGTATGCTCTTTTAGTCAATCCAAACATATAACGTATGTATCAGAGACATACGACAAGAGACTGTTCATTAAATATGTAATAGCTTTCGCTCAGTTTTCCCTTTTGATCATGAAAATATGGCATGAAATTATTACATGTATGTATGTATGTATGTATGTATGTATGTATGTGTTTGTGCGTGTGTGGGTGCGTGCGTGTGTGTATGTTGATATATATGTGCCTTCAAGCTGGTACGAGGTTGATGTTGCAGCAACTAAACTGGCAAAATGCTCGGCATTTCTCTGTGTTTGTATAAGTATATAAAGAATGATACTTGCATAATTGGCAAAAATTCCTCAGAATACAACCTTCCTGAATTACACACCATCTACTTTCACTGGATTAAATCATGTTGCTGCCTGGTGTATACATACCTTTCCCGGCAAATCTCATTGCTATAAACATGCATGCCAATCCGGGTAAAGTATTTCAGAAGCGTATATAAACCTGCTAGGTTATGTACAATTTACGTTATCTGTTTGATTCGAGCTAGATCACAAATACCTTACCATATATGTCTCCTTTTAAACAAACGTCATGGTTTTTTATGAGTATCAACTGTTGGAATGTATTCACCCCGAATGGTTTGTTCAAGCAAACTAAGCGGGAAAGAGTATTCATGGATTTGTCTTAGTTTACCTACTAGATGTCAACTCAGTTCATGCTAGGGGTCCCGAGTTGCCGGCTGGTCTAAAGCGTTCTCCGTTATAAAGCACTTCCTTCTTACCTCTGTCTGTGTTGTTCGAGTGTCCGATTCGGCCAGTGTGGGTATATGAGAAAGCTTGCGAGTAGCTTCTCGTGGGTCGCTGGTTCTTTCCGAGGGTTCTTCCTCCACCATTAATACTTGCCGCCATGTATAGCCAATCGCGTACTTGACAAACCCTTCAATAACAACAACTGTTTAATTTATGGCCGTGCGTCTGTCGTCCGTCGTCCTTAGTGCGGTTTGTCAATAAATTTAGAGGGTACAATTATGAGCAATACCCCATTAATCTTGGTGCATAAACCATATTGCCCTTTCCCAAAACAAATTTAATTCCTTGTGCCATGTGCTTATCAGACACCGTCCTACACTCAAATTTTTCTGAACTAAAAAATGCTGTGCATGTGTGTCATTACCGTGAAACAAATGACTTCGACAGTACTGTAATTTCAATATCACTTTATACAGTAACTAGATAGGAATTTCCCTAATTGCAAACACGTATATTAGTTTAGTTTGATCTACACCTGAACAATACATTGACTAGATAATATCTATAAACAAATACAATACAAAGGTGTATTTGTACATTTTAACAATTATATCAAGAAGACTGAGACTTAAAACGTTTATATAAGTCCCTCAAAATCAAACCTTTCTTAATTTACACCATGTTATTCTTCTACGTTGCCGGTGCAAATGCACACGTTGCTGTTAACAAGCATACCAAAAAGCAGCAGAGAAAGTTATAAGCATACAGCAACGAGCTTGGTCGTGAATAGTTTATATGACCAAATTATGTTTCTCTTGCAATATGTATACCTCTTTCATGTGGTTTGTTCAAGCAAATCCAGACAGATAATGTTTAGAAAATAGGGTAAGGGAAATAATGAATAATTGCCCAGTTAGCACCGCAGAACTCGAACGTTTACATACCTGTCTTTCAGTTTATTTATTTGACCTCAGTAACCCCCTTCTCCTCGTCTGTCCGCCAGATACAGGTAGTATGGGTCGAAATCAGTTTTATCCCCTATTCCTTCTTTTCTTCTCTCAAAACCTCCACCGTCTGAGGCTCAACAACAACAACAACAACTCTTGCTGATACTACTCCCGATGATGCTACCCCTATAATAAAGTCACCTCAAATCTCAACGATTATAACACGAATTACATCAATAAAGGTATGACTACTCCGTTGCTTCTATAAGTTTGTATATATAGGTCATAAAATCTACTACCAGATAATATTTTGATATCTGCATGAAATACGCAAGACCTGACCGCTTTATACTGTATTCGTCAGTAAACATAACCAATACTCATAGATGTGGGATTATGTCCGTAACAAATTTAGCCATGATCTTCATGCATTTGCATCGTCCTTCCGATTAAATCATTTCTTCTGCATCGTTCCAAAATATACAATAGATTTTTGTCACTATGTGCTTTACAAATAGAACAACATTTTACAGTTTGATATTAGGTGTGAGAAGCATTACTTAGTGCAAATGTAATAGTACATGGACATATTAGTTACCTCCCTTTAGAAGTAATGAATAGTTTGTCCTTGCACAAGGCCAGTATAATCAAATATAGCTATTGATTAGGACGGGGCTCAACTAAAAGGAATCGATTAAAAATAATATTTTGTCAAAGTCTATATTATTAAGATTATTTACACTTGAGTCGCAGTAACCTTTTTATCATGTAGTTGATGAATGTGTTGTTGCATAGCGTTTAACGCCAATTGTCAGCACATAATAGGCTATACAAGACTGCCAGTATATCTGGTGGAGGAACTCGTGAAAATCTCAGAAAGGACCACACAGACCACAGGAACTACTGGCAAGCATTCTCACATAACCATTCAGGCCGAACCTGAGACTCGAACTCAGGAGACAGAGGTGATAAGTTGATCTGTAAAAGCGAGCGCCCCAGATCACTCTGACACCTGTGTGCTTTCTTGAAGAAATAGCATTGCTATTTACTTTGAGATCAACAATAAATGAAATATATGACATGGGTCTACCCAATGCGTCTACCTGAATAGAGAGATGGTGACGTCGGACAACACATAGCTGATGAAATATGAAAATATGACAATAGACAAACTCTTAGATTGAAAAGAGGTAAGAACGTTCTGGTAGCTAATTGTCGTCTAACATGATTGACATACCGCATCAATAGAGTGACACATACAGCTTGATTCAGCTTGTTTATTAAATACAGCATCGTATTAAACCAGTAAAAGATTTCATCTGAGGTTCTATTTTCTCATTATACTTGCGAGATCGATGTTGTGTCATGTATCTTCTATCTTCCTTAATTACACACCACCTACTAGTAAGCCTTGTCTTCACTGGACTAAATCATGTTGCTGCCTGGTGTGTCCTTTGCTTCCCCAGCAAATATCATTGCTATTAACAAACAAACCGATCCGTGTAAAGTATTTCAGAAGCTCACAACAACCGGCTAAGTTACGTACAGGTTACATTACCTGTCTGATTTGAACTAGGTAACACATACGTTACCTTACATGTCTCCTTTATGCAAACTATTACTTCATGTCTTTTATGGGTATCAAATCGTGCATTGTATGTACCCCGTTCATGCGGTTTGTTCAAGCAAGTACAAGGGGTTAGTGCCCATTATATAGAGTTAGAGGTTAAATTGAGCAAGGATCCAAATCTTATCACACAACTATAATTTTGCGATTATGACTATTAGTTTTTACTGATTTATTTCAAAAATTAAAAGCACCCGTGTTACCCGTGTTTGCAGTCTTGTTCTTCAGATTATTTGTTTGACTTTAGTATCCCAAAACTATCATGTGTTTATAAATATATTTAAGTTTATTTATTTGACTTTAGTAATGAAAAACTCCAAATGTTTGCATCCATCGTTTTTACTTTAGTTATCTAACAACAGGAACCCAAGTTCTTCCACCGCTATTTTCTTTCTCTCAACTTGACAATCCAGCAATTACAACAAACACGAGATCAAATACTCATTTTGCCCGGTTTGCTTTTCCGACCAAACAATCCACCACTATACTATTGTCAATTATCCTTTTGGCGCATTATCAAAACGTAGCCACAACTAGTCATGGTCAGTGTGTCTATGTTTTTTTGTGACAATGATAGCGCTGAGGACTGAAACTTTACGGACAGTATCGTAGTGCTGATATGTAGTGATAATCATGGTGGTAGTGGTTATAATGGCTGTGCATGTAATTATAAACATACAATCAAGATTTTGCGTTTATATTTGTACTTTATTAGCAATTTCAAAGTAAGAAGGTTTCTCGATATCAGGATAATGTTGGATGACACATACTGGTGAAATATTGAGAAAGAACAATATATCAATGTCAGCCTTGTCAACCTTGAAACCTGCATGTTAAAAGAACTGGTGTCGACTCGATTGCCTAGTGTCATTAAGAGTGATAGACATACCCTGATCATAATATAAACTAGAAGCCTTGCCTTCTTCTTGCTTGCACAATACATTATCGCTTTGGGACGGTAAACTATTTCATCCGAGTTAATGGCTCTATTTTCACTACATTCTATGGAGTTAATAAAGTGACACAATTCCGTTTTGTTCCTGCTACGTTCGTAGTTAGATGGGGGTGGAGTGGATTTCACGTTGTCTCATTCATGCTGTAATACCGCTGGCTCTGAACTATTTATTGTTCATGCATGACGGAACGATCTACTCTGTAAATTGTGTTATTGTATCAGGCTTAATCGAACGTATGTCGGACTTTTGATGACAAAAACACTTAGTTATTCACTTTAAATTTGTAGAGGATGTTTGCCGCAAATACATGTTACAAATTAGATGTTGAATAAATAAGGTGTTTTGTTTAAAACAGTTTTTGTGCTTGAGATGACATCCTAGCGATGAAATGCAAAATATATATCTTCAAAACATTTTAGAACAAAAATAGGTTGGAACAGACCTATTTGATCGAATAACCAATCCATAAGTAGTACTTTCTTTGATAAGGATGTTTAACGTAGCTTTAACAATGTTTCAGTCATGTCGCTACGATGTATGCAGTAAGGCAGCTTATAGTGATGTCTAGCACTGGGGCATCATGCCGCAGACATGACTTGGCCGGGGATCCAACTCACGACCTCCCGCTACCTCAGAGGACGCTCTATCCACTAGGCCACCAGAGCGGTTATTGAGTAGTACTAGTAGCAGTAATGATAATAGTTTGTTTGTGCAATAATGATTAGGATGAAGACGACGATGATGGAAATAATGTAATTATGACAGATTGTTGCTTTGTTTGAATTGAATGTTGATTCCGTCTCTACAATAACATTGCAGAAGAAGACAGATTTAGCTGTTATGAAAAGATTGTTTTTCAAAATTTGTTAAGAAGGACATTCACCCTTCCCCCCCCAATTTGTCATTTAAAAAAACCTTAATATTAGGATGACAGATAAATATAAATTCTTAACATAATTTGCATCTAAAGATGCATCTTTCATTGTGCACATTCATCTGTCTTTTTCGTAATATATAACAGCAAAACGGAATAATGTTCTGAATTAAATTTGTCAAATTATCGCGAAAAAACTAATTATGCAGTTTTCAACCATTTTATCTGTATAAATTTATTTGTAACAAATACGTTCAAATACGAGAATATCTCATGTTTTGCTTGAGAATTAAGTTTTTGAGACCAAGCGTACAGCTCTACTTATACTCCTTTCTTTCTCTGGTTTTTCCTAACCATTATAACTTCGGAAAACATTTATCTTGTTCACAAAATGTTCCAAATTTTATTATAAAACATATTACATGTATATAAGAATTGTCAAAATATGTGTCACAAATAAATGTTCACATTTACCTTATATCATACAGTTATGATAGAGAATTTCAGCGACAACTATTAGGAGCATTTGAACCTGTCTCCATTGATTTAGTACGGACAACCGTGATGAAGAGTGCACCAAAGTCTTGCGAACTTGATCCAAGTCCGACATCACTGCTGCTTGAGTGCTTGGATAGTGGAAAGATTACAGTCCTATCCCTCATTAATTTGTCCGCAGCATTTGACATAATAGGCCATGCTATATTACTTAACCGTTTCCAGCATGTATTTGGCATTCAGAATAAAGCCTTACAGTGCTTCAAGTCCAAAATAGTCAACAGGACACAAATTGTAACTGCAAATGGAATACATTCCAGCCAAGTTGATCTATGTTGTGGTGTTCCAAAGGGGTCTGTTCTTGGACCTGATTTTGCACCTGTCCTCTTCATTCTATACACTCAGCCGCTCTCAAGTGTCATAGATCATCACCCAGTGTCTCACCAATTGTGCGCTGATGACACCCAAATATACAAATCTAGTCATCCAACTGAAGTTGATGCTACCATCCATGGATAAACCGCTCCGGTGGCCTAGTGGTTAGAGCGTCCGCCCTGGAAGCGGGAGTTCGTCGGTTCGATCCCCGGCCGAGTCATACCAAAGACTTACAAAAATGGTACTAACAGCTGCCTCGTTTGACGCTCAGCATTAAGAGGTTAGTGTTAGGACTGGTCGGCCTGGTGTCAGGATAATGTGACTGGGTGAGAGATCATGCTACATGTCTGCGGCATGATGTTTCAGTGCTAGACATCACTATAAACTGCCTCACTGCAGACATCGTAGCGATATGACTGAAAAATTGTTAAAGCTACGTTAAAAATCCTAATCAAACAAACCATCCATGGAGTAGAGAGTGCATTTCTGATGTGAAATCATGGATGACATGTAACCAGCTGCAGATGATCGACGATAAAACTGAGGGTATTCTGATCACAACACAAAGACTTTCTCATTCACATCCTTTACCTCGACAATAAATATCAGCAACACCAACATTAAAGTCCCTTTGTGTTCGGTCATGTTTTCTGTAAGTAGGTAGACATATTGTTATACCTGGAATCTCGAATATTCATCAGACGATGCATGTTGACAAATACCACACATTGAACTCAAATATAGGTGACAGTGATGCAGATTTCATATTGCACTGACCATGGTTAAAATGTGCCTTATGTTTATTTTTTAAATTTCTGTTCATGCTAGAATCACAAAATTAGATATGAACAATTGTGTGCATATTTATTTGTGCCACACCTTCCTACCAGAGAAGTTCATTGTGACCTATATTTAGTACTTTATTGCATTACCTTATGAGTTCGTCTTAATTGCTGACCATATAGGTTACCTGAAGGCGCGTTGAATACATACATTTATACCTGAAGTCAATTGGGGTTATACAATGCCGTCATAACAAAAGCAGAGAAACGTGACACATATTCCAGGTTTCACATAGACTAAATTATAATAAAGAAGAGAAATATACGGATTAATCTATCTTCATGAATTTTGTGATAACGTCTGCAGTGCTAACTTCAAAATAGCATGATGAATAGATGAATGAGACTAATGTATTGATCAGCCGGAAAGTCTGTTGTTTTTATACTAATTGGATCTACTTCTCCATACTTCATGAAGTATATTGATGCAATTTAGACATTTTTTTTATTTTTTGTTGTTGTTTTAGGGTTTAACGCCATTTTTAAGCACACGATAGGCTATACAGGGCGGCCAGTATGGTGGAGGAAGAACCTGAGGAAACCCCCCGGAAAGAATCACCGACCCACGAGAAGCTACTGGCAAGCTTTCTCACATAACTACATTAGCCAAATCTTAGACTCTAACCCACGCAGACAGAGGTGAGACTACAGTGATCTGTAACGGAGAGCGCTTTAGACAACTCGGCCACTCGGGGCCCCGCATTTTTTTTTGAAAAGGTGCACTAAATATAGCTGGAGCAAATAATAAAAATTATGCACTGAATGCAATATTACTTTTTAAAAAGTTGACAAAATTGAACGAAAACGTGGATAAAATATTAGCTGAAATGGGGAGTGAATAATTACTACCTAACATTTTTACCCAAAACATGAATAGCTGGGGTCGATATCTGGGACCGTAACTGATGTTAGTAATTGAGTGTATATCTGTAACCTTTGCCTCACGAGATAAAATTCTGAGAACTTCCCCGAGCTTCATCGAATAAATCCGCCTGTGTGAATGGCCATGTTATATATATTCGTGAAGGACATTTCCCTCAAGAACGAATATAACTCTTTGCCACAAGTTGTCAATAACTGGTCCCGAAGCAAGAAATCGACAAGACCCTCAAATATCTTGATGCATTTGCCACATTCCATCCATCTCTGCAAGTAATTGCACGTCCTACTGACGAACTGGGTAAATGTCTGGCCTCTCTTGGGTTTGCTATACTTAAACATCATGCCAAACCCTTGCTCCGTTAGCTCGTATTTCTTCAGAAGTGTGTCTTTCAAAGCGGGATAATTCAGCGAATTGGCCACGGATAAACGCGATTACTCATCTAACGCTTTACTCTTTAATAATGTACAAAGATGAAGCGACCAATCTTCCTTTTTCCATTTTTATACCTTTCAAAAGAAATTGTTCTTACTTTGGATTCTCTTTTGCTTGTTTTCTTTCTTATTCTATCAACTACCTCTTGGCTTCCGTTTCTAGCTTTGGTTTTTCGCTTTCTATTTCCTCTTCTTTAACCTCTGACCCCTTTCCCTAACCTGTTCTTCACGAACGAAAATTCTAAGGGTCCTCCTCATATCCAAACTATTTCCCCAGTTCAACAAATTCTTTCATTGATGACATTTTCAAAAGTATGGTGTGATGAACTTAAAGTGTGGTATTATGAAGAATGCGTAATTACTATTTCAACAAAACATATATTTTACTTTCTCGAAAGGCAAAAAAACATGAAATGTGTACAAAAAATAAAGTAACGTTATGTGTCTACTTAACCTCACTGTCTTGTCATATTTGTCTGAAACACACACAACAGGATACAAATATAATGAAATAATCTTAGTGTTCCATTAAATCCGTCAAGATCTGACACCATTGTAACAAGATAACCGGGTGGGATTTTCGAATTCACAACAGAATACTCTTGACGATGATATAAATACAAATGTTTAACAATGAATGACTTGAATGAGCAATTAAATTATTTTACGTGCGTATATATTTAATCCAAATATTGGATTATTGACATAATAACGCACAAATGGAATTAAGAAAAACACGAAGAAATTACTCTACAAAAGACAAACACAAGGCGTGAATGATTCACAGCGAGTAAACAATGGAAAGATGGATATAATTTACTCAGCTAGCAAACAATGTAGAATTTTACTCATGTAGTACATGTAAAATGAATTCACTCATAGTGGTACAACAATATGCCATTCTAGTGTGGGTCTTCTCTCTATGCATGTATAATACTTGTACCTCATCTGAGAAGAATAACAAAGTGTATAGCATAAGAACACACTCAAGCATGTAAGTAAAGAGATCAAGTAACAGTATGCTGCTGTGACATCATCTAACAGCTTCTGAAATATCACATGCTGTCAAAACAATTTTGCAATCCATAAATGATCAAAGAAAAATTCACGGGATGATGAAATCAGTACCGGGTAATCCACTGGATTTGTATTGGACACAAAGCGTCAGATAGTACCACTGGTATAGTGAGTATAAATGCACTACACTTGGTTTTGCTAGCCCCTTGAGTTTGTTATGCGAGAGCAGAGTACAGTTGATTGTGTACCGCTGACTTTTTGGTCTGTTTGTTTACATCATGAATTGAGTGAAGGACAAACAACATACTGGAAAACACAGACTCATTAATTGCTTGTATTATATGCCCGATGGTTCAGAATCCCTTTTAAATTGATCATTTTTACTTGACTTTTGTACATGATACCAAATTCTCTTTTTTTATTTATTCTTTGCTTGGTGAGGCAAAACTATTTGTCATGCTATTATATCATTGAAAGATTTGTTTGTGAAGGGACACCATTAAAAGATGACTCTGGAGTTATTTTGACATGAATTTCCCTCTTAAAAACAATTTATGAAGATGTCTTATCATGATAATGTCAGCAGAATATAACCAGATATGTATTGGTTTTGATTAAAAAGATTTATAACTCTATGCTCCGGTTGTTATACTTCATGATGCTATTAGATGAAACACCAGTCCCGTTTTATTGAGTAAAGAATATCACACATTTTTCACCATTGTCAGGTATCTGGTTTTAGTCAAGGTGTATATTTTGCAACAAATGCATCTTACTCAGCTTGTGGACACACCAGGAACCAAACAGTATATCCTCTGTGTGTCTGTCTATTTGTGTGTGTGTGGGGGGGGGGAATACATTCAAGTGAATCAAAATATGAAAGTCCTTCCAGCTAAAAATAAATGCAATCCAGCAGACAGCTATGAAGTGATGTGAACAATATAGACAAAATTGTGATCTTCAATAACACATAAGCCTGCCTACACAGAATATCATATGACATTTACAACATATTTATCTTAAGAAAAATCTATATGACTGAATTCAGAGCACTGGACCAATATTATGTATGGATCCTAAATGTGAATGAATTATATAGGTGAATTTTTAAAATATTTCCTGTGATTTCATGGTGGCAACAAATGACACATTTTATGACCCAATAAAAGTGTTATTACTCCATGGTCATAAACTAAGTAACAAAAAGAAGCAAAGACAATATATTTTGTAAAACTTAACCAGGAATTTAATTATCAAAGTTATACAATGAACATTTTAGAGAAACTTACAGTATTATGAATTGAAGAAAAAATAATACTAAAAAGTTTTACAAAAGTCCAAAAGAATCCATTGTTTCAAATGAATTCCAGATCTTTGAAATGTACTGGTCTGTCAACAGTCCTGACATATTAAAGAGCGTTTTCCACAGCTCATTTCAATTATGGTACCAGGTAATTCATAATAGTTAGTCCCCAAATAATATTTTAGTCCAATGAACACTTTGTAAATCCAGTGAATAATCCAAACAAATGTTTCCTCTTAAATTATGTCTCGACACAGTGAGTAAACACTTCTGCAGACTGCTGTTGCAACAAGAAAAAAATAAAATCAAATTAATTGTCTAACTATAGCTACTGTACTTATATTTAGGCATAGAGTACAAAAAACAATTTTTCTTCTATTCACTACATGAGATTTTGCATATAGCCCACAACATGAAAGAACCCATCCAATGGGAAATAAATTCATTATGTTAATAACCCACCTGGTGTTCTTTTCTTAATCTTTGTCTGAGCATGTTTATGAGATCTGAAAGGTTTTCAATGCCTCTATTGCACCATCCTTGCTGAGGATTAGAGGAGGAAGCAATGCCTTGGCCAAAAATGTATGTCAGTAAAGTGGTATAGTCATGCTACGTCACTTTTCATAGTACAGGTGCAGTCAATATAGCCATACAGTATAGCTGATATTGCATTGTTCTGGATGCAAGGAACAGTATTGCACTTGAGTTCATTGAGCTTAGAGTCCATAGTAAGTCCTCCATTTCTTTCCTTTGTTGAGCTCATCATTTTTGGGGAAAAGTGTGCTATACTAAAATACAAATTGAATTAGAAGTTAACATGGGTCCATTGCTGTGTTAAATTCATCTATCACTAGTATTTGTACACCCTCCCATTTGTACAGCCTCTTACTGATTCTAACAACCAAAAGCATCAAGGATAAAAAAAATATACACAAAATGTATTCCTTTAATTTATAATTTCTAACCTTGTTGTAACTAATGGGTCCCTAAAATTGTCAACTTATTGCAGTTTCAATGCAAATAAAATAACAGCTACTGCTCCTACAAGCAATCAAACTGCTTGCTATCCATATCTGGTTGCTACAATAGTCTATTTCAGTATTAAAAAAATGTGTCATCTGCATCCAATATTTGCAATGTCTAGTTTTATTTTTAAAATAAACTGAACACATAAATAGAAGGAACTCTTGTATAGATGAGCCACAGAGATGAAGATATGAAATTTATAGAATTATTGAGATTATTAAAGATGATGAATTACATGACATATTTTGCTTGAAAACATAGACTAGCCCTGGAAATATGGCGACCGTGTTGTTAAAGAAACACTGATAAGTTGTAAGTGTTTGTAACTCCCTGGTGACAACCGAGTCAGAATATATAAATCTATAAATAAAATGACTACCGTAAGTTTTGTGCACCCTTATATGCCTTCTATTTTTAAAATTGGTGTGTGTGTGTGTGTGTGTGTGTGTGTGTGTGTGTGTGTGCTGGGGATAAAGTCAATTGGGATGGTGTGAGAATATTATAATGAACATTTGTCTTCAAAGTGATGTTTTTGTCTTGGAACTTTCTTCTTGTTTATACCTGAGAACAGTACCATCTGCAAGATACTATATGATAATTGGTTATGTCATGCATATCTGATTTAATTTAGATTTATTTTAATTGTTTGTCAGTTTTAAATGTTTTTTTATTCCATTGCATGCTATTAGAATGTAATCTTGTTTATGTGATTTGGATTTTTTCCCAGAAAATTAGTTTCATCAAGTCTTTTCATAAAGACTTAAGGCTGACCTAGTTCCTGACCTTAATTCAAAATGAGTAGCAGTCAAGTAAACAATTTTTTAATTTTTTCTTTATTGTTGGATATGTAACAGTGAGATTGAGGCTGTCAGGAATACATGATTTTATGATTGTAGATGGCTTTTACGTTGATTCAGAAACCACTCAGTGTAATAAACAACTTTTTAAAAAAGTTATTGTAGACTAAAAGATTAGTTTTGTCAGGGTTATATTCGGAGCATGTGACTTTAAGATGTAAACATGATCATGTGACCCTCATATGGGTACCTATTGTGTAGGTTTTCTTTACTGTATAATATTCAACTTTAGAGAAATGATCTCAGTTTGGGCTTTACTGATGTCAAGCTTTCACTTTTAAATTTTCTTCAGATTATTCCAATTTTAACAGATTAATTTGTTTCTCTGGAAATATTTGAGTGCACATACTGAATGCTTGAAGTTTTATTCAATATTCAAACACTGAACTGTTATTTCTTGTGGTTCTACAAGGAACTGTAGTCGACAACAGATCTATATAGGTTATAGCATATGTCATCGCCTTCCATTTTGGATTTTCATTGGGACTGAATTCATTAGAACATTTAATACTTGGATTTCAAAAATTTAATTCATGGATCATTCTTGGATTAGTTTTGGATTTGATTCTTAAAAATAAGTTTTAATGTTTTATTTTTACATTATTTTTCCAGGGAAATAAAACTTACACAGCTTCTCGTTTTCCCTTTTTCTTTGTTACTGTGTATTAGAGCAACAAATACCACTTAAACAACCACAGAAAGATAACAAAAGAACAGAGACCATACTGTAAGATAGCCGAATCATCATAGTCCATATGGACTGGTGAATTGCAAAGGAAGCACTTTACTCTTCAGTAGACAAATCCTGCTCTGGCTATAGGTGTGGGACACAACAATAATAATGTAGTAAGACTACAGTAATCATGCTCAGTGCATTTCTGTCTTGGAACATTTATGTACTGACGATCAGCACTGCTGTAAAGTAATGCATGGTATGGAAATATACACTCATTACTGGCAGATGGTCCGATATACACTGCGATGACTGAAAAACTGGTGAAGTTTCTGAACGTTCAATTTTTTTTAGAATTCAGTGTTTCCTTGCAAATTTGGGATCCATAAAATAAATTTCGTTAAAATTAGTAAACTATCTGTTGGTATTTTATATCCCAATTTTTTTTATTACTCACATCATCAAAGAAAAGGAACCACTAAAGCAGGAGGAAATGAGTCAAAAATAAAGATGTATGTTCTCAATGTCAAGAAAAAGTGCATTGGTCTATAGAGAATCATATCAGAAATTAAAACTTGGACAAGAAGAAAAGAAGCATAAATTAGAGAAGATGAATCTATACCAATGAAGCATTTCAAGAAGATAAGACAAATAAAAGATAAGACAAATAAGATAAGACAAATAAAAGATAAGACAAATAAGATAAGACAAATAAAAGATAAGACAAACAAGATAAGACAAATAAAAGATAAGACAAATAAGATAAGCCAAATAAAAGATAAGACAAATAAGATAAGACAAATAAAAGATAAGACAAATAAGATAAGACAAATAAAAGATAAGACAAATAAGATAAGACAAATAAAAGATAAGACAAACAAGATAAGACAAATAAAAGATAAGACAAATAAGATAAGACAAATAAAAGATAAGACAAATAAAAGATAAGACAAATAAGATAAGACAAATAAAAGATAAGACAAATAAGATAAGACAAATAAAAGATAAGACAAATAAGATAAGACAAATAAAAGATAAGACAAATAAGATAAGACAAATAAAAGATAAGACAAATAAGATAAGACAAATAAAAGATAAGACAAACAAGATAAGACAAATAAAAGATAAGACAAATAAGATAAGACAAATAAAAGATAAGACAAATAAGATAAGACAAATAAAAGATAAGACAAACAAGATAAGACAAATAAAAGATAAGACAAATAAGATAAGACAAATAAAAGATAAGACAAATAAAAGATAAGACAAATAAGATAAGACAAATAAAAGATAAGACAAATAAGATAAGACAAATAAAAGATAAGACAAATAAGATAAGACAAATAAAAGATAAGACAAATAAGATAAGACAAATAAAAGATAAGACAAATAAGATAAGACAAATAAAAGATAAGACAAACAAGATAAGACAAATAAAAGATAAGACAAATAAGATAAGACAAATAAAAGATAAGACAAATAAAAGATAAGACAAATAAGATAAGACAAATAAAAGATAAGACAAATAAAAGAAACTGAATGAAAAGAGTAAGACCCCATTGCAGTAAAGAAATTATAAAGAAAAAATAAACCAGACTGACAGTGAAAGAACAAGAGAATGTATAGAAGGTTACAGTCACCAACATCTGCATAATTTATTTTTTGCTTTGAGTCTGATATGTAGTGTTGGGATTTTACGACTTTTTTCATCTGCTTCATAAGCTTGCTGACCTAACACCAATAGCATGATAGCTTTGTAGCATTATCAGATAGTATCAATACCAATTCTTTAAAGGATGTCATATTTCTGTGCCCGTGGACACACGATGCAGATTACATATGATCCAGTCATTTGATTTAACCTTTCAATACCAGCATTGGCTAAACAATTACTTTCATGCATACATTGTTCTGACTTGTTTGTTCTTCTTTGTGTTTCATATATTTTCTTTCATCATATAATACATGTAATAATAATAATAATAATGAAAACTTTATACAGCTCCTAACCTATAGAAGTTCTAAGCACTTTACAACATCTTAATTGATATGACTACAAAAAAACACCATGAAATTAGAAAATATAACAAATGCTGAAAATATTTAAGGTAGGAAACATTATTAAGTCTTTAAGTTTATTCCTGCAGTTTAATAAGTTAAGTTTTAAGAGCACTCTTGCAAGGGATCACTGTGGTTTCTTGTGTCTAATTTCAATGGACAATTTGTTCCACGTTGCTGGGACCTGGAATGCACAAGAATGCTGTCCATATGACTTCATATTCATAGTGGGAATAATGAGTATACAATATTTAGAAGAGGAGCGTAAGTATCTTGCTGGTATGTACACAACGGTGAGGTCAGATAGGTATGTTAGACTGGAGTCCGTCAGTGAAAAATAGCACAGAGAACAAATTTTGTGCTTGATCATGGATTAATTGTGGAGCTAGTGTAGGGTAGAAAGCAGCACGGTGAGGTGAGCTCTGGTCGTGGTACTCTAAAGATGATCCGTGCAGCTATGTTTTGAACTTTTTGAAGTTTCTGGAGTAGATATTGTGATGAACCAGACAGAATTGAGTTACAATAGTCCAGTCTTGAAAGTACTAATGAACACAAGTGTTTTAGTGGCATCAACTGAAAAATATTTGTGAATGGAGCTGATGCATCTCTAAGCTCAAGATATGCAGCCTTGCATATGTTCATGACATGTTGGTGTGATGTGAGATTACTGCCCAGTGTAATACCTAGGTTTCATACTGACTGTGTATTTACTATCGGTGTTGCTGATATTTATTGTTTGAGGTAAAGGATGCGAATGAATAAGTCTTTGTGTTGTGATCAGAATGACCTCAGTTTAATCATCATTCATCTGCAGCTTGTTTATATGTCATCCATGATTTCTCAACAGAAATGCACCTCTCTACTCCTTGGATGGTAGCATCAACTTCAGTTGGGTGGCTAGACTGGTATATTTGGGTGTCATCAGCGTACAATTGGTGAAACACTGAATGATGATCTATGACATTTGAGAGTGGCTGAGTGTATAGAATGAAGGGAACAGGTCCAATAACAGACCACTGTGGAACACCACAACATAGATCAACATATGTCAATGTTATCCAATACTCAAGAACACAGCAAACTTTGAGCCGATTTTTATTTCATCCAAAATTGTTGACAAACGAAGCAAGATTAATTTATACTACAGTTGTAACTTTTATGTTTAACTGACAAAAGTTATCAGCTGTATAAAATTTTTTTTTTGAATTTATGACAATAAAGCTTTGTGCCATTATTGATCTTTCCTAAAAGAAGTTGTTTTAGTTTAAGTTGATTAAAAATAATTAATAACATGATCTAAACAGTTGAGAAATACAATCTCTTTGTGCTTATGAAAGCTAAGAAAAATATTTTTATTTTATTTAGATTCTTTAAACTTCTTTCATTAACATGCAACGACATGGTGGCGGAAGGAGACAAATTAAGAATCAGAACTATCTCGGCCATTGCACTCCTGACACAATAATATTAATACAAATAATAATAATAATAATCATAATAATGAGGACTTTGTATAGCGCCTGATTTTTAGAAGCTCTAACCGCATGTGTGGTGCATTCAGCCAGAGGTGAATCACCAAAACCCATCAAACTGAGATGTATTCCTATAACTACTTCCAATGTTATTTAAAGGTCTGATAGAAATGGCTGAGCGATGTTCAATTGCTGAACAGGCTGGAGTTAATATATTTCTGCATCACGTGACAGGCATGTATTTACATCATTGTCAATGTAACCATCAACAGCATCTGGTCTATTTAGTTTAGAAACTTTGTTAATAGAGTAAAAAAAAACATACGTATATGGTGTTTACTCTTAGATATGAGAATCTAATAATTTTGTACTAACGGATGCCTAAACTAATATCAAACAAAAATGTTCAGGAAATTAATTTTGTGAAAGGGAAAGCAAGAAAATGATTTGTGTGGACACA
The DNA here is from genome assembly GCA_029339505.1 of Unio delphinus. Taxonomy (NCBI): domain Eukaryota; kingdom Metazoa; phylum Mollusca; class Bivalvia; order Unionida; family Unionidae; genus Unio; species Unio delphinus. Next base: position 2,791,252 of record JAQISU010000157.1, on the reverse strand, counting down.
CCCTACCCCTTCATGGACTGTCATTAAAATAAATAATATAAAAAGTAAGATAAAAAATACAGTTTTATCCTAACTGCAGAGTCTTAAAGTGCATATCGCGGCTCTAGCCGCGCTGTTGTATGTGGGCCCGTAGTGCGTGTCGCGGCTCTAGCCGTTTTCGAGGTGAGCTATAGTGATCGCATCATATAACTTCACCCAGCCATAAATGCTTGTAAAACTATATTTGATTGGTTTAAAAAGGCCCGGAACAAGCATACTGCAGTACTTTACTATATTGTTAACGATGTAATTTTACAAATGCTAGCTTCTAAACACGTGCTACTAGTCCAAAACTAAAATGGCCGACGCTGAATACGAAGGTGATTTCTTGCAACAAATATTCGCGTCTGATAGCGATTCTAATAGTAATTTTGAATAATTTGAGAAAAATGACATTATTGGAGCAAGCGAGGTATTGATGGAAATACACATGAATGATTTTGAGCCAGTAATTTACGTCGGATGTACATGCTCGCTCGACGTGACAAGATTTCGCGCCTGTCAACCCCCATTCACTGGTAATTCAAAATTAAATGTTGAGATGGTGAATAATGAACAATCGGACTATTGAAGACTTTTTCTTAGATGACGAGCTATTGCATCTGATAGTAGATCAAACAAATCGTAATGCAGATCAGAGAGTTCATGGGCCAGACTTGAAGGAAAAAAAGTCGCATGAAGAAATGGCGGCCTGTCACACCTGAGCATCTAAAACGTTTTCGCATCGATTAAAACAATGGATTTGGTACATATGTCTGTTCCCGATTCCTAATGGGCTATTGATGATGCGATATCAACCACATACTTCAGGGAAAAAAGTAAGTATGGGATATATTTCAAGCTATTCCAATCAATTTACACCTGTCGGACAATGAGAACAATTAAGGTGACTCTTCACACAAAATCAACCCAATGTTTGAACAAAAATAAAGCCTTTGCTGAGGTTTAATCACCAGATATGGACCTCTGTTTGATGATATTATAATAAATAACAGGTGATGGTTTTTCATGAACATTAATTGCTGACTGGAGGGTTTAAACTTACCTGTGACATTCATGGAGTGGATTTTTGCAAAACTGTCACCCTTTCTTTACCTGTGATTTTCACAATTTATATATAACATTGTGACAGACATAACATGTGCATGGTTGGACTACTAAAGAATATAACATTTCTTAGATATATTTGAACTTTTCCATAAAAAACAAACAAATTTACTGATGAAATACAATTTTAACTTGTCATTTTACCTGTATTTACACCTGTACCTGCAAATATGTTAAACCGGGTCCTACTAAATACTGCTAAGCCCGACAAAGCCCGACAAAGCCTAACAAAGCCCAACAAAGCCTAACAAAGCCCAACAAAGCCTAACAAAGCCAGACAAAGCCTAACAAAGCCTAACAAAGCCATACAAAGCCATGTCAAATCAAATAAAAAATGCGTATTTATATTTTTAATTATATTGATGAATAAATTAACAAAGCCGAATAACTAGTTTTCAACATATTTATGCAAAATTATATGACCGAAAATTGGAAGACAGAGCACAAATTCAAACTTGAATAATGGCAAAGTATGACAAAATCTTACGTAAACTGTTTATTACCGTATTCATTGTTCATTGAACTTATCGAAAGAAAGTGCAATTTTTTCAATATGTACTAATCACACAAAGCCAGACAAAATCATACAAAGCGTAACAAATCCTTACAAAGCCTGACAGTCATAAAAGTCATTTTAGACAAGTGTATTTATATTGTAAATTATATTGACGAATAAATTAATAAAACTGAAGGACTAGTTATCAACATAATTATGCCAAATTAAATAGCCAATAAAATTTGGCTGCAAAGTTCGAATTAGAATAATAAGAAAGTCGTATGTAAAATCTTTATTGTAAATTTAAAAACGTTTCTTTTCTTGTAATGAGTTAAATATATAATATAAAAAAAAACAATGATCATAGACAAAGCAAACGCTTTCTAGTTCTGTTATATTTATTGATATAAAGTATGTATCAACACTATATATTATCAAATATTTTTAGAATGTTACAATATTGTACAAATAATGAAAAGAATATAATGAACAATATATACACTCTTTTTTTAATCTGACTTTGCGTGGCTTTGTTAGGCTTTGTCGGGCTTTGTTAGGCTTTGTCTGGCTTTGTCTGGCTTTGTTAGGCTTTGTCGGGCTTTGTCATAATAATAAAAAGAAAATATTTGAGAAAATGCAAGATTTAATATTTAACTTAATTCACAATAGTTATATATGTATTTCCGTGTCTTTGCTGTGTTTAGTAGGACCGATACGTCTTGGGGACGAATGTTATTGGGCGCGACATTGCCCACGGTCAAAGAAACAACACGATGATAATTGCAGCTGGTAACAGCGACAACTTATGTAAATGGGTATAACAAAACAAAATATTATATCCTTGCTATTATGTGTAGAAAATTATAATTATCTTGAGAAAGAAAACAGAAAATATTTAAAATCGCCAAGTGTCTGTCTCTCCCAGTGCGCACGTCGAGATGGCACTAAACTCTTAAGGGGAAGCTGAGAAAATAATAGTATAAGAAGTGGCACAGGAAGAGATGATGATGGAAGGAGAAGGAAGTAAAGAAGAAATCGTATATTAGAATAAAGAAGGCAGTTATAACACGCCAAATTAACATATATTTCCGTATTTATGTCATATTTAAATTGTTTTATATTATGAAATACCATTTTTATGATGTCTTCTTATTTAGTACAAAAGGCTGAACAAGGATTTGGCAACGGCCAATCAAATCTACAATGAATAATCACAGATTCTAAACTGGTTACATATTTTAAACTGTTCCTTTGCGCTGAGTTAAATCGATAATAAATAAGAAATAACGATAATAGACAGAGCAAACATTTTCTAATTCTTTCTCTGAGTCCTTGTCGCCCGACACCGTGTTTTTTGATTTGGCTTTTTTGCCAATTTTGGGGCTTTCAACACAGTGTACATGCCGTCAGAGGACGTGACCGCTGTTGTTAATTTAAGGTGTGGTTTCTTCAAAAATGTAATGAATATATCGTCTTTTTCTTCCTCAGATTTGGAATTCCATGATAATTTAATTATTTTACATCTGGAGAATTTTGTGTTGAGGATATAGTTCCCGGTGCCGTAAAGAGATCGGCGGAGGTCGACGAGCTGGACCTTGATCAGTTCATATATTTTTTCTATAAGTTCGTTCGTTTTCCTTGGTTGCCAATTGAGTAAGACCTTTAACCGGTTGTTCATGCTTTCCGTATTATTATTAGTCCAAAGTTGGTCATCACCGGATACAACATGTTTTGCTATTTTCTCTTCAACGTATCTTTCGTAATATGCCAAAAAATCTCCGTGATTATTTTCAGTCAACTTAGTTTTCAAGATTTGGTTACGTTCGTCAAAAGTTGCTGAGTCATTGGCTGTGGCAACACCATTTGATCCAAATATCATTTCAACGATACATGTTCGCTCCTTAATGTTTTTGGGAATCTTTTCGGTCATTTGACGAATAAGATTGTCTTTGATGTGTTTCGTGCACAGCTTTCTTTTGCAATCAGGGAAAGCCAGATCAATAGCGTTGACCATTGCCTTCTCATCGTCAGTCCCCATTAGTATCTCCACATTTTTAAGTTCAATACCTAGCACACCTCTTAGATGGGAAAAGAACCGGAAATAGTTCTGTTGACGACCGTCCCAATGTAGCATCAATGGCCCCAACAAAATTGGCGCATCGCCTGTTATCTTCCGTAGCACTTTATGCGATTTGTATACTGTGGTTGTTACGAAACATTTCCCGAGAGAAAATGTTCTGTCAATGCCAACCACACCTGCTCTGGACGTTAAAAACGATTTAAAGTCAGCCAATTGTGCTTCTGTGTAGCATATGATTGCAGGAAGAGCGTTGTCTCGTGAATGAGTAACTTCAGCTACGTAGGGATGATGTTCACTCATCATTCTCAAAACATCCAGTAACTCGTCGGCGACATTATGTGAGCTTCCTTTGGTTATCTTCTCCGCTTTTATTTGGGATTTAATATTCTGACACTGTCTGATATCACGCGGATAATCTACCGATATATTATGAGATGGATCAGTCATCCTGGCGTACACATCAGTCGGTTTCTGGTGTTCTGCCAGTTCTCTAATTTTATCCATAACCTGTGGATTTGTTCTTTCATAACCATCTGAGCAGATTTTTGCATTCCCATGTTTAACCAGCGTAGCGTCATACTCTCCTGTATATTCCACTATGGCGACATCTCTAGACTTTAAACCGTTTATCCATGTGACACGTTTTTTGTAATTTGTTTTTTTTTTCAGTGTTGCATAATACCTAACGAATGTAATTAGCTCTGACCTAGGTGGCTGCGGTTGCAGCAATTTTAATTTCCTTGTTCCCGCTTCATGTGTTTCTGTGTAAATCAAATCGTCTTTGACTAGAACTTGACACAGTTTCTTATCTTCTCCGTTTACTCTTATAAGATATTTTGTTTTACACACGCGGGACTTCTTTGAGTCCCATACACCACAGTCATCCCAGTATTGGGCAGGCTTATAATTGTGTGCTTTTCTTCTCTCTGTATTGTTCATATTATCCAGAACCACATAGACATTTTGTTTAATTCCAGGTGGAATTTGTTTCACAGTCGGAATGTCACCCACAATTATATTAAATATTTCTTCTGCATTTAGCGTTTTTTCACCGGGAAGACGGTAAGTACCTGGTATTTCCTGAATGTCTGTATGCTCCGAAGCTCCACTACTGTCTCCAATGTCTGGGATTGATGATGCTGCCGCATCCTCACATTCAATATGTCCATTTAACGTGCCCAAAATATAAGTTCTATCCAGGCATAATATTTGAGTTTGCGCTAAATTATCCTCATCTGTGACAATGGCGTCGGTGGGGATACTTGATTCTTCGCAAGTGAGGTCCATACCATTCATTAACTTATTTGGTGTGCTGACCATTTCATTTTTACATGGAACCAGGGCAACAAAATGATTCGGCAACCAGATGCGACCGCCCTGTAATCCAATTCTCGACCACAAAATTCCAAGTGACTTCGTTGCTTTATTTGTGCACTGTGGCACATGTGTTCTCGTCAAAAGTTGTGCTATGTAGTCAGCAGGTCCGTTTACTTTTGGGTACAAAGCGTTGATATTACAATTCAGCGCATCACTTGCAGCCTGGATGGTCCACGCACTAGAATATGCACCAATCTTAGCACAGTTCATGAGAGCATCTACAAACGAGGGTGAACACAACAGAAAATCTTTTGAATAAATCTGCGTTATGTAAAACTGTTCATTACAGGCCATTTCTATACAGGTGCGCACTTTAATTTCATAACACATAGACTCTGCAACACACAATGCGATGGAAAGGGCATTAAACAGACAGTTCCCATCTCCTGTTGTCAGTAAAGGCCGATACGTTTGGGAGTCCTTGTTGGCATTTTCTTCCAAGTAGCCAAGTGCTGTGAAGTCGATGTAATTTTGTGCTGGGTTTAATTGATGATAATCCAATCGTAATGGCGGCAGAAGTTGCTTCTCTCGTTTGGCCATGACACGCACGTGATCAATGCTGACCGAAGCAGCCTGCAACGAGAAAAATATCAATAATGAAAATGAACACGTAGCTATCCCTCAATTTGAGAAACTAATGAAATTTTGTGTATATTGTTCTAAGGAATAGGTCAATTTGCGCTCATAATTGAAAGTATAGCAAAATTAATGATAAACTACACTACATTCCACCTCACTTAATCAATTAAATGTAATAATGAATGTTCAGTAATTTTTGATAAATTGGATTAAATTTAATAAGGTTGAAGAGAACATTTTGAAGAATTATGTTGCGCTAATAAACAGTTAATTTTACCTTATTTTAGGAATACATAAACATAAAGCGACAAAAATCATGATCACATTAATATACTTATATTTTGCATAATCAACATTCTGAAACTACCCATATAGTGCATCTGTGTTAACTGAGTTAAAGGTAGCGCGTGTGCACTCACCTTCTCGTGATTGTAACACTCGATAACGCGTGTTAATCGAGTTACAGTAGCACTTCGACCATATGCCTTACATTTTATATCAACAGTAAATATTTTACAGTATTCTAAGTTTAAAAACGTGTTAATCCTTGTACTAAATTAAATGGATAAAGAAAAAGAACGATCTAAGTCTAAGCAAACATTTTCTAATTATTATATATTTATTGGTATACAATTTTGTATCAACGCTACATATATTTTCTGTCTTTGTAGTGTTTAGTAGGACCGATACGGTATACCAAAATAAGCCATTTATATCTTTGCTAAATTGCTTGGGAAAGATTGTTAATTATCGTGAGACAGAATGTATATCATTCATCGAAAACGTTCACGATCCCGACCTCTCATCCCCCACCCTGACATTTCGATTGCCAACACCTTATTGTAGATGATTTTACAACACATTGTTGCTAATAATAATAATAATAATCATACGCGTTATTGGCAACATAGTTCATCAGTCCAAATTATATGCGTTTACGACAAATAAAGGTAAAATCAAAAAATATATCAATATTAGGATCAATTAATGTACGCAACATAACAATTAATTAAACCATGAACATAAAGCACGAATAACATATTTTCAAGAGAAAAAAAGTCCAAAAGAATACAAAATCAATTATATGGCTAATTAAAACCCCGATAATCAAGAGTTTAGGTGCTATATCTTTAATAGTTTACTGAACCGATACACCGTTAATATGGTCAGGAATATATGTCTATAAATAGTATAGACATAATGAAAATAAAAAAGGTGATCAAACAACCCGGCCGGGCAGTTACATATTTATTGCAAGCCATTTGGCGTTTTCACATAAACTTTGACATTTGCATATATGGGTTTTAGTATAGTAAGCATTTTACTATTTTCATTTGCTAATTTATGACAAGTGTGCTTCTTTCAATACGGTCAAAAATTTTTTCATAATCAAAATAATAATAATAATAATAATAATAATAATAATAATAATAATTACCGTATTTAGCCTGTTCATTGCACTTTCATAGTTGTAAACTCCACCGTCAGCTGTACGACTGCACATACGACATTCATATGGGTATTGTCCAGAAATAGTTTTTAAATCATCAATTGTCAAACCATCACATTTTGCGTGCATCCAACGCTTGCAATTATCACAAGCAAGGGATCCCACACCACAATTGAGTCCACATAAAGCACAGGGCCAGTTCGTCTTTTGTCTTTTTCGAGCAGAAGCACTAGGCATGGTGTATGTTAAATATAAACAAGAAATATATTTCAGAGAGATGTAAATGATATCTAATGACGCTAACACTTAGTAAATTGTTGAATGATAAACCAATATGCACGTGTTCCCTAGTATAAATAGGTATCATATGGCATGATTTTAATTGGCTACTTTTTAACATGTAAACAGGTGTTACAATTTGGGGATTAACTACCGAAGCCGTCAAACGCAATGCCCAATTAAATGATTTGCGGTGCTTTTTGGAACATAACAAATGGGTTTTTTTGGTTGTTTTTTCTTTCTCAACCATCTGTTGTTCATTTCACCATAACAGACTGAGTTCTGTTTGACGATTTACGTCAACAAAGGCACGAACCTGACTTAACCAATTAAACAAATGCCGATTGAGCAATTTTGGTTTTTACTAATAAATTGAGATCACTAAAGCCAATTGGCCATTATTATGAAAAACACATATGCATTCAGTCTTCACAAAACATACAAGTATTTAATAATTCTCATCATATATTTATTAACATGAAATAAAGTGTATCAAGATTAAACTAACGAAGTTCGTCTCAATTGTATTTTTCCTATTATACAATATATTAAAAAATTGAATGTTCTTTCCATAATCAGTCGAAGAACAATTTATAAAATTATAACAAACATTTCCAACATAATTATATCATATTATATCACTACTTTATGTTTGTTTGACATGCAAACTTTGTCGCCCAATTTTCGGTCATTTAAATCTACAAGAATAAGTTGAAAATTAGTCTTTCGGCTCAGTTAATTTTTCCATCAATATAATGAACAACATATACACTCTTTTTTTAATCTGACTTTGCGTGGCTTTGTTAGGCTTTGTCGGGCTTTGTTAGGCTTTGTTAGGCTTTGTCGGGCTTTGTCTGGCTTTGTCGGGCTTTGTCTGGCTTTGTCGGGCTTTGTCAGGCTTAGCAGTAATTAGTAGGACCGCCTGCAAATATGTTAAACCTACACATGTGTCTTGATGCCAATCTTAAAGTATAGACACGCGCCATCATTTTTCATATAGGGTTTGTCTATCAATTGTGTATATTTAATGAAATACATGTAATTTAAAGACTGTGGAGTTTTCTTCTTTTCTCTCCTGAAACAATTCAGCACTGAGGGACCTTTTACTGCAAAACAATTCAGCACTTTAAGGGTTAAATAAAATTACGGTCGGAATTAATGTTACACACTGAAATCAATCCGTTACCATATGACTCGGGAGCGAGGGAAGACGCATTTTTATGAAACTGGTTCATCGACAAACTCTTTTACCAAAATATGGGGGCGGGACTGGCGGAGAATTCACACAATAAACTAATTGGATGACGTTTCCAGTTTAATAAATTGAAGTATTTATGAACATCTAATAACGTGTCAGTGTGTAGCACAGGTTAAAATGTTACATGGCAACGTTTAATATAGAGCCTCATTCTCGATACGCTGTGGGAAGCAAGACAAGGTATCACAGTACCAATTGTTTTTCCATAGACCTCAATGCTAATATTTGGAGAGACAAATATATTTTCTATCCTAATTTAGCGTGCATCTCACACACCGTTATAGTCTAGAGAACAAGGTACTCCATTGCATTTAAGAGAGATAACTCTGCTGGAACTAGACAGGGGTATGAGTTATCTAGTCACAACATACATATTTTCAGTCATGTGTATTACATTTTCAAAAAATCATAAAAAATACAAAATATGATCTATATAGGAATTAGCATAAATTCACATGTTTCCAAGAGGCTATACTTTTTTAAGCCTAACAGAAAGTAAAACTGTTGCATAATCCACCAATCATAGCTAGTGTTGTTGTTTTTTTCTGATTGCAATGTTCCTACACCTTAAGCTCCACCCACAGGGACTTGCGCAATTGGTACCGTTATACCAAAACTACGTAGTCGACGATATGGAAAATGAAACTAGAGAATACGCAGGTCATTAAAGACAACCAATCAACTGTTCGGAATCACAAAAAGTGGACAAACCCACTTGTACTCGTATGACGAATGAAGTTTACAAAAGTGTTCATAGCATCTAATGCAATACTGTTGTATTACAGGTAACTCCGTAAGTTTTTTTAAATTAATCCAGCTTGCATGTAAAATGTTGATATACAGCAATACTTAATGAGTTATTTGTTTTCGGTAATGTTGTAAAGGTCGCACTTTCGTTTTCGTTCTTTTTAGTTACCGCCCGTAACTGATACACTTTCATTTTGGGCGTCGAGATGTAAAGCTAACGTCTAGGTAAAATTTTCTTTTAATAGCAAAATTGAAAGAGGGCATGGGCAGAGAAGCATTTTTCAATGAGTCATATGAATATTTTGCTTTAGATTATATGTTAGTACCTGGAACAGGAGCGATGTGCACATGCAATCTTACCCGAGCAGGTAAACTCCATCTTGATTTCTTTCTCCAAGCAAAATCTATTACTGATTTATATCTATTACTGACGTATTGGCACATGATTGAGACAAGTGGAGGGAAATTGTCAGATGTTCGGCAGCACAGTGCCTCAACAACCACACTAGGTCAAGAAACTGATGATGATGATGATGATGATGATGATATTTATATATGTTTTATGTTTGTTCACTAAAAAAATCCCCAAACTAAAAACACCCGAAGGATATATTTCTTTCATTTTGAAGGTATAGAGAGGACCAAGTTTTTCTGTCTCTGTTTTTTGTTGCTGTTTTTGAGGGCGTTTTATTTTTTGTTTTTTGTTTTGTTTTATGCTTCTATTTTGTTTTGTCCGGTGGTGGAGAATAATTATATAACAAAACAATTTGTCCTGGAATCGTTATTCAGACAGATTATTAGCAAGGTATCAACTTTCTTTTATAAATTTTTTTTCGACTGAAGTTTGAATACAGATGGTGAGTATAATCCCTCTTCTATTGTTCCATGGCAATAAATTCTTTGAAACACTCGCTTTTGTAGTAATACTGTAATCCCGGTCAGAAACGAGCACCTATGTATTCAGTGGCGTTTAACTTGAGATTGAAAACTTCTGAAACATGCCTGAAAAGCAGCATCACTATCAGGAAATAGCAATACAACTGTCTTGCCCTATTTTAGTTTCCAGTGATATTTACTTTTTGGTTAAGATGCATTGCATTTACCTTAGGATCAATGTTCCCTCTAAGCAGCACGCTTGTGCACGTGCAACTGCTCAGGCATCCCCACGCAGTTGAATTGTCAATTTTTGCTCAATCCAACGTTAAATTTTGTTAGTCTCCATAATGTTTGCGCAGTGCAGCGAGCACTGCACGCACATCTACCATTCGCTTAGTGGGAACGTTGCTTAGGATGCTGCTGCTTTCCCATTGTATCCCCAATGGATGAAAGATTGGGAGTACAGAAACCCCTCGAATAATCAGAACTAAGAGATAGACTGAGTATAAAAACAAACTTTGCTATGAAAATGGGGGGGGGGGGTCAGATTGATTACGTGGGTGACTGAAATGAAGGTAAAATGAAACACTGCTTAACATTGTGCAACTCAGCAATTCAGATATAAAGTAGCTGCAAAATATACAATTTAACTGTTCTGACAGGGTTTAATATTAAAAGTATGAGCACTCTAAAAGATTTAATGTCATGGATCATTAGAAGAGGTATTTTACTTACCATCTATATATAAAAGGCAGTAGAAATAAATTTATTAATTAGTAGTGAGTGGCCTAATCTGTCTAAATAACAAGGCAGATACTCCAGAACAATTTGCATCTTTTTCAGATGTTCTTTGCCATCAGTCAGTCTTGTAAGTAGAAGAAGAAAAAAAAAAACAGGCGGAGAATAACTTGTTAGTCTAGATATAAAGAGGTACCACTAAGAGTTGTCACCACTTGTAGAGATGTCATGTTTCTGAAACACTTTCAAGTTTACCTGGAATTTAATAATTTACTACCACTCATATTATATATTCTTAAGTCATCGTCTATTTAAGAAATTGACCTTTGCTGAAAATTTTAAAGTACTAGAATTCTTGGAATATTATCCATATTTTGGGACTATGCATGACAGATGGACCTGTGTTACTGAACAACTAAACAGGGACTGTGACACATATTCTTAAGGACTTGTAATTTGTTCAATTATATCTTTATGTATAAGCATATAATGTAGTTTCATTATATTTTATTGTTTTCTTATACAAGTCAATGAAACCCCTGATAAAACTTTATGAACTGAGACATGCTGTAGAATTATATGGTTTGGTAGCATGATATTTTGCTTATCTCTGGCTTGATCCTGAAATTGCTGGATTTATTGCTTATGTCTTGAAGATCAATGGTTTTGGCCTGCATTTAGTCTAACTAACTGGACATTGGTCACATCAGATATTTAAAATATGATCATACCAACTGTCTTTCAATGTTTTTGTCCATTGTAACTGAAATAAACACCTTAATTAAAAAAATGAAAAGTTTCCTAGGTGTAGTCTGAATATTGTATCTTTGAAGAGCATTTAGTAAATGTATGAGGTGATTTGCTCTATTTTAAATATTTTTTTTGCTTCTTTCTCATTTTAAAGGTGTTGCCAACTATAAATTAGCTTGTTTCATCATTATGTTTTTCCTTAATTGTTAAAATCTCTATAACCATAAAGCACAAGATGCAAGAAAACTTATCTTCTGTACTTATTGAACACATTATAATTGAATGATCTCCTTTGAGTACTGTATATGGAAACCATAGTATACCACTTTATAATGAAGTACATAAATTCAATGTCAACCTAGACTGGTTAGCCAGAAGTAAACATATTGGGGAATTTGAAAGTAAAAACCAAAAAAAGGCATCAACTGTGCTTGAAATTTACAAGACAAACTAGGTTAAATACCTATCCTAAAATTCGAATACAAAAAATAAGCATAAGAACCCCACACTCTGGGATTGGCAAGTTTAAAAGAAAATTTTGGAACATAAAATACAAAAACAGGTAAAGAACGATTGGGAAGCTGCCATGAGTCTTGAACTCATGAACTTTTGTTTGGCATGCAGGACACACAAAAAGAAAGAAAGACAAATATGGGTGTTTATATACATGTATCAGATTAGGATTATCTAATCCTCTGTATAATGTTGTTGATGTTGTAGGGTATAATGCCATTTTTCAGCACACAATAGACTATACATGGCTGCCATTATTATTGGTAACGAAAGAACCTGGGATCCCACCCCCACCCCCGTACAGACCTTAACCATGCGTAGTTTCTTAATGTATATAACAGTTCTTGAATTTTCATGCATCTGATTTTTGACAACAAAAGGGAGGGTGGGTTTTGTGAGGGAACTAATGAGCTAGAATATCTTTATAACATCCTGCCTCTTAGAGTGAGATATTATAATATACTTGTTCTACCACACTCCAGTAGAACCAATGGTATATAGTAATCTTTGTGTTTTTCCTTCTTGGAGCATGTTATCAAGCAGATTTTGAAGGATTGCCATAAACTTGGTAAACATTATGCTTGTCAGCTGATATTATTGTGGTTTAATGACATTTTTCTGCAAATGAAATAAGTTAGCAATGTACATGATGACCTGTACAACCCCAGTGAGAATTATCGGCCCAGGGGAAACTGCTGGCAAGCATTCTCATATACCCACATAGGCTGGTCCCAAAATTCAAACTCAAATGGAGAGTGGTAAGATGGCATTGATCAGTAAATGTGCATTGCATAGATCACTTAGTCATCCAGGCCCCTTGTCAACCGAAGATTAACATATTAACACATTACTCACAGTCTATGCTAGAGTTATTGTCCTTTTTGCTTTGATGCATAATGTAGTGTATGACACAACTTTGTTAATTCATCTACTCCTGCATTTTTTTTTTATAAAATGCCATGATAGCTAGTAAATATTGTGGTAATCACTTTAAAATCACATGTCAACACATCACTTTGCACAGGCAATTTATGTTATAGTTTAAGATTTCTTACAGACTGCTGTGAAATATGGCATATTATGGTTATTGTTTAAAAATGCACATATAGACATACTGCTTGTTTGGTATTTGTGTGAGTTATTTCCCTTTTTACTTACAGCTGGATGCAGTATACCAGGTATACCAGAATTTTGCGAAATGCAGCTACTATTGCAATTAATTTGAGTAGATTAATGCTGTGAAACTTGGAAAAAATTTTGTATTTTATGTCAGAGAATGTAGATCCAGGTATATCAGCCTGTTATGTGATGGTAGGTCTGTGTCTATTCTGCAGGGCCAGATTTTAACATATATGTCTTTGTGGCTTGGACTGATAGAGAATTACTGTCCATTTGACTATTGAAAATATAAAAACTTCTAGTGCAACAAGAAAATTTACCAGTCTGATGCTGGGAAAATACTATTAATTTTGAGCCCTGTACTCCATATTCCAAGCAGAAAGTGTAAATCCAGAAATATCAGCCTTTTTTATGATGGTAGATTTGCATGCCTGCAATATGTCCAGACAGTATTGGGTTTATTAAGAGACTCAAAAAGTCTGTTTTCAGATTGCAGGGGCCTGGGTCAGTGTGCATGATCCAAAAAGCCATGTTGTCCAATTGAGCTGTTTTATTATATATACCTATAAGAAATTCAAATAAAAATAAAAGAAAATAACTTGTCTATTTCTTTCAAACATTTAATCGACTTAGAAAGAAAGATATGGTGGACTTGGGTTGTCTTTAAAATCCATTAGATGGCTAAAATTATCCTGCAGGTTTCAGCTAAATGTTAGTATTTTAACAAGATAAAGTTCATGAATAATAGAAAAGATAACTAATCTGAATGTTCAAATTTTGATTGAACATGTGCATTACCAGAATGATATGTTGATATGTTGTATTGCAGTATGTGCAAAGAATTAAAAGTCCATCCGCCATGCCTGTCAGATCTGTGCTTCACAAAGTTGAAATTCATTAATCTGGAGTTATGAAATTTGTTTTTGCTGGGCTTTGCTTGTTTTGGTGATTAAACTTATTGCTTCCTGAATCCCCTTAAAAAACCAATTACACATGAACACTATTCCGACAAATGAAATAATTGCATTGCATTTTATATAAAGAGTAAATCCAGACTTCTCAAAAAAGTTGCTGCTGTTCACAAACTTGTCATTAAGGGGCCCTGGGTGGCTGAGTGGTCTAAAGCGCTGTCCGTTATGGATCACTGCCATCTCACCTCGGTCTGCGTGGGTTCGAGTCTAAGATTCGGCTAATGTAGTTATGTGAGAAAGCTTGCCAGTAGCTTCTCGTGGGTCAGTGGTTCTTTCCGGGAGTTTTTCGGGTTATTCCTCCACCATTAATACTGGCTGCCATGTATAGCCTATATTGTGCTAAAAAATGGCGTTAAACCTTAAAAAACAAACAAAAAACCCTTGCCATCAAGATGGCTTAAACATTCTTATTTAGTGCAATGATGTTTGATAATTACTATTCAGCTATTTGCATCTGGCACCTGGTTGATTGAAATATCACTTAAAATGGATTGGTTACACTTTGTGAACTTTCTGTATGCAGATGGCACAATGTACTCTCCCTCTGCAGTCTTCAAAATACATAACATATTACCCTATGATCGACAGCCATTTAAGTAAAATGGTGGCTTTTTATACCTAACCTTGTTGCCTTTCAATTGTTGAATAAGCTGCTCCAATGCTTAAGTTATACATGAATCCTAAGTATGACAGTGTTTACTGTTTATATTTGCCACTTGTTACTGACATGTATTAAAGTGGTGTCTTGTTCTTTTATGTTGTTCCCCCAAAGACTACTGAATATTGCTCCAACCTCAAAACCCCACCCAAGGATATATTTCTTTCATTTTTAAGGTATATAGTAGACCAAGTTGTTCTCTGTTTTTTTGTTGTTGTTGTTGCGGGTGTTTTATTTTTGTTTTGTTTTTGTTTCTTGTAAGACCACCTCTTCCCTCAGGTCCATGGTGCCTAAGTTGCCACAAATCCAAGAGGAAGTTTTCTAACCCACCTTCCTTTTCTACCAGGGTGCATAAAGGTCGGGTTGAGCAGTCCTTGTAAATTACCCCCTCTCCTGCCATGCATACCTCTAGGCCTTTTCTCAGAGGCTTTGTCAAGCATCACAGACAATGGTTGGGTCCTCTCCATTGTATAAAAAGGTCACTGATTCCAGTTTCGAAAACAATCTCCACTATCAAGGACCCCCCCCCCCCCCCATTTTCTTTCCCTAGTCTAATCTGTTGGAATTAAGGGAAGAGGTGCAGAAAGGGGTAGTGGACAGGGTTGTAAATGATCAGTCTCCTGCCTACTACTTCTGAATCTTCCTGGTCATGAAGAAAATCTGGAAATTTTTAATCATTATTGATCTCTTCCCACTCAATCAGTTTTTGTCAGAGAAAACCTTTTAGATGGAGACAACTTCCTCAATCTGGAACACTCATTGTCCATCCAATCGGGCAGTCTCCATTGACCTTCAGAATGCTTATTTACATGTCCCCATTTTTCCTTTGCACCACAAACATCTTGCCTGCCTGGACAAGGAGGTTTTTCAATTTTTTATTTTGCTACTCTGAATCTCTTCTGCACCCAGTCTTCACCTGGCAGTATTAATGGCCTACTGTTGACTAATTCATCATGTCCATGTTCAGTCCCTTCATCGGATTCTGTTCCACTCTTGGTCCACCATAACTTAATTGAGTCTCCTACACAACCTCGAGAAACCAGAACTCGTTTCACTACAGGACTTTGTTTACATGGGGTTGGACTTTCTCATGAACCAAAACTTGGTCCATTTTCCTCTGGAAAAGGGTAGATCAAATCCTAGCTCTCCCAGAGATGCTACGAGTGATGATTGTTGTATCTGCTTGCCTTTAACTTTCCCTTCTCATAATCTATAATGCCTCTGATGAATTTTGTTTCTTTAGGATGTCTTCACATATGTCCTCTATAGTTCCTCCTTGTTAGGTGGATACCTCACATAGATTCTCTATCAACCCCAATCCCTCTAGGACCAGTTTTTACCATCATTTGCTTTGGTGGATGAATCAAGACAGATTCCTGATGGGGATTCCCATGCATGCATCCAACCTCACTCCTATCTTGTTGCAAATGTGTCAGATTCAGGCTGGGGAGCCCATTTAGAGCCAGTGGGCATAATTTTCCATAGTTCCTGGCTGAATTGTCTCTCCACATCAGCAGCCTAGAAATGAAAGTAGTATTTCTAACCTGGCAAAGGTGCATCAACCTAAGAAGCAATGACACCTCTCTTAGTAATCATCTCTTGGAGTGATATAAGTGGCTTATAGAAACAGGTAGTTGCTTAATTGAGCTTTTCTAAAATTTTTGTAATTGTTTGGTTTACATATGCTGTAAGACATGTCTATTTTAAGATAGGTGATATTTTTTGGAAAGTGCACATTTGTTTGGTGGTAATGAATCCTTTTTGTATTTCTTGCCTTTTTGCCACATAATTATGAAAGCATAGTTTTTTTAAAAGCAGAAAGCCATGGTGTTGGTTTGTTGGATTGGTATTTTATGGCACAACAACACAAGCTTTTATATCAGAGGCAATGAGATTAAAGTGTAATGCCTAAGAACACAAAATAGTAGCAACTGAATTGGTAGAATCTGAATTCACATCCTGTTCATCAATGGGCCAGGCAAGCTAAGACAGCCAGGGTTATAGCTGAATTGGTAGGATTTGAACCCACATCCTTTTGGTCAATGGGCCAGGCAAGTTAAGACAGCCAGTGGTGTTCAGAATTCGTAGAATTGAAACCCATATCCTGATACTGAAAATGTAGCCTAAATTATGCAGAATGTAATTGATCTCTATGAAATATATGCTTATCCAAAGAAAATCAACCTAAAACTGTGTTGTTGAACTTGAAAAAGGAAAGTTTCATTACTAAGGTGACATGGTGCACTTTCTGGGCAAAACTGTGTGCCCTGTAATGAGGGCAGAGTGTAACTCCCTGTTGTTTCTTAGCAGTGACAACATTGACTGAATAATGAAGGAAACTTTTTGGACAAAAGGGTTACCCATCATGGTATATCTCCCTTCCATTTTTATGCTACCAGTAACATTTGCAAAATAATGAATGACCTGTCTGTCAGGACAACATTTTGATCTGGATGAAGGACAGGGTGTATCTCCTTGCCATTTCTTACAAGGGAAAACACCGAATAAACAATGAATGACTCCTGGAAGTCATGTGATCACTTCAGATATAACATAATTTTGGGGTTAAGAGATAGCACAGGGCAAATGTACATGTACAGTATGTGCCTGATGGTGTGTTCTGTTTAGAAATGCAAAGAGTGGTTGTGTTGTTGACATAAGGGGTGTTAAAATGAGGTATACTCGTTTTTCTTTTTTTGGGAGACACCAGACAGATTCCTCCTTCCCGCAATTAAAAAAAAATAGGACCCACAAAGTGGTGACATGGTGGAAAAGTATACCTGAATTTTAAGTTATTATTAAATTTTTCTGTTGAATTTTGAGCATCATCGGTCGGAGGTATGCTCTTTATATCTTGCTGTCGGGTTATTTGTAAATACAGTGTGTACCAAACCTGTTATCTCAGTAGGTGTAATAGACCTGACTGAAACCAAACACAGAAATGTTAACATTGCATTGATATAATGAAATTGCTGTACATGTACAGATACTAGTAATATTCATGGACAATCACTTATATGTAGTCAATGATTTTATCAAGGTCTGCGTTTATCTTTTTCCTTTGAAAGCTTCCCTGTTTAATAACAAGTAAGATAATAAATTTTTTTTATAACAGTGGTGTCCATCTAATAATGAATTCCTCATATCAGTGAAACATTCAGAAAAGTCTTATATCTGATCTTTTACATAATTAGTGTATTTACCAAATATACTCACTTTAAGAAAAGTCCAAATGAAAACTACACAAACCCAGATATGCTGGTGCATAATGCATTGGCATATCTGTTCCTGTGCAGTTTGTTCAGTACAATAATCACCATAAACCCAGATCTACAGGTGCATTATGCTTAGGCAGTTCGGGAACTTTGTTTTTTACAGTTTGACTTGACTTATAAGTGATTGTATATAGTTGAGGTTACCCTTCTGCAAGCATTAGAGACCCATGTCTATAATGGTCATCAGATCCAATGATAAATTCAAAGGTAGAATTAACAGCAGTGTCCAGACACTTGACCTATTACAGTTCTGTGTGTATATACTCACTTACAAGTCCAGTCCATGTGCAGACAACATTGAGCCGAATCTGCTATCATGTAGTGTGCTGGCAGATCAAAGTTTTTTTTTGTTTTACTGATTATTTGTAGCAAACTGCATAGACCTTGATCTCAGATGTTGTATTACATGGCAGGAGATGTAGGTCTTTGCCGCACTTTACAGTAAGTCTTGACTTAAAAGTGACTTATAAGCATTTGAAGCTAAAATAACCTCAAAAAATAAATCAAAACTGATATATTAAAAATATGCAGTCAAATTCTTACATTATTTTGTGCTAAAAACTTGGCTGTCTAATATATATATATATATATATATATATATATATATACAACATAATGCATTTCTCATGTTAATATGCTGAGAGGGATGATTAAATCTTAGCAGAACAAATACAGATAGTTACAATCTAATTTTAAATTATATACTAAATTGACATTTTTCATTATTGATGCTAAAAGTTTGGATTTTTTTTTTTAAAATCCCCTTTATAACAGTATTTATAAAGTCCTTTCATTTTCTACAAACAGTTTTTCTTTAAAATACACTTTAACCTTTAAATTTGGTCATTTTCAGAAATAAGACAAATTACTAATAAAGAGCCACATCTTCGTCGGCATCCGTCCGTCTTCGAGAGACGATGGTGTAGCTTCTGATTTGGGTGTCCTATCTGCACCTTCGCGAGTGGCTGAAGAGTCCGACCCTTGAGTGACTTTCTCTGTTGCACTTGCTGCAGGTGTATGCTGATGCTTGCTGAGGATGTTTTTGGTTCGCCTTCCTCCTGGCTCTCTTTGCAGCGAGGTTTGTGTTTCTCATCTCCTCCGCTTTCTGAGTGCCCTGTCTGACAGCAAGATGCCACACGGAGCGGTCGTCAGCACAGCTCTTCCATTTGTTTATGTTGATGTTGGCTGTCTTCATGTCCTTTTTGCAGACATCTTTATAGCGGAGACGTGGCCATCCAGTCGTTCGTGCACCTTCTACTAGCTCGCCGTACAGCAGGTCCTTGGGTATGCAGCCTGGGTCCATTCTCCTAACATGGCCTAGCCAGCGAAGGTGCCTCTCGCTGAGAATGGAGAACATGCTGTTCATGCCGGTGCATTTCAGAACCTCTGTGTTGGGAACTTTGTCATGCCACTGGATACGCAGAATGCGCCGCAAGCATCTCAGGTGGAAGCTGTTGAGTTTCCTCACGTGACTCGCGTAGGTGGTCCAAGCCTCGCTGCTGTAAAGGAGTGTGCTGAGCACGCATGCCTGGTAGACGCGCAGTTTGGTCTTCTCGGTGAGGTTGTGATTGTCCCAGACCCTCTGGTTCAGTCTCGCCATAACTGCTGATGCCTTGGCAATTCGGCCATTTACATCAGTATCAACGGAGAGCGAGTTGGAGATGGTGGACCCAAGGTATGTGTAGTCCTCAACAACTTCCAGGTTGTACCCATCAATGGCGATGGTGGGAGAGGAGTCTGCGTCCTGCACCATTACATTTGTCTTCTTCAGACTGATGGTCAGTCCGAACTCCTTGCAGGCGTGGGAGAGGCGGCATACTAGCTACTGCAGTCCATCTTCCGTGTGTGATGTCAGGGCTGCATCATCGGCGAAGAGCAATTCATGGATGAGAACCTTTGTAACTTTAGTCTTTGCACGGAGACGGGCGATGTTAAACAGCTTTCCATCAGTCCTGGTGTGTATATACACACCCTCGCTGCAGTCCTTGAAGGCGTACTGGAGAAGAATGGAAAAGAAGATGGCAAAGAGAGTTGGCGCAAGGACACAGCCTTGCTTCACTCCGCTGCTGACTGGAAAGGCCTCTGATGTTGCGCCATTGAAGCACACTGTGCTGTGCATGTTCTCGTGGAACGATGTTATGATAGCGAGCAGTCGTGGGGGGCAGCCTATCTTAAGGATCCTGAAGAGTCCGCTCCGGCTGACCAGGTCAAATGCCTTGGTCAGGTCTATGAAGGCAATGTAGAGGGGCATCTGCTGCTCACGACACTTCTCCTGCAGCTGTCGTAGTGAGAAGATCATGTCTACAGTTGACCTGCCTGCTCGGAAGCCACACTGGGACTCGGGGTAGACTCGGGATGCTAGGGTCTGCAAGTGCGCCAGGACGACACGGGCGAACGCCTTTCCAACAATACTGAGAAGAGAGATGCGCCGGTAGTTGTTGCAGTCACTGCGGTCTCCTTTGTTCTTGTATAGAGTGACAATGTTTGCATCTCGCATGTCCTGGAGGATGTGTCCTTGTTCCCAGCAGAGGCAGAGGAGTTCGTGCAGAGGCTGGATTAGTGCTGGTTTCCCAATCTTTAGGACTTCAGGCGGAATGCCATCACTCCCAGGGGCCTTCCCACAAGCGAGGCAGTCGATGGCTTTGCTAAGCTCTTCCAGGGTGGGTGGTGTGTCTAGTTCCTCCAAGACTGGCAGGTATGGTATGGTGTCTAGGGCGGTGTCCGTGACAACGTTTTAGGTTGCATACAGCTCAAGATAGTGCTCAACCCAGCACTGCAGCTGTTTGCCCTGGTCTTTGATGACTTCGCCAGTCTTGGACTTGAGTGGGGCGATCTTGGAGGTGGGTGGGCCTGTTGCCTTCTTGATACCCTCGTACATGCCCCTTGCATCCCCGGTTTCGGCAGCTATCTGTATACTGGTGCAGAGGTTCAGCCAGTAGGTGTTAGCACAGTGACGGACGGTCTGCTGGGCATTTTTCCTGGCAGTCCTGAGGGCCTGTAATGTACCAAGGCTAGGCGCAGCCTTGTAAGCCAGGAGGGCTTTCCTCTTCGCCTCAGTCACGGGTTCCATCTCGTCCCAGCTGGCCTCATACCAGTCTGTGTTTTTGTGCTCTTTCTTCCCATAGGAAGTAATGGCTGAGTTGTACACAGCGTCTCGGAGGTGGGACCACTTGGAGTCGATGGTGTCATCAGGTGTCTCTTTGGTGAGAGCCTCGTGAAGTTTGCAGATGAACTGCTGTGTCTTCTCTGGATTGCTTGCACAGCAGGTGTTGATATGTGGGCGACCATTCTTCTTGGTGTGGTGCAGTTTCTTGGGTATTATTCGCACCTTGCTGGGCACAAGGGAGTGGTCCGTGTCGCAGTCGGCACTGTGGTAGCTGCGGGTGAGAAGGACACTGGCTAGTTCCACGTGCCTGGTGATGACTAGATCTAGCTGGTGCCAGTGGCGGGAACGTGGGTGTCTCCATGATGGTGGATCTCCTTACATTTGAAGAAGGTGTTGGTCACACATAAACTGTGAGTGCAGCACATCTCCAGCAGTCGCTGGCCATTCTCGTTGATTTTGCCCCTTCCGTGCAGGCCGAGACAGGTGGGCCATGCCTCGTAGTTAGCTCCCACTTGCGCAATGAAGTCTCCTAGTAGGTAGAGGCCCTCGGTACTGGGGATATTTGATATTGCTTGATCCAGAGCCTCGTAGAACTGGTCTTTTTCTTCTGGGTTTGAGTAGAGGGTTGGGGCATACACGCTGAAGATGTTGGCTGGGCCTGAGGATGTTGATAGCCGGAGGGCAAGGATCCTCTCAGTGCCTGATGATGGAGGCTCAATGAAGGCAATGAGGGTGTTCTTTACAGCGAAGCCGACACCATTCTGCCTGGGTTCGTCTGATGATTTTCCTTGCCAGAAGAAGGTGTAGTTGGCTTCCCTGATGGTGCCGCTATCGGCCAGTCGGGTCTCTTGAAGACAGGCAATGTTGACATTCAGTCGGAAGAGTTCTCTGTCAATGACGGCAGTCTTCCGTGCATCGTTGATCTTCTGCAGGTCAGTGGTGAGTCCAGGGCACAAGGTTCTGATGTTCCAGCTTGCGAAATGAAGAGCTGGAGTCTTCTTGTTTCCTCTTTGTATCTTGCTTGGTGCAGAGTTTTTTTGCCTGCTTGTCGAGATGGTTCTCTAAGCTCCACGCACCAAGTGAAGCAGGCAGGCCATGGTGAGAAGCACCTTATTGACTGGGGGCTGCCCAGCTTGAGGCGGGCGGTAGCTTAAAATGAGACATGGCGATCTCTCCCACCGTCAAAAGCAGCCCCTGGCGCCAAGTTCTACGCCAATCGAGCTATGGCTTATTACCAGTAGACTGCTGCTTCCCATGTTGTGCCCACGCCTTAAGACGACGCTGGAGTGTCCTCTCCAGTGGAGCTACAAAGCCTGGGCAGTCTAGAATGGAGAATCAGCTGTTGCCCATGCAGCAGATCCCCCCCCCCCCCTCCATGCAGCTGGTGGACCCAAGGGAACGACAAAGAGCCATATCTTAGCTTTGAGCTGTTAGTACATCATGGAGGGAAAGACCACTATAATATTTATAACTGATTGATCGATTGTGGATTTTTGGCACACCAGCACTGTAAGGCTATATATTATCTGTAAAAAGGTTGTATAACAAATATTAATTTGTATATGAAAAATGGTTCAGTATCAGATAGCAATAAAAATACAAAAGCAAAACAATGAGATGGTGAGGATAATGTATGAAGGTTCCTGATTAGTATGGGATGTAAATGGTGTGTATGAAGGTAGGTAGTAAAAGATAAATTAGGGTGATGAACAGCACACCTGTTGGCACATACTACCAAATATTGGGTTCAGGGTAAAATATAATGGATTAATAATTTGAGCTATTGTGAGTGATGAGCACATTAACCTGGAAAAAATATGAATAAATGTTTGATGAAAATTGGTTGATTTTCTTAACTGTTTGAGGAAACAGTTTGATAACCAGCTCCGCTTGACTCAATATAAGATTTATAAGATAACTTGCTTAAAAATCTTGTTCTCACTATTGACTCTGAATGGATGGCTACATCAGTTTGGGATTTTCGCTAAAATACTTTTTATGATCTCTAGTTTGTTCTAAATGAAGATATTTCCAATCAGTATGTTTGCCATTACAGCTGTGTTTAAAATTTTGTAATTATTATACTCTCCTATTGAATATGTAGGTGATCTTGGACGTTGCTGTCAGTGTTACTGTTTGAGAAAATGCATTATGGTTTTGGTTAAAATTTGTTGTTTTCTTAAATTTCTTCAGCCCAGTGGGAGATTTCTTTGTTTCCAAATTGAACATTATGAAGCTAAGATAATTCATTCTATGATACTGTTTATGCAACCTTTTGATCTAGGGGTCAAAGTCACATATCTTGCAGCAACACTTTGATCATTTAGGATCAATATGTCAATCTGTTTACTTTCCTTTTTCCACTCCCTCTGTTTAGTGTGGGTTAGTTTATTAGTGCAGTTGGATAGAAACTAATGTGAACCAATGTGTAGTTTTTAGTAGGACTGTTTCTATTCATGTATTGATGGCATGATCTGATTTTCACTCAGTTCAAGATATTTGTACATAAATTTTATTTTTGAAGAACAAAACTAGCTAGCAGACTTAGAAGTAATCCATTTGTCTGTCATTATATGGCATTAAGAAAATAATTTTTATTTTTCAGGATTTATTGAGCTGTTTATGAAATCCTATTAGTATGGAGAGTGACAGCAGTGATGATGAACTGTATGATACCGCAGACGACAGTGAGTCTGATGATCAGGTTCATCAGATGAGCTTTCACAATGAACTCAATTCCAGCTCTGAGTCATCTGATGAAGTGAGTGGCCAGAAGTCCATGCGAGGAATCTTCAAATTTGGAAAGCTTAGTTCTAGCAAAGTTTCAGGAAAGGAAAATGTGGAGTTTCAGGTAGGAAAAGTTAAGGAAGAAATGGCTTCAGAAGGAGATGAAGATGTTAATCTACAAACATTGGAGCTGCCTTCAGATCAGAGTGGAGAAACAGGTTTGCATTCTTCCATCACAGACAATTCAGCCAAAGATGGAAGAGATTCACCTGTTAGCACTGAAGACCTAAAAAAGCAAGAGGTAGACCCTATTGACATTGGAGATGATTCAGATATGAAAGCAGATGAGACACTTGATACAGCTGAAACAATGGAAGCAAAAGAGACCTTAATGGATAATATGAATAGTTCTCACATGTCACCATCTCTTATGAGAGGTTTAGAGGGTATTGATAATGCAAATAATACAGATAAGACATACCAGATAGATGATTCCCAATCCATCAGTGCAAGTTTTGTCGTCCTGGATCCTGAATCCACTTCAACCCTGTTGTTTGTTGCAAATGATCAGATGGGAGAGAGAGAAAAGAATTTCCAAGAACCTACTCAGATTCCTTCATCTGAAGGTTTGGAGCAGTCTTTTGAAATTTTTGATGAATCATTTGGTGAGTCTGGTCCTATCTATGAAAATATTGAGAATATGAAGGTGACTCCAACAAACTCTAAAGACACCAACATGACATCAATATCCATTCCGGGAAACTCTGCAAAGGAAGCTTTTATGCACTTGTCCCAACCAAAATCTGTAGAATTCCACGAGGAAAGTGTGAAAAAACTACCACCTCCTGTTGCACCCAAACCACTCATAGTTAAGCAGAAGCAAGGACTAAATGGAAGTCAGATTCAGTCAATTATGGAAGATGAAGCTTCAAATAAAACAGGTGAAGAACAATGTCTTAAGGAAATTGAACAGAAACTGATGATAAGACAATCACTTGAAATTAAAGAAAGTACACACAAGTCAAGCCAGCTTGAGATGGATATGATAAATATAATCAAACAGGAAAAAACTGAATCTGCTGTTGAAGGAAATAGTTTGCCAATGGAATCATTTTCAATCATTGTATGTGAAGAAAATAAAACTATCTCTGTGGGTGATGCAGATGAGACTGCTGATACTGAGCAAAGACCTCAAAAGGACATCAAGATTGATGACATAGAACAATTGTCTCAAAATGAAAAGCAGACAGGTGTTTCTGTTCAACAGACACTGATTGAGACCAATGTAAATGAGATTGAGCAAACACCTCAAGAGCATGCAAATGTGGATGATGCTGACCAAAAATCTCTAAAGGATACACAGGTTGATAAAACCCAAGGAAGACTTCTGAAGAATACCAAGATAGAGACTGCTGAAGAAAGTCCTCTAGATAGTAAGGATGATGCTGAACAAAAGTCTCAAACAGATATTCATGTTGGCTATTCTGAACATGAGGAACCAATTAAGAAAATGTCAGATTTGGTGATGATGTTTGAAAGTACAGTTCAAGATCAAAATAAGCCAAAGACTGAGCTTCCACCTATGCCAAAGAGACGTGGTAATATAATGTTGAAGCCACATAAGCAGTCCTCAGCAGAGTCAAAATCACTGAACCAGTCTAACACTGAAGAGTCCCAAATGAAGCAATCCAATGTTCCAAAAACAAAACAGGATGATTATAATGAAAATAGATCTCCAAAAGAAATGGGTATAATCTTGCCTCCTTTGCCCCAAAAGAATCAAGTGATAACAGAGTCTGTGAAACCAGAAAATCGAGAGAATGACTCTCATGAAGATTCAGCACCACCCACTCCACCACCGAAAGGCAGTGCTGTAATGGAGTCTTTAAAACATGTTAGACTAGAGAGAGAAATGTTGAAGTCACCTGAGCTAACTTGTCCACCAAAACCTCCACCAAAGAGTCTGGCATTGATGAAGACATACAACATGGATGTAGCTTCTGAGCCATCAGTTGCACAATCAACACCACCGCTACCTCCAAAGAGGTCAAATCAATCAACAAGTAAAAGTACACAGAACATGCACTCTTCAATCTCTGGTCAGCTTCATGACCAACAAGAACAAAATTTACAAGTTCAACCAGATAGACCATATTCGCAAACGTTGAATCTACCAGAAGATATGTCAGGAGCCCAGAGTAGCACTAGATTTTTTACACCACAGGGATTACAGGGTGATGTGCAGATCCCAGCTACATCTGATGGTCAACAGAACTTGACATATGGTATGAATGGACAACCAATCTTGAGTACAGGGGCCAGTTGGCAACAAATAAGGCATCCAGTACACCCTGGACAACCACCTTGGGTTCCTCAGCCTTGGGGACATCCACACATGCCAATGGGTTCACATGGACCCAATGAACAATATTGGCATCGTTGGCCTTTTCATCCTAGTTATGGCCACCAGTTTCCACCAGGCATGCAACAAAATTTTCCAAGGATGAATGTTGGAGGAATTTTCAACAGACCACCATATGTTTTATCTCAAGAACCTCCAAGTGGACAGGCATATAAGACAACTGAAGATCAAAATCAACATCTCCAACAAGAACAAAAGCAACAGCAGCAACAACAACATCAACAGAAGCAGCAACTTCAACAACATCAGCCAAGAGTACATGTTCCAGAAGGAGAGACTTCAGGCCATGTCAAACATCCAGAGCCCAACAGAAAACAGGATAAACAACAAAATGAGGAGAATAAAGAAATAGAGAAAGCAAAGGATGAACCAGTAAAAACAACTCCAAAACCCAAAAAAACATCCAAGACCTCTGGGCCACCAAAAGTTTCAACAGATGGAAAAACAAACGTGAATGCTAATTCTAAAGAGGACAAAGAAAGGAAAGATGTTACATCTCCACAAAGATCTGGTCAGAATGTTGTCAAAAGTAGTCCCCAACCTGCCATGAGAAACAAAGAACAAAAACAGGAGAAAGGTAAATGTCTAAACCCCCCAGAAACTGTAATCGACTTTACCTGCCTTAAATGTAAATATTTAGCTTTTGAAATGTGGGTACTCTGAGGGTTTCATATCCATAGTTTCTTTCATTTTCTCAAATGTTAAAGCATGATGTATGCTTTCAAAGAGTGATGATATGTTTTCTTTATTCATGTAGTAACCGAATGACTAAAATCTGGAGTTTTGAAATTTAGTAATTTGTCATGATAATAATTCATTGATATTTTTCTCTCAAAAAGTTCAGTTTAAAAACAAGCATCATCCTAGCCAATTACATCAGCTGTAAGAGTTTAGGTAATTGTCACATGGCCAATTACATTAGCTGTGAATGTTTAGGTAATTGTCACATGGCCAATTACATTAGCTGTGAAAGTTTAGGTAATTATCACATGGTCAATTACATTAGCTGTGAAAGTTCAGGTAATCATGACATGCCCATACATTAGCATTACAATTAATTTCTTGCCTTTAGACATATCTCATGAAATTAACATTGCTTTATATAATTAATAAAGATAGATAATAGTGGTTTAGGGCAAAAATCTTGATGGCACAAATTTGATATGTTAATTCTTTTCTTTAAACATGAAAATATTTAAATGATATAAACATGTTTCGCAACACCAAGAAAAATACAAATTAATTTCTTTTATATATTTTCAGGAGCAAAATCAGAAGAGGTAAACATTTGTTTGCATGACTTTGTCATTAATTCAATCTGTAATTAAAAATAATATGCAGAATTATTTCTGTTCTCAAAATGAAATATTCAGTGTTGTGAAATAAACTCTCAGAAAAACTTGTTCTTTTCACAGCTAAAAAATGTCTTGCAAATTTTTGGTCTTTCTTTTTTAGAACTGTTCTTTTCTGAAGAATTTGATATCAGTATTACACACCATGTATAATTGTACCTTAAACGGTGTCAGGCATGGGTTTATAGCAGAACATTATGTTCATCAATGATAACAAGTGATCAAGTATTGATATCTCTATTCGAAAGATACCTCATGAATTACAAAACGATCTCTGAATTCTATGTTCATCAATGATACAAATAATCAGGTATGGATAAAAAATATCTCATAAAGTGACAAAAGTCCTCTGAATTCTAGATTGCCTCAAAACCAGGCTACATTATGGTAATTGGTTTGAGTGAAACTACAAGTGATGACAATCTGTTGAATTTTATGGAGGGAAAATCAAGTGCTAGCGTGAAGGAAATTGTTTATGGCCCTAGAAGAGAAAATGCTGTTGTTATCTTTGAGGGAAAACCAGGTATGATTTTCAATAATAAATGAAGTATGAGATTTTAGAAAGTATGGATTATTGATTTAAATTTCTTCCATTTGTTACCTTTTTGTTTCTTTTTCATAAATATTAAGTAACATGTTTTGTAAGTAATGAAATAAATAATTATCTAGATATCAGTCAGAAATTTTGCAAATTTGTTAAACATTGATTGAATTTTCTTTACATTCTGATCAGCTTTATTTTAATTTATATTTATAAATTTCTGCAGTATATATTATCATATAAGAGTTTCTTACATGTTTAACATTTCAGATTTTATTGAACTTATTTCTAAAGCCTGAAGTATGTGTGTTACCATATATACTCACTTATAAGCCAGGGCCAACTGCAAACAGTATATTAGGCCCTGATATGACATCATATAGTGACCTGGCAAATTAAGGTCCATACTGTTCAGCTGATTCTAGCAGCAGATCTAGGTCTGTGCAATTTGTCCACATGGTATATATATTTGTATCCATCCTTCTTTCTATCTTTTTTTCTACTAATCCATCCATCAGTCTTTCTGTGTATTCCCATAGTTTAATATTTGGATAGATATGGGTATTTATTATGAAGATGATAATGGATTAAATAATGTAAAACAGATTTTGTTTATTGATATGTTTTGTTACAGATCAAGAAAATCTTCAAAGTAAAGTATCCAAGAAACCACTTGATGGTAAAGTCATAAAGGTGTTCAATATGCCTCCGCCCACAAGCATTATCGTGTCTACAAACAATCCAAAAGAATTCAGCAGAGACACATTGACTTTTCATTTTGAATCTAAAAAGTATGGTGGTGCAGAATTAGTTGAAGAGGGAATAAATTTAACCGAAGATGGGTGCTACATCATGACTTTTACAGACAGTGATGGTAAGTAATGTTGATGGTTGATAATAATTACTGCATTCATTTGTATGCTTAACTTGCACCCTGCTGTAAACGGTATACTAAAATTTGTAGTCATAATCAACTGACCGATTTGCCATCATATTCCATAGGACACATTTGCTATTATGGTCCATGGACAGATCTGCCATCATAAAATACAGACAGATATGTAATCACATTATGTGGATAGTTCTGCTGTTGTGATCCACTGACAGATCTCATTTAATCTGCTGACAGATCTGATATATAATCCACTGAGGGATCTGCTATATAATCCACTTATGGATCTGATGTTTAATCCACTGACAAATCTGATGTAGTATCTACTGACATATATCATGTATAATATACCAACAGATCTGATGTATAATCAATCTACTGACAGATCTGACATATAATCCACTGATGGATCTGATGTATAATCGATGTATGGATCTGATGTTTAATCCACTGACAAATCTGATGAATAATCTACTGACAGATATCATGTATAATCTACTGACTGATCTGATGTATAATATACTGTCATATATCATGTATACTGCCATATATCATGTATAATCCACTGACAAATCTGATGTATAATCTACTGACAGATCTGATGTATAATCCACTGAGAAATCTGATATATAATCTACTGACAAATCTGATATATAATCTAATGACAGATCTGATATATAATCTACTGACAGATCTGATGTATAATCTACTGACAGATCTGATGTTTAATCTAATGACAGATCTGATATATAATCTAATGACAGATCTGATGTATAATCTACTGACATATCTGATGTATAATCTACTGACAGATCTGATGTTTAATCTAATGGCAGATCTGATGTTTAATCTACTGACAGATCTGATGTTTAATCTACTGACAGATCTGATGTATAATCTAGTGACAGATTTGATGTTTAATCTACTGACATATATCATGTATAATCCACTGAGAAACCTGATTTAAAATCTACTGACAGATCTGATGTATAATCTACTGACAAATCTGATATATAATCTAAGGACAGATCTGATGTATAATCTACTGATAAATCTGATGTTTAATCTAATGACAGATCTGATGTATAATCTACTGACAGATTGATAAATCTGCAGTCACAATCTGCTGGCAGATTTGAGATGTTTAGTACTTTACATTTCAGGTGAATAATGTGGACCTTGATCTACCAGCACATTATATGATCACCAATCTAAGTCATTTTTCTAGGCAGAAGACATTGTTTAACTCTAAATATGACTTCATCATATTTAAGAAAATTTAATTTTAATACCTGCTACTTCATAATATTTATCAGGGCTTCTGAATTTCCCTTTGAGTTTTGTTCCATCTGATCAGAATTTTTTTCATGATTGAAAGGTTAATTGATTCCTTCTGACTCGAACACTACTGGTTTTAAAGTGTAGAATATTAACTCACTCAGACAACTACATGTTTTAAAGTGTAGAATAATAACTGACTCAGACACTACATGTTTTAAAGTGTAGAATAAAAACTGACTCAGACACTACTTGTTTTAAAGTGTAGAATAATAACTGATTCAGACACTACTTGTTTTAAAGTGTAGAATAATAACTGACTCAGACACTACTTGTTTTAAAGTGTAGAATAATAACTGACTCAGACATTACATGTTTTAAAGTGTAGAATAATAACTGACTCAGACACTACTTGTTTTAAAGTGTAGAATAATAACTGACTCAGACACTACTTGTTTTAAAGTGTAGAATAATAACTGACTCAGACACTACTTGTTTTAAAGTGTAGAATAATAACTGACTCAGACATTACATGTTTTAAAGTGTAGAATAATAACTGACTCAGACACTACTTGTTTTAAAGTGTAGAATAATAACTGACTCAGACACTACTTGTATTAAAGTGTAGAATAATAACTGACTCAGACATTACATGTTTTAAAGTGTAGAATAATAACTGACTCAGACACTACTTGTTTTAAAGTGTAGAATAATAACTGACTCAGACACTACTTGTTTTAAAGTGTAGAATAATAACTGACTCAGACACTACTTGTATTAAAGTGTAGAATAATAACTGACTCAGACATTACATGTTTTAAAGTGTAGAATAATAACTGACTCAGACACTATTTGTTTTAAAGTGTAGAATAATAACTGACTCAGACACTACATGTTTTAAAGTGTAGAATAATAACTGACTCAAACACTACTTGTTTTAAAATGTAGAATAATAACTGACTCAGACACTTCTTGTTTTAAAATGGAGAATAATAACTGACTCAGACACTACTTGTTTTAAAGTGTAGAATAATAACTGACTCAGACACTTCTTGTTTTAAAATGTAGAATAATAACTGACTCAGACACTAACACTACATGTTTTAAAGTGTAGAATAATAACTGACTCAGACACTACTTGTTTTAAAATGTAGAATAATAACTGACTCAGATACTACATGTTTTAAAGTGTAGAATAATAACTGACTCAGACACTTCTTGTTTTAAAGTGTAGAATAATAACTGACTCAGACACTACATGTTTTAAAGTGTAGAATAATAACTGACTCAGACATTACATGTTTTAAAGTGTAGAATAATAACCGACTCAGACACTATTTGTTTTAAAGTGTAGAATAATAACTGACTCAGACACTTCTTGTTTTAAAGTGTAGAATAATAACCGACTCAGACACTACTTGTTTTAAAGTGTAGAATAATAACTGACTCAGACAATTCTTGTTTTGAAGTGTAGAATAATAACTGACTCAGACACTACTTGTTTTAAAATGTAGAATAATAACTGACTCAGACACTACTTGTTTTAAAATGTAGAATAATAACTGACTCAGACACTTCTTATTTTAAAATGGAGAATAATAACTGACTCAGACACTACTTGTTTTAAAGAGTAGAATAATAACTGACTCAGACAATTCTTGTTTTAAAGTGTAGAATAATAACTGACTCAGACTACATGTTTTAAAGTGTAGAATAATAACTGACTCAGACACTACTTGTTTTAAAGTGTAGAATAATAACTGACTCAGACACTACTTGTTTTAAAGTGTAGAATAATAACTGACTCAGGCACTACTTGTATTAAAGTGTAGAATAATAACCGACTCAGACACTATTTGTTTTAAAGTGTAGAATAATAACCGACTCAGACACTATTTGTTTTAAAGTGTAGAATAATAACCGACTCAGACACTATTTGTTTTAAAGTGTAGAATAATAACCGACTCAGACACTTCTTGTTTTAAAGTGTAGAATAATAACTGACTCAGACACTAACACTACATGTTTTAAAGTGTAGAATAATAACTGACTCAGACACTACTTGTTTTAAAATGTAGAATAATAACTGACTCAGATACTACATGTTTTAAAGTGTAGAATAATAACTGACTCAGACACTTTTTGTTTTAAAGTGTAGAATAATAACTGACTCAGACACTACATGTTTTAAAGTGTAGAATAATAACTGACTCAGACATTACATGTTTTAAAGTGTAGAATAATAACCGACTCAGACACTATTTGTTTTAAAGTGTAGAATAATAACTGACTCAGACACTTCTTGTTTTAAAGTGTAGAATAATAACCGACTCAGACACTACTTGTTTTAAAGTGTAGAATAATAACTGACTCAGACAATTCTTGTTTTGAAGTGTAGAATAATAACTGACTCAGACACTACTTGTTTTGAAATGTAGAATAATAACTGACTCAGACACTACTTGTTTTAAAATGTAGAATAATAACTGACTCAGACACTTCTTGTTTTAAAATGGAGAATAATAACTGACTCAGACACTACTTGTTTTAAAGAGTAGAATAATAACTGACTCAGACAATTCTTGTTTTAAAGTGTAGAATAATAACTGACTCAGACACTACATGTTTTAAAGTGTAGAATAATAACTGACTCAGACACTACTTGTTTTAAAGTGTAGAATAATAACTGACTCAGACACTACTTGTTTTAAAGTGTAGAATAATAACTGACTCAGGCACTACTTGTATTAAAGTGTAGAATAATAACCGACTCAGACACTATTTGTTTTAAAGTGTAGAATAATAACTGACTCAGACACTATTTGTTTTAAAGTGTAGAATAATAACCGACTCAGACACTATTTGTTTTAAAGTGTAGAATAATAACCGACTCAGACACTTCTTGTTTTAAAGTGTAGAATAATAACTGACTCAGACACTAACACTACATGTTTTAAAGTATGGCATATGAACTAAGCTGAATTTGGAAATCAGACATTAAATAGCAGAAAATTTTGAGAGGGTAGTAATGACACCAACATGTAATCAGGATAGTTTAATGAAGAATGTTTTGGAAAGAAAGAAAAAAACGGAATTCAGCAAATCACACCTTTGTCTTTTTATGGTGCTTGAGGATATGCTTGAAATCATAACCATGATCATCTCAGCATAGGAATCAATAATTGTATACTTTTGTACCTAGTTTACTTTTTCCAGCTTGATTGCTTGTACAGTCATAGTGTTACATTTACATGCAGCCTGTCATAGGTTTTGTCACTTTGACTTTTTATACTTTAGCAATCATGTACATCTTGTATATTTAGGGACATTTATTGGACCCTGTTAATTGTGTGGTTATAACATTTTGCACCTGCATACATCCTGAAGACTACTACATCAATATATCATAAGCAGGTCACCATGACCTACTTTGTATGCCTCAATGATTATGCACACTGTTTTCTCATATTTAAATAGGTCTCTTTGTATATTCCAGAGATTTTGTATACATATATCGTAAAGAGTACTTTACTAATATATCGTAAAGGGTACTTTGCTAATATATCATAAAGAGTACGTTGCTAATATATCGTAAAGAGTACTTTGCTAATATATCGTAAAGAGTACTTTGCTAATATATCATAAAGAGTACGTAGCTAATATATCGTAAAGGGTACTTTGCTAATATATTGTAAAGAGTACTTTGCTATTATATCGTAAAGAGCACTTTGCTAATATATCATAAAGAATACTTAGCTAATATATCCTAAAGAGTACTTTGCTAATATATCATAAAGAGTTCTTTGCTAATATATCATAAAGAGTACTTTGCTAATATATCATAAAGGATACTTTGCTAATATATCATAAAGGATACTTTGCTAATATATCGTAAAGGGTACTTTGCTAATATATCATAAAGGATACTTTGCTAATATATCGTAAAGAGTTTTTTGCTAATATATCATAAAGGGTACTTTGCTAATATATCGTAAAGAGTTTTTTGCTAATATATCATAAAGAGTACTTTGCTAATATATCGTAAAGAGTTTTTTGCTAATATATCATAAAGAGGTCATTGTAACCTACTTTATATTTGTGCTCCACTGATCATGTGCACTCTGTATATTTATGCTTGGGTTTCTTGTACCCTATTTATTGTAGAGTCATAAATACATTTGCCTATATATTGAAGAGCACTATGCCACTATAATAATATAAGTTTACTTTAACCTGATCCTACTTTTTGAACTCCACTGACCAGTCACATCTTTTGATACTCCCATTTAACCCCATGTGCACTAAGTTATAGCATTCTCCATTCATCAGTTAGTGTTTATTTTACTGGTTCATAACTTTGTCATTGCTGGAGAGACTTTCATGAAACCTTACCCAAGTATACATCATGTCTATGCATTATGTCACATACCATAATAATTTGAGTTGTAAAGAAATTAACAATACACTAAGGCACAATATATCAGTAGTTAACTGTGCGTAAGCTGACAGTATAAAGCTTATAGGTTAGCTGGCAAAATCGTGTGCCTTAATGATTCTAAAATTAAAAAGCAAGGAAGATCAGATTTAGACACGCGTATGTTTTTTAGTTTGCCTCCAAAAGTACAAATATGGGGAGGCATCTTACATTCTATGGTGCCCCAGGCTGTGTATGGACTGGCTCCTAATGTGCTAATAGTATCAACCACAGTTAATATTCCATCAGAATAACTCTTGAAAACAACATTCATTAACATTAAGGCCAAAGATCTCTTCAAGAAGATAAGCATCTGCAACTACATTGTGGATGAAGGCTTACCTTTGTGCATTGGCCCAAAATTTACCAGTCTTAGAGCTCAAGAACTTGCAAGAGATTCCAAAATTTTTTCAGAACTGTCTTTGATACAAGCATTTATCAAGAGATATAATATAGTACATGTATAATGACATAATACCTATAGTCTTGTACATAAATGAACAGTTTTCAAGTCAATAAATAGTAATAATAGTTGATAATCTTTTTTGAAGATTTTGAAAGTGTTGTGTATCATTTCATTTACTTGTGAAATTGTGCACTTACATGTGCCCAACAGATGCACGGAAAATTTTCAGCATTTTGGGGTGGGGATGTTGGTTCTATCCCTGTAAATGGTATGTTAGGAACTATAACCACTTGAACTGCCTCACAATTAAGATTGGGGCAACTTGGAAATAAGCACTACGCAACTTACATACTTTTGTAAAGCATAATTTATTATCTGCGGGAGATATTTTAACCAAGTTTTGGCAACATATATATCATGACTAGACAGTGTATTGCATTATGAAACAAGGCCTTATTCCTCATGGGGAAGGTCAAAGCAAGGGAAAATAATTCTTTCCTTGTCTAAATTATGATTTTGAAACACTGAAGATGTTTTAATGAAACTTGAACCAGTTATATATCATAATTAGTGTGTCACAAGCTACAACTATAAGAGCATTGTCATGGCAAGGGAAAATATAAATCGGTGTGTTGTGTCCATATATGGGTAAAACATTTCCATTTTTTTTTTCTTCAAACTTTTTTTTCTTCAGGACACAATTTGAGTTGGGAAGAATGTAACAATACACTAAGGTACAATATATCAGTAGTTAATATTGTAATAAGCTGACAATATAAAGCTTATACGATAGCTGGCACAACTTTTCAATCAGTGAAATTATTTTTAATGAACGTTTAGCTTGTATATCTTGAATTAGCAGTGTCACATGTATTCACAGTCTTACCACCTGTATCAAGTTCAAGGTAACACTTATATTATACTACTCAATAGCCTGTTTCCTTTTTCAGGCTGTCACTTATATTTTGATGAAATATTAACTTAGTTTCATGTTGTTGAGCTCAGTTTCTTGGACTCAGTTGGATATAAGTATATAGTGGAGTGAAATTTGCTCTTTTCTTACAGCTTTATTGTTTTTTATGCTGTTTCTTTAAAGTGTGAAGTTTAATAAAATTGAGTAATATTGTAAATCATGACACTGCTTTCACTTATTTCAGCCATAGAACGAGTGTGTGCCGTGCAGCATAAAGTAGAAAACATCCCACTGAATGTTTCTCCATATTACCAATTCAAGGAATGGACGGCTTGGAACACTGTCATTCATGGAATTAATATCCCAGAACCATTTACACACAAAGTGGATCCTGTAATTGCAACATATCTGCTATCATATCATAGAGCTATGAAAGCAGTGCAGGTGGCCATGATGGAAATACATACTGGGATTGAGCTTCAAAAGGATGCTGTGGTTCTAAGTTGTCTTTTGAATCTGGAGGTCAAAGATTGCAGAAAGCTTGTGATCTCATGGAGGAAAGATGCGGAAGAGAAATGGAACAAGTGTTTATCAAGCACATTTCTAATTGAAAAAATATCCAACCTGTCAAACATCTGGAAAGATTTAATAGATTTTGTTAAATCCTTGATTGAGGGTAAAGATATCATGCTGGTGGAGGAAATATTTGAAGATTACATACAGGTGATTGGGTTTTATGATGAAGTAAAAACCACCCATGTAGAAGCAATGAAGAAAAAAGAGAAACTTGAACGCATAATAAGGGTGGCAAAAGAAACAATGCCTTTAAAGTCTGCAGCAAAGAAACGTTTGCTTGACAGGGATGGAATCTTTCAGAAGCTTAGAGGTCAGTTCTCTGACTTTGATGTACATTTTGAACAGTCATCTGAAGAAATTGTATTGAGTGGTGTTGTAGAGGACAGAAATAATGCAAAATTGCTGATTTTTGAAGAACTCAGAAAATTTGATGAACCTTTTGAAATCAGCGATTCCACAGACCATTTCTATCAGTTCATTAAAGAAGGTGCCCCAAAAAATTACATTATTAAAGAGATGGAAACAGATGGCTTGATTGTTGATTGGGATGTTAGCACTGACAAACCTCATGTGTTTGTCTACTGTATTCCAGCACACAGTGCAAAACATGCTGCAACCCACATGAAGAAAATGGTCAAGGAGGTAAACATCCCATTGTCACAAGCATCACAGCTCTTTGTTACCACAGAAGACTGGAAAACGTATCAAGCTGAAACAGAGTCAAGATGTGATGGATTGGTCCATATTGTTGTTACAAATGATCTAAGAAACATCATCTGGATTAGCATGGAAGGTCTTTATGCAGACATCTTACAAGAACTTAAAGATTTCATAAAAAAGAACACAGTTATTGAAGAGATGATCCAGTGTAATCCAGTTATCAAGAAATTCATGCAGACTTTCTGGGAACGAAAGGATTACAAGGAAATAGAGGAGAAGAGTGGAGATAAGCATCTTCAGTTAACTTTGAAAGGTTAGTTTTACATCATTGTTGATGATATAAGGGTGATTGCTTGTGAAATGTCAGAATATGTAACAAATACTTTTAAGTATCATACTTAAGCATCATTAAATTTTCATGACAACTGTAAATTAAGCATTTAATATTTTTTCATAAACTAACTTCAAGTCATTATTTGATTGTAATCTACTTTTTAAGTGATATTTGAGTAAATTTTGTTTTCCTCACTAAATTTGAAGATATGTGTAGACCAGCTATTGAGTTGCAATATATTTACATGATAGAGACTGGTAGAGGGCAATGAATTTAATGATATGTTTTTTATGTGCCTGATTATCATTTAAAAGATCCTCAGATACACAAAAATCTAATAATGTATCAATTTACAATTATTTCAAATGGGTTCATTAAGTGCTAATTTTCATATTTACTGGCAAATGCAAGAATTTTCTCATTTGCATAACATTTACTCTCCCTGGTATATTGATATACTGCCACATCATGTTTATGTATATTGACACTGCTATATCATGTTGAGGTATTTTAATACACTGCAATACCCATTTGTGTATTGATACACTGATGTATCCTGTTTATTCATATTATTACACTACCATATCATGTTGATGTATATTGATACACTGCAAGATCTTGTTCATGTATACTGATACACTTCAAGATCATGTTGTATATTGATTTACTGCACAATCATGTTGATGTATATGTATACACTGCCATATTCTGTTTATGTATATTTCAAAATACTTGGAAATTTTATCAGTGCTAGATTTTAATTACATTTCTGTGGCAAATATCTGCAATTTCTTCCCACATTCCATAAATCGTCCAAATTGTTCCTTCAATACTGTTAGGAGAAGGCTTGTGGAAGGTTATGGCTAAGTATGGATGCCTTAGAAAATTAATATCCATGGTGCAGCATTTCCATGATGGCATGCAGGCACGAGTCCAGGACAATGAAGGGACATCTGAGCCATTCCTGGTAACCAATGGCATCAAGCATGGTTGTGTTCTGGCACAGACACAGTTAAGTCTGTTGTTCTCTGCCATGCTGATTAATGCTTTCATAGATGGAGATGTTGGATCAGATCAGGTACCATACAGATGTAAAACTATTCAACCACAAGGGGCATCAAGCAAAGACCAAAGTTATGACAGACATTACCAGGGAATTCTTATTTGCAGATGACTCCACCCTCAATGCTGGCCCAGAAGCTGACTTGCAATACAGCATTGACAGGTTCTCCATCTCCTGCACAAGCTTTGGTCTCACCATCAGTACCAAGAAGACTGAAGCCCTGCATTAGCCTGTCCTTGGAAAGTCTTTTGTTGAGCCAAACATCACTGTCAATGGCCAAAAATTCAACATATTGAACTGCTTCACCTACCTTGGCAGCACACTGTCACAGAGTGTCACTATTGATAATGAGGTGAACCACCACATTGCCAGGGCCAGTGCAACTTTTGGCAGACTGTGTTTCAATGTCTGGAAATTAGAAGAGGCATCAGCATCCAGACCAGCCTGAACGTTTACAGGGAAGTTGTGCTTCCCGCACCACTTTACACATGTGAAAACATGGACAGTGTACCTGGTTGAACACACCATGCCAGGAAGCTGAACCACTTTCACACCACAAGTCTCAGGAAAATTCTGAAAAAAATCAAGTGGCAGAACAAGGTTGCAGGCACTAAGGTACTCGACCAAGCAGGTCTCCACAGCATTCACACCATCTGATGCAATCCTAGCTGTGCTGGGCGGGACATGTTGTAGGCATGCCAGACTACCAGCTGCCTAAGAGACTCTTCTATGGTGAACTACAGCAAAGGACATGAATCCCATGGAGGTCAAAAGAAACACTTCAAAGACTGTCAGAAAATAAAATTGAAAGTGTTCAATATAAACCCTAATTTGTGGGAACAAACAGCAAGCTATTGAGTCAGTTGGTGTTCCTCCTTGCACAAAGACTCCAAGTTGTGCAAATCAAGCAGAATGGCAGCTGCAGAGCTGAAGAGACAAGCATGAAAAGCGAGTGCAATCCACCATCCTAGAGATGTTCCACTCATCCATTTTCCCTTATGCAGTCCAACATTCTATACAAGGATTGGTCTCATCAGCCACCTGTGCATGCCAAGAACAGAACCAGCTCCACAACACATTGGATGACTAGAGAGGTCCTCATTGACTCGATGGATTAATGAACAAACATTAATATTGATACACTGCAACATCATGATGATGTATATTGATACACTGCACGATCTTGTTGTTTATTGATACACTTCAAGATCATGTTGAGGTATATTGATACACTGCAAGATAACATTGATGTATATTGAAACTGAAGATCGTGTTGATGTATATTGATACAATGCAAGACCATGTTGATGTATATAGATACAATGCAAGATCTTGTTAATGTTTATTGATACACTGCAGGATCTTGTTGAATCTTGATATACTGCAATATCACATTATATATTGATACACTGCAAGATCTTGCTGAATCTTGATATATTGTAATATCACATTGTATATTGATACACTGCAAGATCTTGTTGAATCTTGATATACTGCAATATCACATTGTTGTATGTTGATACACTAGATCATGTTGATGTATATTGTTGGACTGCAAGATCTTGTTGATGTATATTGATACACCACAAGATCATGTGAATGTATATTGATACACTGCAAGATCATGTTGTATATTGATACACTGCAAGATTTTGTTGGGTATATATTGATGCACTGCAAGATCATATTGATGTATATGTATACATTGCCATAATCTGTTTATGTACATTTCAAAATACATGTAAGTTTCATCAGTGTTAAAATTAGTTTAATTACATTTCTGTGGCAGATATCCGCATTTCATTCCCACATTCCACACATCCTCAGAATAGACCTCTAAACTATTTGACATCTTTTGAAACAGCTGCAGAAGTAATAAGATGTTTGAGATTCAACCTCATTTTAAAGATTAACAAAGACTCATTTACAACAGTTTCTCTCTGAGTACATTGTCACAGATTTAAGATTAAAGTATAATGGCAGGTTTTCTTTTATATCACAAAAATGTCATGTGTTTTAGATAATGTCTCATGATGGCAGTTTTTGAAGTTTGACTG
The DNA here is from genome assembly GCA_029339505.1 of Unio delphinus. Lineage (NCBI taxonomy): Eukaryota > Metazoa > Mollusca > Bivalvia > Unionida > Unionidae > Unio > Unio delphinus. The sequence continues at coordinate 2,750,139 of JAQISU010000157.1, read as the reverse complement.
TTGAAAAATGCATTTTTCATATGGTTTAAATTCCCTTCCATTAGATTAAAATAAATATATTTTCTCAGTAAAAAAAATCTTCTAATCTAATTTTTACAATTCATTGTTGTTTACAGTAATGGTTTTTAAATTTGCTTACTAGAGCTCATACAAGAAAGAAATCACAACTTCTTTCATAAAGCTCCTTTTGCATTGATATATGGGTCTGTTTATCATGTCATGAAAAACTCTGATTTAATTGAATAAACCACATAAAACATATAGGTTAATGATTTTGATATTAAATTATGATATCAATTTTTAGGGGACAATTTCATGAAGCTCCTTTTGCATTGATATATGGGTCTGTTTATCATGTCATGAAAAACTAATTGAATAAACCACATAAAACATATAGGTTAATGATTTTGATATTAATTTATGATATCAATTTTTAGGGGACAAACTAATGGTGAAAGGAACTGCAGAAGGAATACTAAAAGCCAAAGAGCTTTGGAAAGAGAAAACAAGCAAGATTGTCAATAAATCACACACCTTGAAGCGAGTGGGGATCAAAGAAGTATTACTGTCCGAGGAGCAGTCAGGCATGTTAAAGGCTCTTGAAATGGAACATCGTTGTCTGATCCTGACAGAAACCTCAAATCTTTCATTGCAGATGGAAATAAACAGAGATATTGATGAAGAAAGAATGTATGACACAATAAATGGTACATTTAAATTCAGTCTAAAATTCAAGCTGTCTTTTTTCTTCTCTGGGATAACATTTTGTTGTGTGTGTGGCAAAAACTGTACAAGATATAAAATAATTCTCTAGCTAGTGGCTTTGTTGGTAAACACTTGCAATTGGTGATCATATTTAATGATAAAATACTGTTAAAATATAACAATACTGGAAGCATTGAGGAAAATAAGTGTAAATGAACAATAACCAAACACAAACATTTTCTATGTTTCTGTTGTAAACAAAAAGAAAAGCACAAAAATGCAATTATTTGATATTGTGCATTAAGTGATTTGACAGACAATTGATCTCTATGCAGCATGTTGCTATTACTGTTTTTTCCCCTTATTTTCATTTCTTAGATTAATTCTATTTATGTAGTTGCCTCTATGACCATAATTAATATTAGAGTTAAAGTAATCACAATGTTTTATTATAATGAGATAATGACATATGTTGCTTGATATATAACTAATGATATGATGGGACTTTGAAATTTGTCAGATCCTGGATTAAGTAATATTGACAAGTGACATATACATGACCGATGAGTTGAGTATGAAACTAATGTGGATAATTTATGTATCCTAATTGAATAATTGGTTGTCTGCTTGTATTATGCAGTCTGCTAATTCTACATTTAATATTTTGTTTGGGCAAGATATATACCTATTCCACAGTGGTACCTTAAGCAGATATTGTTTTGTTTCTGGATTCAAGTTGTTGCAATGAAAATTATATAACAATATTTAAATAGAGTTGATAAATAACTTTTTGCAGTTTCTGATTTGGAAACTCAAGAACCTACAAAACCAGCTGTGAACCAATCTTGGTGAAGTTTAGTGGTTAGAGTCCTATAGATAAGGCTTGACTATCATGAGAAGAGTTTAGATCATAGTTTTAGTTTTGGAGGCAAATGAAGGAGTAGAGATATTACTTACAGTGATAAGTTTATCTTCTATCTATCTAATTGGAAATTAGGCTTACACTACAGTTCTTTAATATTCTGAGTAATAAAGGAGACGTAATGCTTGCAAAGTCATTATGGAAGAATATGTATGCATGTTCATTTGATAGTCAGAAAACTACAACATATCAAAATGGTGAGTAAAAACAGAGAGACTTATTGTTTGTATTTGTTACAGCTATAATCTTTTAAGTAATAAACACCTTGCCATAAAATATATATAAAAAAACATTTTACTTTTTTAATATTTAATCAATTTATATCCTTTGTGAACTATTTTCTAATTGCAGAGTCCATGATTAAGGAAACATCCAGAAGTGTTCCATTTAAGTGTCAAAATGGCTTAACAATTTATTTGACCAAAGGTCAGCTGGCACAACAAAAGGTCAGTAGATATTACATTTGTACTGATTCTTTTTTATGTTGATTTGAGATCTTATTGTTTGGTTTCAGTATAATGAAGATAAGATAATTACTATTAAGACAAGATAACTACTATCAAGATAAGATAACTACTATCAAGATAAGATAACTACTATTAAGACAAGATAACTACTATCAAGATAAGATAACTATTATGAAGATAAGATAACTACTATCAAGTTAAGATAACTACTATTAAGACAAGATAACTACTAACAAGATAAGATAACTACTATTAAGACAAGATAACTACTATCAAGATAAGATAACTATTATGAAGATAAGATAACTACTATCAAGATAAGATAACTACTATTAAGACAAGATAACTACTAACAAGATAAGATAACTACTATCAAGTTAAGATAACTACTATTAAGACAAGATAACTACTAACAAGATAAGATAACTACTATTAAGATAAGATAACTACTATCAAGATAAGATAACTATTATGAAGATAAGATAACTACTATCAAGATAAGATAACTACTATTAAGACAAGATAACTACTAACAAGATAAGATAACTACTATCAAGTTAAGATAACTACTATTAAGACAAGATAACTACTAACAAGATAAGATAACTACTATTAAGATAAGATAACTACTATCAAGATAAGATAACTATTATGAAGATAAGATAACTACTATCAAGATAAGATAACTACTATCAAGATAAAATAACTATCAAGATAAGATAACTACTAACAAGATAAGATAACTACTATTAAGACAAGATAACTACTATCATGATAAGATAACTATTATGAAGATAAGATAACTACTATCAAGATGAGATAACTACTGTTAAGACAAGATAACTACTAACAAGATAAGATAACTACTATCAAGTTAAGATAACTACTATTAAGACAAGATAACTACTAACAAGATAAGTAACTACTATTAAGATAAGATAACTACTATCAAGATAAGATAACTATTATGAAGATAAGATAACTACTATCAAGATAAAATAACTACTATCAAGATAAGATAACTACTAACAAGATAAGATAACTACTATCAAGATAAGATAACTACTATCAGGAAAGTTAACTATTATCAAGATAAGATAACTATTATCAAGATAAGATAACTATTATGAAGATAAGATAACTACTATCAAGATAAAATAACTACTATCAAGATAAGATAACTACTAACAAGATAAGATAACTACTATCAAGATAAGATAACTACTATCAGGAAAGTTAACTACTATCAAGATAAGATAACTACTATCAAGATAAGATAACTACTAACAAGATAAGATAACTACTATCAAGATAAGATAACTACTAACAAGATAAGATAACTACTATCAAGATAAGATAACTACTATCAGGAAAGTTAACTACTATCAAGATAAGATAACTACTATCAAGATAAGATAACTACTATCAAGATAAGTTAACTATTATCAAGATAAGATAACTATTATCAAGATAAGATAACTATTATGAAGATAAGATAACTACTAACAAGATAAGATAACTACTATCAAGATAAGATAACTACTAACAAGATAAGATAACTACTATCAAGATAAGATAACTACTATCAGGAAAGTTAACTACTATCAAGATAAGATAACTACTATCAAGATAAGATAACTATTATCAAGATAAGATAACTGCTATGAAAAAAAGATAAATATTATGAAGATAAAATAACTACTAACAAGATAAGATAACTACTATCAAGATAAGATAACTATTATCAAGATAAGATAACTACTGTCAAGATAAGATAACTATTATCAAGAAAGATAACTACTATCAAGATAAGATAACTACTATTAAAGGAACAAACCTTCAACTGCTGTTAAATACAGTGTGACCCCGCTATAACGCGGTAGTTGGGAGTCTCAAAATCTGACCGCGTTATAGACCGAACCGTGTTATAAGCAACCAGGTCAGTTAGCTGAAGAAAATGATGCATGTACCCAAAAGAATTGCGGGGTGGGGTGGGGGATAGGTAATAAATGCGGGCAGTAAAATACGTCTACATTGGCACAGTTACCATCTTAAATTGATACATATAAAGGAGAAATACACCTTTAGTGAATACATATAATAGTTTACTTTATTTATAGAACCACGAATTGGTACATATACGCGAATACTGTTTATAAATACATGTTTAATGTATAGTACGAATAGAGTATTGACACCGTGTACTCGCCTGCGAGCCTCATTATATATATTGAATCCACAATACAACTTTTACAAGTGATTCCATCAAAAATATGCACACACACAGCTTTTAAAATATTCAATAATTTTGTCACAGGTCATATTGGTCGGAATTAAGTGGATAAACATAGCACACTCACGTAATGAATGACAAAGCACATTTACTTTTCAGTACGTCCCAAGTCGGTAAAAGTTCATTTGCATTTTGACAGCGGTAGCTGTCACATTTATTTAAGTTGGGTACTGACTTCCTTTGAATAAAAGCTCCTTGTTTTTATTGAAAGAGTGTAATTGGCTTTCTTTGATGATGGGTGCATGCGTTATTGAAGTCACCGCTAAAAGATAGCTTTGGAGAACCAAACAAATGCCCATTTCTTATAGTGGTGGCAACATCAAATAATTGTATTGCATGATTGAGGCGAATTTTGTTTCCATTTGCTGAGTACGTTTTCATAACAATCGGTGCGTCAAAGGTAATATGTTGTATACAATGCAAGATGTTGTATATACAAATTTAAACAGCCAACGTCACCAATTTAAAAAAAAGTCATTAGATGGTATGTTTTGCTACCAGTAAGGAAAATAAAATCGCAACTTGCGACATTGGCGAATAAACGTTTTGCACTTTTTTTTTCGTACTCTCTGCTTGGTTGTGTATATGCATGCAGTGGAAAAAAAAACAGGTCGGTTATTGTTTGTGCAACGATTGTATACAGAATTAATTGAAGACAGTCACAAAGACGACTGTCTGACTTTACTCATGGATCAGTAACAAGTAACATTTTCGATAATGTTTATTTTGGCATAACACTTGACGAATCTAGTGAAATTGTTAAATTTCAGAAGCTATTATATTCGTATTATATTCGAATTCATACTAGAACTCTTCCCCAAAATGATAATAAACGTTTTACACACTATTCCTCATACTTCAAAAAAGAAAAATACACACATGTAATCAAAATTGCAGGAACTATGCCACGATCGTATTAAATTCAAATTCTTACGCGATCTCTTCCCATAATGATAATAAACGTTTAACCCAATAATATTTTTTCAGGTGTGAATAAATATACAAAATTTCGGGAGCCAAGCGACGACCATGTTATATCCAAATTCATGTTATAGTGGAGCATGTTATAGCGGGGTTGCACTGTACTGTGTAATATATATCTTAAACATTGAATGGAATGATCAGGAAAACTTTGCCCAAATGTAGGAGACTCACAACTGTTGATAAACTTTCGAAAATTGTTCAGGGCCTTCCACTAGTTAATTTTGATGGATGGATTATTGTCAGCAAATCACAGTTCATACAAGAATATGGTACTTGATAAGTACTTAATATCTTATATTGAAAAATAATTTTTGAAAAGTTAAACAGCTTGAGAAGCAAAATATGTTTATCGATGAATGTATACCTCTCCTTCAATAACTTGCACACAGCAGTGTAAAAAAAACACAGCTCACAGTATAGGTGAGGGCATGAGTTACCAAAAGATGTGACGAAAAAAAGAATGGATGCTGTCCTCGCTAGATCTTGACGATGAAAAGACAAGGACTGGTGGGATACTTTTGATTTTTTTTAATAGGAATTTTAATATTCACTATGGAAAAAGATTGGCAATAAAATACTTTTTCTAATGAGATTGTTTGCTTTCTGTATGAATTCACTTTATTTTGAACATAGCTAACCTTCGAAAAATTGTTTAAACTATTAAAAAATATTATCTCCACCAGTGAAAATATTGTGTATTATTACATCACTGCTATTTTTATGTGCATGTGGGCATATTAAAGTGATATTGTTGATTTACAATTAAACAAGATTTCTTTGTTTTAAATAAATAAGGAAAATCAATTTGTGAAATGATCGCAGTTAGCAAGGAAACTATTAGTAAAATATTCATACCACAATTTCATTGCTTACTGCCCATCCTTGAGCAAACCTCGTAGTGTATAATGTACCGTATTTGTTAAATGAAGTATTTCATACACATACTACTCCTTTTATTTGCTTTCCTTAATCGCAGTTCCTAATTACTAGGATAAACCTCGGATTAGCGTTAAATACTTTAATAATTATAATAACAGTGTTCAGTTGATCAGTTGAAATGAGTTGATTTGACAAACTACCCAGATAGGGTTTGCATGTCTTTTAACTTGTTTTTATTCCACATCTTCTTATGGGTTTGATCCAAAAGACATGAATAATGCAATAATTTAAAGCAGGAATACTTTTATTAGATTGTAAATATACAACAAACACTTCTACAAATTGGATGACAAAACATAGTTGGCTTTTAATTAGGTTCCCAGAAATGCTCATGTATATACCTTGACATTAGATGCACGTTTCCCAGTTGTATCCAATTGGACATATTACATTTTTGATGATTACATGCAAATTGAATTAAATGATTGAACTATGTGGGTATGTGAGGAAGCTTGCCAGTACCTTCTTGTGGGTCAGTGGTCCTTTACAGGGATTTTCCCAGTTTATTCCTCCACCAATAATACTGGCTTGCATGTATAGCCTATAATCATGTGCTGAAAAATGGCATTAAACCCTACAACAACAACAACAACAACAGAAAAATGGGCACCATGAATAGAAAATTCTCCACACCACAAAACTGCATAAAAGCTCACAAGTGGTTTGTAATAAGAGTTAGTGTAGTCATTCAGTCCATAAAGGTCCCAGTTGCTGTATAATATCCCAGCAGACAATGTTTGATCACATGCTCCAAACTCAGTCATCTGATTGGTTCAACATGACAACATATCTAAATTTAGCTACTTTCTTGTTAATATATACTGGCTGTAATAAAATCATGTCTGGACAGAGAAACCATAGTAGACAAAGAGGGGCCTTTCAAGGGGCCAGAGAAGAATACATTGTGTATTACTTAAACTACATATAATTAATTAAATTAAAAGTAACATGATACTGATTATAGAAGTGATGTCTTATTGGATATATTTTGTATTACCTAATTTCAATTTTCTATTCCTTAATATATTGTTCAAACTTTGTTCAAAGTCATATCTTAAGAGAAATGAGGTGTTTTTGTAATTCTTACTTAGCAATAGAATTCCCTTTAAAGGAACACCAAAGATTAATGTTTAACCCATGTGGGGTATGGAGAGTACATGTACTGCAAAAATATTACTATTTAGCTTGCACTGTTTGAACCAGTCTAAAGACTGGTAGTTGAATACATATGGTATGTTTTTACATGCAGGTCAAATAAAGAAAGTTAAATTTCTTGTTTTTCTCTTCTTTTTTAATTTTTTTTTAAAGAAAATAAATCTGTAACACTAATACTAGCCAGACCTTGCTTTTCAAAAATTTGTCGGCTTGAGTACATACTCAACCTAAAATGTTTCCTGTTAAAATTGCATTAGTCAAATTAATGGTCAGTAAATCTCAGTTTTAAGTCTAAAAGTACCAGCATGCTTCAGAACATAGGATCAATTTTTTTTATGTATTACAGACATTTACAAATAATCAGGTTGCTAAGCTTGAACTGTGTTTTGATTCAGTGTAGACATTTGATGTAACAATGTTGAGAGTATGTGACCTGTTTTATCAGTATCATTAATGTTGGGAGTGTGTGACCTGTTTTATCAGTATCATTAATGTTGGAAGTGTGTGACCTGTTTTATCAGTATCATTGGTGCTTTAACTAGATAATTATCTCTTGCTAGAACATCTACTGACCATAATTTTTCTGTTTGATAGGTAGATGTGATTGTGTGCGCCACTTCCCCCGACCTTAACCTTAACAGTGGAGCTGCAAGTAAGTCCCTTCTTCAGCAAGGAGGTCAAGGTCTCCAGAAAGAGTGTAAAACAAAATATGATGAGGAAATAGAGGAGGGTGAGGTAGTGGACATTAATGGGGGTGACCTGCAGTGTGACAAAGTATACCTGACTGTCCTTCCAGATTGGAGGAGAAGCAACAGTGGACAAGTTAGTATGGCTGATATGTAAAACATTTCATAATTTACAATTTTACACATTTGTATAGAAAGGACAAATGTTTACAAATAATATTTTTTTAGAAATAACCAAAGATGTTCATATCTAGTCAAACCTACCTTAAAGGACACCTTGATTCAGCAACACCTAGATTCCAGCAACAACTTATCTTAAAGCCCCAATGCTGCTGTTTTTCAAAAATGTCACCATTCTTCCACTCTATCTAAAGTTTGGAAGGAAAGAAATGTTCTGTGAAATAATCAAGTTGTTAGGCTTAAAAGACTTTCCGATAATCAATTTAGATAAAGAGATACCATCTTTTGATTCATTTGTGCTGTAGAGTGACATCATGCATTCTACAAGTTCTGCTAGTAACTAATACATTAAGAACAACATTCATAGACAAATTGATTCAATAGGGAAGGGAAAGAGGTAGGTCTGCTTTTCTTAAGTGGATCTGAGAAGTATGAAATTAAATAAGTTTGTACACATATCATGAATAATGTGCTTGACATTATTTCCTTAATTTTGAGTACAATTTATTTACATTTGTAACAAATTAATCTAGATTAATATCAAAAGGATCACCCAAACCAAAATCCAAGCTCTTAATGCAAGCTGCGCAAACTGATGTCCGCAAGCTAGTATTTGGAACCTTGTGGCAAGCTTGCGCAACCCAAACCAAAATTGCAAGCATATTTTTACAAGCTTGTATTTGGAACATTGCCGCAAGCTTATTTTTGCAAGCTTGTGCAAACTGATATCTCGCAAGCTAGTATTTGGAACCTTGCGGCAAGCTTTTGCAACCCAAACCAAAATTGCAAGCTTATTTTTGCAAGCTTGTATTTGGATTATTGCTGCAAGCTTATTTTTGCAAGCTTGTATAGATTTCTTGCTACAAGCATGTGGGCTTTCAAACATCAGACATGATTGTTGTCCCCTGCCCCCCCAAAAACCTAAAAATATTAAGGGGTGGGGATGTCCTGTACTGTGTTGCAGGTTTCATCATTTTATGCTCCCAACTCTTCCAACTGCAAATGGCGTAGTTCAATTTTTTATTGCAAAGATCACAAAATGCAAGTTCTCTAGCGTTCAGTTTTCTTATGAACTGAACAACTACATTTACATCAACTTTCCATGCACTCCGGCCATTGCTAATTCCACACATTTTTAAAACCTTTTTTAAGTTTATTCAGACTTTTTTTGTCCTGGTCTGTCAGTAACTCTAGAGTATAAATGCCATGTTTTGCAAATATAAAGCTAATGAACTTCAGCTTTGTGGAAAAATCACAATTAAAATAACATTGAACATTATAAAAGTAACAACAATTTCAAACAAGTGCAGTACATGATATCAAGATTCAATTGGACTTGATGCCCTGCAAGCTGTAGCACATTTATTGATAACTTCATTGAAGCTAGCTTCGGTAAGACAGCTACTATGGCTCTCCTCCTAATTTCTTTCTAAAATGTTTCAAAACAAAAGCATATGAGTTATCCTTTGTGATTTTAATGTTTGGAAAACGTGTGCAAAATAACTCACCAGCAATACTAGTAACTAAAAGAGAAAGGTTTATTTCTAAAAGAAATTTAATAAATCTAATTTCAATCAAATTTTATTAGGGTTCTCTATGGTATTTATATATGAAACAATGTTCAGGCGGAGTTGTGTGTGATGAAACAAGAACCTGATGTTTATTAGCATTTTCATGCACCTTCGTGCCTAATAGCGAAATCACATTGCACAATTTGAAAACGTTGTTTTCTCCGTTACCATATGGCTTCATAAATCTACACAAGACGGCACAATTGTCCTTCCAGTTGTTTCCTTCTCTTTTTCTTGGAGAAAATTCTGAATATTCCTCTTTCCTATTTAACATGATTAGAAGCTGAATATTTTGAAGACAAGATACTTCGACAATGGTAACTTTTTTGCGAAATCAAATATGGCGGATAAAGACATGAATGGTAGCCTTGATTTCAAATGAACCAATCGTATTGTAGAACTGTATTCAAATAGTATACATGCGATACGTTCTATCAAAATAGAACCGAATGCATGCTCTAAACTGAAAATTCCAAAGAAATTGTTATTATTTATTTTAATTAAAAACATATTTTTTGCCCCCACAAAATGTATACCTGTATTCAGGTCCGACAGCAGCTGACCCTGTGTCAGGTATACCTCATTCTGGTACAAGTTTGATTTTCTTATATGCCTTTTTTGTGGAATTGCAAAGTTTTAAATTATGACTTACTAAATGCTGAGAAGGTTAAATGTTCCTTGACCTACCTGCATATTTAATGATTAAATAATGTAATCTTATAGTTGGAATGTAGTGGAAAACAAATCTGTTCAGCAAAAACATTATGATAAATTTCATTGTTCAAGTTTATTCATTCACTGCAAGCTTACCAATGGTTGCAGAATGTGCACCCTAGCTGCAAGCATGTGCATGAGAGTTTGATACATGCATGGTCTCAATCTTTTACAAGAATGGTAATATATGAAGAAACTTATTGCAAGCTATTTTAAATTTATTTTCTGACACATATAAGAAAACTTGTGCAAGTTAGTTTTCCTTTCTGAGGAAAAGAAATAAGCTTGCGCAAGCTAGTTTTACTTTCTGGAGCAAATAAGAAACCTTGTACAAGCTTGCGGTTATATCCAGCTAGTTTGCCTTAAGCTTGCACAAGCATGCGCAAGCATCCATGTTAGCTTATAAACATCAAATTAGCTTATCGCAAGCTGGCAAGGATGCATTTTGGTTTGGGATGCCTGACCCCATGTTAAAAGTTAGTTTTCGAGTTATCAGAACACAAGTTATTGAGGGAGTGGTGTAATTGGAGCAGGCATCATGCACATGAAATAGTATTGGTTTTAGTTTTTCTTTGTAAGACTAATACAGATATAAATGGAGGATTGTGTCATTTTTTTGTCTTCCTGTAACACTGAACAGATTTCTGAGTAGGCTCCATTTAGGAATCAATTTATTTAAAAATTTTGATTTCAATGAATTTAAATTTTTATATATTTGTATACATATATTACACTTTAGTTACCTAATAATATTTTTATGAAGACAAATGAAGTGAGAAATCAAAAAAGTATGATTACCTGCATCTGACTATTACAAATTATTGTGGTTTATGCAAAAAAATTGTCTTCATTCTATGAAACAGTTTAATGCTATTGAATTTATACTGTCTGATCTCTTGGTTGCACAAGTTGTTTTACCAGTGACAGACATGATGGAAAGATGGCACATGCTGGAAAGTTGGCTGTGTCAAAATAAGCACAGACTGATGAGCTGGAAGGTCAGCTGGGCTAAAACAACTAGTCGACCAAGATATCAGACATTACACATATATGTTTGTTATTATGCTTAATTATTATTATATAATCACATGTATAGTGGAATCCCTCAAAACTGAACACTCCAGGGACCAAATCATTTTTGGTTTCAAGAGGTTTTTGGTTCACTAAGGTTTCCACAGATTTGAAACAATATGTCTATTATGAATACTTTTGTGATGAGAGTGAAAACATTTAATTATGACAAAATATCAGTGTCTGTATCGGTGATGGCACTGTCTTTAAAAAAAAATCAACCATAATATTTTGTCACCAATTATTTAAATAAAATTTCACCATTTTCATACTACAGTACTATTCATTTATCTCAACATCCTACCAAGGTAATATTGTTGACATAAGCAAATGTTTAGATAAGGGGGGAGGCTGAAAATAAATTGAAATTTTTGATACAAGTGAAATTTTTAAGAGATGACCTGTTGTCAGTGATTAGCATTTATGCAGAGGGAAAAAAAAGGAAATTTTGATTAAATATATAAACTAGTCTGAAATAAACTTGTAAATTAACAACTTACACCCTCCCCAATGTATTAAATAGGATGTCCCACTTTTATTTACCTTGACAGCTCAATATTTTTTTTCAAAATATTGGAACTTTAATTATGTTTTAAACGACCAATGGCAGCAATCTTAAGCATAAACTTTTTTGTTGCAAACAGGAACCTTTCATGGCACAATAAATATGTTCCAATCACCATGACAAATGAAACAATGCTTTTATTTAAGTTTTGTTGCCAATTTTCTTTGATCAAAGGTCTTTGGCTTGCTTTGATGAAGGTTCATGTGTTATTGAAGGTACCGCTAAAGATGCGCTTTGAAGGACCAAACAAATGCCCTTTGGTTTCGCTGTGGCAACATCAAATAATTGTAAAACATTGTTGGAGACATTTTTGTTTCATTTGCTTAGTATATATACTGAATGATGTATGCATCAAAGGTATTCAGTCTTCTTTGAAGTTTCAGAAAAAACATTTTTTCTGGTACATTTTTTAAAAAGAATTTTTTTTTTTTGCCATTGTCTGGTAGATTGTAATCCATCCCGTTCCTGCCTTCAGAGGTGGTTATTTGTAGCTAGTCAGGTAGCTTGTCTATTTGGCTTATATTAAGCACAGAGTAAGGCCAGATATCAGCATAAACAGATTATGATATAACATTGCCGTGTTAGGGTGGTTTGTCAGTATGATCAAAGGATTTGTTTATGTAACAATGGAGTCCAGTGCAATTTTAAATCAAAGTTTTCGACTTCCTGTAATGTTGCATTTGAATTTCTCAACTCCAAGCCCAAGACTGTATACAGTTTTACATTTTTGTTACCAATAAGGAAAACAATCGCAATTTGCAATAATGGCAATGCACAGCTCTACTCTGTGTGTGTGTGTAATAATGCACACAATTAAGATAGCTATTGTTTTTAAATACATGTATTTCATGACAAATTAGCAGAACAGCAATTACATTAGTATAACAATTGCTCCACATATAAAATCAGTTCTAATATTTAAAAAAAACATGTGGACTGAGTCCTTTTTATAACTTGACAATGATACTCTGTAGTGTTGCAATTTTTTCTATGATTCACAATGTTCACAGTTTATTCACTTCTTTACATACAACAGTTGGGGGTGCTAGCTGTGACTAAAACTATGGACACCTGGCTAATGGATAGTGATTTAGAAAAATTTATAACTAACATGTACATGATCTTGTTAATACTGATTAAACTTGAATTTTTTCAATTTATGCTTCCACAATTATTTTTATTATCATTACTATTATTTTTATTATTATTATTATTATTATTATTATTATTATTATTATTATTATTATTATTATTATTATTATTCAAAAATGAGCCAACATTTAGAAAGAGTATGCTTTATCTTTGGACTGAATAAGAATTACTAGTCAGTCATATTAAACAATAGAGTTTTGTTTGAAATTTGAGATTATCTCTACCTTTTTTTGTTTCTTTTTCAAGTCTCTGAAAGATGTAATGCTTCAGTGCCTTACAAAAGCTGATGGTGGCTCAAAAAAAAGCATTGCCTTTGCTGCCATGGGAACAGGCAAGCTTCACTACCCTCATGAGGATGTGGCAAGTCTCATGTATAGTGCATGTGTTTCATATGACATCGAGCATCCAAAATCCACTTTGAAAGAGGTTCGCTTTGTCCTTTTTGACAAAGATCATGACTCCATCAAGGTAAGGAATTGAGTCATCTTTGAAAATAAAATGAAGCCTACTCATTTATCTGGACTTACTTTCTTAACTACACACATCTTTGATGAAGATTCATTCAGTATGGCATACAATTTTACTTTTAGTTATAACAGGCATAGAAATAAAATACTAATATTGGTAAACTGTGGAAAATGCATGTTTGAATAGAAATGTATTAAGTTATCCAAATACATGCAATAGATTAAAAGCTGATTACTATCATGAATTTAATGAAAATGTGTAAGATTGAAATAGGAACTACAAATTAGAGACTTAAAGATAGACTAATGAGTGGCAAGTTCACAAATTTTAAGGGATGAATAAAAAGCATGGATAGACACATGACTGGCATAACCATACCTATACAAACACAGTAAAAAGTTTTGACCCATGAGTAATATCTTAGACCATTAGCTGTTTGAGTGGCATAACCAAAGTCTGTTCAAGAACTAATAATTTATGGGGGGGAATCTAAATATATAGGATGGTTTTAATGAAGCAGTAATGTCAAGACCAGCCATTTTTAATCATTCGCTTGATTTGATTTATTGATGCAATATTTGATAAATTTATTGGAATCCCACAATCATGCATCCTTCATGTCCTCAAATTTGAGTTTGGTAGAAAATGTTATTTTCTCCAAAACCATGAAAAATTATACAGATGAACATAATAATAATAATAATAATAATAATAATAATAATAATAATAATTTTATTTAAAGAGGTTCACTCATTTACTAGAAACTTATCCCCTCTCAGGCCATCTATTATGCTAGTTCTGACTGACATAATGTGCAAACAACTGGTACTTATGCAAATGACATAATTTTTTGTGTGTTTTTAATCCGCCTTTCTATAACATCCATGACAATAGAAGGAAAGACAAAACTGAACATTAAATTAACTATGTGACATAATATCTGTTAGTTCACAAAATAAAATGACTGATTTATTTTATATAGAGCAGTTTTCTTCATACTTTTTGTTGCTGTGACCGTATGTGACAGTGTACAAATCAAATGTTGCTAATTTTAATTTCTTAACAGTTGCTTCCCCTTTGTACATCGAATAAGGTACATGTATATTTATCCAAAAGGCAACAACCCATAAAAAAAAACAAAAGCCCACAAAATATCCAGGAACAATTGAAGATGACTTTCTTGCACTTAATCAAGATACATTGCCTTAAAGTTGTCAGCATTTTGTGGCAATGAATTTCAAATTATTGAATGAGGATACTGTAGGCTACATTTAAATTTTTCAGTTTTGGTTTAGTTGCCTTAAAGTTGTCAGCATTATGTTTGGTTTGGTTGCCTTAAAGTTGTCAGTATTTTGTGGCAATGCATTTCAAATCATTGAATGAGAATACTGTAGGCTACATATAAATTGTTCAGTGTTTGGTTTGGTTGCCTTAAAGTTGTCAGTATTTTGTGGCAATGCATTTCAAATCATTGAATGAGAATACTGTAGGCTACATATAAATTGTTCAGTGTTTGGTTTGGGGATTTCTAAATATCTGTGTGTGACTGACCATAAACAACGTTATTGATTTCTTGAAACAGTTAGGTTGTATATGTCAGCATGCCATACCTATACATTCATAAATAAGTAGTTCTTTTATGAGGGGCCCCGTGTGGTCTAAAGCACTCTTAGTTACGGATCACTGCCATCTCACCTCTGTATGTGTTGGTTCAGGTCTAAGATTTGGCTAATATAGTGATGTGAGAAAGCTTGCCAGTAGCTTCTCGTGGGTCGATGCTTCTTTCTGGGGGTTTTCCCGGGTTCTTCCTTCACCATTAATACTGGCTGCCATGTATAGCCTATTGTGTGCAGAAAAATGGCATTAAACCTTACAACAACAACAAGATCTTTCAGGAAATATATTTGATTTTGAATTTTCTGCTTTTTCAATTCACTACATTGAGTTACAAATAATGCATGATGTGGAGGAGGATTTAGTGTTGGTACATTTTTGCATTTCATTATCTTGAATGGTGAAGACATATTTGACAGATAAAGAATTAAATACTGTTTTCCTTTGCTATTTAAGATCTGTGGCCTAATGCTGCTAATGTTGAATAGTGTGGGAATTAAGGACAAGCACTTTATTAAATAGGTTTCATTGAGTTCTGTTATAGCTGTGAATTTTATTTCATTTTTGGTAGTGGCTGATGAAAATCAATTATAATGGGCATTAATATCTTTAAATACCATAGTTTTGTTTTACTTTTTTGTTCAGCATAACCCACTTGGTGTATAACATAACCCCATTCAAATATATGATACCAGATTATAGCATGAGATACTGTCATTGATAAATTAATAAATTCAGGGCTGTTGCAAGTTGGGAGGAAATGGCTCTTTAAGCAAACAACACCTTTGGTCTTCCACTCTGGAAAGATACTGCCAATTCTGCAAGCCCAACCTCCGATAGTTGGCACCACTGGTGGTCACCCATATCACCATTTTCCTTGTAAAGACCCAGGGCCCTGAGTACAATCATTTATTTTGTAAAAGAAGGGTTTAAATGGAGCAAGTGTGCTTTATTTATTATTATTTTTTGTTAATTAAGAGCAATGATTACATAATTTAATGTTACAGGCCTTCGAAAAAGAAGAGAAAAACATGTTGTGTGGAGGAGCAATACCAAGGTCTACAACATCTCCACCCAAAGGTATTGTGTAGATTTAAGAAATGCAATAAAGCATTTTTTAATTTTAATTTTTAATTTTCTAATGTTTAATTAGAGCTCAATAAAGTGCCAGTCATTTATATTTTTTAAAATCTGTTTAGGAAATAGAAGATAAATATCAGCATTTCTAAAATAGCCATACCCGTAAATGTCGTCAAATCTGTTGCATGTCACAATAATCAGGACTAAATGTTTAATGTAATATTAAAGCTCATTTCTCTGAAATTTTGCCTTTGCATTTCATTTCCTGATGAAAACTTGTGTCATAGAAAAACTGATTTTAGTGAAATGTAGAACTTAAACAGGAACCCTCATGATCTGTGAAGCAGTTACTTTAAGGGTCAAAGGTCAGTGTTAAAATAATACATTATGCATAATAAAATTGTGTCTGTGTGATTATGATTTTTAACGTAGCTTTAACAATTTTTCAGTTATATTGCTATGATGTCTGCGCTGTGGCAGTTTATAGTGATGTCTTGCACTGGGGCATCATGCCACAGACATGTAGCATGATGTCCCACCCAGTGACATAATCCTGACACCAGAACGACTAGTCCTAATACTAAACTCTAAATGCTGAGCATCTAGCAAGGCAGCTGTTAGTACTATTTTTATATGTCTTTGGTATGACTTGGCGGGGGTTCAAACCCACAACCTTTTTTGGTAGGCATGACACACAGAAAGACAAATTAGTAATTTAATTGATTAAATATAATTTGAGTAACATATGGTGCATTCTTCTCTGGCCCTTTGTTGGACCCCTCTTTGTCTACTATGGTTGCTCAGCTAGACATGACATTGTGGTCAGTATATGTTAATAAGCTAGTAACTAAATTTAGATATGCTGTCATGCTGAACTAATCAGGTGACCGAGTTGGAGCACATGATAAAACATTATGTTTGTTGTTTGAGTCAGTCATACAACAACTGGGATGCCTGTAGAAATGTGTACTTTTCAGTGACGATGATGCATTTAACTTAAAATTATCTGTGGAAAAAAACCACCCACCTCTTTTATAAAAAAAGATATTAAAAATGAACTTTTAAAATAATGTAGCCTTTATTTTAACAAGAAACAATTAAGGGGAAATTTTGAACCTGTGATATTGACAGTGATGTCACCTGTTATAATTGGAAAGAACAACATCTAAACTTGCTGTTTGTTAATTAATTTGTTAAGGTGTAGGAAACCTTGCATTCAGAAATAAACAACAACACTAGCTATGATTGGTGGATTATGTAAGAGTTGTACTTTCTATTAGGCTTTAAAAAAAAGTTTAGCCTCTTGGCAACATGTGAATTTATGCTAATTCCTATATAGATCATATTTTGTATTTTTTATGATTTTTTGAAAATGTGATACACATGACTGAAAATAAGTATGTTGTGACTAGATAACTCATACCCCTGTCTGATTCCAGCAGTTATGTCTCTTAAATGCAGTGGAGTACCTGGTTCTGTCATTGTCAAATTGACACTCTAACATTGTTCTCTATGATAATGTGTGACATGCATGCTGAAATAGGATGGAAAGTATATTTATTTCACAAAACATTAGCATTGAGGTCTGTGGAAAAACAATTGGTACCGTGATACCTTGAATAAAGAAAATCTCCACATCAGATCTTTCAAATTTGTATAAGGAAGGAGTATGGCTTTAATATAGGTTAACTTAAAATTTAGCAAGAACAAAAATGGCCAAAAAATAAAAGGTTTCCAAGATATTTACAGATGTATTTAATGGTAAGTCCTGTATCTGTAATAATAATTTATGAGAACATTACATTCAAGTGCTTGTCTTTCCATATTTTCATGATAGAACATGTACAACTCACCTGGAAGATAGTGGCAAAGAAAATACGCACTTCCAGTGCCACTGATGTTTGCAACTGCTGCACCTGTATCTTTAATTAAAACATTTCCCTCAATAACACATGTACAAAAGTTTTCAAACACATCAAAAGAAATCCCATTCCCACTAGACATTGAGATTAATTTTTAGTTTCACAGATGGCATAACGCAAGCCATATCCATGGTCTTCTTTTATGTCTCATGACATGACCTATAATAAATTTATTTTAAACGAGATTGAACTTATACAAAATAGATTCATGCATATACATATGTGTACTTTACCTATAAAAAATGTCTACATGAGTTGTGTATTTGTACATGGTGGCTACTCCATTTCATAACCCTACCTTATTTTGTTGCAAACATTTGATGAAATGTATTTTACTTAATTAAAATATGTTGGGTAAAAATGTTATGCCTAATTACAGCTTGAGGTAAAACATGTATTCCCACCCTACCTCCCAGTATGGTATGGGACTTTAAAGTAATTTCATTTAACATATCCACTTGAAATGCATGACCCCTACCAGTGCATTTAAACAGAATGCATATGCCACTTGCATTGTTTTTGTAGAAACATTTATTTTCATTGCATTTAGGACACTAGATAAAACTCCCAGTGTACAATCATAAGGAAACCTTGATAGATAATCAGTTTCATAATTATCGCATGTACAGGTATGTAGATTGATCAAAGGACAGAAAACAAGGATGAAGGATAATTTTGGGATATTATGGGACTAAAAGAACTAAACTTTCTCTTTTTTATTACAGAGCATATGTTTGGAAATATAAAGGTCTATCAAGTAATCGATGAATTAGCAAAACAAAAGGTAAGGCTAATAAAGAAATAACACAAATGTTTAATTTGAAACCAGTTAGTATGGATGCCTTGATTATAATTTTTTAAGTCATGTGAATCAGTCTTGAGTACTTGGAGTGATTATAATTTTTTAAGTCATGTGGATCAGTCTTGAGTACTTGGAGTGATTATAATTTTTTAAGTCATGTGAATAAGTCTTGAGTACTTCGAGTGATTATAATTGTTTAAGTCTTGTGAATCAGTCCTGAGTACTTCGAATGATTATCCAAAAAATATATTGTATTTAGTTGACAAAGTGTTAACATTTAATTCAGTGAAAATACTATTTGGGTTATCCATTGTGGTTTTCATTAAGGCCATTTAAAACAGTCATCATACATTTTAATCAGTTATTTGAAATCCACATTTATTTATGGAAAACATTTTGAAAATCATTATCATCATCAGGTTATAAAAATCATTTAAAGCAAATGCTTTGGTTTGTATAATAAAATAACATGAGGCCATTTCTAAAACAAAAATTCTATGTTTAATTGTACCACTTAAGGTATTTGTTCCCAGGCCTTTTTAAAGAAGGATTTGTAGATAGTATATACACTTCTGTGAATCCATCATTTAGTACTCTACTTTTTGACATCCACCAACAGACTTGTTCTCTTGTTGTAAAAATAATTAATGATCCAATACCTGAATGCATCTCAGTTATTTTTTTTGGGAGTCAATAGCAACAGTTTGAAGTAGGTTTCACAGCACCCACTTCCTGGAAAGGGTGCTAAATTGGTGGACTTTATGCAGTTCAATAGTTACAAAAACAGCAAAAATAGGCTTTTAGATGATTAACCTTAAAACAGTGTGATAGGAATTTGTAAATGGAAGCTTAGAATATTCTTTTTTTGTTGTCAAAATTGGGAGTTAATACGTGTGAATTTGGTATTGCCACCATGAAATGTGTTAATTTTTATAAAGAAATTATGTTTTGTAATATGAAAGATGCTGACATCACAGTAATATCTGGGTGCAGGTCAGTCTTCTTAAAGTCACATGCTGTAGACAACTCCAAAGATTTTACTTTTGGCTAATATGTATATTGCTCATCAATTGTGCAGAGATGCATTGGAAGATAACTTAGGACTGTTTCAATAAAACATACCTGGGAACTGGAGAAGACTTTTTTAATTTGGGGTACTCACCCATAGATGCAATATATAATTCTCTTATCATTTTAATATGAAATCGAAGTACTCTGATCAAATTTCCCTACCTGAGTACCATATATGTCTAAATGGAAGAGCCCTTACAAGTTCTAATATAAAATGTACATATTGTAGTCTCTGTTTTTTTTTTTCATTTTGGTTGGGTTGTTTTTTTCTTCAATGAGTGTGTAGAGTTCTGGGATAGTGCAACTGTCACATGTCATTGGAATTAATCAGTACAGTGTACTATCAATCAACATGTGTCAAAATTGTTATCTTAAGGAATTCACCAGTGCAAACTTATTTTTGTGATTATCAGTGCCTGCTTTTTTTGTGCAAGTCAAACTGAAACTTTATTTCACTAGGTTATGTTTGATAAACATAGTCAACTCAGATTCTACTGATGCACAAATTTGTAAGTAATGCATTTCAACTTAATTTATATTTAAATTTTTTCATCTGTTTATTGTCTTTTACTGACATCATAGGATCTTCTTGTATCAGTGAAACCTTACTGGGCATCCCCTTCTCACCTAGTTGTGTTAACCAACATTTTAGTCTCTCTCACCTATGCTGAGGTCATTGTTTTAGACCCCATTGCACTTGAGCCATCAGAGATCAGAGATGTACTGGTACATTCTTGTTGAAGTTTTAGCATTTGGTTTTTTTTATACCTTTTATGCAACATGTTATTTCTCAAGCTCTGTTCATACAAGAATCAACCAACTAAATGTTCTGCTGCTGTCTAATACATCACTCTTACAACAAGAGAAGGCCGCTGTGAACTACATTTTGGAATTTGTACTGGCCTTGGTTTCGGTTTTCATACTATCTCAAGACAAAATAGGTTTTTGCACTCAGTATACATACTGTTATATCTAGAATCATGAAACTTGGTGCAACGAGGCTTCTTGATGAGTAGAACACATTTATTACTAAAGTGGGTTTCTGTGACCATATATGCTATAAGGACTTTGGTTCATTATGAATCATTAGAACTTAAGTTATGAAGATTTTTTAAGTAAAGTGACTCCTTTTGTCAGGAAATGTATTTCTTTTTATAAAGATTACAAACACCCCACACACACACAGCTTATATCAAAACATAATTATACATTTTTATATTATCCTATGGAACATATATGATTTGTTACTAAATGTTTTCTCATTGACATTGTAAATGATCTATACAATAACCTGTATAGTGAGATGATTCAGAAATGAAAGTATGTGTCTTGCATGTTAGAAATGTGAATTAATTGTCTCAGGCATTTGGAAGGGACATCAGTAAAAAGTCCATTGCCTGAGGAATTGGAATACATATTGTCAGTTAGTGTTTTTACAGAAATGACCTTAGGTGAATAATTTAAATGCTGAAACTAGACCAAATGAAGACATGTAAGGCAGTCATTTTTTTTTTTAAATTGTGGATTTATTAGATACTCATTAACTTCAGCAAAGAGGAAAAAATCAGTTTTTCATTCAGAACTTTTTTAGTTTAAGTTTTCTGAAATCACATTCCATTGAAAGTAGAGTTTAGATTAATTCAGACAGCCAATAAGAATTTATACAGTCATACAACTGGATGTGTTTCATTCAAAGTACTGTCCAATGTTAGCAAAAGTAGGTCACATTGACTTACTGTTTATGAACCAAAGATTAAGGTATGGTTTTACATTGAGCTCTCTTTCTAAAACTATTGATTGTATACCCACAAAAGTTGTTAAGTGCATTTATTTTGAGGACTTATGTTAATATCCACAAAAGTATGTTACTGTGGCTGGCTTTTCTTGTACTTATTACAGTGTTAGATTTTAAAGTTAATACTTTAGCAAAGTAGGGAGGATGCAGCAATTGGTATAGGACTAATATTCATGTTAATAGAAAGCAGATCATAGTGACCTATTATTCCTTTACTTACATGTTGAATTTTGCAATCTCTTTACCTGCTAGGTTGATGCCATTTTGTGCAGCTGTGCAACAAATATGGTCCTGTCTCAGAGTGGTGCTTGTGCTGCTCTTGTCAAGTCTGGTGGCCAGAAACTTCAAGATGAATGCAAAATGAAATATCCAAATGGGATTCAGCTTGGTGAAATTGCAACAATAGATGGTGGAAATCTTCAGTGCAAACATGTTTTCTTAACTTCCTTGCCACCATATACTGAAAATGGAGAAAATGTAAGTGTAGAGGAAAGAATGAATACTATATTGTAAATTCTTGCACCCTTGTTATAACTTTTAGCAACTTTTCAAAATAATGAAAAAAATGTGCATCTTAATTTGTGTTCTCAATCTTTTCAAAGAAAAGCAGGGAATTTTGTATTTTGTGCTTTTATTCACCAATGAACATGTATTAGCTATCATGATATGTTAGGAGTGAATACACTATCTTCTGAATCTTCCTTGCCAAACTTAAAAAAGTCTATAGTCATGTCTTGGTTTCTATGGTAATGTAATTGTACAACTGTTGTAATGGGCCATCATATATCAGTTGAGTCATAATTGGATTCAGATTGCAGAAATTAAAATATATTTTTGAAGAATCATGTTATATTTTAGGCTGAATTCCGTAGGTAACAATGTCCTTTTTGGTATATATGAACATTAAATTAGCTCCACTTTTGACTACATAGGACAAAATTCTTCATTCTTTCCTTCATCTTCTTTCAAGGGAAAATTGACGCTAAAGTTAATATTTGACTTTGATTATTTCTGCATTGTTAAGAAATCCTTGTAAAGCACTGTGAACTTTGCCTTTTGGGTCTATTTAGGAGAAATGACAGACTCTGAAGTGATTATTTTGCCCAAAATTGCTAACATCACTATATGCATTCTCCAACATATGTGCATTGTTGAAAACTGAGATGAGAGTTCACGTATCTCCATTTCCTTCGCAATAGATATATATACTTTCCTTAATTCGAAATTTTGTTGGACTAGCAGTTTGGATAGTTAAGAGTACATATTGGTAATGGTCAATACACACATTTTGTGAATTAAATTGCTTAAATTTAACACAGGGCTTAAGAATAGTTCGTGGTGTTTTCTTGATAAATATGCTGCAAAATATAAAATGAAACTAGTGGTGCCATGTGCTGATAGTACACCTTTATTTCAATGACATCTGTACTATTATCAAGCAACCTAAATATATAATATGTCAGAAGAATAAATAGATACATTTCTTTCATGTTATAAGTATGTTATTCCTTTATAATCAGAAGACAACAACAGCAACTTCTACAAATTGTACAAATTTAAAAAAAAAAACAACTTTTTTGAAAACATGGACAAAATATATAATCATTTTTAGTTTCTAATATATACTTTTTAAACTGTTATAAAAGTCCATTTGAAAAACAAATGCAATAATATTTGTGAGTGATAAGGCTAGGGGGTTAGAACAGTAAGTTTGTATGTTAAAAATTCTCCCAAATATTTATTTCACTTTGAAAATTTACAATCCTTGGTATACGTCCCCCACATTTTCATCTTTTGGAATTATCACTGACTTTCAACACAGTGGGAAAATGAAAGTGCATTTGGTACAGATGGTTCAGAACTCGCTGATTATCACTCCACCTGTATCATGGATATGGAGTGCAATTTA
The DNA here is from genome assembly GCA_029339505.1 of Unio delphinus. Lineage (NCBI taxonomy): Eukaryota > Metazoa > Mollusca > Bivalvia > Unionida > Unionidae > Unio > Unio delphinus. The sequence goes on along the minus strand of JAQISU010000157.1, from coordinate 2,726,074 downwards.
GGTCATACAGTGCTACTTTCCCGAATGTTTAATCCTGGTCCCAGATCTCTGATAAGATTCACAAACCACACCTGTAGATAAATATGTCCCAACAAGACTTTACACCTATCATTGTTCACCATCCCTCTCAACCTGCTTTGCCACCTCAGTTGCTTCATTCGTTGCAGATGTCTCGATTTCCTCACTCTTTTGTGTTTGAATATTCACTCTTCAAAATATCATTTACACTTCTGAAGAAGAAGTACTCCAGCTTTTGTGCTTTTGTCACCCTCCACCTATTGTGTCATTGGCTGCTTATAATTTCCTGCAGCCACTGATCTATTAGCCAGCATTTCTTGTTGCAACTGATATCCTAAAAGACCCATTGACATTCTGCTGCAAGAATTTATAGTGTTACAAAAAATAGGTTGTGTTGATTGCACTTAGAATTTACCTCGAGTCTTCTTAGTCCCAAAGCCAATGGTAAGCCACACATAAAATGGATGTTTACCCAAACTTACGTTCACTCAGTATGATTGATGTCATCCTGTATTGTGATTCTAGATCCATGAATATCAGCAGTTTTTCAACTCATCCAATCAGAGAATTTAATATAGAATTGTTTAGAAATGTACTTGCCACATGCTAGTATCAAGTATTATGATGTTTGATCAACATGTTTTAAATATCTTTTCCAGTATATGAACTTTGCAGTTTTCTTACTTTACTGTGCTCCAGCATAGTATCAATGGTGGATAATGGATCTCAAACCAGCCTGTTGAACTGTTTTTGTAAATCTATCAAACTAGTCTTCCCATTCAGCTAGTAGTTTGATCTAGTGATGGGAATCGATCAGAAATTTATAATCGATAATCGGTTCCCCTTAACCAACTGATCATTGATTATAATCGGTTACTAAGAAAAAAATTTAATTTTTGTTACACAGCTGTATATTTGATCAAGAGTTCAATATGTTTATAAATGTACAGGACTAATCTATTTTAATGACATGTATACTTTAACCTGACAAAAATATTAAATTGTGTGTTACTTTTGTTCTATGACTTCGTTAAATGAATGCAACTTTTGCATGGCTGATCAGTCATATGTAACTGAAATACTGCTACAATCCCCTGAAATTCTTTCATTCATATGTGATGTGTCTTTAATTTAAAGTATAGAAGGACATGATTTTCTTGTTTGTCATTGTTTATAAATACTACAAAAGATGTTGCAATTTAACTGAAACAAACCAACAAAATATGTTTAAATTTATTAACCTAACAATTTAACAACTTGACCATGTAATAATGACTATATGCTCCTAATTATGAATCGTTAGTATTCTATTTGTAGTTGTGAAGGGAATAAATAAATTTCAGGTCAAGTTTAGTGGCTGGGACTTATACTAACCTTTGTGCTTTGCAAAAGGTAGTCTCCCTTTACACACAATCGATTTTGGAGTTTCACAATCGATTATCTTATTGGTTTGCTCAACCAACCGATGATCGATTATAATCGATAATCGGAACAACACTAGTTTGATCCATTCACCCTTCAAGCCAGCCATCCAGCTGACACACAGCAAATTATACATTCATGTTGCCTTTTCAGCTGTCCATACCAGGAAGCCAGTGTTTCCATTTACAAATAGCAGATGCATTGTTCAGGTTCTCCACTCCACTAAGTTCATGTAATACAGGGTGGCTACCCCTTTTAATCTAGACCTGGCGGAAAAGTAGGATATTAATCATGTGCGGGAATCCATAATTGTTATTTGTGTGAATCATTTCTAGTCTGTGGACTTTATTGTTTTATGACCTTAATGTGCTCCAACATTGTATCAGTGGTTCTCATTGTTGGTTGTTTATTCACACACTGCCCATATTTTCCAGTTGTTTACTAACAAGCATTATTATTGTTGTATGTGAACAATTATTGGTTGTTCCTTTCCATCATTTTTATTCTTCTTGTTATTTCATTTAAAACTTAAGATGAGTGTGCAAAGTAAAAATGTTCCTTACAGATGCCTTTCTTGGCACTCAGCATTAAGAAGTTAAGAAGTTAGTATTAGGACTGGTTGGCCTGGTGTCAGGACATGATGACCCAGTGCTAGACATCACTATAAACTGCCACACTACAGACATCATAGTGATATGACTGATTTTTTTTTTTTAAAAACTACATTAAATATCCAAATCACACACAGTGCACACACATCAGGTATATTTCTACTCCCTAAATGAAACCATGCAAGACATATGATGGTGGTCAGAGATTATAGTATTTGACTTTTACGTTAAAAGACTCTCATCCCAAATATTTCAATTTGATCTGCTGCATCCTATATCAGCAGCTTCATTATGACCTGTTGTTCCATTTCTGCTGGACCTATTGCAATTGTCTACCTGTTGTTTCCATTAAGCAACAAGGTACAGGGCTATCTTTGGGAATATAACTCCATGCCTCTCTTGTCTTTTATATCAGTGTATTATGTAACAGCCTTGAAACTGAAATTAAATTTTTAAGTAAATTATATTTCTTCTATTAAATGTGCCCAATCATAATACATGCATACCTTCCCAGGCCACATTTAATCTTTTGAGGATGCTGATCCAGTGTCCAGTAGTTGCAACTAACAAATTGATATAGAGTCCTCTGTATGAGACAAGTGACCACTCTTGCCCGATTTCCACCTTGGCAAGCAGATGATTTATTAAATATTATTTCTGTTGCAAAAACAATCATGGAGGGATGATTAATGTTTTAAATTGGGAAGGCTTGTTGTACACAGTAGTATAATTACTTCTAATGCATTATGGGTAAATATTATTGAGAAAAAAATCCCGATTTCACTTAAGATAAATGGTTTCACTAAAAAGATTGATTAGCAGTCAGTGAGTTTCCAAAACATTAATGCTGCATAATGTTACCAAAACATAAAGTACACAAACTTTGTAGTGTCTTACTATATCTAGGAATTCTAAAAGTTGACTGCCATAACAAGTGAACTTACATTTAGAATTGTGCATATAGCTGATACACTACAAAGGCAATAGGCCTCTCAATACCACCAGTGTACTGGTAATGATTGATTGATTTATTAATTGGATTTAAGACGTTTTCGCCCATTGGTAATAGTTTTACATAGCCTTTTATCATTAGCTGACAGATTATGCTACTTTTGACTATTTACTTCTGATGATAATAATGTTTTTATTTATTCCAACAACCCACTCTAAACAGTGTCAAAAGTCACTTAGAGAAGTCATTTGTATACAAGCTATCATTAATGTTACCTTAGATGTGACAAGATTGTAATTAATTAGGTCAGTAGGGTTTCATTGGCCTGATTACCCTGGTTTTTGTAAGTAATTTCTGGTGTCTTAATGCTGTACATTTGATTTTCAGACTGCTGGGAATTGATATTGACTACCAGCTGTAATTCAATTCACCTGTTAAAGAAATATCTTTGTAAAGTTACGCTATCTGCCTTAAAATGTATTGGTTAAAAGTTACTGAAAAAAACTGAAATCTTGCTTACCTTCACTCTCGCTTATTTCAGCTTCTGTCATACCTGGCACTTCTTTAGTAACACGAACACTACTAAACTTAAATGTGGAAGTGTGCTTTTAAAGTTGTATGTGACGATAACGCCAGCAGTTTCCATCTTTTTATTTAAGGCAAAATTGCCAAACCTGAAGGTGTGCAGACTTAGGTCAATGACTCTGGAGATTTAAAATTCTGAATCGATTTGCTCCACAATGTATGGATGATTTGAGATGATTTAAAAACAATAAATACAATTTTAAATATTTAAATATCATTTATGTTCATGCGTTAGAACTGCTCCATATTGCAAAATTTCCTTTTTATATACAGCTGCTATTTAATGGAATGAACTAACATACATTTTATAGCGGAATCAATGATTAAATAAATTAGATCATCAATTTAACGTGAAAAGGTAAAAGCTATAAATAGGATATCTATAAATAATACCCCCCCCCCCCAACTCTCCTGTCCTGATGACGTAAACTGAATGGTACCATTTATTTTTACTGCTTATGCAATTAAGTACTGTTAAGTGCCCTATTGTTACCACATTTTCTATAAAAGACTTCATTTGCAGGTCAGCATGTTTTTTGTCTTAAAATGGTGCTTCTCATTTAATTAAATTTAATATATATATATTAAGATTTAAGCTGCAAAGACTTTTTTGTTGTTGCATTCTTCAGATCATTTATTTATACTTACCTAAATACCAAATTTGTTTTAAATTACATGTACTGCCTTTTTAAAATGCTTTGCTTGTCTATGTTTTATCATGAGTACCATTTGATGTGTCTCTTTGTAATTTATTATGTGCATTGTATACCATGTTTATATGACTTACAAAATAATTTTGATTTAAATTTTTTAGTTTTATGTCATGTCAGTAAAAAATTTCATTAGAGTTTATACCACTATAACTAAATCTTGTTTATCTTCTATTTTTGTAGGTTCTTTCCGATGTGGTGACATCAGCATTGAACTTGGCAGCTGCACATAAATGTAAATCCATAGCAATGCCAGCCATGGGAACAGGATTCCTTAGGTATCCAGTAACAACAGTTGCCAAGACAATGTATGATGCGGTTAAAGACTATGCTAACAAGAATCCCAATACTGTGTTGACAACTGTCAAATTTGTTCTGTACTTTAAGGACAAGCCTACACAGAGTGTAAGTAAATATTTTGCACCAGTATTCCAAATATTTCTGCATACCCTGTAAATGTCTTGTGATTCACAATTGTTTTGACAAACTTTGATCTCTTACAAGATGAATGTACTAAAGCAATACTAAGGCAGGTGGAAAACCACTGAGCCACCATTTAAAAATTGTTCCTTAAGGGGACATTTAGAGGTTACCAGTGTATAGTTTAACTGAATAATTTTACTTGCAGTCTGTCTGACATTGATGATATTTTAATTCAAGGATGTAGAACTATTGGGATAATGACATTTGTTTCAAGTGTGTGCCTGCATTCCCATTATTGAGGCATTTTCTGCTTTGACACAGTAATTTTCCATGGCTAATTTTCTGTAGTATTTTCATCATCATCATCAGTCTCGACCTGCTGTGGTCATCAAGGTGCCGTGATGCTGAACATCTGACCAGTTCCCTCCACTTGTCTCAAAACATGTGCCAATGCCTGTGTCTCCACAAAACTTTTCCTGGTTCATTCTGTCAATTCACTTTTTCTCTGTCTACCTCTCCTTCTGCCACCCAGTGGACTGTTGTGTTGCTGTTACAAATATCCAGGAGTTATATTCTTTCTTATATTTCAAGAACAATATTAAGAAATAATTCATGCCACACAGGGTCATTGTTTCATGATGACAAAGAACAATTAAATAAATCTTCATGATGTCATATAAACACTAGTCAATGAAAAATAAAATGTCCAGCAAGCTTTGGTTTTAGCTTTTTTCCTACTTTTGTATCATGTTTTTATTTTGCTAGAAATTTTTGTTTGAAATGTATGGCATTGACAATGTTACAATGGAGTATTCACCGTACTTAATATATTCCTTCTTGCTGTGAAAGGTGGAACTCTTTGGTTCAAAATAACGCAAGAAAGAAAGCAGAGCAACGTTTTTCACTTCATTAGAAATTGATCTCAACAAATGAAAATATCTTTGAGGTATGATGCATACTCGCTTTCTTTGGTACTCATTTTTATTGTATTTATATTGTACTCATTTTTTTGTACTTATTTGTTATTATACTCATATTTTCATAATTTTATTGTATTCATTTTTTATTGTTAATACATGTCTTTTTATTGAGCTCATTTTTATTGTTTGTACTTGTCTTTTTATTGTACTCATTTTTTAGTGTACTCATATTTTACTCATTTTTTATTCAAGGCCTTTAACGGTTATATGAAACAAAAACTTTCGAGATCCAGTACCAGGAGAGATAGGACAATTGCTGGACATGATGTTAGGAAGCTCAAAGACAATAAGCCTTGTATCAAAATCAACCCAGATGACTCTGGAAATTTATGTAAGCCTCTGCCATGTTCTGTTGATCAATGTGTGTGTATATGATTATACATTTGTGCAGATATTTCTCTCTGACCTATATTTATCATTGAATGTTTGTTTCTGCTAAATGTACAAAGCAGAAATACCTTTGAGATAAAGTATGATATGAAGATGGACATATCAGATGATATCTTTTACAGTTCTGATGGTCAGCTATTTTAGGTAAAAAATTTCAAAGTAAGTAACCTTGTTAAATTTTTATTAAATTATGAAGGGACGTTGATGGGGTGGGATATTGGGCACTTAGCTATTGTCATGTTTCTGATTGTTTCTCATTCATCCATTCTTCGATTGGTCCAAAAGGCAGCCTGTTACAAAATCTTTTAATGCAGCTTTGATGGATTGGTGAAACGATAATGTCATTATTATCTTTAAATTTTTATATCACTAGGTCTACAATCTTTGCATCTTTTAAAGAATGTTTATCTCTTTACTGGCTATAGATTCTGGATCATCAATGTTTTTTTAAATTCTTTTTCTGTTCATGTGATAGGGAATTGAACATAGACTGCATACAGTGGCTAAGCATGACTGAATCATATGTGTTATCTCCCTTGTTACCTCATCTACATGATTTACTAAAACATCATGTATGCTAATTAATCAGGTTTATTATAATAAATTACAGAATATCCTTGAAATATGGACATACACCACAATTCATTTTACTTTATGTTCTCTACATTTATTTCACAGTACTGACCTTTCCACTGTGTGACAATCACTACAAATCATATGTTAATCTTAAATACTTTCAAAGATGATTTCATGGTTAAGTTCTTGTCAAAGGTTCACTGGCATTTTTTGAGAGGCTGCACTGTAAAAAGAGCAGAATGTAAACAGAACACAGATTTTTTTCCAGATCATCACCAAGGCTTTATTACTCAATGTGCCTTGTTGCCAAAATACACACACAAACCACTCTTTGAGCTCAAATTCTCAAGAATAAATAATTACCTGAAGCGATTTTGAAGAAAAAGAAAGTTCATTAAACCTGGTCATCTTCAGCAATTTAGAATTAAGCTTTTATATTGAAAGAATTTGTCTCTTGTATATCTATGGTCTTTTTCAAGACATGACACCTAAGATATGGTGGCTGGCTGGAAAAAAATTAAGCAGAATTACCATGGTTACCAGCCTTTTACAACCAAACACACAATAACTTATTGTTTTTGAAAAAGTAAAACACCCCAAAATAATATACTTACTGTGATGAACAATTTACCTAGCAGCACATCAAAGTCATATGTAGTGGTGTTGACATCAAGTTCCATTGCCTCATCAGGAAGGTCCACGTTTATTGCTATGTATTTCATCAGCAGTCACATGCTCTCAGCTTTGGGTAATGTATCATCAACCTTTTCCTCTGACGACATCGGAAGGATGCAGACAGTCACCATTCGTGTGATACAACTGCTAATACAATAATGACTATAAAGGAAATAGAAATAATAATAAAAATAATAATAGGAGCAATAGTTATAACAGAAACAGTACCAATTCCACATACCTGTTGATGTGACCATATGACCTAGAAACAAACCACACAGCTGTTTCTTCATATTTTTGAGAGAGTGTTTGGCAATTTTTACATTTTATTAATGAACTAACCCAGTTGGAAACTCCATCTGGACAGTCAAGCAAGGGTGTGTATTCAAACCATGACAGTAGGTAACTTCCTTTAATGTATGTAATGCAGCAGTGAAAATAAATATAAATTAAGGTGGAGTTCAAATAAAACTATATATGCTAATAGATGGTTGTAAGACATTTAAGACATTTCCTCATTGCATAGTTGCTTACTGACAGTAAAAAGCAGACAATTGCTCATGTCAGATAGCATGTTATTCATAGTGACTGAACATTTGTTTCTTTCTTTTCACTTAAGCAAAATTAGTGACTGAATAAAGGGTAATTAAATATATTATGAAGATAGCACTATATATATATGTGTGTGTGTGTGTGTGTGTGTGTGTGGCTAACAACAGTCTTTCAAAACTGCACTGGAACTAATAATGTAAAACAAAAACTGACAAAAGACATTTGAAACGAGCTGAAATTGGATGTCAATGTCAAAAAATTGCTAAATGTTTTAAAATTGAACAATTGTATCTAAAACTATAAATTTAAAATTTATTTATATAATTTTCATGACAGTTATAAATCACGGGAAAATGTAAAATTTTAAAGTTAATTCTGGGATAAAAATAGAAGATTTATGTTAAATCTGGATAAAATACACATTAATCATACACCAAGGATGAATTTCTTATTGCATGAATAATGCTTTTTTTTTCTCATTCTGATGTGCTGTAACTGTTGCATCTTGAATGGATGAGTAATGTACACTGTGTTGAATGGATGAGTAGTGTACATTTTGTTGAATGGATGAGTACTGTACACTGTGTTGAATGAATGAGTAATGTACGCTGTGTTGAATGGATGAGTAATGTACACTGTGTTGAATGGATGGGTAATATATCACTGCGTTATTGTCCTCCATCAAAATAAAAGCAACACATCGAGGTTGCTTTTATTTAATTGAGTGTAATTATGATCTCTTTTATGTATCTAAAATGACAACTGTACCAGCAAAACCTAAACTATAAAATGTGTAAATGAAAAGCTGCCAGTGGCCTCCCATGGGTTGGTGGTTCTTACTGATGTTTCAAGGTTCTTCTTCCAACAGTTATCCTGGCTGCCATGGATAACCATCTTGCACTTCAAGATAACATTAACTCCCCCCCCCAAAGTATTAAATGTAAAAATATATAATACAGTTCACAGGAGGGTACGATCCCTCCAACTGGCAGGTAAAAACTTTTGCTTTTGGTATGAAACGACTCACATGGGTACAAAACTTCTTTGGTATGAAAGTTGTTTCTTATGGCTACAAACCATGATTGCTTGGAGACTTGTATCGAACTTATCTATATTTGAAATGTTGGAAAGGTTTTGATATTTCTTTCTGAAATATTTATTTGTTTATTACACATTTGCATTGAAGGTACAAGAAAGTGTTTAAATCAAGTCTTACTTTTTTTCACAGCTTGCTCTGTTGGCAAAATAAAAGTACAAGTTTACACAGGAGATATTTTAGATGAGAAAACAGATGCAATTGTGAACAGTGTTGGTGGGGATTTTTCATTTCAAGGTAAGATTTATGTACCAGTATTTAAAATATACAATGATACTGACCAATACATGTTAGTATATAGTACCTTTCCAATGGTACTGACCAATACTTGGTAGTGTATATTACCTTTCCAATGGTAGTGAACAATACATGGTAGTGTATATTACCTTTCCAATGGTACTGACCAATACAGGTTAATATATCGTACACTTCCAATGGTACTGACCAAAACATGTTAGTGTATATTACCTTTCCAATGGTACTGACCAATACAGGTTAGTGTATCTTACATTTCCAGTGCTACTGACCAATACAGGTTAGTGTATCTTACATTTCCAATGGTACTGACCAATACAAGTTAGTGTATCTTACACTTCCAATGGTACTGACCAAACCATGTTAGTGTATATTACCTTTCCAATGGTACTGACCAATACAGGTTAGTGTATCTTACATTTCCAGTGGTACTGACCAATACAGGTTAGTGTATATTACCTTTCCAATGGTACTGACCAATACAGGTTAGTGTATCTTACATTTCCAATGGTACTGACCAATGCAGGTTAGTGTATCTTACATTTCCAATGGTACTGACCAATGCAGGTTAGTGTATCTTACATTTCCAATGGTACTGACCAATACAAGTATGACTGTCATAAGAGAAGTTATTGTATCATTTTTATTAAAACACGACATATATAGACAAGCATGTTATATAAAAATATTATAGAATCTTAGAATAGAGCAAGTTTTTAAATGCAAATTAAACACAGCTAGTTGCATATTGTGCTATTATCTGATATTATATGATATTTTCATTTAGTGCATCTCTCTCTCTCTCTCTCTCTCTCTCTCTCTCTCTCTCTCTCTCTCTCTCTCTCTCTATCTCTCTCTCAGAGCTGAGTATTGACCACCCTCTTCTGAATGTTTTGACAGCCATTTTTTGAATTGACTTCCCAATGATAACTGGGAAGGAAGGTCACTTCTTTCAGAATATGGCAAATTTACCTCTATAGGGGCTCATTACATCATCTGTAACATCTAATGCTACGAAAAATGGTGTAAAACTCCAAGAAAAGAACAACAAAAAGATGTTAAATGAAGGCTATTGTTCAGTTGATAGCAGGTGTGGGTGTATAGGTGATTTTTTTTAATACTTGTAACAGAGAGAGATTGGTTTAAATATTAATAGAATGGACATAAAACAGTCTCCCAGCTGACATAATTTCATCCAACCACAACATATTTATGCAGTAAATATGTGATGCAACTCTGACAGAAAATGAAATTTATTTATGTTTTCTGTAGTATACTGTTCTGAACTGAATATTGCAAATACATTACATTAAATATGGAAATTTCTGCATCCAGTTATCCTCCTTTCACCAGAATATTTTGGGATACAGGAGATCATGGGTTCAAATCCCAGCCAAGTCATGCCAAAGACTTATGAAAATGGTACTAACAGCTCTTTTGGTACTCAACATTAAGAGGTTAGTGTTAGGACTGGTCAACCTGTTCTTAGTAGAATGTGGCAGGATGAGAAATAATGCCTCAGTGCTAGACATCACTATAATTGCCACACTGCAGACACTATAGCAATATGACTAGAACATTGTTAATGCTGTGTTAAAAATCCAAATCACACACACATGTATGACAACAATGTAATGTTTAGTTTTAAAAATTACAATTTATTGTAAACATAACCTGTCTACTCCATTCTGACTGATGCTGTATCAAACAGTATGACATCACATGCATTGGACATTCTGTGCTGATAAAAGATCATGTCTGTGTAAAATGCTCATTTATTTGAAAGGACACTTGTTCTTTGATTTTTATTGTGTAAAAGGTATGATCTACTTTTAATTGTTAATACTGATTCAGCTTAATATTGGACTCTTTTTACACACAAAATGAAAGGTGCAATGTCACAGACAGGATGAATAATATGTTTCATTCTTCTTTCTATCCATATAGTTTCCAATAAAATAAAAACTTAGTGATAATAAGAATCTCAAATATGTAATGATTCAATATTAAATTTATGAAACTCACTGGAAAAAAACTATGCAATAATAAAAATCTCAAAAAGGTAATGATTCAATTTTAAATTTATGAAACTCACTGGAAAACAAACTATGCAATGATAAGAATCTCAAATAGGTAATGATTCAATATTAAATTTATGAAACTCACTGGAAAAAAATCCTATGCAATAATAATCTCAAATAGGTAATGATTTAATATGAAATTTATGAAACTCACTGGAAAAAAATCCTATGCAATAATAAGAATCTCAAATAGGTAATGATTCAATATTAAATTTATGAAACTCACTGGAAAAAAATCCTATGCAATGATAAGAATCTCAAATAGGTAATGATTCAATATTAAATTTATGAAACTCACTGGAAAAAAATCCTATGCAATAATAAGAATCTCAAATAGGTAATGATTTAATATTAAATTTATGAAACTCACTGGAAAAAAATCCTATGTAATAATAAGAATCTCAGATAGGAAATGATTCAATATTAAATTTATGAAATCACTGAATATTGTTCAGCTGTTGCTCACCATGGCTTTCATAGGCAGGGCATTATTTAACTCGTTTCATAAATTAAATTAGATACTCTGTTTATGTTGCTGTGCCATCATTTTGATTACACTAATTTAATTTGAATAGGGCTAAATGGACCTCTTTCTTCTTAACATTGGTCAAAATGCTGCTTTTAAAATCTGTAGTCTTGATTTCAATCCAGGGTTTCACAATCTTAAAATATTTTGATGCAAGCTCAAGAAGCTTTATGGTGCTTTAAAAAAAATATAGTTGATTAAATACATTGTTACTCTGTATTGTAATTGTTTTTATTTTTTCCTTTTTAGTGTGTATTTTGTAAAGAAACTTTAACATCTTTTTGTCTTATATGATATCTTGTTGTTCTTGTTGGACTAAATGTTTACATCATTTTATAAGGTCATTTTTCCTAAAGTATGTTGCAGTTTTTTTATCTTAACATTTTTAGAACTTTTAAACAGCACAATATAGCCAATATAGTACTGATATGCCATTGAAACCTAGACATACATACACACCAGAGATCCAAACCAGCAATATCATTCAGACTTGACCAACACAAAATATATGATGTGCCCATAACTATCCCATGCAATTGTTTGGTTATTATTCTGACCACCCACTCCAATTATTTAAACTCAATTATATTATAATACAGAACTAAATATGTTTGAAAACTTGTCTCCTGGACTTATCCAAACATTAAAAAAATGTTGCCCTGAGTTCTGCATCATAGACATTACCTCGGTATCTCACACCATGTACTTTTTCTAACAACTGTCATAACATGATACTTGGCTACATATATATATGCTTTCCATGCCATGTAGTGAAATGTGGTATGGCAATAATGGTTTCAAAAATTATATCAATGCAAAAACATTGTATGCATGTTTGAAACTTTACAAGTTATATAAAAAGCACTTTTTTAATTAATAGCTTTTATATTAATGTTAATTAGATTTTGGTTTTCACTTCATTGTATTTATATTTTTAATTTTGTACAATAGTTATGTTTTAAAAATGAAATAAATGTATACAACTCAGCTTAAAAACATTTCTTTAAAACTGTATTGTCATCTGTTTGAGAAGTCAGTTCATATGAGTAATAATATAATAATGATGTAACACCATTCTTTCAATACACGTCAACCCTTTTTTCTAATTGACAGATACATTTTAAACAAGTTTAGTCAAATTGCTGAAAATCTCAGTGACTTGAAAAATAAAAATCATATTAAATTGCAGTTTCACTTGAGGCCCAAACGTCATGACAGAGAATGTTGTTTAATAAGAAGATCAAAATCATATATACTATAGTACTTCTAAATACATGAACATCAAGTAATTTTTGTCAATTAAATATCTCTTTTTCAGCTATACATGCAGATTAGCTGCGAAATGATATTATGTGAAGAATGCATTTAGCAGTTTTAAAACAAAAAATAGCAGAAATAATAAACTTACTATACATGCATGTATGTAGTCCATTTGAAATCCAGTGATGTCTGAAACAAACACGTTTGTTCACAGAAAGTACTAGTACAAATAGAATAGGTACTGTTAACTTGCACAAAGAAAGTACTAGTACAAATAGAATAGGTACTGTTAACTAGCACACAGAAAGTACTAGTACAAGTAGAATAGGTACTGTTAACTAGCACATAGAAAGTACTAGTACAAATAGAATAGGTACTGTTAACTAGCACACAGAAAGTACTAGTACAAATAGAATAGCTACTGTTAGCTAGCACACAGAAAGTACTAGTACCAATAGAATAGGTACTGTTAACTAGTACACAGAAAGTACTAGTACAAATAGAATAGGTACTGTTAACTAGTACACAGAAAGTACTAGTACAAATAGAATAGGTACTGTTAACTAGCACACACAAAGTACTAGTACAAATAGAAAAGGTACTGTTAACTAGCACACACAAAGTACTAGTACAAATAGAATAGGTACTGTTAACTAGCACACACAAAGTACTAGTACAAATAGAATAGGTACTGTTAACTAGCACACAGAAAGTACTAGTACCAATAGAATAGGTACTGTTAACTAGTACACAGAAAGTACTAGTACAAATAGAATAGGTACTGTTAACTAGTACACAGAAAGTACAAATAGAATAGGTACTGTTAACTAGCACACAGAAAGTACTAGTACAAATAGAATAGGTACTATTAACTAGCACACAGAAAGTACTAGTACAAATAGAATAGGTACTATTAACTAGCACACAGAAAGTACTAGTACAAATAGAATAGGTACTATTAACTAGCACATGTGCATTCCTTACTGGAAGGATTTCATGGTTGTATGTTGTTCAAAACTTGATTGTTTTTTTGGTTGCAAAGTCTTTGGTATTTTTCAGCTGCATAATCTGTAAAGGCTCAACATTAAAGCTTTGTAGCCCTGTCAGTTTTCACTCTAATCTAAATATATCTTTATTGTCATGTCAGTTTTCATTCTAATCTAAATATGGCTTTATTGCCATGTCAGTTTTTACTCTTAATTTAAAAATGGCTTTGTAGCCATGTCAGTCCTTTCTCTATTCTAAATATGGCTTTAGAAATAATAAGAAGAGTTTCTGGCAAAGTCTTCCTCATCACTATCAATATCAAAGTCTTCTTCCTGCTCATTAGGATTTATTTTTAATTTTTGTCACCTTAGAAGAACAGGATGATATCAATTTAAGCCTTACATTCAACAGTGCTGCAGTCCTTGTCACTGTTGGTCCAATGCTGAACACAAACATTCTTCAAGCAGCTTCAAATTTAAACTGTTTGTCGTTATGAATTGGAAATTGTTTTTTGTGTGACTTAGGTCACTTGACATCCAATTTTACATTCACAGAATACATTTCTTTTTCTGGACGTCTCTATTCAAAGAATAAACATTTCAATTCATTAATTATTCAGTTTTTTTTAAATCATAATTTGCTCAGAAATAGTTGTATGCTGAACTCTTCTGGAATCAAACTGATTTGACAACAAAGTGACACTTCATTGTTTTATTGTACTTTATTTGTAGCAACATTATGCAAATGAGCATATATCATTAACTATCATTAACAGTCTTTGTAGTGGTTGGATAATGTACCGTTGGGTATATTCAAGCACTTACAATGTCATTATTTATTGACACTTGGATGTCAGAAGATCAGAGAAAGTGACAGCATGTATATTGTGACATGCTGCAGCTAATTTTTTCTTTGATCTGTTGCATTCCAAATGTCAATAAACAGTGAACTACCATTGGCTCATCTTTTGTGTGATAGGTGAGGTGAGATACCATTGGCTCATCTTTTGTGTGATAGGTGAGGTGAGATACCATTGGCTCATCTTATGTGTGATAGGTGAGGTGAGATACCATTGGCTCATCTTTTGTGTGATAGGTGAGGTGAGATACCATTGGCTTATCTTTTGTGTGATAGGTGAGGTGAGATACCATTGGCTTATCTTTTGTGTGATAGGTGAGGTGAGATACCATTGGCTCATCTTTTGTGTGATAGGTGAGGTGAGATACCATTGGTTCATCTTTTGTGTGATAGGTGAGGTGAGATACCATTGGCTCATCTTTTGTGTGATAGGTGAGATGTGTTTACACAGATTATTTTGCTGAAGTGACTTGAGTGCTAAAAGAAATTTTGAGTGTCCTGTGTACTGTTGCCAAAACAACCCTTAAAACAGACAAATTACAGTTGTTGCTTATTAGAAATGTGCATGTTAGGACTGCAATATATGACATCTCCTGAATAGAAAACTTTCTATTTCTGGCAATGTTCACATTAAATACAGTAGTTTTAATGTAAATTTTGCAGATGATTGTTGTAAAAAATAAATTTAAAAACAGGAAATTATTTTCATAATTTTGGTCAACGGTCTATAGCATTATTATATTATATTCTGAATTTCATTATTGTAATGTGCATTTTAAGGGGGTTGGAGCTGTATAATCTGTGTCAGTACCTATCTAAACAAAATATGTGCAGCATAGTCCCTTTCAAGAAAAGAAAAAAAGATACACGTATCAACAACTAATGTTTATTATTACTGGTGTTCTCCCTCACCTGTTTGAGGGCCTAATCAAATGCCAGTCAATTAAGTGTTAGGTATTTTCAAGGTAATAAGCTTGTCTATTACCAGTAATTATTTAATTGTTAAAAATATTGAAGAGGCAAAAAAATATGTTATTGAGAAAACATTTGTTGTCTAGTTCTGTGAAAGAAAAATATTTTGTTAAATAAATATTTGTTAGAAAAATTAATAAAGGAAGGAAAATATTAAAACTGAAATAAAAATCTGGATTAGAAAATGAAAGTTTTTGTGGTGCATTTAGAAGTTGTAACATTATGTAGTTTTCTCATTTAATATAGCTTACACACCATTTAAACATTATTGTGTAATATTTTAAGTAATATCTGACCACCATAATAATTTATGTTAAAAGTGTGCAGTAAGAGGAATTGTAATATTAAGACCTTTGACACTCAACATAAAAGGTATTTCATTGTTGTATATGCAAGGTCTATCATTTAACTTGACTTTATACTAAAATGTCCACATCATACAAACATAGTTTTGGTTGAAGTTTTCAGACATTTCATTCGAAATATTAAATAATGTTTGATCAAAATTTCACTAGAATATTTTCTTATTTTAGGTGGTGTTGCTAATTCATTGAAGAAGAAATGCAAAGATATTGAAGAAAGATGCAAGGACAAGAAATATGGTAATACTTTTAAAAAATTCTTTAGCCCTGCCAATTACTCTGATTTTGAATTCCAGAAATGTTTTTGATTTTGTATTGCTGACATTGAAGACATTCTTATAAACATTAAGAGTAGAAAAATGTCAGCATTGAAACAAGAAATTAAGAGTTTGCTTAAAGGCTACTTTGAAGATAAGGCAAATAAAATATGTGTTTATTTTTGCCCATCACTGTTTTTCATTGTTCTCATTGCTGATCCTAGCACTTTAATTGTTGGCACATCATTACATTCAAGACTTGGAATTAATTTTGTATTTCTTTTTTTCCTCTCTACCTGCACATCAGATATTTTTTTATATTCATCTGATTAACACACCTCTGTCTGAATGTGTCATGATTAGAAGTATATTTTGCAAACAAGTTTTCTTTGTGAAGCAAGCATATTTTTATAATTTTGAAGTTGCTTAACATATATATTCTTTTAGAATGATCAGGTGGTTCATTTCAATAATCTATAGTTGCAATGATTTGTCTTTAGTGCTCAACAAATGTTTATTTAGCTCATGTTTGTTTGCTACATAAATAAATTGGTTACAAACAGAAATGATTTGTGTATTTACAGTAGATGAATTAAGAAAGGATGGTGTTGTGGTTATGAACATCACTGGCTTGCCATGCAAAGAGATCATGCATGTCAAATTTCAGGAACACCTTCCAGGCTGGAAAAAAATATTTGGAAAGTGCTTTAAGAAAGCCAACAAACACAAGCTGGTCTCTTTATCATTTCCAGTTTTGGGTACAGGTTGGTATTTTTTTATCTTTAATAAAAAAGTTTAGGATATACAAGTTACCTTTGTATCAGTTCAGAAATGGTGCAGAAAATATTTAAAAACATGGTACAATAGACCATATTAAAGTCTTAAATATTAGTTGCAAAGTAGGAATAAGGAACAAAGTAGTAATATTTTTTTTAAAATCTGCAGCAGGGTAATTATTAATGCATGAACTATGCTTGTGCCACTGGCTGTCATATCACGCTTACTCAAAGTCAGTGACCTTCACCCTGCAATACCAGTTAAAAGAATGTTACAATACAATGATAACTTGTCATTTTACCTGTATTTGCACCTGTACATGCAAATATGTTAAGTTTACACATGTGCCTTGATGCTAATCTATATAAGGTTTGTGTAAACTTATTAAAATGCATGAAATTTTAAAATTGTACACTTTTCTTTATTTTTTTTCTCCCACATTTCAGCACTGAGGGATCTTGTATTGCAAAACAGTATAGCACTTTAAAGGTTAATAAGAAGTCATATAATTTGTTACATTTTCTTTGCAAACGACATTCTAGGTACACTGTAATTAATGATATTCAAGAAAATTTTAATCAAAGAAAATGTTCATATCTAGTGGAGTCATCAATTTAATAAATAAATACCAATTAAATAATGTTTTATCAAGTGAAATTTGTGTTTTAATTCTATTTTTAGTTCCTCTTAAGTGTAATCATCATAAATTGAATGTGTTCTCTTGTATTTTAACATAAAATTTGTCAATCTACTGTCACAGCTATGTCCACGAGCATTTCATCTAAGAAGCTTATTAAGTGACAACCGTGTTTTGATATCTGACTGCAGAATTATTTGTAGTATTGTTGCACTGAATTAAAACCTGGCCTCCTTTGTATTGTAATGTTAGTTACATCTTTTGAATCATGTAAAGGATGTGGAATAAATGAAAAGTTAAAAGTCATGCAAATCCTACATGCTTAAGATTTAGCAATCTCAGTCATCTGTCGAGTGAACTGATTTCATTTAATCAATGTAACACTGTTATAAATTTATTGTGTACGTAATATAATTAAACTACCTTGAATTAACCTACTCAGTCCTAACTGTGATCAAAGATAACAAGGCAGCTAAATGAAATGAAAACTTTGTAAAATAAAAATCTTTGTTTCACAGATATGGGCCATTGTGTGGGAAATGAGTTTCAAAGAATTCCTGAATTGACACTTAGAATTATTCTCAAGGATGAGAAGAAGTTTCACTGTTACTAGCTATGAAATCATGGCATTAGTATTTTACTAACAGAACAATACAAAAATTGGTGATGTATCAGGAGTTAGTCTGGTTCCCTGCTGTACTCAACACTGTTATATAACACTCAGGCAATCAGACTAATCTAGACAAAGCAGTCAAGTAATAAACATATATTTTTACATATAAGTGACAGTCATGGAAACCAGTTGGAATGATCATTCATATTTTGGACCTCTTGAAAATAAACATAATTTATATAGAATAATGAACAGCTTCATTTGATAAAGAGCTTTATTTTCAATTATTCTTGATGTGATAATAAAACAAGGATTCAGTCATTAAACAGCCCAGTTTTCTCCACATCCCCATTGTTTTCTGGATGTCTAGCATATCATTTTGGAGGTCCCTCTGTAATTCATGCCATCACTTACAGTGCAGTCTGTGTTTCTGGAACCCATTAGGCATGAGTTATTGAGGGAGAGGTGGAAGACAATTACAACATATCAATGATATATGTTGAAACGTTGACATCTAGGATGTTACGTATTAAATTATTGCATTATTTACATGGCCAGTTACAAAATATTTCAGATTTTGCAATGATATTGTCAATATTCCTTGATATCAGAACATTCTTTCAGCTCTGTTTGTTATTTTTTCAATCATCCCCATTTATGATCCTTTTTTTGGTTCATCCATTAATCATCATCACCATCATTAGTCTCTTGACCTTGTGTGGTCATTGAGGCACTGTGCTGCTGAACATCTGACCTTTAGCAAATCTTGTTACTGCTTTTAATTCTTTGAAATTTTTATTTTTTAAAACTTTTTCTATGTTATTGCACCAATGTTGACATTAGAGTGAGGTAACGCTTTATTCAATACTGTGCTATTATTAATTGATTAATGTACACAAATTCACATATAGTTCTTCCAACTATTTCATATTTTACTGTATGCTTCAGTTTTCTAGTCCTGAAGGTTCCAATATTATCTGACTTGATTTTATCCCCAATGAGTACTGGTAAAATTTCAATTCCTTCTCTTTTATGTTCATTCTACAGTTATAAAATGCTTAATTTGTAGGTGGTGGCTCCACTGTGTTTGATCCAAAGAAGATAGCAGAGACTTTTTTTGAGGCTTTGGTACAGTTTGATGAAGAGAACACTGGACATCAGCTCCAAAACATAAACATAGTTGTATTCCACAAACAGCCAGAATTCATTCCAAAAATAAAAAAAGCTATGAAGAAGATTTCTCTTCAAGGACCACGTGGAACATTTGGCAAAATATTAGGCAAAGCTAAAGGTATGCCATATGAAGCACTGGTCACTCGAAAAGTTTTTAATATCATTCTTGGATCAGATGTTGATTTTGAATGTTGCTGTTGTTTTTTCATCTGATTCACATACTGACCTAATGTTTTTTTTTTAAAAAATATTTGTCATCATAGTTGTAGATATACAGACCAATAATGCAAATTCCAGAATTAAAAGTAGTATTTGTAAATTGACCATTTTATTCTAATTTCTTTATTTACTAGCATCTTTTCAGAAACGTCATTGTTGTTCTCTTGCAAGCTGATGGGTTGAATTACAGAAAAATACAATTGAAATGTTTGGGACTCAATATTTATTTACTGTTTCACTGATTATAGTTTATCCAATTTAATGGGAACTGAGGCACAGAAGTCACTTTTCTGGCAATGGCAGAGGCATTAGCATTAGCAGAATCCATTTGCTTTGATTAAAAGTTTTTCAGTTTTTTTTATTGTGTGTTTAACATGCAGGTTAGGGCTTTTATGTTTTTTTTTTATTTCGTTGAAATGCAGATAAAAGTAGAGATTTCTATGCATCATTTGTGCAGTCACCCTTCATTCAAGAATATATAGCATGATAGACCCAATACATTTAATTAATTTTTTATTTAGTAAGCTCTCTTCTATATCTCTTATGTTTTATTCTATCTTTGGAAGGCTTCTATTTTGTTTGCCTTATCCATCTATCCCACATCCCATTCCATTTCATACTACAGACTTTCTTCATTTCACTAACTTTTGAAGCGCTTCACAGATTCAAACTAATGTTGGTTTCTATCTTTATCTGAAAAGGTCTAGTTATGGACATTTCGTATATTTTCCAACACAAGTTTATATTTGCAGCAATTGTTTAATTTTGAACTTTCATTACAATTTTTGTTTCATTACAAACATTTTTCAAAGGCCTGATGGTTTCATTTTTTAAGGTGTTTTACAATGGGAAGATCCAAATCATCGCATGTTCACCATTTACCCAATAATTTGACCTAGAACTTTTCTCTTCCTTTCTATCATACTGCTATGTTCTCATAATAAGCTTTAAAAATCCTTGTGGATTCACAATTTGGAAAATATTTTACATTAGGAACACCTATGTCAAGTATGATTTTTACTATTTTCCAGAATTTGATAAAATTATCTTCCCTGCCTGACTTAGAACTTTGTCCTTCAATTGAAATTTCATTTCAACTCAATATTATTTCAAATGAAATACAATAAAGTCTTTATAGTATCAAGACATAGGTCAGTGACAATTTTACTAAATAATATGGAGTTAACGATTCCTGTGTTTGCTTTAAAACTTTGCTGATAAGTGTTGCATTAGCAGGGTCTTCTTGCATATTAACATTCTGGTTAACATTTAACCTTCAGTTTAACCTTCATGTCTTTGTATTATGATCATATTCAACAGTGTTGTAAGTAGAAAACTTCATTACAAAAATCAAGAATGAAATTAATTTTTTATTCATAGCTAATCTATTTATTTTAAATAAACATGATCTTACTATTCGGACATTAGCAGTTACACATGTTTGGAAGGAGTGAATAATTAGAATTACATGAATTGTTGGATAGAAATCAATAACATTTTTATTATTATTGACTACATGTATATATAACAATTCATATCTTCGATTTCAGTCCCTTTGTTAGAGACCATTTTCTTATAACTAGAAATATTGTAATATTTTCAGAAAAAGTCTCAGAAAAAGATATAATTACAAAAAAAAATTTTTGTATTTAAATATCCCATTCAAATATTGCTATTATTCAGTAATACAAATCAAAACTCACAGCTCAGACTTGGAGTATGTCTTAATCAAAATAGATTCTTGTAATTTCAAAGTATTGGTAGCTTTAATTACCCCACATTTCTGCTGTAGCCACTAAAATTTCACATACCTTTATTTTACCAAAACAGCTTTGATTGCCAGATACTTATATTTCTAATATTCAGTAATCATTTAGGATTGTTGGTGTTTTGGCTGTTGAATTATGTATCTCTGCAGTTCTCTTTGATACCAATGCAGACATTTGGAATCATTCTTCAAACATTAGGATTTAAATGAAAATGTTTGAATTTTAATAGGCTGTAGACATCCCTGCTTTGTATTTGTTTGATGTAATTTTTCAGTGTTCATTTCTAAAAATCACATTACATCATGTTTTCGGGGATCAAAGTACAATCATTATCTTGTACATTAGCTTAGAGTGCACCAGTCTTTGTATGTTTTGTATATATTTTTGGTCCATCCATGATAAAACTTGTCTTAGTTTCACACGCCACACTGTTTAGAAGACTGAGATGAAATTTTGTAGGCTTGATATATGGTGGTTGTAATATATGCCATAAGGTTTTATTCTTTTCCACCGGCCCCTGGCTTGACAATTTATCATGAAAGATTTTTGAAAATACATATTGATATCACATGTCCTGAATTTCTTGTGGTAACTTTTTAAGTAAGACAATTTATTTCATTTAGAGATGCTCAATAAGTTTTATTTTTCTCTCTGGTCCATTTTTTTGTGCTGAATTTTTTTAATAAAAATTAAATGGAATATTAGAGGAATTTAATGTTATTGCTTCTCCACCCTCATTAATTTGAAGATTTTATTGAATTATTTAGGCTACATGTTGCTGGTTAACATACTCAATAAAGTTGTGATATGTTCTGCGGGCCTATTTTTGGCAGATTTATTTTATCTTTGGTGTTCAGTTTGTTTTAACTTACATTCCTACACTGCCTTAAGAATTTAAATGAAATCTTTGTAGCATAGGTATGTGACTGTTTTTTAAAAATAAAAATTTTTGAAGGATAATGTTGATAATTTATCTTCTTCATTTAATATGTATGCAGTCCTTTGCAATATTACCACTAGAGATTAAAAAATGTGTAGGACATTTTGATCTATCATTGCATTAAATATTAGAGAGGAGGAATGTATATTGTTTGCCAAACAAGAAAAACATGTTCAGAAGGATGTCAAAAGTGTGGGAATATGCATATCTGTGACTGCTTGTACATATAGTTGTGCTTGAATGAACTCCTCATTAAATGTCATTGATGTGTCTAATATATATTTCAAAGCAACTTCTTTCGGACCATCCATGTATATATATGTACATTAACATCTTTCTGGCTGCCCATGTATATATTTGTCCATTAATTTCTTTCTGGTTGTCCATCCATCTATCTGTCCATTAACTTCTTTCTGGCTGTCCATGTATATATGTCCATTAACTTTTTTCTGGCTGTCCATGTATATATGTCCATTAACTTTTTCTGGCTGTCCATGTATATATGTTCATTAATTTCATTCTGGTTGTCCATGTATAATTCTTCAGAGTCAATCATACCTTGCTAGTGGCCCAATCAGATTAAAATCAGATCTCTGTTGTTATACATGAAGGTCTGACAGTAACCACTTATTGGTCATATTCTGGTAACCTATGTTATTACATTAATTGCTAATTTTATCAACCAATCAGCTGAAGTCTTATTTCTTCATGTCTGGAGAAAGAACACTGTGGCTGAAGAGCATCAGATTATTGAAAGCTACATATCCATTGGCTAATTCAAAGGTCATCAGAACATTACCTTATGCGGTTATTATCAGATCTTCACATAGGACATCTGAGATCTGGTTTTAATTAGATTTGTTAATGGCCTACATAAAGGACTTGTAATGTGAAGCAGTTATGTAATCTATTTTTATTTTACTAAGATGCTTGTAATTGTGCAGATAAATATTTTAGGCACAACTATGTCTACTAAGAAATGGTAAAGAAGTTAAGACATATTGTGTGCATCATATATTCAGTAATGCATTTGTTGTTTGCCATAATACACATCAATCTTTGAATTCTTCCTTTGTTTATACAGTGTAATTTAAAAATTCTTAATGATTTTAAATAATAATTAAGTGTTCAAAACTGCAGTATATATCCTTGATGGGAAATAATCCACTGCCATATATAAACTTGAAGGAAATAATCCAGTGCATTCTATTAAATTGATGGGAATTACGACACTGCAATATATAAAATTGATGTGAAATACCCCACTGCAATATCTACCCTTGATTGGAAATAATCCACTGCCGTACATAAACTTGAATGGAAATAATCCTGTGCAATATATTAAATTGGTAGTAAGTACCCCACTGCCATATATGTATAATTGATGAGAAGTACCCCTCTGCAATGTATACTCTTGATGAGAAGTACCCCTCTGTAATGCATACTCTTGATGGAAAGTACCCCTCTGCAATGTATACTCTTGATGGGTTGTAAAGTACTGCAGTATAGAAACTTAATGGGAAGTACCCCACTGCAATATATACCCTTGATGGGAAATACCCCACTGCAATATATACCCTTGATGGCAAGTACCCCACTGCAATATATACCCTTGATGGAAAGTACCCCACTGCAATATATACCCTTGATGGGAAGTACCCCACTGCAATATATACCCTTGATGGGAAGTGCCCCACTGCAATATATACCCTTGATGGAAAGTACCCCACTGCAATATATACCCTTGATGGAAAGTACCCCACTGCAATATATACCCTTGATGGGAAGTTCCCCACTGCAATATATACCCTTGATGGAAAGTACCCCACTGCAATATCTACCCTTGATGGAAAGTACCCCACTGCAATATATACCCTTGATGGAAAGTACCCCACTGCAATATATACCCTTGATGGAAAGTACCCCACTGCAATATATACCCTTGATGGAAAGTACCCCACTGCAATATCTACCCTTGATGGAAAGTACCCCCACTGCAATATCTACCCTTGATGGAAAGTACCCCACTGCAATATCTACCCTTGATGGGAAGTACCCCACTGCAATATATACCCTTGATGGAAAGTACCCCACTGCAATATATTAAATTACAAGTCGTATTTTTGAAGTTATTCATATGATCACATAAGTGATAGTTGTCCATGGTTATTCTCTTTTTGTAGAGTTACTGTATTTTTGCTAGCTGTGAAAAATATTGAATACATTGATAAGCTGCTAGAAGTGAGCAAAGTAAACTTATGAGAGAGTTGTTATTGGTATGACTAATGCAAATACTACTTTTGAGTTTCAGACTTTGGACAAAGTTTCATTGAAAGTATTTGTCCAAGAAGTGGAGTTTTACCGCCACAACCGAAACCTGCAGCTTCTCGCAGCCAAATGTCTATAGCAATAATCCAGGTGTACTCAGACATGGAAAAAAACATTGAGCTTTGTATATTTAACTTAGAGAAAAAATTGGACACTGCCTATACTTCCACATGTCTAGCTGATGAACTTATTGCCAAAATGAGTACAAAAGAGGTAAGTACTGTGAAAAATTGCTTTTTTTCTTGAACACTTTTTACTGAGTTTTTAATTAAGGTAATTTCCTTTTTCCTAGAGTCTAACAAATGGAATAATAATGGTAACACTGGCTGTTTTTTTTTTTTACATTAGGTTACACAGTTACAGTAGCTAACCTGTCTGTGTTATGTACAATATATGTAACACAATATGATAAATTTGGCTTTAACATTGGTCATTCTTAAATTATACTTACTTATTAACTCATATCAAGTGCACAAAGATCAGTCAGTACATCATTCAAAAACATGTAAGCTGACAAAATGCAGGATATATTTATATTACTTACAACTGTTTGGCTGTCCTTAAATTTCATCCATTAGAGACATTGATTATGAAAAGGTCATAAGATCCAACCTGTCTTGTAATCTTTCACTACCCTGTCTATTTTGAAGGGGAAACAGTCCATATGAGTATATATAATTTAATGACATCAAAGTTTTGAAAAGATCTATATATAATGTGTTTATATATATATATATATATATATATATATATATATATATATATATATATATATGGCTTTTCTGGCTGGTTTCTAGACAATAGCTTGGTCTATCAACAAACCAAGTTTCATTAAATTCATCTCATTGTTCAGGATCTAGTGCAGCAAACCAGTCAAATGTTTAAAAGAAAAGTACCAATTTTACAGAAAATGGTCCGATAATTTTAAGAGTGATTTTTTGTTTTTGGATGTACCGATTAAGTAATTTAAAGGTAAAGTAGAATACAGTAGAATTTATCCTACAGCAGATATATCAGATGTTTTAGTAATTTGCAAACTTTTCAAACTTGAATATCTTGCTTACAATATTAGACTCACCTCAGTCCCTTGTTTTAGGACTGAAGTGGTCTGGTTTCAATACCAAGCAGACACCAGGTATGGAACAAATTATTGATATTGCTTGTTAGCGCTAGCCAGTACTTGGAGTAATGTGACCTTACTCCCTTAAATAAAACATAAAAATGTAGGACTTCAATTAGCAGAACTGATGATTTAACCCATAATTCAAGGCAATCTTGCATATAACATGGTGTTTTATTTATGACTGTGTCAGTGTATGTATGTGTGTGTGTGTCTCTCTCTCTCTCTCTCTCTCTCTCTCTCTCTCTGTTTCCACATCCTTGCACCAATGAATCGTTTTTTTCCATCTTTGATGCAAGAAATGTTTCTAATCGTACCCGATGGGTGCACAAAAATGATCCATGACAATCAGACTATTGCAGTTGATTTTAGATTAAATTGAGGTTATCCCAAGTATATTGATTAAAAATCATTCATTACTATAATTAACATGTAAAATATGTATAAGTTTTTGTAAGCAAATATGTATAAGGTTTTGTAAGCAAATATTTATTAGGTTTTGTAAGCAAATATGTTCTGGTATTTGTGAAGATAGAATTCTGATGTTAAACTACATATTTCCTTACAAAAACTAATACATATTTCCTTACAAAAAACAATACATATTTACTTACAAAAACTAATACATATTTACTTACAAAAACTAATATGTATTTCCTTACAAAAACTAATACATATTTCCTTACAAAAAACAATACATATTTACTTACAAAAACTAATACAGATTTCCTTACAAAAACTAATACATATTTCCTTACAAAAACTAATAAATATTTACTTACAAAAACTAATACATACATTGTATTTACTTACAAAACCTAATACATATTTCCTTACAAAAACTAATATATATTTACTTACAAAAACTAATGCATATTTCCTTACAAAAACTACTAATACAAATTTACTTACAAACTAATACAAATTTCCTTACAAAAACTAATACATACATTGTATTTACTTACAAAACCTAATACATATTTCCTTACAAAAACTAATACAAATTTACTTACAAACTAATACAAATCTCCTTACAAAAACTAATACAAATTTACTTACAAACTAATACAAATTTCCTTACAAAAACTAATACATACATTGTATTTACTTACAAAACCTAATACATTTTTCCTTACAAAAACTAATACATATTTCCTTACAAAAACTAATGCATATTTCCTTACAAAAACTAATATATATTTCCTTACAAAAACTAATACATATTTACTTACAAAAACTAATATATATTCCCTTACAAAACCTAATACATATTTACTTACAAAAACTAATACAAATTTACTTACAAACTAATACAAATTTCCTTACAAAAACTAATACATACTTCCTTGCAAAATCTAATACATCTTTCCTTTCAAAATCTAATACATATTTCCTTACAAACACTAATACATATTTCCTTACAAAAACTACTAATACAAATTTACTTACAAACTAATACAAATTTCCTTACAAAAACTAATACATACTTCCTTACAAAATCTAATACATCTTTCCTTACAAAAACTAATACATATTTCCTTACAAAAACTACTAATACAAATTTACTTACAAACTATTACATATTTACTTACAAAAACTAATACATACTTCCTTGCAAAATCTAATACATCTTTCCTTACAAAATCTAATACATATTTCCTTACAAAATCTAATACATCTTTCCTTACAAAATCTAATACATATTTCCTTAAAAAGCTAATACATATTTCCTTCCAAAAACCAATACATAGATGGTATTTACTTACAAAAACTAATAAATATTTCCTTACAAAAACTAATACATATTTACTTACAAAAACCAATACATAGATGGTATTTACTTACAAAAACTAATACATACTTCTTTGCAAAATCTAATACATCTTTCCTTACAAAATCTAATACAAATTTCCTTACAGAAACTAATACATACTTCCTTACAAAATCTAATACATCTTTCCTTACAAAAACTAATACAAATTTCCATACAAAAACTAATACGTACTTCCTTGCGAAATCTAATACATCTTTCCTTACAAAGTCTAATACATATTTCCTTACAAAATCTAATACATCTTTCCTTACAAAATCTAATACATATTTCCTTAAAAAACTAATACATATTTCCTTCCAAAAACCAATACATAGATGGTATTTACTTACAAAAACTAATAAATATTTCCTTACAAAAACTAATACATATTTACTTACAAAAACCAATACATAGATGGTATTTACTTACAAAAACTAATACATACTTCTTTGCAAAATCTAATACATCTTTCCTTACAAAATCTAATACATATTTCCTTACAAAATCTAATACATCTTTCCTTACAAAATCTAATACATATTTCCTTAAAAAAACTAATACATATTTCCTTACAAAAACCAATACATAGATGGTATTTACTTAAAAAAACTAATAAATATTTCCTTACAAAATCTAATACATATTTCCTTACAAAATCTAATTCATATTTCCTTACAAAAACTAATACATATTTCCTTACAAAAACTACTAATACAAATTTACTTACAAACTAATACAAATTTCCTTACAAAAACTAATACATATTTACTTACCAAAACTAATATATAATTCCTTACAAAAACTAATACATATTTCCTTACAAAGACTAATACATTTTTCCTTACAAAATCTAATACATGGGCTGATCACAGTCGACAAGAATGTATTGTCAGGTATGATCCTAGAAGTCACGCGAACAAAAGAGGAGGGGGGACGCTCTTGTTTTTAACAAACATACAAGAAATGTATTAAACAGGCATGACATTTATTATAATCAGTGTAGAATGTGAGATCCAATTAGGAAAAACACACACTCGCACAACTACAACAACAAACCTAAACTGAAAACAAATTAAATCATAGAAATTTAGTTTTTTCTCTTACAATAAAGTATTTTATAAACAACAGCATCAAAAAACCAGTCACAATTCCAGTTTTTTCTGTATGTACTAGTTATTTAGAATATTACTTGCTGAAGAATGATTTAAAGCTGTCGGGTCTACGTGGGCTAGAAAAATGCTTTCCCATATTAGTTGGCTCATACTACAAAATCAATTATTGATCATACACAGTATAACTCACTTCCCTTCTAAGTAGTTATATACCAGTCTTTCACTCATTTCCCTTCTAAGTAGTTGTATACCAGTCTTTCACTCACTCACCAATAAGGCCAAGTTGACTCATGACAAGATGCTTTAGCATGCATCGTCCATGTAACTATATACTACATACCCACAAAACAGGGGTTCACAAGTACAATTAGTTCCATGCAACTAATAGTGTTACCATCTTTATATAGTCATTATTATTATTATTTTTATTTTTATTAATATTATTATTATTATTACACCAAACTAATTACATGTTGTTATTAATATTATTATTATTATTATTATTTTTATTATTATATGTCATCTATCAATGTTGCTGTTTTTAATAAAACATATATTCCTCATGAAAAATTGAGTTTGCGGTGGCTCCTTTAGTAAAAGTGCAGTTTCCATTACAACCAAAAGGGAAAATCTATTTCAGCCTCTTCAGATTGTCTCAGCCCAATTTTGATTATACTTGGTTGGAATGGGTTTTTTTGGTGGTGGGATTAACACAACTGTTAGAGTTGTAACACCCCTAACTATGGCATGGGTGCTTCAGCAACAGTAGGATTCTCTTTGACAGGCCAGATGAGACATGACCATACCATCTTAGCTTGCATTTCTTTAGGGTGGTGAGCAGATCTTCATACAGTCCAATTTCACCATGAATGATACACTTAACAGCCATAGTACGGTTTTCTTTCCAAAATTGTTTTTCATATCAGAATTCCAGCATCAAAATTGTTCAGTCAATAAAACATCGGTGCCACAATTATCTGGCTTAATTTAATTATGGCGGAAGCACATAATTAACCTGCTGCATCTGTACATCGGCACAAGACTCCTGCCTTATTATCTCATTTGATTTCATGTTATATGAGTAACATCAGGCCCACTTGGGCTTCTTGATTTCTTTCTTGTCATTGAAACTGAACCAAGACTGTGACCTAGTTAACAGCAATGGTTCTCTCAGTTATGCACATTGTTGTGGCTTTAAAATGTCCTCTAAAATATCAAATGTTGTGGTATTAAATGATAGTACAACCGGCATTATCTGATTTAGATTTGTTATTTTTTTTTGCAGCTTGAGGAGTTTTTCCAAACAGATTTGTTTGTTGAATGTGAATTTGTACAGGAAGAGAAGCAAGTTTTAATCAAAGGAACTCGGAAGCACGTATCTGAAGCACAGAATTTGTTTCATAAAAGACTAATGGAGAAAGTCCGTCAAGAAAATGAGAAAAAGGATGCTGAACAGCTGTACCAAGTTGTACAATGGCAATTTGAGGAAGTTACAGAGGAAGGAGTCAACTTAGTTCCATATGATGAACTTACTAATTATAAGATGGAAGAGGCTTTTAAGAAAGGTGATGTAAATCTTGAATTGAAAGATCCTACAAAGAAGAAGACATATGTTGTGGACTTTCAGGACTGTGTTGAATTCGACAAAGAAGATAATGAAGACAAAGTCAAGATTGTTCGAAAGGACATATTGAAAGGTAAATCCTCTTGGTGTATATTAAAACATTTTAAAATAATGATGATATTGGCACTGATGATGTTGATGATGATGACTATGATGACAAGCAAATGATGCTAATGACATCAATATTACTAATGAGAAGAATAATACATTTTTGGATCATCTTTTCTATCTTTCTGTCTGCTAGACCATCTGTTCACTCATCTTGTAACACTCCATGGTCAGTAACCCTTAACAGAACTGGAGACAATATTGATGATGAATTGCCTATTATCTGTTGTTGTAGGGTTTAACGCCATTTTTCATCACACGATAGGCTATACATGGCAGCTAGTATTATTGGTGGAGGAAGAACCTGGGAAAACCCGGAAAGAACCACCAACCCAAGAGAAGCTACTGGCAAGCTTTCTCACATAACCACATTAGCCGAATCTTAGACTCGAACTCATGCAGACAGAGGTGAGATGGCAGTGATCTGTAACAGAGAGTGCTTTGGACCACTCGGCCACTCGGGGCCCCTCTATTATCTGTAGGTGTGCCTTGTAAAGGTTTATCTTTTCAGGTCAACTTTAGACAGAATTATTTCCCTTTTCCATCAATTTTAAATCTCTACTGTAGCATATTCCTGCAACCAGCATTAGAACCTTTCAGTAAAATACATGTGACAGAACAATTATATCAATCCAGACGATTTTTAATCAACATAAATTGTATGTGTTTTAAGGGTGTTGAAAACAAAATAGATGCAATTTTCCATAATATATACTCTTTCATATTACAGTAAAACAGCAAGTTGTTTTAAAGATGCATCAGATTCTGATGGAAAATAATATAATTTAATAATTAATACGAGTCAGCATATTGTCAGCTAATTGAAGAAGGAAGAGTAGCATATTTCATACTTCACTGAGAAGGTGTTTCATTTAAAATTCAGAAGTAGTTATAGTTTCCATCAAAACCTTACAGACAGGCGGCAACTAATTACACTTTTTCTGGTCCCTATTTAAATCCTTGAATCGATTTATATTTATTAAAGAATAGTGTTTATCACTCTGTATCAACATTAGAGTGTGACAATGAGAAAATAACTATGATCAGTCTGCAGGAAGTTCAGACTTCATTATTCCTGTGCCTGTGTTTTTAAGGATGCTTTCTGCTCTCCAATACTCCATTATGCTAAGATCCCTGAGGATGAAGATGCTGAGCTGGATTTCGGGTTTATTTTTCTTCTTGGCTTAGATCCAAACATTTTGTGGCCAGTTTCACCACTATAAATTTACACAAAAAAGATTTGACCTGAAATAATGAAAAAATACATGATGAAGATCATTTCACCATTTTTTTTAATACCAAGGATTCTGGTTTAAATAAATAAAACATGGAATAAAAACATTCAACATTTTATCATACCTTTGATAATTTACTTCATCAATGAGTGATTAAACTTCTGACTCCTACACATATTTTAACCTTTCTGTCCCAGGTGGGGTTTTTGGGAATAGGACCTGAGTAACGAAATTCAAGACATCGTATTACAACAATACATATGTATTGTTGTAATACGATGTCTTGAATTTTGGTAATGTATTAGAATCAGACAACAATATGAGCCTGTTTAGTTAAATAAGGAATGGTAAATTGTGCTCTGCAACAAAATTTGCAAACAAAATCCCTGCAAGTGACACTTTATCCACCGTTGATCCATGGTAGATTTCTGCAATACAGTAGTATGTACTGTAGATGGCCTTTCAAATTGTAATGTTATCCTACTGTAGGTAGAATCACATGTATGAAACAGATATGGATTCAGTTTCACCAGGATGTGTCTTTTGTTGGTTTTGTTTTGTCAACTCAATTTTGGATAGAGATATAATCTGCAATAATTAAGTTCAGATCTTCATGTGGGATGTTGATTGTAACTGGTACAGCTCAAGAACCAGTCAACATATTCTGATGCTGTTTTGTATAAGCATTATTTAACAAACATGTTATCATGACTGGCTGATTGTTTTTTCACTATGATGGCAATATTTCAAATTCAATTTTGATCAGACTTAGAATAAATGTTTTTGTCATTAAGATCATGGTCATGCTGATAATGAGCAAAATCTACTCGTACTAATATTAATTTCGTCTTTGAATGCCATATGTTTTATTAGTTTTTATGAAACTTGGAATGTAGGCTTATATGAACAAGATCTTGAATATGTTCAGAAATGAACAAGATCTGTGATTATGAATGTTGAGATCTTGCATTTGATTGGCTGAGTATGTTATCACTCTGAAGCTATATTACTGATAAAATTTTGAATAGACATTGAATAAAGGTGAATGTCAGTAAGACCTTGCACAAGTTTAACGATGAGGGAAGTCCATATTTATTCATAAGATGTTCTTTCAGGTTGACTGGCTTGTTATCACATTAGAGACTATTTCTAGACAGTGTTTTCTTCAAACTCTAGAAATGTTATTTCTTATCCAGTTTTGATCAAATATTTTTAATAGCCTTGCATTAACAAGAGGTCAAATGAATAATTGTTGGTGATATTGATACATACTAATGAAGTGATCTTGCATCTGATTGGCTGAGTTTGATACCAATCACAAAACAGTATTCTCTAAATCTTATTTTGATCAAACTTGGTAAAATGGGTAATGTCATCAAGATGTTGGATGAGTTTTATTGTCAAGTTCAATGCATATTTAAGAGGTAAACTTTTATCTGCTACACTGAGCTTGTTACAACTCCAGAGACCAAATTTACATTGGCTTTTGAGCCAGCACACACACACACACACACACACACACACACACACACACATATATATATATATATCATTATGATCTTGGTTTCTCAAGTAAGTGAAACATTTCTGTAATAAGTGAGATATACAAATAGCAATGTGTTGATCCAAATCTCATTGGCTAAGATGGTTACCATTTTGGAGACTGTATTTCTAATAAAACTTGTTAATGGGTTGGAATGAGGTCTTTGTAGATTAATTATGCCTGTATATTTGGAAAGTATTTTATCATACTTTGATAACAATAGATAAAATCAGTTTTATGTAATGGTTGAGAGATAGTTTAGTTAGGGCCCATGTTCTTATAAACCAGCAAACTGAATTGTCAACTATTGTGTAAACCAGGGACTCGTGTTTAAAGGAGTCTCATCCCTTAAATTAACATCTGTCGTATCTTCAGTTTATATCCTTTTATGTTGACAATGTTTTACTATATATATATATATATATATATATATATATATATATATTAATTTAGATGTATGGGCTATGTAGTCTGAAATAAAGAATTCTTATCTTGTCTTACATGTAACCAGCAGAGCTAAAGAAGGATTCAGTATATTCCTAGAATTGATAGGCTGGATAGGTGACAGACATTAGGCCTGACAGTCTGACATACTGTAGGTGACAGACTTTACACCTGACAGTCCTGCATGCTACTAGAATGTCTGTAATTCATGTAATGCTCATACCTTTACTAGCAATAGTACTGATTGATGGTCCTAAGGTATTGTCATGAATTAGGGTTTTGTGAGATACAGTGATATTTCACTTATGACCAGGGTCAGAATTTAACTCATTGTCTCATAAGACTAGAGCTCTCCTCGAGGACTTCATTCCATATTGAAGTAACAACCAATTGTAGCACCCCTGCCTCCTATTAAACTTAGGTTACTTATAAACGTAATCCGTCCCTGATTGTAGTGAGATGGACCCTTTTAAGTACCGGTATACCATTTTCAATAGCTCTTGTTGTTTTGGTCATGATGATGATGATAGAAAATGTTTCACATCTATAGCATGTCTAATTGGTTTTGTTACTTATGATCAGTGTCAAAATTGAGCTCATAAGGCTAGAGCTCTCCTCGAGGACTTCCATATTGAAGTAACAACCAATTGTAGCACCCCTGCCTCCTATTAAATTTAGTTTACTTATAAATGTAATCCATCCCTGATTGTAGTGAGATGGACCCTTTTAAGTATACCATTGCTAATAGCTCTTGTTGTTTTCATAATGATTATTTATTAAAAGGAATTAATGGATCAAAAACTTCTGATTTTCTGTCTTGTTTGGAAATCATATTTATTATTGTATGCATTCATTTAAATAGTCAATTTAAAAGTGGTGTTAAAATGTGATCATCATTTCATCTCTGACTGATACATTTTGCTTATCTCTTTGAAGTGACTTGCATTAATTTCATTGACTGTCTACATTGGTATATTTAAAATAATATATAAATTTAGGAATGCTTTGAAAATGACTGATTTTAAATGAAATTATTTTTTGCTCAATGTTGATTTTGTGGTGTAATCTTACTCCAAAACAATAAGATATTTCTCCCCACACATAAGTGCTGAACATTGCATTGAAATGACCATGACAATAGTGGTAATAAAATTGCCTGCATCATTTCAGATAAGACAAAGTCTGTTCCTGATTTTTGGATGGAAATGAAACCTGATGAGAACATAAGACTTGTAAATATTCCGAACCAAGACCCAGAGTACACAAATCTGGAGAAAACTTTCACAACAGAGTGCAAGACTGGATCTTATGCCAACAGAATACCTAATTTGGCAACTTTGAAAGTATTAAAGGTATGATTAAATTCTTTACTTGATTAGAAATGTTGCTTAATGGCATCAGAGAGAGAGAGAGAGAGAGAGAGAGAGAGAGAGAGAATGGCGAGGAAAGGGAGAGAGAGTGGAGGTTTTCATAGATATATGAGAAATGTTATTTAATGAATTAGTTTACTTGGATCTCATTTTCAATTTTAGATTCAGCGAATACAAAACCGAACATTGTACCAACAGTATGCAGCCAAAAGGCAGCTGATGATGCAACACTACAAAGACAAGCCTAATATTAAGGTGGAATGGAAAGCCTGGCATGGGACAGCACAGGCAAATGTAGATAGTATCTACACTCATGGTTTCAACCGCAGCTATTGTGGCAAACACGGTAAATGACTCGTTATAATAACTGAAATAAGTGTTCAATCACAAAACAGGATTTTACTTAAAAATCTCATCTCACATATCTAAAATACCAGGAATATTTTGTCAGAAATGTCCAGTATAATGTAAATATTTACAGTTGTAATGAATTAAAGTGATTCATATGTTTTACATATGCAGACAGGATGGTATTGGAATTGTTTAAAAATGCAAAAAATATTGAACTACCGGTAGTCATCTGTTGTTTTCTGGCAATATTTATTAAAGTTAACACAAATTCCAGCAAAAGCAGATTTAGACTAACATCTGTACAAGCTCATACAGATAAAAACTTTTTGATAATAACTGAAAATGGAAAACTTTTGAAGCAGTTAAGTAGAACTTGTGCGGAAAGGATAAATGATTATGTAAAGTTTAATCACATGGATGTACATAGTAGAAAGAACACCTCTTTTGTCAAAAGAATATGGTCTCTGAAGACAGGTGGTCTCTCATAACAGGTCAAAATGCTACATAATCTATAAATTTGTGCATTGAGAAGGTGGTCTCTTAAGACAGGTCATCTCATTGCAGTGGTCTTTCAAGACAGGTTTTACTGTATTATAAAACTGGATAGAGAGTTAAACTAATTCCCAGCTGAGAAATGAACCCACAACCCCAGGCTATGGCTGTCCGTTGCCTTACTTGTGTATATCAAGTCTTGTACCCATTTAACTTTTTTTTTAATCACGCATCTCCAAGAAAGGATTGAACTTAGGCAGAAATTGAAAAATAGATTCTTTTCAAGGCCCATGTATTTGCTTGGTAAAAAGCTAATAATTAAGTTTCAAAATGTACACCTTATTAAATGAATCAAGGTATATAGGAATATTACTGGTAAGTTAAAGCTGTGTGCCAGCATGGAAAGAGCTTTTATATAAAACACCTTTCCTTTCTATTTCACATTTGGCTGAGCATTTGCTCATGTTGTCCAAATTCAATGAAAAGATACTATAACTTGGTGACACAAAACGTTTTGAACTGTGGTCTACCACCATATTTTCTTGAACATGCCCTGCAAAATGTACCATTTTATACCATAGTTATATTTGGGACCGACAGATTAATTTTCTGAGGCAGTAGTCAGTATTTTTAAAAACATATCTGGCTCTCTTCTTCTGGTGTAAAGTAAATTAGCATAATATCATTATTTTATTGAACAGAATTAATTTTTAGATTTTCAGAAAAACGCTATCATGGCTCAAATGATACTTGCAGCCACACATCCAAAAATTAAATGGTAACCCTTATAGTAGATTCTTTTACTGTACATATGTTAATCTTTGAGTAAGGTGTCATCACAAAATACCCAGTATTTATCATAGATGTTGATCAGAGAGTACCAATCAACATAAAACACACTGACTGCAAACAATAAAAACAATCTTGCAAAGAAGTACATGTATTTAACATTTCATCACAAAAAATACCCTGTATTTATCAGAGAGAACCAATATACAGGTCCAGAAGGTCATCTGGAGAGAAGGTAGTTGGAAATGGTGTACATTTGTTCCTTGACATTAGCTTCTTAGTAATCTCGAAGAGATCTTTGCATCTGAAACTTTCCATGATCTTAGTACTATAGTGGGCTGATTTCTAATTAGTCTGGATGAAAGCCAAAGCTTGCTTATGATTAGTGAGTCTGGTGGAAAGCTGATAGATTGAGGTTGAAAGCATTAATGGAATCTAGAAGACGTGGATGGGTTTCCAGACAAAGTGAAAGTTGAAATCTCCAAGAATAATCAGGTTGCCACCTATCAAATTTCCATACTCCAGGAGATTTGGAAACTGCTTCAAAAGGTCAACTTGTTTTTCTAGTCGGAGGAGGATGGTAGAGGCAGAAAAAATGGACTGACCTTTGTTCCAGTGTGAGTGTGGTTTGGACTAGCTTAAATGATGTGAGGCAGAAATTGAAAGTTATGGTGTGGTTAAGACATTTAATCATGGAGTTCTTTGTGATGACAGCAATTCTAACTCTGCGAGAGTGGCAAAGTTATGAATATGACTCAAAAATTGTTTTAGCTACATTAAAGACTTTAATCACACACAAAGAATTAAATAATAAATGTCATTAATTCAAATGACTGAAAACTTTATTTTAAAATAATATAAGATATAGACATTAATAACATAGTCTACACATCCATATTCAGATTGAAAGTTTCATTCCATTTCATTTTGCTAGATGTTTTCACGTCCGATTGTAAAGGTCCTTAACTCTGTATTATTATAAAAGACTATTTCCAAATGGAAAGGGATAAATGGCATAACCAGTGTCGTTATATCAAACTCAATTGCTTACATAAAAGCTTGACACATTGAATTATACATAAAAAAATATTTGAGTCCTGTGAGTAACACAAAATTGAAATCATTGTAAATTTGAATTTCATAATTAAAGACTATATATGATGTATTCGAATTAGAAGTTTCATTCTATTTCTTTTTGCTAAATGGTTCTGCATCTGTTTTCAGAAATGATTTGTAAAGATCTTTACAATTTCCAAATGGAAAAGTTTAAATGGTCTGACCAGAGATTTTCATTGAACATTTTACATTAGAACTTTGCATGCTGAATTATACCTTGAAAAATAAGATAAATCATGTTGACACAGTATGCAACTTTAAAACTTACAAAATCAGTAATAGTTTACATGATGCAACATGGAACTGAACCTTTCTAATTAGACATATGTACCTTTCTAATTAGACATATGTACCTCTTTTCATAGTCTTTTCATCTTGGTGATTTGGTAGTGGTGAAATATTTACTGAAGGATCAGTATTGAGAAGAGAGGAGTTCATTCTGCTTGGAGTGGGAATCTCATGTAGGTAGAGGGAGTATGCGAAATATTATGTAGGTAGAGGCAGATGCCAAACATCATGTAAGTAGAGGCAGTATGCCAAACATCATGTAGGTAGAGGCAGTATGCCTAACATCATGTAAGTAGAGGTAGTATGCCAGACATTATGTAGGTAGAGGCATTATGCCAAACATTATGTAGGTAGAGGCAGTATGCCAAACATTATGTAGGTAGAGGCAGATGCCAAACATTATGTAGGTAGAGGCAGTATGCCTAACATCATGTAGGTAGAGGGAGTATGCCTAACATCATGTAAGTAGAGGTAGTATGCCAAACATTATGTAGGTAGAGGCATTATGCCAAACATTATGTAGGTAGAAGCAGTATGCCAAACATTATGTAGGTAAAGGCAGATGCCAAACATTATGTAGGTAGAGGCAGTATGCCTAACATCATGTAGGTAGAGGAAGTATGCCAAACATCATGTAAGTAGAGGTAGTATGCCAAACATTATGTAGGTAGAGGCAGTATGCCTAACATCATGTAAGTAGAGGTAGTATGCCAAACATTATGTAGATAGAGGCAGTATGCCTAACATCATGTAAGTAGAGGTAGTATGCCAAACATCATGTAGGTAGAGGGAGTATGCCAAACATTATGTAGGTAGAGGCAGTATGCCAAACATTATGTAGATAGAGGCAGTATGCCTAACATCATGTAGGTATAGGAAGTATGCCAAACATCATGTAAGTATAGGTAGTTTGCCAAACATTATATAGGTAGAGGCAGTATGCCAAACATTATGTAAGTAGAGGCAGATGCCATGCATCATGTAGGTAGAGGCAGTATGCCAAACAGCTAGGTAGAGGCAGTATGTCAAACATCATGTAGGTAGAGAGCATATGCCAAACATTATGTAGGTTTAGGCAGATGCCAAACATCATATAGTTAGAGGGAGTATGCCAAACATTATGTAGGTAGAAGCAGATGCCATGCATCATGTAGGTAGAGGCAGTATGCCAAACATCATTTAGTTAGAGGCAGAATGCCAGACATCATGTAGGTAGAGGGAGTATGCCAAACATCATGTAAGTAGAGGCAGTATGCCAAACATCATGTAGTTAGAGGCAGAATGCCAAACATCATGTAGGTAGAGGGAGTATGCCAAACATCAAGTAAGTAGAAGGAGTATGCCAAATATTGTGTTGGTAGAGGTAGTATGCCAAACAGCTAGATAGAGGTAGTATGCCAAACAGCTAGATAGAGGTAGTATGTCAAAGATCATGTAGGTAGAGGGAATATGCCAAACATTATGTAGAGTCAGTATGCGAAATGTCATGTAGATACAGGCAGTATGCCAAACATTATGTAAGTAGTTGCAGTATCCCAAACATCATAGTATGAGGCAATATGCCAAACATTATGTAGGTAGAGGGAGTATGCCAAACATTCATGTAAGTAGAGACAGTATGCCAAACATCATGTAGTTTGAGGTAGTATGCCAAACATTATCTAGTTAGAGGCAGATGCCAAGCATCATGTATGTAGAGGCAGTATGCCAAACATGTAGGTTGAGGCAGTGTGTCAAAAATTATGTAGGTAGAGGCAGATGCCAAGCATCATGTAGGTAGAGGGAGTATGCCAAACATTATGTAGGTAGAGGCAGATGGCAAATAATGTGTGGTTAGAGGCAATATGCCAAACATCATGTAGGTAGAGGGATTATGCCAAATATTATGTAGGTAGAGGCAGATGCCAACCAATGTGTGGTTTGTCAGTATGCGAAACATGTAATTAGAGGCATTATGGCAAATATCATGTAGGTAGAGGCAGTATGCCAAACATGTTTTAGGCAGAGGTAGTATGCCAAATATCATGTAGGTAGAGAGATTATGCCAAACATGTAGGTAGATGCAGTATGCCAAACATCTTTTAGGCAGAGGTAGTATGCCAAAGATCATGTAGGTAGAGAGATTATGCCAAACATGTAGGTAGATGCAGTATGCCAGACATCGTGTAAGTAGATGCAGATACTCAGCATGTAGCAAGAGGCAAGATGCAAAACATGACAGTTTCTGGCATCTTGAAGTACACAAGAGAATTGTATCATGTTTTCTGAAGGAACTCCTGTTGCTTAATATCGACTTAGCAGCATATCTGATGGAGTATTTTAGTGGATATATGGACCTTTCAAGTTAAAAAATTCCATATTTCCATAATATTCCTATATTTTGGTATGCTTAATAACAGCTAATCAACAGCATAGGTTTGTATTTGCATTTGCATAAAATACCAATGTTTATACAGCCAAGACAAATCCTTACATTTGAGAGGTTGGCTTTAAAATTCCTTGAGTTTTGAAGTTATTCATGAAAGGTCCTTGAATTAATTGAAAACTCATTAAATGTTTCCCCTAACTCATTGCTCTTTTTTCAAGGGAAATAAAAACAAGCACAGAAGGAAATAAAATATGTAACTTTTAAATTAGGCATTTTGTTATGCATGTACACCTCGAAGATTATTTTAAAATTTTATAAAATGTTTTAAATTTGGTTTAATTATATGGTACATGACATGGTTAGTTATCAGATGAAATAGCATTTGTTGAAAATGATAGGGAATGTAACAAATTTGTAGAAGCAGATACCCTATGCACTCTTGTAAATGTCCCTGATGTAATAGCTTGACTGGTTAAGAGTTGTTATCATTTTCATTAGAGGCATATACAAAAGTATTTTGTATTAAAGATTTTAAGAATGCATTAGATCAAATAAATTTGGACCTAAGTCTAATTTCAGGCTCCACAATATTAATTCTTGTACTGCAAAACAGATGGTTTTATATATCTGGCTAAACCCTAAAAGGAATGAGAACAGCTATTAGGCATGTAATACTAAAGAAAATAATGAACAAACATAAATTTCTGAACATGAAGAAAGAAGTTTTACATTTCCAGAGTTGTCATAAAAGACTTTGTATATTTGGAATGAGATACCTTGGAATTGTTTGGCTTCCTCTTTCAGGTGTGTGGTTTGGACATGGTGTGTATTTTGCAACGAATGCATCTTACTCAGCTCGAGCCTGGCTGTCAGCTGGAAATCAAGTGCCACCTCAAGGAACCATGCAGTTTATATTCTATGTGTCTGTCTGTGTTGGAGAATACATTAAAGGGGATCCTAACATGCGATACCTTCCACCCAAAGATAAAAAAAAACCAACAGATGTATATGACAGTGCAGTGAATGATGTCAACAATGTGGAAGAAATTGTGATTTTCAATGACACGCAAGCCTACCCAGATTATCTCATCACATTTACAACCTAGTTATGGATAGTATGTATCTAATGATAAACCTATAGAAACCTGAATCAGTGCCCTGGCACTATTTGTTTTACTTATGACTCTGGAAGTATTTGTTATGGCTTTTGTATGTGAAAAAAAGTATGATTTGGAAGAAATATTGAATTAGTCTGGACGGTTTGAAGACAAATTCACATGTCAATAGTCACTTCCATCACTAGATGAGTTATCTACCATACATAGAGAATGTTGTAACATGTTAATAATTTTCTGCAACTTAAAAAGAAAAATATTATTAAACCGATGGGTTTTCTTCTGGATGTAACAATTTAGAATTTTGTTTGAATAAATAAATATATCTGCTTTTTTTCTAATAATTAAAGATATTGTTTAACAGATACTATCAATATATATTTCACATATTACCAACCAATGTTATGGGTTTATCACTGGATATATACTGATTTAAATATTTTCAAAACTTGAGAATACTAACAACAATAACTAATTAAGTTTCTAACTATTAGTTTCCTTTTAATTAGTCCTTGTAATCTAGAATTTAAATGTTGTCAGTTTGATTGGCTGCTTGTGAATTAATAGGATAAACCAGTAATTAATGTTAAATTCTTTAATTATGTTGCTTACATAAAAATATTTATCAAAGTTTTTTAATTAGTCAATGAAATAAGTTGACCTGACCTGCACTAGTGTCCATATTCAGGTAGGATTAGATGGTATACATGTTGTTTTATTCCATCTATTTGATTTGATACAAATGATTACTCTGATAATACATAGCAGGTATACTTTTAATTGATTCTAACAATACAACAAACACTGCCACAAATCAGAAATTAAAATACAATTGCTACTTAATTAGCTTCTTACAGATATAGCTGTGTTGGTCAATTGACACTTTATTTGTATACAAGAGGGCATATTCCATTTATAATGATTACACAGAAACTGAATTAAAAAATAATACTAAAACAGGATTTGACTAAACTTATTTAATTGGTATTTACAGATAATACTAAAACAGGATTTCATTCGACTAAACTTATTTAATTGGTATTAACAGATAATACTAAAACATGATTTCATTCAACTAAACTTATTTAATTGGTATTTACAGATAATACTAAAACAGGATTTCATTCGACTAAACTTATTTAATTGGTATTTACAGATAATACTAAAACAGGATTTCAGTCGACTAAACTTATTTAATTGGTATTTACAGATAATACTAAAACAGGATTTCATTCGACTAAACTTATTTAATTGGTATTTACAGATAATACTAAAACAGGATTTCATTCGACTAAACTTATTTAATTGGTATTTACAGATAATACTAAAACAGGATTTCATTCGACTAAACTTATTTAATTGGTATTTACAGATAATATTAAAACAGGATTTCAGTCGACTAAACTCATTTAATTGGTATTTACAGTGTGACAGAGCTATAGCACACTCCATTTTAAAATGAATTTTGATATAACATAGTCGTGGTATGTCTCCCTAAATTTCATATTCATGTATTTTCCTTGTATACAAAAGCACACAACAATCTTTCTTAAAAGTACAAGAAAACATCAAAAGTTTATTAGCATTTTCAGGAAGAGATCATGTATGAATAATGAAAGAAAAATTGTGTGAAAACTTATTACAACATTGTTGGCTGTTCAAAATTGTATATACAACCATTGGTTTGGAGTGGAGAAATTCAGAGGCCCCATGAAAGGAAGCTGCAAACTTGATATAAAATGCAATGTCATTTACCTAATGTTACATAAACAATTTCTCTTTATATTGAGAAACCATCTTGACAGTGCATTGTTATATCATAATCCATTTATATTGACATCTAGCATGAGTACTGTATGCTGTGAGATATCTGCTTTGTTTTTGTTAACATTTCTGGTAACAAAAGCCAACCAGATCAGGCATTATCTCATAATCTATCTTTCGTTGAATTTTAGGCTGCTTGCTAGTAATTATTATATTCACATAGACTGGCATTTATACATGGGTAGCAAGTAAAGATCCTCTTCTTTTCACTCTGAATTCAATCCTCCAGAACACACAATTTCTGTAGCAGTCTTCGTCATCAGATCAGAACACCTGTGTCTCTATCATCCTTTGACCCTTTTTTAAATTTTTAATGCATGCATTGAAGACAACCTCACTCCACTAGCACAAATGTAAAAAAAAGAAAATGAAAAGACCAGATCTGACTTGTTGGTCTAGTCAGTAGGCAAGGAAGAACAGGACCTACAACTTAACAAAGGACAGTCAATTCCTTCTTAAAAATGTACCCAGATAAAATAGTTTTCTAAGATTTTAAAGA
Source organism: Unio delphinus (assembly GCA_029339505.1). Classification (NCBI taxonomy): domain Eukaryota; kingdom Metazoa; phylum Mollusca; class Bivalvia; order Unionida; family Unionidae; genus Unio; species Unio delphinus. Next base: position 2,681,859 of record JAQISU010000157.1, on the reverse strand, counting down.
AAACAGATTACCTGTAAGCACCGGCTGTTATGAAAACGTACTTAGCAAATGTAAAAAGATCAGGTTCAATCATGCAATACAATTATTTGATGCTGCCACAACAAAAAGAAATGGGCATTTGGTTCCCCAAAGCTGTACTTTAGTGGTGACATAAATAATGCATGCATCTTCATCAATGATAGCCAACTACAATCTTCAATAAAAACAAAGAATCTTTCTTCAAATAAAGTCACTACCAAATTTAAATAAAAGCAATGGATTCCAATAGCTTGTTTCATTTTCCAATGTGACTGGAACATATTTATTGTGCCATGAAAGTTTTTGAGGGGCAGGAGAAAAGTTTATGCTTATAAACACTACCAACAGCAGTTTAAAATGCTAACTAACTTTTACAAACTTGAGGCATACTGAAAAGTAAGCGTGCTTCATCATTTATTATGTGATTGTGCTATTTTTTTCACTGAATTCAGACCTGTATGACCTGTGACAAAAGTAATCAATATTTTTAAATCTCTGTGTGTGCACATTTTCAATGGTATTAAGTTTATTAAGGATTCACTGTCTATAATGAGATTCACAGGTGAATACATGGTGTTGATGCTCTATTCATGCTATATATTAGACATGTATATATGAACAATATACATGTACATGTACCAATGTGTCATTCTCTGAATTAAGCAAAATATTTTATATGCCTTCTCAGTTTTCAGTACAGTTGTATTTCTCATTTAATATGCATCATTTTAAGATGGTAACTGTGCCAGTGAAGCACATAAGTTTGCGCCAGCATTTATTACCTATCCTGGTTACCCCCTCCCTCCCCCACAAATTTTTCAGGGCACATGCATCATTTTCTTGAGTTAACTAACATGGTTGCTTACTGCACAGTTTGGTTTACAACATGGTTGAGTTCGGTTGCTCCCAATTATCATGTTATAGAGGGGTCAGACTGTATTTCCTAAAGTGCTGCCACTGTTAGGAATTACATTTTGATGGCTTGAAATTTCATCAAATAATTTTTACAGTTTAATGAGAATCTTTTAAAAATAGATAATTAAACAAAATATCAGACTTCTTATTAGATGTTGCAAAGTTCATAAAGTTGATTCAAATCACTGGGCACTTACCACCATTTTTGTTGATAAAATAAGTGATAAATCAAGGTTTTACTTGCTGGATTTCATTGTGATTTCTTTTATTGTTCGACAAGTAAAAGTCAATTATGTAAGTCATTTCTAGACAAAAAAGTGGGACCCACAACTGATTCCACATTATTACCAGGTTTGCAAATTATCTGGGCATGAATTATCAGTGAGGAGATCAATATGTTGAATCCATAAGTCGTTAATGGATTTGTGGGGGTCTATTATACCATAATCTTCTTGTATATAAATTGTATCATATCAGAAGAAAATGTATCATCCTCATCAGGTGACATATTCATTTGATGACTTTTTATAATTTGAAGAGAATGCTTCTTTATTTTGGAAGAAATATACATAATCACTGTGGTAAATGAATTGCTGTTGAATATTTTCAAGTTTGTTTCTGATAGTCATGTACTATAATATATAAGTGCAAGCCTTAGTTGCATTTTGAAGCCTAGATTTTAATTTTGTTAAAAATCTTTGAATTTTATAATATTATTATTAAAATATTGATAAATATATATAAGCTTGAATCTATTCTAATTATTTAAAATGTAGAAATGGTAGGATGATATCATATGTTTGTTTTTCTTCATCATCATTTCCTTACTCACTTTCATGGCTTTGACAAGATGTCATTCTAAGTCAATATCAGTTCAGAAAACTTCATAAATCATTAAATTAATATAATACCCTATTCATATAATCATGGGTCTATGACAAGGAGATAATTACTACTGTATCTATCCGTCTGTCCTTCCTTGTTTTTTCATTGGCACAGTTAACTAATAAAATTTAGCCAGTATATTTCTGCATATGAATTACTTGGTCAGATTTTCAGGTCATTCAGATAACTTGACATATTTTTTATCAAGCTGTTAGAATTATTGTTATTAACTCCTAATGAACAATACTATGCAAAGGCTGGTGAAGCCAGATGAATTAAAAGATCGACGGCACATTAATATGCATGTATAGACTGATGTAATTTTGTATGTATCAATCAAAGAACTTATTCTTTATCATTAGTTTTGGACTTCTGTGTGGTCACATGAATGTTACAAATACATTTAAGATGGGATATTTTGTGGGGTCTATACAGTACAATTAAGGTGGAATATCATTTGGGTCTGTATAGCATAATTTAAAAGATGAATTGTCAGACATATATATTTTTGTTTTCCTTTATATTTTATTATTTTTTTTGTATTTTATAAATTTGCTTAACTGTAAAATAAAATTTTTAAAGCTATTTTTTGAAGTTTTATAATATATAAATTATATATCTAATAAAGTTAAATGTGTCAGATGTAAAACTACAAAATTCAACAACTGTTTTCTCATCTGACAACTGATGCAGTTTCAAGGACAGACAAGATTTCTTAAAGTCAAAAGTCTTGAATGCGATACATGTTTGTGCCTAAAATACCTTTTCATTGCGTGGTTATTACTGAACTAGATGGAAGCATACTGGTTTTTTCCTAATGCCATTTTAACTTCATTGAGCAGGAACAGCACACTGGGGTGCAACTTGCATGCACTGAATGTCTAATTATTAATTTTGGAAACAGAGTGTAGGTATACAAAATGTATTGTTAGAATTGTAAAGAGGAATTATTCCATCATAGTATGCTATGATTAGTCTGAATTGATAGCAATTTTGAGATATTATTGACGTAATTACTTGTATGCAATAATTTGGCTATACTGTTTATATTGTATTTTGTTATGATTAATTTAGTTAAAGTGTGTTTAAGTTGACAAGGGAAACCTCACTTGTAAAAGAACACATTTTAATGTGTCAACATTTTCATCCATTACTTATTATTGTGATGGCTAATGCTAAGTCAAACATTTCTAAATTTTGCAAAAAAAATGTAAATGCATGACGTTTTTTCAAAGAGTTTGAGATATAGATATAATTATGATGACATTACACTAATGTTGAAATGTATATTTCTGTGTTGTCTAATAGCATATTATTACAGTATTCATTACCATACAATTGCCACTTGTTTTGCTCATATTCCGTAATGTCAAGAAATAATCCAATACAGATTGGATTGAGGATTATCCTTGTAGATAATGGAAAATGTTTGGAGTATTCAGACTTAAGTAAATGTTATAATTCCTATGTATTTCATTGATATAAATATTTGATTCAATTTACTAATGCATGTAAACCACCTTTTATTGCAATTTAATTCTTAGCATCCAAATTGTATAACATATTTATCTTTAATGAAATATTTTTTACTTGAAATTACAAAATGTCTTATACTACACACACACACACAGACACACACACACACACATATATATATATATATACACACAGTCGACTCCACTTAACTGCACATCGGTTAACTGCACATGCCGGATAACTGATACACGTTGATCTAAACCGTTCGCGTTTGAATGATTTCAAACCAAAAAATGGATGGTTGGAAAGATGGAAAATGAGCAACAGAATTCAATTTAAATGACAACATGGCGAAAAACAGGATGCAGACGACTTTGGAGCTGAACGCTTTTTCTGTGGAAGATGACCCATCAATGTCTGACACCAGTTTTCAAATAACAAGCGATCTATAGAATTTCTTGAAATTCGCTATAATTCCTTGATCCACTGGTTGAATCAGTGAAATTATGTTCAGAGGAAGGAAAACAAGCTTAACATTTAAGTAAAAGTTGGATTATAATCATTGTTTAAATTTATTCTTCACATATATTCGTGCTGTGCTGATTTAAAGCTGTACTGTACTGTATTTCGGTTAACTGCACACTCCAGTTAACTGCACAATTTCGTGATGGGCCCAAGGGTGTGCAGTTAACTGGAGTCGACTGTATATATGGGATTAATCATATGCAGTTTTGTTTGAATATAGTTTGCATTTTCTAAAGAACTGAAATATTAAAATAGAATAATTTTAACATCAGATTTTTTTATATAGTTAGATTATAGCTTAGGCCTATACAATTATTGCATCATAAATATATAGCTAAATAAATAAAGGAGAAAAAAATACCCAAAATCATCAGCAACCTTGGAATAACAGTTAGCTCTCATTGAACCTATGACTGTTAAGTCATGAGAGATCTTTCAGATTTTTTATATAAAGCTCTCATTGAACCTATGAGTGTTAAGTCATGAGAGATCTTTCAGATTTTTTATATAAAGCTCTCATTGAACCTATGAGTGTTAAGTCATGAGAGATCTTTCAGATTTTTTATATAAAGCTCTCATTGAACCTATGAGTGTTAAGTCATGAGAGATCTTTCAGATTTTTTATATAAAGCTCTCATTGAACCTATGAGTGTTAAGTCATGAGAGATCTTTCAGATTTTTTATATAAAGAAACTTGTATTTGCAGCAGAGATGTTAGTTTTGTACTGGCTCTGTCTTGATGGAAATATAGATTTATTTACAGATATTTCAGAATTTGATTTGCCTGAGAAATGAGTTTAATTTTTCAGCCATACTTTTATGTCTGTTGAACACTAAAACCTAAAACATTCCAGTCTACATGCTTATAAAGATATATTAAATAATAATTGGACTGAATGAGTGGAAATATATTGTGATGCAAGTAAAAGATAATAGTGTCAAGACAAGTATACTAATTGGCACTGAATTAATGGTACATATAACGTATTGTGATGCAACAAAAAGATGACAGTGTCAAGACAAGAATATTAACTGATCAATATAGAAACTGAATAACTCGAGATTAAGTACAGCGCTTGCTTCAGGTTTTCAGTTTGTAATATAGAATGTGCAGCACCATCTTGAATTATGAATGTAGAATTTGAAAGATGTTATTGCAATGACATGCATTGCCTTTGTCGCTATTACCATATCTCATAACTTGACAGGCATTGCCTTTGTCGCTATTACCATATCTCATAACTTGACATGCATTGCCTTTGTCGCTATTACCATATCTCATAACTTGACAGGCATTGCCTTTGTCGCTATTATCATATCTCATAACTTCAATCATTGAAGTTATATATACTTCATACGTATACTTCGTGATATGTAATGCAGCCACAAAACAATGTATTTGCCATGACATTGTTCTCGATACTTGGCTCTGTAAACGTTTTGCTGGTTCTCTGCTCATGCAGACAGATGTCACTGATGTTAATAACCTGGATTTCATTGGAAAATATAACTTCATTCCAATATTTTTCAGACAGCTGATGTTTCTTTTCCTTGCACCACTTAATATGAACATTCTATTATTGGCAGATACATGTATAGTCATAATTTTCCAAAACTTAGACTTTCTTTAAACCATAATAATGTATTCAATGCAGAATTATCATTAATAATGCTTTTCAGATGCATATTGGCTGTTTATCTCAAACTCTGTCCTCTCTTTGGCCTCTTCATATTCTTAGTACATGTAGTTGTCTATTTCCCATAGCATCAGTTACCTTTCTCCATACATGACAGCTCATGTTATCCACATTTCCTTGTTGCTCAAATTTAGTTTCAATTTCCTCATGCACCCTGAAATAGTAGAAAATAAACATTGAATATTTCTGAGAGATTTAACTTTCACCAATTGACATTTCTTTAGCCAGTTGTTGTTGCTCACTTGACATTTCCTCTCATCTGCTATCCATTGTTAGACTGTGACATTTAATATCTTTCAAGAGCAGACCACTTCTTTTTTATCATTGAATTAGCAAATAAAGATCTCAGACATTTGCAAAGACTCAAAACATCTATGTTTCATCTGAAGCTCAACATAAAATAAACAATTTTTATTTCTCCAGTTAAGAGTTAATTGATGAATTACATTTGTGGCATATGCAAACTTTGTGTATTATTTAAAATTTTGAAACCAGTCTAAACATTAAGGTTTTCTTCATTGCCCATTACCTGTAGCTGTTAAGATCAACTATACTGAATGGATAAAACATAAATTCAGTGAACCAGTCAGCAAAATATATATTACATATAAGCTAAAAACTAGGTTGTTATGTTTGTTAAAGGATGCCTGATTTTTTAATTTGGACAACACCGTTAGATGATTTCCAGTAAAAGAATCATAATGCTAGAACATGATATAAATGAGAACTTGATTGCTTTTAAAAAGATAAGTTCACGAGTTTTAGACCACTGGAATTCTAGGGAAAAGTGAACTTATGGAAATGACCCTGGACAAGTCAACTTTCAGTTATCCATCTGTCAGCAAATACTAAAATCTTGGACAAGTTTGAGTAACGAGTCAGATGTATGCACATTACTGAGGTAATTTTGCATCAGAATGGCTGTGAATGTTACCACTCTGGAAGCCACATGGTTCACCCAGTTGTGATTAGTTTCGGAATATATACTTATGCCATCAGGAATTTGGAAACAAATTATTTACACATATTAATTGGGTGATCTTGTATGTGCTTGGTTCAGTTTTTTACCACTCTGGAAGGCAAATAATTTTTTCTGGTTTTGTTTAAATATTAAATCAGTGTATAGGCTATTGGATCAAGATTTCACAGATATTCATTTGCATTTAATATAATGAATTTGCATGTGATTGGCTTGTTGCCATGTTAGAATCTGTATGTCTTATTCGGTTTGGATTATGTTGGGTAAATGTAATATACTTAACTAATTAAAATCTTGGCTGAGTACCATTATAATTAAATTCATGTATAATATTTAGGTGATTTGCATTTGATTTTCTGAGCTTTTTACCATGACTATTTCTAATCATCTTTTTTTATAACACTCGATAAATAGGCTAACATGATCACAATGATTGGATTAGTTTTATTATAAATGAGACGTATGCATAATGTGATTTTGTATGTCATTGATGGAGATATTGACTCTTTAGTCTGTATTTCAGGTGGGATTTATTTCTCAGTCAATTTCGATACATAATGGTGAATGGGTACATGTCATCAGGATCATGGATGCCTTACATAGGAGTAAGATTGTGGCATTATCTTAAGATTTTTCATCAGGATTTTGTTAAACATGTAAAATCAATATAAGATAATGTTTCATTGATAGGTAGTTTACATAGGTTGTATTATTATAATACTAATGAAAGTGTCCATCATATGAGTGATATCAAACCCAATTGGACCTCTTGTTTATTATTTGGTCTGGAGACACTGTGCAAAGTGAGGTACTGCCTATGTATGCATTTGAACGCTTACTGAACATTCTGCAGTTTTAAAAAAACTTTTGGTCATTTGTAGGTTCTGAATATGGTAGTCTCCCTGTTGACCCCATTGACCCTGGTGATCAGTAGGCATCGCATGTATAACTATACTCCATTTATTACCATGGTATACCAGACTACCTTGACCTTTGAGATTCCATAATGTCATAGATTTAACTTTTTTAATATCACACAATAGTATCCAACACCCATCAGCAGTTTGAAGCTCCTAACCAATTTTAATACTGAAAATCATCAAGGATTTACAAAATACATAAAAACCTAGCAATTTAATTCATCTGTCTGTAATTTCTAGCCTGATTTGTTACTTGAGGGTATCTATCACTCTACTCTAGTTCATATTTACTTCCAAAAGAGTTTCCTAACTAAAACAGTGCAATATTTGCATGATCAAGTCAGTGTTTTCAGGCAACAGGAATAATGTAGTTTATTGATTCAATTTTCAATTTTCATCACCTTGGGAGTTACATCATTGATTTAAGAATTTGACTGCTTTCCCTATTGAATTTATCTGTGTTTTATTAAATATAAAAAGTATGAAATTGCAAATATTATATGCATACAGCACAATTTTGGCCTTCAGCATATGCGTTGTTCTATAAACCTTCCTCTGTCAATGAAATGGACTTTTCCAGCAAAAAGACACACAGCAAGCTCACTGTTTAGGGCCTGAATAAAGGGATGAAATATAGTAAAGTCAAAGAAATTAAAATAACAGCATAACGATAATCAAGTGCAAGCAATCGATGTTGTTGAATAATAAAGTAAACATTTTTGTCATGTTTTACTATTCTTTATTCAGAGGACCAGCATTAAAACAAATGATAATGATCATGAAGATTAATATAATGATATTTAATGATGTTAGGTTAGGATAAATGACAAAAGCATTAACTACACAAAGTGCACACTGAGCTGGGATATGTGGACCCTGCTTTATTTGTCCCATCATATCCTCAAATTTTGTTTTTGAAAACCTTACTATTAATTAAGAAAAAGTGGATACTTCCATCTTTTAGATAGCTTCATTGAAATAATTGTAATCAAACTATTGTTAAATATGATGTTTTTATTAATTTTTTTTTATAAATTATGATTATTTTTATTGTGATTCTAGTGTAAATGTACTTTATTGTTGATATACCTTTACTCTATAGAAATCAGCACCAACAGAGCCCAAGTCAGCCACATGAGTTGGTTAGTTCCATGCTAATACATTATTGGAGAAAACCAATAAAGAGGATCATGCATTTAAAAGCATTAAACATACTTATGTTAACCATTGTGTGATAAATATGAATATATTAAGATTAGACTATATGGCTTCCTTTTTTTATTTTAAATTTGCTACAAAATATACTTTTTTGTATATAGGTATACATATCTGTATACCAGTGCCATAAAAGATGTAATATTTTTGTTGACAAGGATCTAAACTAATATGATACAATTTATTTTATTCACCAATGTCAGTAATGGGCATAAAAAAAACTTTATTTCTTCCTCCACTGCTTACATTTTGTTGTTAGATTACTACATTTCAGTTCCATTGCGGTACATTAGTGTCCATTAGCGTGTTTAGGTGTGTTTATAGTGAAATCTTCCATTTGGTTCGATGACAGTGTTAGAGACTTCCTGGGAAAAAATTAGGTTTGAAATCACAAGGGGGCTACAAACCAAGGCATGGCTAGTTGGCAGATACTATAGTATAAAATCACTGAGATTGAAAAATTATATCTTGATCTCATTGGATATTCACTGTTATTTTCAATATGGATTTTTTGTAGTAGTGGTCACATATATTTAGCAATATGCTTTGTTGTAGCTTTTATGTGGCTTAAATGGTACAATGTTACAGCTTCGTTTTTTTAAAATATATAATCTTTATATTTTTGAGAATACTTCCTGTGATCAGACCTTTTAAATTTAAATGTTAAATGAAGTTACCTTTGTCCATGCAAAATGTGTATTGAACAATTTGTGAAATATGGTAACTGAAATACTACAGGGGCCATTTGTATGAAAAAGGGATCTCTGTTGATGGACAAAGAAAGAATGAAGCAAATTTAATAATTCTAGCATGATTTGTTTTCTTCTTCTTTTGTTTAATTTAATTTTTCTGAAATAAATCATAAAAGTCATTTTATATAGTGGAATATTTATTGTATCCCATGAACTCCACAATACATTCTTATCCCCAAGATATGTGGATTTCATCATTTGTATTTTTATCACAGATTTAACCTCTAAACCAGTCTTCTTTACAATACATTGTTGTTGTACTTTCCTTAAATTTACCAATTGTTATATTAACCGCTCCGGTGGCCTAGTGGTTAGTGCATCCGCCCCTGAAGCGGGAGGTCGTCGGTTCGATCCCCGGCCAAGTCATACCAAAGACTTACAGAAATGGTACTAACAGCTGCCTCGCTTGACGCTCAGCATAAAGAGGTTAGTGTTAGGACTGGTCGGCCTGGTGTCAGGATAATGTGACTGGGTGAGACATCATGCTACATGTCTGCGGCATGATGTCTCAGTGCTAGACATCACTATAAACTGCCTCACTGCAGACATTGTAGCAATATGACTGAAAAATTGTTAAAGCTACGTTAAAAATCCTAATCAAACAAACAAACAACCAAACCAATTGTTATAATACAATTTTTCAATTTTTTTCTTCATACATTTTTGGGGTAAAATATGATATATGGCTTAATATTGGCCAAGATTCCACATCATCATTAATTTGGTTTGATTGAAGCGTGATACTGATGAGATAATGGTTGAATTTGGTTGGTTTAAAGCCTGATATTGATGAAAACATGGTTGAATGTGGTTGGTTTGAAGCCTGATACTGATGAGACCATGGTTGAATTTAGTTGGTTTGCAGCCTGATATTGATGAGACCATGGTTGAATTGGTTGGTTTGCAGCCTGATATTGATGAGACCATGGTTGAATTCGTTGGTTTGCAGCCTGATATTGATGAGACCATGGTTGAATTCGTTGGTTTGCAGCCTGATATTGATGAAAACATGGTTGAATTTGGTTGGTTTGCAGTCTGATATTGACGAAAACATGGTTGAATGTGGTTGGTTTGCAGCCTGATATTGATGAGACCATGGTTGAATTTGGTTGGTTTGCAGCTTGATATTGATGAGACCATGGTTGAATTCGTTGGTTTGCAGCATGATATTGATTAGACCCTGTTTGAATTTGGTTGGTTTGAAGCCTGATATTGATGAGATCATGGTATATTTTTTTTACTGTTTACCACACACCATGACTTTTAAGTTTATTTTCTCAAGCAGGACCAAATTTGAATTTAAAGCCATTTACTACAGGACAGAGTTGAGTAAATGCAAAGTTCACAGATGACTTTAATATTTACAGCCGAAAACCTGGTCATGAAATAAAGCTTCTAAAGCATTAACTTGGGATATCTAGACTCAGCAGCTGAATTATGATGTATCATTTACTGCATCAAAGCATGGTAATAGGGTGTGAACGAAAGGTATAGTTAAAAACATTACAACTGAAGATTTGCATAAATCTTTCAAGAATGAATTATGAAAATATATGTTGTGTATATGTCCACATCATCATTAATTTGGTTTGATTGAAGCATGATACTGACGAGATAATGGTTGAATTTGGTTGGTTTAAAGCCTGATATTGATGAAAACATGGTTGAATGTGGTTGGTTTGAAGCCTGATACTGATGAGACCATGGCTGAATTTAGTTGGTTTGCAACCTGATATTGATGAGACCATGGTTGAATTGGTTGGTTTGCAGCCTGATATTGATGAGACCATGGTTGAATTGGTTGGTTTGCAGCCAGATATTGATGAAAACATGGTTGAATTTGGTTGGTTTGCAGCCTGATATTGATGAGATCATGGTTGAATTTGGTTGGTTTGCAGCCTGATATTGATGATAACATGGTTGAATTTGGTTGGTTTGCAGCCAGATATTGATGAAAACATGGTTGAATTTGGTTGGTTTGCAGCCTGATAATGATGAGACCATGGTTGAATTCGTTGGTTTGAAGCCTGATACTGATGAGACCATGGTTGAGTTTAGTTGGTTTGCAGTCTGATACTGATGAGACCATGGTTGAATTTGGTTGGTTTGCAGCCTGATATTGATTAGACCCTGTTTGAATTTGGTTGGTTTGAAGCCTGATATTGATGAGATCATGGTATATTGTTTTTTACTGTTTACCACACACCATGACTTTTAAGTTTATTTTCTCAAGCAGTACCAAATTTGAATTTAAAGCCATTTACTACAGGACAGAGTTGAGTAAATGCAAAGTTCACAGATGACTTTAATATTTACAGCCGAAAACCTGGTCATGAAATAAAGCTTCTAAAGCATTAACTTGGGATATCTAGACTCAGCAGCTGAATTATGATGTATCATTTACTGCATCAAAGCATGGTAATAGGGTGTGAACGAAAGGTATAGTTAAAAACATTACAACTGAAGATTTGCATAAACCTTTCAAGAATGAATTATGAAAATATATGTTATGCTAAAATTCTGATGTTGATCATGGCTATTTGAATTAACAGTTTCTTTGTATTGCATGCATCATGAGACCAAATTATTTAAGTTTTACTGAACTGGTAATTTAAAATATTTAAACTTTGCATATATATATATATATATATATATATATATATATATATATATATATATATATATATATATATATATATATATATATTTACATTAATATATATTAATTTTATTTAAAGAAAAATAATGTTGTGTAGTAGCAACAAATATGACATCTGACTTTGCATTGAATTTATGTACAGAAAGGAGTACTTGGATAAAACAACAATTTAATACTGGAAAGGCCAGTCCAGGATTTGTGTATTCCTGTTAATCGTTGGCATTCATTTCTCTCTCTCTCTCTCTCTCTCTCTCTCTCTCTCTCTCTCTCTCTCTCTCTCTATATATATATATATATATATATATATATATATATATATATATATACACACACAGACAAATTTGTTGTACTTGTACATGTCGGTGACCTTTGTATGTGTACCTGCACAGGTCTGTCACTGATGAAACTTTATTTTATGTCAAAGTATTGCGTGTACTATAGAAAACTGAAATTAAATTGCTGTATGATTTTGCTGAAGTCATATGCATACAGGTAAGTTTTGTATACAAATTCTAGTTACCTTCAATGACAGATCCACATACAGGATCTTATGTTCCTGACTGCCTAAATGTATTAATGGATTTGCTGTCCCATATGAATCAACTAATTAAAAAGGTTGCTTCATCCCTTGGTTTTCACTGCGTATGTGCTCACTTTGGATCTTTTTGCAACCAGGTGGATTGGCAAAATAACAGTCTCTGTTCCATCAGTCCCATATCTGAAGATCTTTTCAGTTGATGCGGTTTCCATTCATAGGAATGGTTTCAATGCATTTACTTACTCTCCAACATGCCTGTTTCCAGAAAGCAAGAGAACCAGAATCGTGCCTCACCCAAGTTGTTCCGCTTAGGTTGGACACATTTATTGATTAACAACGCCATAAATCTCGTATTTAAAACCCAGGGAAATATCACCTTGAACAATTACTAATGAAAAACTATATGAACATTATTACCGTAATACAGTAACCTGAGTGAATGTATTTGCATGTGTTGAATTAAGTTACCAATTAAAATGTCTTCAATGCTAACGAACATTTGTTTTTGTCATCCAAGTGCAAAATCATTTCATTATTTCACACTGGTTTATTCTATTTTCGCTACAAACTTTGTAATATTCAATCTAACTTTGGTCAGTTATAGTAGCTATTGTTAAGCCGTTGCGATTTGGTTTAAATCTTTCATTGCCTCTTCCCAGCAAGCATTCAAATTTTAATACCAAATCTTTCTTTGGAGTGCCCTTGGTTTCATTTGTCGTATTTGGCAAATGGTTGTAAAACCTATTTTTATCTTCTAAGATTTCGTTGTGATCAAAGTAGGTATATATATTTCAAAACGTATGCAGGATCAACATTCACATAAAGGCAACCAAATTGACAATCCAAAACGTTATTCTCAAACAAATTTGGAATCTGCAACAACAAAAAAAGGGACTTTAAAATATATTGACTAGACATTGTTGCGTTATTGTTGAAAACATTTTACTTTTTGTCGTAATCTAAATTCATGTTTACTAAAACTGAGTAGTCAGATATTTCCATGGACACATTCTCTACATTTAATGTTTCAATTTAAGGATTTTATCTGCATGCAGTTTTTAATAATCTGTAGCTTTTGGTGATTTCCATTTTGTGCTTTTTAAAGCATGACATATAGGTGATTATGAATCAGTCTCTATCGATCCTAATTTTGAGTGTGCTTTCTATGAACTGTCCTGAACACGTTTTACTATGCATTCTGCTTGCATTAGTATGACCTTCATAATAAAAAGGTATTTTTACTATTTTCTTCAAAACTACTGATTTTGATAAGACCTTTCAAACTTAGAACATGATCTTTCAAAATTTTGTCTTGTAGCTTCCTAATTAAATGTGTGGATTCCATAGCATCTAAATGGTGCATTTTTTTACATCTTCTCAATAATTATTTGTTCATTTAATTATTCTAATCATTGGTGGCTTCCTTGGTAATACTGGTGTTTATAGCAGCTGATTTGTTTTACTTTTACTATTAAAATGTCAGAGCCACATGTGAGCCTTTCATGAAGGTCACTTGTAATAGGAAATTCCTATTTGTCTTTAATGTAACCGGTTGAATGAATTTCTATGAATGTCCTCTGCATGTCTGAGGAAAACCATTTAACTCTTGTTCGATAGGAATCATATATTCAAATAGACTGCTAAAACTGGTAATAAAAATCAATCTACTACAACATCTTGGAATCTTAAAAGAAAACGTAGCAGGAATATTTAAAATGACATGAATTTACCGTTCTATAATGGTTTCCTTTGTATTATATACATGCACAATTAATTATCACATTGTAGCAATTTACATTTAGCACACGGTGATAGGTTGCTTAGACAGCACATCATCAGTGCAATAACATCATCAAACAACAACAACAACAAAAACAATAAGAATAACAACATTTGGCATAAACTTAAAATTATTTAACCATTTTTAATGGAATGAACATATATTACAAATTGCTAAAGGGACATGGATGGCAGAGTGTTGAAATGCGCGCTTCCTTACCGATCACAGCCATCCCACCTCTGTCCGCAGGATTCGGGTGTCTGGATCGTGTAAGTATGAAAGCCGTCAGTATCTTTCTGTGATTCGATGGTTCTTACCTGGATTTTTCCAGTTTCTTCTTTCACCAATTATACTGGCCGCCATGTATAGCATATCTTGCGCTAACAAATAGCGATAAACCCGAAACAACGACATCAGATTGCTAAATATAAGGGTTTCAGTTGTCGATGGATGTCCGGCTGACAAATGTACAGAGACAATTTGGCAATGTAAAGATCATATGTTCTAAGTGGCTGACATGACAGACTTTGCAGAGTAAAACAAGGAACTGTATTTCAGACATATTTTCTTCAAATTTGAAAGTAACGGCAATCAAATGTGGGAACAAATTAAACAAGAAAGATAGAAAATAAAATACGCTGGACTGAAGTATGATTAATAGAATCTACCTGCACGATATAATAAAATAATTGAAAAAGACATGAACACACACGCACACACACACATACACAGATATATATATATATATATATATATATATATATATATATATATATATATATATATATATATATGTATATAGCCAAGAGGCTATACTTTTTTTAAAAAGCCGAACAGAAAGTACAACTCTTACATAATCCACCAATCATAGCTAGTGTTGTTGTTTATTTCTGAATGCAAGGTTAAGGTACGCCTTAAGCTCCACCCACCTGAACTTGCGAAATTGGTACAGTTATACCTATCAAAGGCCTCTGCGGTTGTAACCCTGTTGCGTTATAGGGCTTGAACCTGTTCCAGGATAAATATTGTGAAAGGTATGCACAAGTTTCTCAACCACCCATAAAAGTGTAAATTAACACTTTCGATGTGTGTTTGTAAACCTTTGTCTGGTGTTTGTTTATATTTACTAATTTGGCCACATTTTCCATGTAGTCGAGAAGGAGATGGAAGCTCAGTCCGAGTTTCCTCTGACCCTTGCCACCCCATTTTTTGATATCTGGACAATCATGTTGGGGTGTAGGGTCAGAACGCATTCCCGATCGAAAAGTTAGAATTCGCCGGCTTACATGCCAACCCAGCAATCTTGAACGATCTTTCATCGAGATATACCTACATGAATGGGTAGGAATATGATTTTTTGCCTCAAAAATCGTGAGCTAGCATTTGTTATGACTTTAATCCACTGACAAACGAACAAAAGTACATCGTTGCTGAAATTTGACCTGGAACTGGTCATTTGCATTGTTAGTCACGTGACTACACAACTCGCAATCTACATGTTAATGACATCACAGGTCATACAGTCACGTGATATCAACAATACGCCATTTCTAGTGTTGCTGTAGGAAAACAAATCTAACATAAAAATTAAAGTCATGTAATTTTTGTTGAGAAAAATGAAGAAACGTACATTTCCCAAACTATTTATTGCGAAAACAACGACCGAACACTGTAAAATAAATGCAAATGTTGCAGCAATTAAAAAAAAAACAGATTCGTTACGCAGACAGCACGACAAGGTGGTAGTCACGTGAGACAAACAAAAACATCAGTGACACGTGCTCCGTACTTCTTGAAAATAGTTTTCTCCACGCATCTGCGATACTGGCAGGTTTCTGGTTGTTGTTCACAGAATCACAATATGTTGAGAATTAAGTGGGCACTGTATTTATTTGGCTACTATATAATGTGTTCAAATTATATGTACAACAACTTTGGAAATTTGTTTATTGTCGATATCACGTGACTGTATGACTTCTGATGTCATTGACATGTAGGTTGCGAGAGTTGTGTAGTCAAGTGACTAAGAATGAGAGATTGCTAATGACCAGATCCAGGTTAAATTTCAGCAACGATATACTTTCGTTTTGTCTGTAGGCGGATTGAAGACATAACGAATGCTATGCTGACGATTTTTGAGAAAATAAATAATATTCCTATCGATTTCATGCAGGTATATCTCGATGAAAGAACGTTCAAGATTGCTGAGCAGGCAAGTAAGCAGCTACCCCATGCTGACCCAATGGTGTCGAATTCCAACTTTTCGATCGAGAATGCGCTCTGACCCTACACCCAATACAAATGTCCAAATATCACAAAATAGGGTGGCAAGGGTCAGAGGAAACTCGGACTAATGGAAGCCATGATCTGCAAATGATTCGGTGCATTAAACGCCAATTTCACATCAGTTCATACATATTGCAAATTCATTCAGCCTTTTAGAAGAAAAATAATTCGGGTTAGATGGTAACCGGATACAGTTGTAAGCAGTTAGATTTTACCTTTTAACGTCGCTCAATATGTATTACTCCCATAACTTAATTGTCAGAACAGGATTCGGTTCTATTCCAAATTTTCTGTAATTACTTTCCTTGATAAATAATCTGTCGCAAATAAAGGGGTTTGGGTGGAGAAGAGTTTTAACCTCCTGGATTGTTTTTGATCTAGGGAGACGACTCTGTGTCTTGGATCTCATCTGGTTTGTGCTTGCGTATAACCCTACATAGTGTGAATTAGACGGGAAGGAATGGGCGTCTTAGTGTAACTAGAAGGACCCGTTCTACCTCTGGTATCAGAGGGTGTGTGTGTGTGTGTGTGTGTGTGTGTGTGATTTCGATTTTAAACGTAGCTATATCACTTTTTCAATCAGATCGCTATGATATCTGCAGTGACAGTTTAATGTGATGTCTTGCACTAGGCCATCATGCCCCAGACATGCAGCATCAAGTCCCACCAATCCACAGTATCTTGTCAACAGGACGACCAGTCCTAGCACTAACATCTGAGAGCCAAGCGATGCAGCTGTTAGTACCATTTTGTAAATTCTTTCGTATGGCTCAGACTCAGACAAAGATTTTTGTTGGGGATAAAAAGATTCAGCACGTTCAACTTGCTCAGACAGAAAAACATGTATTGTAAAGTTTTACATTTCGAAGACAATTACAAAAGCTAATTTATAGATACAGGAACATTCATCAAACATCAATAGGTAACCAGCTTAAGCGATCAAGGAAGAATTCTAACATTCAGAATTGTAAAGTGGTCAGATTGTTAAAATACTTTCTTGTCCATACTAAGGAATTATTTAATATCAGACAAGTTTTCTAGAATGTCCTGTTATTTACAAACTGGTCGATTTAAAGGAAGAAGACATTTACAGTTATATCTATATGACAAACAAGATGACATTCTAATTTTAAATGATTCTGAAGACAATAAGAATGAAATGGAAAAAGCATATAGTTGTAAAATACGAGACATAAATAAAAATATTAGACAGCTGGAAATTGTCATACTTTACTTTCCAATGAAACAAATACATTTAAAAAGTACGATATATCGATAACAGTAGCAATAAAAGTGAAAAATTTGAATTTGTATTGATGACAAAACCAGCGATAGAAAAGAAATTACGTCTTGAGAAAAAATTAAAACAACAAATTGATCAACGAGAAGCATGGTAAGACGGCTAAAATATAGACAATGTTTTATCTGTGTAAAGAAAAGAAATCACAGCCGAAATAAGGAATGATAATTTTGAAAACAATGTATTTGATTTTCACTGCTATTAAAAAACTGAAGAACGACTAGTGTAAAAGACAACAAACGTGTCAACCAGATGTTGAACAGTTAAAGGGTAATGTGAATCGCATAGACGTTGATGGATTCATTCGAATATTTTTTCTTTCAACATTCACTCGAGAAATTATTACATAGAAGATTAATATATTTTCCCAAAAAGCCAGTTACTTACTCATGTTCAAACACAATCTAACTTACAGGTAATAAACGTTCAGAACATTATAGTAGTAAATTGGATTCCACTTTGAAAAATTTCATCTGTCATGTAGAGGTTCATGGTATTACGGATATACCGGTTTACCAAGGTATATTATTCCGGTGGTACGTACCACGATACATTTAAACTGTCCCGGTACGTTGGTAGTTTCCGTCAGTAAGAAATGTACAGAAAGTTCCGAGGAACCTTTTACGACTTGTTTATATTGTTTATGATAACATAGTTCAATATATATATATATATATATATATATATATATATATATATATATATATATATATATATATATATATATATATATATATATATATATATATATATATATATATATATATTTACAGAGCGGTTGTATTTATCACACATTATTGGTAAATAATGCGAATATTATTAAAGGTATGATCCTTAATCACACATTTTATATATATATCAAATGCCATAAATGTGTTCAAATGTAATTTTGTGAAAAAATATTAGGACTACATCCAACAAGAGTTTCGGATTTAATACGAAAACAAAGAAATGAACAAAACAAAAGAGACAGGTCATGTTTTAGTTATTTACTAGCGTATTTGAATGAGCCAAGCATATGTATTCGTTTGTAAGAATTTGAATCATCTTAAGATTTCTACTGCATCAAATATTGTCTAATTTACTAAGTCTATTTTATGTTTACATGCACTCTCTGGTAAATATCT
The DNA here is from genome assembly GCA_029339505.1 of Unio delphinus. Lineage (NCBI taxonomy): Eukaryota > Metazoa > Mollusca > Bivalvia > Unionida > Unionidae > Unio > Unio delphinus. The sequence goes on along the minus strand of JAQISU010000157.1, from coordinate 2,662,787 downwards.
TTCCCGGGTTTAAGCCTCCCGCTCAACATTTCCCTATCAAAAATATCAGTCATGTAGATAGAAAATTGTAGGCTTCGCTATCAAAGCTTCCTATTTTATCAAGAAGTTTCTAATGTCAGCTCGATGTCTTTCAAAGTATTAGATATAGTATAAACTTAAGTTACAGCCTTTAAACTGAAACTTATACAATAATTAACACACACACATATAAAGTACTGGCCATTTACTTTTCTGTGGGGAACTCTGATTTTATTTCGAGCTGAAATAGCTTTTTCGCTTTTTCTCAAGATAAATTAATATTTCTTTTCCAAATATCATGGATACAGAATGGTTATTTTGCTACAAATCAAAGCAAAGTATTTTTCCAGCTACTGACATACAGAAATCAATCAAAAAAGTGTTTGACACCTGCCCCAGAACATTAATCTAATTAAAATAATATCTCCACTGTCATACGTGAAGATTTTAAAGCGACCGCTTAGGTGTCATGTTACGGTGACCTTTGATATTACCATACTCTCTAATTTTATCAGCCAATTAAATACAATCTTTTGTCTTAAGGATTGCGAGAATTAGAGGTATGGCTAAAGAGCATCAATATATGCCAAACGATTTGATTCACTTTTAGATACCTGAAAACAGGATTTCCATTGGCTAATTCAAATGTCATGAGAACAAAACCCATAAGCGGCCGCTGTCAGATCTTCACGAAAGGACAGAAAAGATCTGACTTTAATCGGATTTCCAGAACATTGAATTATTGGTCCTTGATGCATGCAGTGCTACATATTGATGAACTGTCAGGAATACAACATTTTCATGATACCCAGCTCTACCTGTTTACTTCGTACCTGTCCTGCAATTAGTGTATTTGCACTGAATTGGCTAGCTCGTAGAAAATTAAGTAAACATATGAATGCATGCTAAAATTTACTATACCAACAAGGGTTTCATATTCAAGCCACTTAGCATCTTGGAATTAAACATTTCATACATTTAGCAATGATTATGTGACATTTTGACAGAATCAGCTAAACTTAGCTATGTGGCTGACAATATATGGTTGTCGATAATTCCATAGACCATAAATATACTTGGGTTAGGTAAAACTGTAGATAAAGTTCATGTTTATTTCGTGATGAGAACTCTACTGAATGAGTGTAAAACATCTTTATCTTATGACGATTCATTCAGAAAAAAGAACAATATCATTGATATGAAACAATTTAATTTGATCTGTTAAAAATTGTATAAATGTACTTCAATATGACTGGAAATCCTTATATTAAAGAAAGACAAATACTTGATTGGACCTGAACAACAACAAAAATGCACACTAAGGTTTCGAGGAACATAATATTATGTTCTGTTACTAGCTTTATGTAAATATAAATTTTGCAGCTGGTACTGATGAATACAGGAAAATATTTTCAATTGATGAAATTAGGTTTTGGGCAGACAAAGAACAGCCGACAGCTTGGAAATACGTTATTGAACACGATAATAATGACTTGATTGATGACGGGTAGCTAGATCGAATCTCTATCTAGGCGAACATTTAAAGGCAGAACAGTTATTACACAGTCTGTTTTAACAATTTCAACCTCTGCTTAAAGCAAATATAGAGCTATTAATACTAGGAAAGCAATGATGCGACGCGTAAGAAAATGATATTTTGAAATTGCAGCAATGTATAAAAGAGTCGAAAGTGAAATTGAACTATGCTGTTGGTTCTATAGTTTCTTGTTCTACTGAGTTGCATGGTAATGTAAAAGCGTAGTATCTTCGGATACGAGAGCATATAGAAATTAGTCACTCATTTAAACATGAGTAACACAGATCAATTATTACTGGATGAGAAAGAGTTATTTATAAGATCAAAAGTCAAAGCCGGACAATATGACATGACATTAGAAGAAATAAAATGAAGAAAGAAGACAAAGTGGATAAAATGTATATAAAGAAAATTGACTGTGATCTTGTAAATCCAACTCTTTCGTCTGCCGATTATGACCAATTATTCAATGTTCAAGGACACATGGTGATTTACAAACTTTAAATAAAAGCGATATCCATCATGAAATAATAAAACAATGATTTATTTTATTCGATGGTTTACACAGCAACTAAGGTGTGTATTTGCCATTAAGTATGCAAACCTCTTACTCTTCTGACTGTTTTTTAATCTTCGATTAAAATACAATTAAAAAACCCACTAAAGGAACAAAGAAATAAAAGAGAATACACAATAAGAAAAGGAACAGTCTGCCCTTCACTTCAAAACCAAACAAATAATCAATTAAACTTTAAAGTAATTGTTTTCAAAAACTGATTTGTATTGAGTGTATTTAGCTGGTAGAGATGTATGAATACGTATATATTTGTAAATGCTAGAGCTGCTAAACTTTTAAACACACTCTCAGATCTTGTACGAGATAGTTCTAAAGCATTGATTAGTACATACCTTCTGATCGACACATTAAACATTTTAGAAATTAAAGAGAGACTACTAATTGACTTTAAATGTAATTAGATTCTCTATTGGACTATTGCCATATAAGTTAGATTTAATTCTACAAGACAAGAGAAAGCTATGGTGAAATAAATGCTGAAAAATAACTGGTAAATAAAATGTCTGCTGTATCTATATTGCTTATCCACTTTCACCGCAATTATTACAATATCATTAGAGGTTTGAAAATATATCAATTAGTACTCGAAATGGCATCACTGGTGAAGTTTACTTCAAAATGGAATCAATGATGATGTTTACTTCAAAATGGCATCACTGATGAAGTTTACTTCGAAATGGCATCATTGATGGTGATTACCATGTTAAATTATTCAAATTTTGATGATAAACTAATATAACTGTAACAAAAAAAATTAAAATATGATGCTCATAAGTGACATGATGCCAAAGCTCCTAAACGATACAATAGCAAATGTACAATCTTATGCGCATTACAACTCAAACGCTTTAAGTAATGATTAGAAAAGAAGACGTAATATGCCGAATAGAACCAAAGACACGTATCAGTTAACTGTACTGCGCATGCGTATTTCAGGACAAATTGAACAGATTCTGAAACCGGTCATTATTCAGTTAGAGAACAAAACAAATCCTAAGTAAGGAATTTGCAAACATTTGTAGACAAAACACAGTCAATAGCAGACAAATTTAGAACGGTTGATACCAGCCATTCTAGTACACAATCATCCCATAAAATCGTCCCACCACTACTACATTGGTTCCTAACAGTCTTGATGGTCTCTGGTATTATTCCAAGATGAAGTGTTGATAATGGTCCCAATGAAAGGGAACTATGAGATCCCGGTTCAGAATTACATGTGGAAAATACACTCATAATTATATTAATTCGTACACAGAACAAGAGATAGAGACTAACCATTCTTTTGCATAATAACAGAGTGTACTTCAGAAAGGGGGTGGGGTTCAATTCTAATCCGGAACCTTGACATAATGCATCACATCATCGGCACTAGAACACAAAGGAGAAACACATATAACAACCAGTACTCGTTAACCAAGAAAAACTTCTAACAATTACCATGGCACCTAGTACTCGGCACGCATGGAACAATCACGACAAAAGACTCGTTATTGGCAGAGCAAACGTGGAGGCATCACGTACTTTGATCCAAGGAGACAAACTCATAACAGACATTAGCAAAACAAGGTGCATATTGCGATTCCTACAAAAGTGACATATATGTTTGTTGGTATCAAAACATTGTCTTACACAATGAATGCTCAGTACAAATCAAGTGTTGTCAAGTATCAAATCATGACTAGGTATAGTGCACGCAGTGACTGATACAGTCGTGACTTACCTATATATTGGCATATCAACTTTGTCAGAGCTCAATCTTGATTACAAACCCGCCAGGTACACGATACATAATACTGTAGTATAATCAATATTCGTGGGCGCCAATTATTGATCTTTTCGTTGTAACCACGAATCTAAATCCCCAACGAAAAATGAGCCACTTAGGATGATGACCCACCCACCCACCCACCCCGTTTTATTACAGTGTTTCATTCCTACAGATTAGGACAGCTACTTGTATTTGATAAATCAGGGTCAGTATTGTAATTTGATTATTAAATATTTGCTTTTACATGTGTTTGTTTTATTTTTTTTACTCCTCGGTCAGTAAAGAATGGTCGCTTTGGGATCAAATATAGAAACAATTCGAATGTAGATCGATATAATCGGGTTATTTTGAAATCATTAATTAAGTCTATCTATCTATCTATCTATCTATCTATCTATCTATCTATCTATCTATCTATCTATCTATCTATCTATCTATCTATCTATCTATCAGGAAAAACAAAAAACATGAAATATTTCAGTTAGTTATGTTACAACAAACTCCAATCCACTATGTCTTTCATCTGGGTATAAAATTAGCATGTATTGTACAGCTTCACTGATATCAAGAATATACAGTAACATATAGGTTGGAGCCATCCTGGTGTATGGGTGGCATGTGAGCGTTATCATTTGTTCGTGACACTTTTAATATGATTGATTTAGCTTAAGACGGATTACTCTGCTCCAAAATGTAAGTACATGAGAAAGTAATTGGTGACGTAGCTCAGCTGATGGAGAGTCTGACCAGTAATCTAAGGTCATGGGTTCATACCCCCCCCCCCCCGGGACAGTCGTTATTTATAGCTTTGGCATATATTTGATAATGTCCATTAGTTCCCATTTCCTTGAGATGATATAGCAAGTAACGTGTGATAAACGTGCCGTTAAAGCGGTGACGTAGCAACCGCCTAGCAACCCACGCAAATGGAAAGTGGGGTCCCAAAATTCCCATAAAAAAAAAAAACTTTTTTGTATCGGGAGAGGGCCCCATAACTAGGTTTTTCCGGGGAAGGGTGGGATTAGTGGTGAAATGCACACAAATAACACACACATAAGTCATACGTAATGGCACCATAGTTTGACCAACGTTGTAACACACTCGTATAAATGCGTTGAAACGGCGTCACAGTCATACAATAATAAATATACCTTTTCCACCTGCCAAAACTGATAGGATTGTGTTAAATCGAGTATTCGTTAAAAGAAAGTATTTAAATATTCATAACATGTCATTAAATAAGTTTCGAAAATATTAAATCAGAGTTAAGACTGCATATGTGATTACTTAGTTAGCACAAGCTGATAAGTTATAGAGCGATACCTAACAGAAGTAATTATTATGGAAATTTAGTCTTAAAGACATTACGTATGTACTGGGTCTGCACCAACATTATTGTCTTTGTCTGAAAAAAGCTGAAAAAGTAATTACTAACACTCTCCACTCCTCCAAAATGAAAAGGACATTCTCTTTCAAAACTTGCAATTCCAATTTGTCTTCCCACATTTCAAATTCTACAGTTACTATCATTTTGTGAATCTCTCTCTCTCTCTCTCTCTCTCTCTCTCTCTCTCTCTCTCTCTCTCTCTCTCTCTCTCTCACACACACACACACACACACACACACACATATACATACACACACAAAAAAAGGCGTAACACAAACGAAGGCGTCCGGTAACAGAAAACGTGATAATCACACGTCTTTCATATTCATTCAATAACAAAGACCTAACAAGAACGCTAGGTAGCAAAGGGATAGTAATCTCGCCTCATTCATGGTCGATATCATTCCAATCGCGGTTTCGTATTGTTCAAAGCATTTATGGCATGAAAAGAAATGCTTTTTCTTTGTACTTTCTTTTAACTAAATAATTTAGACATATTCTTTAGCTGTCCTTCCATACCAGTATGCTGAGTAATTGACGTTGATTTATCTTGTGTTCGTTTCATTACTATAATGGTCTAACACTGGCTGAAAATAAGTGAGTCGGAAAAAAAATCTTTGGAAAAAGCTATAAAAAAAAAAGGAAAAATACAAACAGAAGGCAAAGTACCACCCCCGCTCTGGTTCGACGATACCTCGCAAGCCTTGAGAAACAAGCTGAGCGTGAAATAAATGTGCTCTCGGCAATTAGCATCAGTTATTAGTCGTGATGGGATATTTACACAGATAGTGTTTCAAAATGGTTTGTTAAGGCAGATGTCATCAACAGTGGTAGAGATGCTGGTTTTTTTTCCAACAAATTGTCAAAGCTATGCATGTGTATGTACCCGTTCCTGGGTGTAAGTATGTCGGTGATTTGGTGTTATGTAGTCACAAATCGTGTCTCGAAATGAAGTCTTCTATATTGTGGCATCTGTTACTTGTGTGATTTGATCCCCATACAATGTTACAAAAATGCCCGAGTAAAACAAAGGGCGCGGGAACTTGTTGAACACGATTGTCTAATTCGTTTGGTACTAGGTTAGTATTTGGTGTATGTAAATAGAACAAAAGGTAATCACACGATATAGAGTGACGCTTACAGCAATGGCTTGCAAATCTGTGTTTGAAGGGATGACGCTATGAAGGGTCTATTTTTCACAACAACAGAAACTCCTCCTGAATCCCTGTCAACATTTTGAAAGTAGGTGTTAAACAGGGAGTAGTTTGTTTTAAGTGTGATGTTATCCGTATCTTTCCAGAATGTTTCCTGAAGGCATAGTACTGCAGGATCACGTTCGTTTAAAAGCAGGAGAATATCACTGTAGTTGGCTTTAAGTCCACGATAGTTCCATTATATGATGGTGTTCTTCATTATAAGTTTAAGTTGAAGATTGTGGTGCTAAGTTAGACCTTTCGCCTAGGCAGTCTGTAAGATTATTTGTCTGGAGAAAGTACGGGGTGTATCTTTTGCTGGTTGGACTGAAACCACATTGAGTATATAGAGCAGTTTCTTCTGCATTAATATTCTCAATGTATCCAAACATTTTATATAGTTTGATGGGGTCGTCTGACCCCTTTTGCTGCTTATTTCCTTTAGATTTGTTTTGATTCCTTGGTGAGTTCGGTTGTGGTGTGGTATTCAATGTTGTTTGAATTTATGCAGTGTTTTTATGTGGCTGCTGATGTGGCGTGTTAGCGTTTAATGTTGAATCGGGTGCATCTGTTAATGTTTGAGCGTCCTTCGTTGTTTTGGGATTGTTTTTCACGACAGTTGAGAATGATATGCCCGGAAGGAATGTTTTTGCCTGTACACCTTTTCTGGACTCTGGATATGGAATGGTAGTAGTGTACTTTACCTTGTTTCTCCTTCTCGTGTTTCCAAGTATCACATTCTTTGGAACTGGTGTGATGTTCCTTTCCGCAGTTGACACAATCGGAGTTGCTCTACACTCAGATTCCTGTTGAGAATGGTCTCCGCATCGGCCAAATGTTTGGACTTTTGAGCAACGGTCCTCATGATTGCCATATTGCTGACATTAATAGCATAGAATCAGGTTTGGTATGTAGATCTCGACCTTCACTTGCAAAAAAGGCAACTTTGACCACTTTAGGTACTGTTGATTTTTTGAAAGTGAGTACAATAGTGTTGGTGTCCTGCAGATTGTTATTACGTTTAATATGTATTCTAACGACTGCAGTAACACCTTCATTTTTCATCCCTTCATAGTTATCCTTGTCGCTGACTCCAGCCAAGTCTCGACAGCGTATTACGCCTTTGGACGTAATGAGTGTCGCATGAGCGGATGAGGTGACTGGAATATCGTTTGTTTGACCTCGTTTCTCACACTCAACAAGGAGGCAACACAATTTTAATTTTGTAACACTTTTTGGTGTGCCGATAGATCCCTTAATAGTCTTTTCAATTACAAAATGGAGACAGTGCGGCAAGCTATTTTGAGGCATCCGTAGACTGTATAACCATGAAGCGTGGAAATTAATCTACAACTACATTGTTCGTCATCAGAGTCAGATAAAGTTTTGGTACGTTTTCTTTATTTATTTGTTAATTTTTTTTTACATTTCCATGTTGGTTTCTTGAAAAATAATCACCCGTGCTGCCCGCCCACCATGGAGCCCAACAAGGGAACACTTTTCAAGTGCCACAGATACACAGATGATATGCTCAATCGATACAATTACCTATGATTGACCTGTGAAGTCACCACCTCTTAGGGTCTGTATAATTGCCACCTGATTGACCCAGGTAAAGCTAAAGGGATAGACAGTTGGGGCAACGGTGGCATCACGAGAGATACAAGGAAAAATAGAAAGGTAAGCAAGTAAATAAAGACTTCCTAGGGCTCGGCGTGATCAACCGATATGTCGAGACAGGGCTCATCCTGACCACCCGTCTTGGAAAAGTAGAGGCCAAAGCAGTTTATTGCATCGGAAAGACTCCGCTCCACTATTAGGATCCTTTCATCCACCGAAACGGGATGCAACCCACGGAAAATAGGTTAACTCTTCCTAGTCGCCTCTTAAGTATTGAGACACGTACATCAGACCAATTTTACAACCATAACCCGCAGGGTGATGTTTTTAAAGAAATATTATCTCTAATTAATAATACGTAATACCACTGTGAAGCATTTGATGACATGCTCAAATCTACATTATATAAGCAAGTATACAAACCTACACAACCATTTCCTATGAGGCGTTTTTTTTTTATACTTTCATCACTGGTCAAGTATGACTTGTTATCTGTTTTCTTCTTCACAAAGAGGCAGAGGAAATATTTGCATGGAAAGTTTTATTTCTTTGAAAACGGCAATATTTAAAAATGTAACAGTCGTCAATGCTGCCAGTAATCCATCCATGTATGTGATACACATGGCATGCCTGTCCTTCACCGGTGTTAAAATTGATTCCTAACTTTACAGAATATTTTTCTTTAATATAATCTATCCTACCTACCCTCATAAAATAAATAATTATTTAAATAAGATAGACAACTTTCATAACCAGCTGGACATAATTCGATTAACTATTGAAACAAAGTGCAAATCCTTTTTGTTAAATAAAAATAAATGGCCATTTTGAAAGTAGATGATGTTAAGTTGATAGGCAGACGACAATTCTGAATGATGGATAGGGCCAGAAGAAACGTACGCATTCTCCGCTCCAATGCATTTGAAACCAGCGCTGAATATGCACTACCCATCATCTATGAAAATACCATTAGTTGCAAATAAATTCAAAGTCTGCATTGGCATAAATGAATTCACATATTATGGCAGGTGAATCACTATATTTTTCTTTCTCCAAATGCTTAAAAGAAATAAATTTGATTGTGAACAGTTAACAATTAGTTAAACTTGGTTGCTAATCTGTAAATATTCGAAGTAATTTTCATATTCCAAAAGTTAGTAACGTTAAGGACAGACAAAAACAACTAAACAATCATCTTTTGTTAATAACCCGCCTCATTTATGTTACAGTCAGATGTATTTTCACGTGAGCTATTAAATACTTGTACAAAACACCACAATTAAATACTTTTAAAAAATACATTATATTCAAAATATATTTTGGCTTACACTGGGAACCTACTAACTTGTGGTAGACGCAAATCTTTGTTCAGCAATCAATTATTTTATACCTGCAATGATAATATTTGTTCTATATTTTTGTATTATTAAATAAAATGAAGTATCATATAACCATTTCCTGAACGGCGGACACGGTGTATACTTTATATTGCATTTGAAAATGATCAATTGTTTTGTATACTCCATGGACAAACTGTACAGCATAGTTCCACTTATTTCGTTTTTAAATTAATAGTGCTAAAACTGGAAATAAATAAATCTGAATTAAATCTTAATGATATTTTGATTTACCTTACTCTGTGAGTGTTAGCAAATTGTATTTTAGCTAAATGTGTGACAAAATGCACTATACATATACTCGAATGTTTCAATTCTCACTCATGACGGGCTGTCTTGTACCATAATTAGGCGTTAAATCCTTTAGCTTATTCTTTATTTGTATACAACAATACATCTACTTTATATTCGTAATAATTATTGCATAATTTTCTAATAAATTAGCAATGTTAAGTGAAATCAAACAAAAAAAAAACGTTTCTTAATGTCTCTCAATTTATTTTCCTTTTTCCCCAGTCACCACATCAGCCTGCGATAGAAAATACAATTATATTTGTTCAAGCATAATGGAGATGTGTGTACCAATAGCGCAACAAGAACATAACGTCAGCTCAAACTGGGAATTTAGCTTTTCAGTATCATCACTACCTTGATCCATGAAATCATTTTGAAGACAAGTTTGATCAAAAGATTGAATACCTATTTGGAGTTGGAAGTTGCTAAATTGGGCATTTATTTCTAATTTCCATTTCCAAGACATGTTCAAGGTAGTTCGTTGCGATGAAATAGAAATCTGTAAATATAATAATTATAGACGAGTTTCATTTGTATCACAATAGCATAAACAGACAACAAGCCATGAAATTTAATAATTAATATATTTATTTATTTTTTTGTATACAAAACAGGGGACAGAAAAAATACCTTTTTAAATATAATCCTTCCTTTAACCATTAGGATATTGTTTGTGAATTTGGTGATCACCAGGCAACAACCGAAAGAAGACGAGTTCACGTAAATGTGATTTATATGATTCACCGGCTGGTACATGTACATCTTTGTTGACACTTTCTTTGGAAAGTAAAATTTACTGGTTTATCTTTTTTCTTCATGATAACCTGTGTTCATACAAATGTATATTGCTTCACAATTGTATTACCATTATATACAAATTATGACAGTAATCATCCCATTATAACGTGCTTACTACTTCTATGTGTCAGGGGCACCGAGTGGCCAAGTGATCTAAAGCGCTTTCCGTTACGGATCACTGCCGTCTCACCTCTGTCTGCGTGGGTTCGAGTATAAGATTCGGCTAATGTAGTTATGTGAGAAAGCTTACCAGTAGCTTCTCGTGGGTCGGTGGTTCCTTCCGGGCATTTTTCTGGGTTCTTCCTCCACCAATAATATTAGCCTCCATGTATAGCCTATCTTGTGCTGAAAAATGGCGCTAAACCTTAAAACAACAACAACAACTTGTATGTGTAACGTCATCGACATGGACTGTGAAGGAAGTGTATAAACCCTTTTTATTTATTTTTTTAAATTTTTGTACTAGAATTTCGTTGATGGCGTACAACTATAACCAGGGTGAATAATGTATATTGTGTCGTGTTTCAAAATAGTGAGTTCGGTCCATCCTATGCCACACGTGCGAAGTGCTTTTGATGAGATGAACCGAATGCCTTCAATGCACATACAATATATGTGTATAAATACCTCACCGAATGTAAAGCTCTTTACATTACGAATTGTCTTGTCAGTCAGTAGTCTACTATAAGGACTCGCAAACTTCCATCTGTAGAGGTACGTATGCTTATCATTTCTCGTATATACGATAACACTATTGTACTACCACGTCTATTTTTTGCATGTTTTGTAGCTTTGGTTTACACATTATGATGCACACGTTTATATTCCTAGATATGACTTAGCGAAGAATTTATATTAAAATAAGGCTAAATTTTAAAGTAATGTTTAGTACAGTGTGACTCTTATCGAGGAGGCTTAGGTTTAATTCTGAACTTGTTATTTTGTAGTTATTGCGCCGGTAATAGTATCTGTATAATTTACCATGCATATCGTTAAGTTTTTATGCCCTTGTCATATATATATATATATATATATATATATATATATATATATATATATATATATATATATATATATATATATATATATATATATATTAGTACACTGTATTGAATATGTTTTCAGCTGTTCAGTATCTGGAGTGTCCAGTATCTAGAGTGTCTGGTTTTGTCCGGTGTTGTCCATGGTCTAGTGTCCAAAGCATCTGAAAAGTGTAGAGTTGTCTTGGGTGTCCAGAGTGGATAGAAGGACCCGAGCGTTCCAAGTATCGGAATGATTGAGGTCTACGTGGTGCAAGCTGTAAAGCCAATTACAGGAATTATTCGCAGCAGCTGTGAAGCTGAACTTTAGCAGCCGTGGAGCTGAAATAAATTATTCTGACAAATGAGTGTATATCCTTGCAAGTACTCTTGTAGCCGTGGGTTACATTTTATGGTTCGTAAAACCCATTGAATATTTCGGAACTGTAAAGATAAGTTATATATCTGTTCTTTTTCATTTGCATAATTTCACTATGAAGGAATTCATTTTACTACATGAGTAAAATTCTACTTTGTTTGCTAGCTGAGTCAACTATATTCATCCATCCATTTTTTAGTCACTGTGAATAATTCACGCCTTGTGTTTTTATTTTGTAGAGTAATTTGTTTGTATTTTTCTTTATTATATTTGTGCGTTATTATGTTAATAATCCAATATTTGGATTCATAATTTAACTGCTCATTCAAGTCATTCATTATTAAACATTGTATTTGTATCATCGTCAAAAGTGTTCTGTTGTGAATCCGAAAATCCCAACCGGTTATCTTGTTACATGGACAACCACATAAACGTTTTATAAAATAAACGATGAATTTGCATATAGTGTGTCTCGGTTCGTTCTAAAAGTAATCTCTGTCCCCTGTGACTTACCAATTTATACATTTATGTATGAGACGAAAAGGAAACCCTTCAACACTTTATACCCCCCAATTATATCGCTGAGATAATCAGATTTTTATCCATCGCTTTCTTTTTCCCTGATTAATTTTATCATGATTAGACGCATTTACACTGAATCAAATTAACCCCGCTCTATTGTTGCATAAATAAATTGAGACCTTCTAACATTCTTAGTTTTTTCAACTCTCTAGCCGACAAAGAATGAAGAATAACGCGGAAACAAATGTCTTATTCACTTGTAAATAGGTGCAGACACATCATTATTTACGTTGTTTAGAGACTTCCACTATAGTTTGAGCGTGTAATTAAGTGATCCTCTATCAAATAAAGCAGACATTTGGATTTATGATCTTCTACTGGAATCTTAAATTAGGGGAAAATTGTTTCGACCATTATCTGCCTGAGCATTATGTGGCAGCAAAGTTGGGTCTACGTGGCTTGCAATTATGTTCGACTTTTTCATATATACGTACGGCATTCAAATATGTTCAATAGTGTTTTCTCTTTAAGTGGCCGGCAAGGACAACGAAGTATGCAGCGTTTTTAGGAACAGTCTTATATAGTTGACTGTCTTTTGTACTAAAATGCTAATATGACAAAAGATAAGATCTCTAATCGAACTTATTGACCTAGATAACCAAGCGCACAAGGTTTTATCAAATATATTACAAATATATCGACACAACGACAAGGTGGCGAACAAAGAGAGAGAATTATGGTCACGTGTTATCTTGGCTATTCTTGTCGCTTTATCTGGATGCGATCCATTCCGTAAGAGAAGAATAATTAAAGGCACAATATCCAATTGTTTTCTCGTCTGGTTTTCCACACTTCAAGATGGCAGCCAGAGCTTTAACTAAAAATACTGCGTGAAAACATTAAAAACACATGTGTTTTGTGGTTCAACTTGGTTCGGATATAGTGTAAACGGAATTCGTTTAAAATATTAACGGTAAGTTCAATTAAGAAAGACTGCGTAATATCGTGTCTTGAATTTATCATGAACTATAAAATATCTCAATCCAGTCTTTCTTCTATTTATAATTACTCTTGAAAATTACGCCATTTATTTGAGCCACGTGACTTCCAATGAGCACAGCTAGAATTACAAGATATAATTTCATTTGTACTAATTTTAAGTTACGGTATATCTCCACAATACATGGTATAATGAACAAAAAAGGCAACACAAATATTATCTGATCGAGAGACAGAAAGACAAACGGACAGTTTTCCATATAGAGACAGGCAGACAGATAGAAGTAGGGGGCCGAGTGGTCTAAAGCGTTCTTCGTTACGGGTCACAGCCATCTCACCTCTGTCTGCGTGGGTCCGAGTCTCAAATCCGGCACCCCCAGTTCTTCCTCTACCATTAATACTGGCCGCCATGTATAGCAAATCTTGTGCTGAAAAATGGCGTTAAACCCTACAAAAACAACAACAGATAGAAGTATACATATATAGGTTCATACTGCATTCTTTTCTTTCTTCTACCTGTATGATTCCTTTAATTAGGTGTTTATTAGCCGTACATGATGTACTTACGTACTAATTTTCGTTTTTACGTACACGAGAAGAGACATACACAGACGTAAAAAATGACATGCACATGCGAAACGAAACGTTTTTCTTAATACAAATAGCCAATATGTTTGGCATAGCCATAGACTTACACAAATTGGTGTAATCATCAAAACCAGCTTATGTGTTGTCATTCAATTAGTTAAGCATGGACTAACTACAGCACGTATTGACTTTCCAATGCACTTTACCTTAAGAATTACGTTTTTCACTGACTTTGAAAAGATACAGCATACATTTATAAAAATTGCCCAAAACAAGTCAACTACAACTGCATGTAAGAGTACAACTAATGGAAAAGATTATACTATTAAAAATGTCGTTATATATTTTCCTTCAAAAAGTATGTAGATTGTTACTGTACTATACTATTGACCACGTTCACATTTATCTAAGATCATATCCCCACCCCGCATGATCACGGATCTTCCTTTGCTTGAATGTAGAATAAGCTAATTTTATGAAATTAAGTTAAGATCATATCCCCACCCCCGCATGATCACGTACCTTCCTTTGTTTGACTGTAAAATAAGCTAATTTTATGAAATTAAGTTTTGTAAGGCAACTTATACATAAGAATCGTGCCAAATCGTAGAAGAAGTTTTAAGTTTTATCAGTTACGTTCCTCAGTTTTTAGATTTAGAATTCAGCCTTTATAAGCCATGGTTATGTTAAACAGACGTGCATGCTCAGTTTTCTTTTTCATCATTCTCCTACATAGACGTACATAGTATTCTTTTTCATGATTCTGCTAAATAGACGTACATAGTTTTCTTTTTCATGATTCTGCTAAATAAAATTACATAGTTTTCTTTTTCAGGATTCTACCAAATAGACGTATAATTTGTGCTAAGTAACAATAAATTACAAAATAACTCCATGACGAAAGTTGTTTGTGGAATTTCACTTGAGGTAATTCACCTTAAACTGGATTTATCCACCCCCAGTCACTCCGCCAGTAAAACGTGTCAAGCGTTGGGCGTTGCATTGTTGATCTTGTTGTGTATGTGACTACCATTGTGTATACATATATGACAACCATTTCTACTCGTGGATGAGTTTTATTGCGACATTGCCCTTCTTCGTATTATTATTATTATTATTATTATTATTATTATTATTATTATTATTATTATTATTATTATATTGTTATTATTATTGTTGTTGTTATTATTACTATCATTATTATTATTATTTTGTTATTATTATTATTATTATTATTATTATAAAACATAATAACGATTGTTAACTAAGGTATTTTTACTGTTGTATGATTTGCTCGCATATATTCAAACCTTCTCTCAGGCTTTTTCTCAGCAAGGATGTACCAAATGACATGAAGAACCATATACATGTATATTGCCCAGTTGTATGAAATAATCTGCCTGACGGCTAATTTGCTTTAAAACACGCTTGGATCTAATGTAACAACCAAGCAAACAAAAAAAAGTCACGGCATGTATCAGACCCACTTAGAACGCGTTTTTGTTGTCAGACAGGTATTCACTGAAAATCATGACAGCGTTTATTGTACTACGCTATTAATTCACAGTACAAATAATTAGCTAAATGACTTCGGATAAACTGCTGACAATATAAAGAATTTATGATTGATTGATGGATTGCATTGTATTTAGTACCATACAATAGGTTATATGCAAAATCCTTTAAAATGATAAATGGTTTCATATCGACCAGCGATATCAAAACCAAATAGCTGAAAGTAACACGGTAAAATGGTAACGTTAAAAAATAAAACTTTCCGATCAACAGAGGATGCCAATGATTTATGTTAATTAAGACAGATGAAAAGGTGTTTAAAATAATTGACGGTATTTACATTACATCAAAATGCTCTAGGTGATGGCGTAAAAGTTATAGCTTAGAATAAATGTTTAATTCCTTCAGGAATTCTATAATACAAGTGAGGATTTTTGTATTAAAAAGTTCCTTCATGTCATACACGTTGTAATACTGATTGCGCTTAAGTTGCAGGTGGAAACACTGTCATAAAGTGCTTAACAGTGAATGTTTTGATTGCAAGAAACTCACTCTGGTGGGTCTTCGCTTTTTAGTAGGGCACACCAATCTCTTGCTCGAACATATCTTAGAGGGAAGAGTCCACTCGTACTTTGAATTCTCTGTCTGAACGTTTGAAATGAAAGAGGGCAGACATCCTTTTAGAACTAGATTGTGCAGGTCATTTAGCATCTCATACTTCCATGTTGTGTCAGAGAAATCAAAGAAAGCGATGCTTTTAGATACTATACGAAATAAAACGACATGTGTATATGAAATCATAAAAGGAAGACACTATGTGTAGTGGAGTTTATATCATGCAGTCTCTTTTCAGCCAGGTGTTCTTCAATTTTGGAAAACAGTTTCGGTCAATACTGGGACCCAAACGTAGACCCTAATTAATTCATTCACCTTACAATACTTCAGTTAGCAAAAAAAGGCAAATTGGACGAAAAAGTTGAGCACTGTATTTATCACAACTCTACAGCTGTTATCATTCGAGATACCAGAAGAATAAGGCTTCAACATACAGTGTCTCTGTATCCATGTATTCCTTTATTCTGTATCTGGCAAGTGCTGAACTGACCTTATTAGTTATTTAGTACAGTTCCAACTTTTTTAATTGATGATAAATACTATTGACAGATGGACCAGTCATATAAATAAAAAGAAGCAACGTCCGCATGTTCAACTCTACATACGTGACACCTACTCATCCAGGCTAAGATTCATATTCTTTCAGCCGTTTTAAGGAATATGTACTAATGCGTATCGAGACATAAAGTTTGACCGCTGTGACATTATTGGCTTCAAAACCCGAACATTCTCATTTGTACTGAAAAATATGTGTTAGTACCCTGTGAAATCCGAGCATGTTCCACTTGCCGATTGCTAGGGCAACATGCTAACTTCAAAAGCTAATACATACTTATCGGTCTATAACGAAGATGTCAACACACTTTCATATCGAACATTCTTTTAAATAGGGATTTTTGAAAGTACAAGTGGGCTAAACTCTATTGCATGTGCGAGCAAGAGATGTGAGTGCCCAAAGGTAGGTTTTTATCTGTGTGCTATATAACATCAAACCAATTACATTACCAAGTGTTTGGCTCCTGGTGTGGATTGCTTCCTAGATGTTGATGATTTCATAATTTGTTATCGATCGAAACACATGGGGCAAATGATAGACAAATGAAACAAAATATAAACAAAATTCAAACTGTAACCACTGTCAATGGTTTCAAATTCTCAACAAACAAAACACATGATGCACCCATTACTGTCAGCTACGAATACATCGTGATGATCCCAAACTCACGTTGGACGGAATACCTACCTATACCGGATGTTGAGAAATCATATGTTTTAGGTATTCTCTTCGACACATAAAAAACACTTTTATTCCACACATTAAGAAATTAAAACCTAAATGCTTGAAAACAAAACAACTCTTGATTTACTCAAAGTAGTTGCGCACACTGTTCTTAAACTATATATAACGTTTATTAGACCCATGTATTGTGGTTGTGTTGTTTATGGTTCCGCCAGAAAGTCATACTTTAAGATGTATGTCCCTATTTACCATCAAACAATACGAATAGCTTTGGGAGCATTTAGGACATCCACGAGCGAAAGCCTTTTGGCTGAAGCAAATGAGTCACCTCTATCACATTGGAGATAAACATTACCTGTATAATATGCCCTAACATTAAGATCCAACCATGTCAAACCTGCTTTTGCTTCTGTTTTCCAGCTCAAATATTAACCAAATGATATACCTAACTTTGGTATCAGAATTCTCCCAGTCTTGACAGGACAAAGCGAAAAGTATTTTGTTTCCGTAGCAACTCCCTGGATTTTTAAAGAATTCCCAATTAAATTTTACTCTGTATGAAGGAAACAAATCTGAGACAAATACTTCCACTTTTTTTTTAATAAGAAACTTCTCTTCAGATTTAAAAACTACATAATTTACATAAACGGCTCCAACGATGACAAAATGGCTGCCGCAGTCTTAATCAATGGAAAATAGGCTACAAAAGTTCGCTTGCTAGATGATGCATCGATATTTTCAGCCGAAAAAGAAATATAGACATTGCCCTGAAATATAAAAGTAAATATTTTTTAAACTCTCCTTCGATTCACTAACAATACTTCGATCACTTAACAGCAGGAAGTTGTAAAACTCATTACTGACTAAAATTCTCATTAAACATTCATTGATGTGTACCGCTCAAATTAGTATGGTTACCCAGTATTAAAAGTAATGAAAAGAACAGGTCGCGGTACTAAAATAATCATATCTCTACAACCATTTCATTTTAAACCTGGCATGAAAAAATCCTAATTTAGTAAGTGGCAGGAGGTGTCATCAACGATGTAAATAACAAGCTTCATATGATCGCACTCAACGCAGGCCACTGGTCTCCTTTCTACACATTCATTGGTATTATGAGAATAAAAATTGGTCATACATGTATAACCCACTCCTACATATTAAAAAAGTGAGGAAGGAATTGAGACCGTTTCTTGCAATATACCTTTCACTTTAAAAGCTCTTTATGATGGATTGTCACTACAAAATTCTGCACAATAAGGAATTGTGTGCTTTTCTAAATCTTTTGTGTTTTAAATTTCTTCAAGGAAGTTAACATTTATCAAAATTTTATCTCGTGTGGAGTCCATCCTTTCGGAATTTAAACATTTGTTCCGTTAAACATCCTAATTCATCTTTTTATAATAAAGTTACTCTTTTTATACACACCATTTTCATCCCCGTTGATAGGAACCTTAATAAATTTTCATAATTATCGCCGCTGTGTTTTGTACTTTTATTGCCGACTGGCAGCAAAGAATGATAATATATTTAATTTTATCATATTACCTTTATTGTGGCGCTATGTAGCCTTACACTGATGGTGTACCGTAAATTCCAGAATCGGCCAGTCTCTTTGTACCGAATGTTATGAGAGAGAGAGAGAGAGAGAGAGAGAGAGAGAGAGAGAGAGAGAGAGAGATGTCATTTAATTTAAAATCACATTTCACATAGATGCTGAAGAAGGTTAAACCCGATACTACTACAACTACTAATAGTAGCATTTATAATTGTAGGTCTACTGTGCAAAACTATACATATTACCATAGAGTTGTTCTAAGTATTTGTAGCTCGAATTTCGAATTTGTCAATGTAATTTCATTCTTTTCATACATATCTCTAGATACTCCTAAACCATCCACACAGACAGCCATGTTAACAAAGGGGAATTATACCAGCAGCAATAAAGTCAAATGTACGTAAGTTTTTAAATCCTGCTTTTGAAAATTAAACGTTCAGATATTTTCTGAAACTTTAGCTTAAATAAGGCAATCATATTTAGCTTAAATAAGGCAATCATATTTTTAATTAGGGTATTAATCAAGATATCTTCCTTTCTAAATGGGAAGGCGAGTCCAAGAATTGTCTAACCATCCTTCTGTATCATCTTCCTTGCCTACCTTTTGTCGTAAGTATATACTTATCCAACTACCTACAAGTCTACCTATCTACTTCAACATATTATGTGCCAGGTTTCGTCTGTCCTCTTTAAAATTCACTTTGCCAAAAGTATCCTGTAATATATTAAAAGCTTACGAAAGAAGAAAAGGAAATGTGTCGCATCTAATTTGTCATAATACACATTTGTTTTTATTTTTAATAACGCCTACGAATTATGGTGAAACTTGTCGGACGTTATCGACAGCATTGACGATTGCCAGTGTTATATTTTCGCATTACTTCAATTTCGAAGACAATATTGCATGTAGTCATATCAATTATTAGGTCATGTTCTAGTGACTGCGCTATATATTTTAAGAATCCTTTGGCGGAGAAGGCGGGATACAACGTTCCAGGCAATTCTTTATATCAGTTCTAATTATGCATCAAACAAGGAAAGAACGTTCCGAACATTTAATTTCTCCTTTTTTACAGATGCGGCTTTTTTGTCAAGCACCATTCCGGTCATATTCTATATGATCTACATCATGAATTCTGACTATTACATTGTTGTCGAAGGCAATACGGTTGGCGTCTTACGTCCTCCGTCAATGGCATCCCAGCCTTTTCTCTGTTATACATACAATGGAAGGTTGGGGAATCTTATGTTTGAATTTGCATCACTGACAGGAATAGCCGCTTTAAATAACCGAACACTCATTATAGCAAAGGAGGATCACATATACAAAGTATTCGATTTGAAGAACGTGACAGTTCTTGATAATAGGGACGTATGCAATACATTTGAATTCATAGAAGAGGCTCTGGGTTGCTGCAAATTTGACCAAAAGCTTATGACCCTTCCAAAAGGCAAAAGTTTTAAAATCGGTCTGTATCTTCAGTCATGGAAGTATTTCTACCACGTTCAAGATGAAATACGGCGACAATACCAATTTAGGGATCATATTAAAGAGCAAGCAAAACATATAGTAAACACGATACGAGCAAGTTATATCTACAAAAGTCCTAAGTTGGTAGGAATTCATATACGAATGGGTGATATTGCAAATGAAATGCATAACTATGGTGGACTGATCATAGCACCAGAGGGTTATATTTACAAAGCCATGGACTACACGCAAGCAAGATTTTCAGATGTTATATTTGTTGTTGCTTCAGACGATTTGCAGTGGTCCAAGGTAGTTCTAAGTGCAAGAGCCAATTATAGCATTTATTTCCTCGAAGAAAGTATAGCACCGGAAGTGGACCTTGCTGTGTTGGCATCGTGTGATCACGTGATTCAAACTGTTGGTACGTTCGGTTGGTGGGCGGGGTTTCTGTCGAAAGGTGTGTCCATTTATTATCCACATCCAGGACGTATTGGATCTTCAGGAGAGGGCAGATATAACTATGCAGATTTCTTCCTTCCAAACTGGATCCCAATTGATGTGTAACAATACATTTGTTTGAATTTCTGGGTTGTTTTTAATTGATTGATTTTTTGTATACATTACACGATTGATTGATTGATTGTGAATTTTACAGCCCACCAGCACTGGAAGGCTATATAGCACCACTGAAAATTTGTGTGAGGAAAAGGAACTGTCATCAAAGTTAATTATAAATTAGTGTGTGTGTGTGTGTGTGTGTGTGTGTGTGTGTGTGTGTGTATGATTTGGGATTTTAACGTCGATTTTATCACTGTTTCATTCATATCACTACGATGCAGTTTCGTAGTTTAGAGCGATGTCTAGTAATGGGGCATCGTGTCGCCGACATATGACATCATGTCCCACCCCGGTCACATTATCCTGAAACCAGGCTGACCAGTCCTAACACCAACCACTTAATGCTGAGCGCATATCAAAGGAACTTTGTAAATTGTAACAATATATGAGAAATTAAGGGTGATTAATATCACGAATAATCGTTAGAAAAACTGATAAAAATGGTACTGCGAACAGTAAAATGTTAATGTTAACGTCTTTCAAGAAAATTAAAATGCACGACCCATTAACCGTATCAAAACATTCCTTCATATGCTTAACATTGTAGTAACGATGTCGTGTAGGTTGGAGATTGAAAATATGTCATAAAATGCTTCACAGGGAAGGGTTCTTTTCAAAAACTGCGCTTGGGTATGTCATCGCCACAAATAGGTGTGGAGTATTTTAGTATGACCAATTCTAATTCTTGCAAAGACAATCTCGTCCCTAAACATAGGAAGGTCAATCGCCTGGGGTTGGCTTGATTATATAGGGTTTGAATCCACATGATCATTCCACAATGCCTGGCACCGTCTAAGTAATACCTTTTAATAATATATTTCAAATCAGTGTATGATATTTAAGATCAGATGGTTGTCGAAAAGTGGTTTATTTTAGCAGCGCGGTCTGCTTTTTCGTTACCTTTAATATCGACGTGGTCTGCATGTGTGATAAGAATATTGGTCATTAATGAGTTCTTCCATCTTCCTGTTCTTTAAGGACTGGAGAACTGGTAGCAAATCGAAGATAAGTCTGAAATATCGATGCGCCATCTGACAAGCTTTTCTTTTTTTTTTTTTTTTTTGATTTTCGCTAACGAATACTGCATCAGTCATTTCCTCAATCTCGTATCTAATAAGTGTAAATTCTTGCGTAATTCTTAAATTCAGCGATGGATTCCTTATACAATTTATGACCAATGGAAGGATTTGTCTCCGTTTTCCCACGTCGTGTAGCTTAAAACATAATTTGGGTTGTTTTACCAACGAGAACAGTGTTTCGGAAACTGACGAGGTTTTGATTTTTTAAGTCAATTTTTTAATTGTCAAGGCTGGAAGATATTCTAATGCCAAAGGTATGAATGACATTTGATATTTTTGGTATAATGTTGTGTATTTGGGTTGGAACAGTCGCAAAAGCAGGTTCAAAGGGTTGAATGTGAATGAAGCATGCTGTGTAGAGAGTATTTCTCTACAATGTGATAGAGGTGGTTCATTCGCTTGAGCCATAGGGCTTTCACATACGAATGTCGTAAACGCTCCCAGTGCGAGCTGTGTTGATTGCTTCATTGGGTCATTCATCTTTAACACGTTTTCGCTGAGACTTAAACAACACAGCCATAATTTGGGTCTAATACAAGTTAAATAGGACGGATAAGGATTATTCCATCAGTACACGAGAAGATGTGATCTACAACACCAAGTAAATCGGGAGCTGTCAAGTTCTTTATGTGTGTTAACTTTTCTATCGAAGACAGTACCTGAAACTATGAATGTTCAATAAGTGGTATTAGTGTTCCGTCCAACATTTGTTTATGATGATGTCTTCAACTGACAGAAATATATTCATCGTTTTTTAAAACCTAGATGTGATAGGGTTTTGCCTCCAGAAAACAGTCTGCATCATGCATACGTGGGCAGTGGTCTAATATTATTGTAGACTCAACTGACATGTCAGATGACCGACTGATTAAAAATGTGTGATCGGTAACGGAGAGCGCCTTAGACCACTCGGCCACCAGGGATCCAAAAATAAATCTGTAAAACGCTAGTAACAGTCTAAATTCCACGCGGAAAGAGACGTTTAATATGTATTGTACACAGAATCCAGCTATCACGAAGACCTAATTAGTCAACAGAATTTTTTTTAATATTAATTTAAAACAATAGACTGGCAAGAGAAAGCAACTCGTAGGCAGAAAAATGTGAAATCACATTGTGTAATATATTCAGGAAGCAAGAACAGTACTGTGCAACATCTTTCAATAAAACCTTGCAATAACTCTTGTAGGACCCACTGCGGTCCGATTCTACCAGTATAATTTGTTAGGGTTTCTTTCAAATCTTCCAGGATTGCACTGTGAAGCCCTTGGCATGGCTGTCAGTGCTACTACAGTACCTCTTTACTATGTGGACGTTTGAAACCTTTAAAATGGTGGAGATATATTTTAAAAAAGGCATATCAAATCAGTTGATTTAGAAACTGTTAGGTCACTGGAAGTTAAGCATTTGGATCCTTTTATCTATTCTTAATTTACTTGCTAGGGCTCCGAATGAGGCTTCTTAAGGATACATAACTGGATGACACGCTTAATCACGAAACATGAAAACTTATAAGCAAAGATAAACAAAATTAAACACAAATAAATGTAGCACAGTGTCTTAGGTACGACAACTATTGTTGCTAGTTTTTTTTTTTTTAAATGTTAATTATAATGAGTGCAAATAAAGTAAGCATTGTGTCTTAACATGAATAAAATACGTCTGTGTCGTAACTGAAACATACTGAGGGTGAACCTACAGTAACGTCAAATATTTTTTTTTATATTAAAGATCAATCTTTGTTCCACTTAAATGTTCGATTATTTTAAGTCGCATTGTACTTTCCTTTAATTATCGGAAAGCTCTCTCTCCCCTGCATGATAGACCAACTGGTTACTTTACAGCAGAGATTGTCCTAATTAAAGACGTGGTAGGTCTATTGTTAGAGAGTCGGACTTGAGCTAACCATGTTGTGACGTTCTCTATTGCGATAGACATGACAGAGAAGTGTATCTCATAGGTTGGGAAAAATGAACATCTCTTTCGTTTGTCAGATTTCATTGCATTAAAGTCAAACACAACATAAATAAAAACTTGAAGAATACAGACCAAACCATTGCATGTATAGTGAATGACAAAAGTTCCTAATACAACTTTAACGTTATTTCAAGATAGGGGGAGGGGGAGAAAAGAGACAATGTATTTTCATATAAAAGAAATTGAACAGTAGATGATCTCAGTAACGCCAAAATCTCCAGGTCAATTAAAAAGCAGTATGTGTGGTTCTGGTTATCCCTACCTAATTACAAAATAAAATGGCAAAATACCCCTCCTCCCAAACATATAAGAGAGGAAATTATACCATTAACAAACTGATGCAATTACGATCGTGGATGTAAATGACGCTTTTTATAATTTATATACTTCATTTAAATCCGTTCAGACCACAAATAACAACAACAACAAAAAACGTTTGTTCCGAGCTACGCTAGTATAGAGAAGACTTGCTGTAATCAGAACCACGCATTATTTATGTTGCCTAATACTTATTTAGTAATACCAGTAACAGGCAGAAAGCAGAGATGCTGTAAAAATAAAAACATTTGGGGGATATATTCTTTTATGGGAAGCGATCTATCTCAATATGAAATAGGAAAACCAATTAGCAGTGTGGTTTGTGATTTTCTCTTGACAAAGCTTGCTCTAGTCATTCATACATGAACATAACATTGAAGGGTATATATGAGAAAGGACATACCCCCTAACTGGCAAAGAAATTAATCTTATCAATATATTTCCCATTTCTTAACATCTAAATGAAAAATTGCTTTTTTAGGTTCAAAGTTTGAATAAGATAACCGTCAGGATCGAGTTTTCGGTCAGAACGAATATACTGTAATCGCTTATATGCATTGTTTGATTTTGAAAATTTGGAACCATTTTCTTCGGCCCGTTTCTGAAATATCTTTATGCTCGTCTATGGTGATGTTCAATATTATGCCTAGTCTGTAATCATCAGCAGATAAAAAAAAGTCGTTGACATACAATATGAAATCAGTTCCTCGATTAAGGCATATCACTGTGCTCTTCAATTTGATGTTTTGTCGTTATTTTGGGATAACGCCATTTCTGAGCGTAAGATACACTGGACATGATGGGCAGTATAACTGGTGGAGAAAGAACCCGGTAAAACTCCATTAAGAACCACCGACCCACGGGAAATTACTGTCAGCTTTCTCACATATCCACATTGGCCAAGGCCGAGACACGAACCCACACGGTCGCAGGTTTGATCAGTGTGATGTGTTGCCCCGGGATACACCCTCCTCTTTAGGATCGATTTCAGAAAAGGTGCTACCCACCATGCATCTTAAGTTTCTATATTTCAAAACATTGATGGTAAATTTGGGTAGGTGGCCTCTTTTGACCTAGCTGGTCTACCTCCATGTGGTTCCGTACACTTTCTTCAATTAAAAAATTAATGCAATTAGTAGAGGAGGTTAACAGACCAAGTTTTCAAACAAAAATAAGGCCTCTACGGAGA
Source organism: Unio delphinus (assembly GCA_029339505.1). NCBI lineage: Eukaryota > Metazoa > Mollusca > Bivalvia > Unionida > Unionidae > Unio > Unio delphinus. Next base: position 2,637,105 of record JAQISU010000157.1, on the reverse strand, counting down.
CCGAAACTATTTCAGACAAACCGAAATTATTTCAAAACGAAACTATTTCACACACAAAATAGACTACTACGGAGAGAGAGTCTCCAGAGAGAGTAAATAGACCCGGCGCCGATGGCGCTGCAGAGACAAACTGTTTCGGTGTTATGGTAAAAGTTTTTAGGATTTCAACCGAATATTTGATCAAGTCCGATACGATATCTTGATCTAGGCTCATGTAAATTTATCGTTACAAATCCATGTGGGATTGACTGAGCGTGACTAAAGAAATTTCTAAGGAGATTATAATCCATATCTCCATTGCACCAAGTCTGGTGAATATTTCGTAGTGTATGTGTGTCAACTCCATTAAATACAGCAAGAATATTGCAGTTATCTCTGATCACTTTTGGTATTTGTGTATGTCTCTGAGTGATATTTCTCACCCAAGCGACAGAGAAATCCAGCTGTTTTGCTAACCTTACTTTCCTTATCTCAGTCTAGTCATCTCAGAGCAATCGTCTCAGTCATGGTGTCCACGCGCTCAGAACTACTTTTAACAAAAGAAACCCTAGCTTCTTGTCTTCTGCTATGCCATAGTTGTTTTCAAATAAAACAACAACAGCAACAACAACAACAAAATATAACCAAAAACATAGTTACTTAAGGTCAATCTGTCTTTGAAAACACACCAAACAAAAACATTTTCATAGAGACAGATACACACACGCATACTATCTCGAGGTTTTGATATTATATTAATTCGTTCTAACTAGCATGGTCAAGTTTATCCTATATGCAGGACTAGCTCAGTACATTTTCAGATTATCATCATTAAATGTAGCTAAAGCAACCGAAATAGTTGTAAACACTTCGCGTGAAACATAGTATATACTGTTAGTAACATTTAATGACAAGTCTCGTGTGGGAGACAAATAATATAACCCCTAGGCTGGGATGTCATTGTCTCGGTCCAAACCCCAACATAGATTATATATATATCACATCAGTATTTTTATGCCTACCTCTTGAAAATATCTATTATTTCCATCAATAACATCAATTAATTATAAATATATAATTTATCCCATTTCATCCATCTCGTTATTAAATTAAGTAAAAACTGTGTCTTGCCACTTCCAGATCGTCCAATTATAATCATGCGAATAGAATTTGGTAGCGCTGCGTGATGCTTAACTGGTTCTCGTGTTTTTGTCGCCGAAAAATTAATTACATTCATGTTATTATAAATAAATTATGGATCTATATTGTGTGAAATGTAGGACGCGTACACCAACAATTGATCCAATACCTACCACAACTAAAAATAACAGTGAAGCTATCACTGGCAAGTGTTAAAAAAAGGAAGGTGATATTGCAGCCAAACTAGTAAAATTACCGGGAACACCATGGTCAAAATATCCAGGAGAAAAACATCTTCTAGGGTATAGTTATTGTGGACCTGGAACCAGACTTGACATCAGACTCGATGATCAAAACCCCAACCCCGACCCGGTGAATATCCAATAAACACTATTGATAAGGCGTGTCATGCTCATGATGTTTCTTATAAAAGCAGTAATCTGCAACACAGACATATCGCAGATGTGAAATTGATTCATGCGTTAAATTCTATCACTGATAAATCCTTCAAAGAAAATTTAGCTTCATGGTTGATAAAATCGGCGATGAAAAGTAAATTAATGCTGGGTGCTGGTAATTAATAACAACATGGAATATATTTATTATTCCCCAACAGGATACTGGAGGAGTAAATCAGTAATCGGTAAACTCGCTAAAGCCGCAAAAGTGAAAAACACTACAGCAAAAGATTAGTTATCAAAACAGGCGATATGGCAGATTTATCTACCACCACCTAAACAAATTAACTTCTCGCATTTTAATGTCAGCGTCCCTAATGATGTTCATCAGGCTGATATATTATTTCTGCCGCATGATGTTGTTTATAAGTATGCGCTAACCGTAGTTGATGTTGCGAGTAGATACGAAGAAGCAGAGCCGCTAAAGACAAAGTCATCAACTAAAGTAGGTTCTGCGTTTGAAAAAATTTATCAAAGAGGTCCTCTACAGTGGCCAAATCTACTTCAGGTTGATCCTGGCAAGGCATTTCAGAGTGCAGTGTTATCAACAATGAAGCATCATAATGTCACCATCAGACGAGGACATGCTGCACTACATCGCGATCAGGCAATTGTTGAACGATTTAATCGGACACTTGCTGAGCGGTTATTTGGATATCAATACGCGAAGGAATTTATTCAGGATAAACGATCTCGTGAATGGGTCAAGAGATTACCGGGTGTAATTACCGCGCTAAATAATGAAATTACTCGAACAATTAATATGAAACCTAACAACGCGATTAAAAAGAAGTATATAACTATACAAAAACCGCAAAATGATTTTTCAAAACAGCGAATACTCGGCAATTTCACTGTGAGATATTTATATGAACCAGGAGAGCTTGAAAATGGTACAAAAAGAGCTACTGATCCTATTTGGAGTGTCACTGCACATAAAATATCTAGCATAACGAGATCCACGGGTAGACCAGCAGTCTAAAGATTTGATTCAGCTGCTCCTCAGCGCGGATTTACGCGTGAACAATTACAAGTGATACCCGAGGATACTCAATTACCACCGCGTGGTCTTAAGTAGCACCTCTGCGTCTGTTGCACTCAAGACAAGTCAACATCACATTATCTCTAGTATGACCAAGACTGCTATCTTTTCTGTCTGCGGTAAATTGGCGAGGATGCCAATGCATTATACAATTACAACTCGCTCAGTAATTATTATGTTGTTGTTTCAGCGTAATTATAAATTCAACATCAATATCAAATTTTCTGTTATTTTTTTGTCCTGTCGTTTATAACCAGCGAGTTTTTTTCTGATTATGTCATTGTTGACAATATCACTGATTGTGGTGTCATTAGCATCTAAAACAACTCTTCGAAGTTGATTTATTCTTCGCACTCTGGACACTGCGAGATAAACTAGATTTGACCACTCGATGCGATCATCTACGATCCAAACAATCGTATCGGGTATAGTCAATCCCTGCGAAGAATGTATAGTCCTGCGTATCCTAGCTTCCATGGGGATTTATCAGCACGCAATGCATCTTCGACAACACTGATATCAACCAACACAATATCATTTAACACGAAAATTTGATTTTCACTTTGTCCAGGAATATCAATTTCGATATTCTGTCTTCGTGAATCCGAAGGCCTACCACACAGCAGCACTGGAAGTGTTGCGAATATTTCTTTATGCGTGTTAAATAACTTCATCTGAAGTATGTCTCTGATTATCTTTCTACTTGCCACTATAACATCTTTTGGTCTCCACGCTTCCCAAAAATCATTTAATGGGGTTTCTGAAATTATTTCACGCGCTATTTCACACTGGATTTTATCCCGTTGTAATCTGGTTAGTTTCTTAAACTCTTTTAATTCATTATCAAGTGATCTATGATCAGTATTAATTTCTTCATAACATTCTACAAAATTCTTCAGCCAATTATGTGGAGACGAACCGACAAATGGTGGTGGTTGACCATGATCACCACACATTATCACAGTTGCATTCGCTAGCAATAGCCAATTAAGAAACATTTGTAATACATCTAACGACACTGCATATCTCATCCCAAATAATAATTTTTCAGGAATATATTTCTGGCCCATTCTATCAGGAGTCCATGCATCACCTTTCCATCAAAAGAAACTATGATAAGTGCAAGCATTAACCCCCCCCCCCCCCGCTGTTTCATCTCTCTCTTGCAAGTCTGTGTGTGGATGTTAGCACAATCATGTTTGATTTTCCTCGAAATAATTCAATCACACGAGTCGTCTTTCCTGACCCACCACAGCCGTTTAAATAACTGGTTTTATATCTACATATTGAATCGGATATCGAAGGTGCATTAGATAGTTTGATATCTGAGTATTTATCAAGTAATTGTTTTCAATCGTAACATCTGCTAATTTAGAATAATCACGAAGGATTTCCTTTTTAATTCTCCATGATCCCCAATTCTCGTTGGAATTTGTAAATTCAGCCACTGCTTCGCTGTGTTTTACATCTGTGTAAAATGAATCAGTGGCGATTCTAACCGCGGTGTTAGGAATCTATTTATCATCGATAGCAAATTGATAGAGGCATAGACGCCCTTAGGTATGTATATTAAGGATTATCTACATCGTTGTAAGTAACAACTGTACCTAATTTTGTTCCATTGGACAAGAAAGCGACTTCACGATTGACATATATACCTCTGGATGTTGTATCTGCGATTATAAAATCGTATTCAGCATCATCTATAATTAATCGCGACGAATATCGCTTGTGGTCATATTTTCCGCCCTGGGTGAATTTACAAATTATTATTCTACCGAGATCTTTTGCGTGTTTATTTCTAACTTCAAATTTCTCCTTGGACCACCTAACGATATATTCTTCGTCGAGATCAGGGAATTGTTTTTTGTTTTCGCTGATTATACTATCTAGACTATCGGGTTGTGGTAACCAGACTTCAGTCTGCGCGTGATATGATATAATTGCTTCACTGACAATCAGCGATATCAGTATTTTAGAATCAATCATATACCGTAATAACACTATTGGCAGCCAGTGTTTTTCAGAGATGTGTCTACCAAACCAAACATAACAGCACGGATGAAAGCCTTTAGCGAATTCAAATGATACCACACGAACGAATCCGGTTAGATCAAAATCGAGTAATGGCCCATTAATCGCAACACGGGTCATTCCGTATGTAGTATGCCCAATCTTTTAAAATACTCAGAGCATTTTTCGTACCTGGGAAAACTCCCTGGATAACACGCAACCATATCAACCGAAATAACATTTTCGGGGTCATATTTGGTATTCCATAATCCACTATGACCATAATCAACACAGCTTGACTTGACATCTGAGAGAAATTCAGCTCTTGTTGGTTTCCATAGATTTTTCATTCTCGCGACATGAGCTGAAACTGACGGAATTGTAAAACAGTTTGTTAGTAATTGTTTGTCGTGTTCCGTTGAAAAATCACGATCTAGTTTTCTCATCTCGTCGTGAAGAGCTTCAGTACCGTTAGGTCTTACAAATTGATCGAATTTACACTCTTCGTTTTCAAATCTCTGAAATAACCACACTGACACAGGATCGTTTTTACTTAACACGTAAATAAAATCAAATAATTTCTACCCCCAGAGAGTTCCAGTCCGAGAACTGCACGGGTAGATATTTTATGGTTCTATCCCGCGGAAATATTGTTACTGCGGAGGTCCACGCGTGTGCATTATGGTCAATAATTTTGATTGGAGATCCTCTTGATTTATATTTCGATTCATATAATATCTCTCCTGTTATCGTAGTTACGGTTATTGGGAATTTTAGTATCCTTTCTAGTTCGGCTACATTTTACATTGTAGCACCGCTCTCCCTAACTGGTAATTCCCATTCATTTACTTTTTGCGTTTTAGATCCGTCAATTTGTCTCCACGGAACGCATTTGTAAAATGCTCTATTATTCTTTCGGCTACACAATTCAACGACGAATGTTTCAGTGTTTTTAATTTCTCAATACTCGGTTTATCATTTAACGGGTAGATGCCATAAACAACCGCGGTCACGGGATAAGCTTTCTCGTAATACGGTTTGTCAATCCCAGTCAGCATTCCTGGTCTGGCATCTTGACTCACAGCGACAACACTCTTATCTTTCAGGATAGGTTCAAATTTGTCGCGGTCAAGATGCAAGATTATCACTGCTGCTCTTTCGTCGTTCATGGTAGCATCAACGCCACCATCAATTCGAAATGTTGACCAATAGTGAGATGCTCCATCGGGCTTGAATTCATTAAATGCATCATGGATTTTACCTATCATGCTTCTATCACTTATTAGACCCTTTTTTGGTGCATCAGTGGTTTCTCTATCGAGATTTAATTTAGCATTTTTCCAGGGTTTTATTTTCGATAATCTCTCGAACTCCTCCATATTAAAATTAAACAAGTATTTAAATAAAGAATTATATATATAATGAATCATTGTAAGTGGCTTATGATAGGATCAGTAACTGCTTGTAACAATTCATGCAGAAATGAATTCTGCGGATATCATTCACAAAGCGTACGGCGTGGAATCTTATGTCCGTTACCCTGCATACGATGTGGGGTTCGTGTGAGAGGAAAATCGCAGTTGTGTCTGAGTTGTGGTGGTAAGCGATATATGGAACTAAAGCGCTATTATGATAAGTGGATTAAGAACTCCACCCCTGACCCTGACTCTGTCAGCGTCCCTGACAATATCATAAGAACTCCTCAAGACTACATTACTAGATTCCCAAGTAATAATCAAACCAAATAATTAATTAGACAAATAATATACTGTACATAAATGAGTCAAGAATTTCAACCACATCCTACGATCAGCAATTATGAAGCATCTCGTGATGGTATTGTCAGACACCGCAGGCTGAAGAAACCAGTCGGTGTTGTCAAGAATCATGGATGACTTAGATTTACTGCTGAGGGAAAAGGTATCTCAGCCATCGGATAGTATTTCAATGCTACAATGGATTGATCAAAGACGGTTTTGTAATTGATCATATTGACGGATGTACCCAAAATAACAAATTGGAAAATTTACAAGCTATCGCTCAGAGTGAAAATACCAAACGCGGCAGAACCGGTACTTCTAAAACAGTTTCAAGGAGGCCTGTCAAGCTGCTCAATATAGCAACTAACGAAGAAAGAGTATTTCAATCAATAACCGAAGCCGGTAGGTATTTTGATATTTGCAAACACTCGGTACAAAAAGTAGCAGAAAATATTACTAAATCAGCGCTTTCAGTACTCTGTTGTACGACATGTACACTGCATACGCTGTTTTGCAGGTATGGATTACTCACACGGAACGGTCATTTTGACAATTTGTATGGGTTGAAATTCTATCATACCATTCCAGGTATGCTATTTTTTTTTGTCACGGAGACTTCGTCACCGGTGATCATGGAAGTAGTGTTGTTCAAATTCAAAAGAATTTTCGGGGGTGGGTGAGCATCGAAGATTTTCCGTTTGCTGCTAGCAATTAGAGCATCCATATGATTTTTACATAATGATTGGAGAATCTTTGACAACTAGATCAGCTCGCGAGCGATTGGCCGCAATAAAGAAATTTATTCCTTTAAGAGATTCTGTCAGACAAAAATTACAAGCACAACAGGAATTTCAAACTGTTTTGCAACAGGTACTGAACAATTATTTAAATCAGTAACCACAGCAACTGGGATAGTTGTTACTGCTACTGAGAAAGGTGTTACTGCTACTGAGAAAGCTATATTACCAGTACTTGAAAAAATAGCAAGGGAAACTGAACAAGCACAAAAATCCCTAAAAACACTTCCTGGTGATAAAATAGCTGCTACACAACCTGAACCACCTGAACAGTAAGAGGAGGGTGATATTGAACAACAACAAGAGGGTGATGTTGAACAAGAACAGGAAGGTGATGTTAGTAAAACTCAAAAGAGTGTTTCTTTTATTGATAAATTTACCGAAGGGGCTAGAACACAAATAAAACAATTTCAATTATTAAAAACCTGTGATTATAAAGCTCTTGGTGATTTCGCTGCTAACAGCTATCATTCAAGAAGGTTTTCTTTTAAAGACAAGTATAAAGATAATAGAAAAAAACGCAATGACTGGGTTGATTGGTTATATAAAACAAACAAAGGGATTGGTCGTATAAATACGAAAGAATAGGGTAATAAAGAATTTAAAAGAAGAATTGATAATTATTATATCCAACAAGAAGAAATAAAAAAAGAGAACAACTTGAAAAACAAAAAAAAACAATTTGAAGAACGACGTCAAGCACGGATACCAAAAAACAATCACTATCTGATCGAGAAGAAGGTAAGGGATATCATGGTAGTGGTCTAGTTCGTTGTCCTAATAATATTCTCGGGGACATACCACGATTAGAAGTTCTCGTAGGAGGGAAACGAGCTGGAAATAACTCACCGGAAATAATTAATGAGGCAGTGTATACCGAGAGTTTATTGATGAATTCGCGGATGGTTACCACAGTGACTAATCGCTGAAATTGCTAGCAATGAAAATCGTTTACGATTTCGCGATTAGATAAATAGCATTTAAATAAGATGATCATACACTACATCCACAATAAACCAACCATGACCTACGCAGTAAATTCAAGATTGACTGTTTATATGGCTTATTATGGAGATGGTCTCGGTGATGTCATTGAAGGGTTATTTACAAGGATGGCTCTAAAAATAGCACCAATCGCTAAACAGTTATCGATGAAAGCCATTGATGTTATTCGTGATAAGGGTATTAGTGCTGTTGGTGATGTTGCCGGGAAAGCATTTTCCGCTGCCAAAGAAAAACTTATGAAACTACCATCTACGGAGATTATGCCTTTGAGTATCAGCAAAATAATAAATAACGCAGTGGATCAAAAAATATCGCTGAGCAGCGTCCAGGAAAATATTACTGCAAATATGATAGCGGGAAGTGGAATGACAAAGTCATCAATGAAAAATCTAATTATTTCACGATTTAGATCAAGAAATATATAATAAAATGATCAAATCGTCACCTGATACAGCGTTTGATATGGACGCCCCAGTGCTCAAGGATGATTCTGTACGCGATTATCAGTATTATTCCTATAATGTAATACAACCAAACAGTCGATCAAGAATCGAACTTCAGGTCCAGGATACCAGCAAATACTTTCTACCCGCTGAAGAATTTATCCAAGTAGAAGGAGAGCTTGTAACAGCTGTTAATAATGTTGGCTTTATCAATAATGGTATCTTGGTGCTATTTGAGAGTGCTAGATATATGAGTGCTGAAAGAGATATTGAATCTATAGAATGCGATGTTGATGTTGCCACAACAATAGTGGGGTTAGCAAGATATTCTGATGATTTTACAAGAACAGCAGGTTCATATATGATGTTCTCTAAGGATAATAATGATCGCGCTTGACATATATCGTATATTATAAGACGGCAAACGGATCGTGGTACTCATGCTGCTCCTCCTAATCCTGCTGTTCCTCCTGCTCCTATTAATGTCGAGGATATGATTATAAATACTGATCCTGATTACATCCTAGGGTTTGCAACACGTGTATCAATGTTGCAAGGACGGCGTACACTATTTTCATGCGCGATTCCACTATCTCATATATTTGGATTTTGCAGAAATGTTAGAAAAGTTATTTATGGAGCGAATCATACAGTAGTACTCGTGCGAAAGGGTGACGATAATGATGCAATCTGGCGTGATACTTGTGTTGATGCTGGTATTGTAAATATAACAAAACTCTCACTGTGGATGCCAGTGATGACTCCATCAATCACCACAGAGGAAAAATTACTATCATTTATGGATCATGGAGGAAAATCATTGCTAAGTTGGCTAACAACAACCACGGATTCTATGGAGTCTTCTGTTAACGGCGTATTTACATGGCACATGGCATCAAGACAGGGTGTTGCTGCACCGCGACATATATTTATTGCGTTACAGGATAAGACGCGAGTGGGTTCACAAACACGCAGCCATATGATATTTGATAAACTCGGTATTTCTGAAGTCTCGTTGAGGATAAACGGCCAATAAGAACTATCTGATGATTATATTACTTAATTACGATCAAAACGAAATAGCACGCGCGTATCATCGCCTGCTGACATTTATGGGACGTGATAATAATGTAGATACTGGTCTGCAAATATCACAGTTAGATTTTAGAAAACTATATCCCATCTACTACTTTTCATTGGAACATCTTTATTTAACAAGACAATCCGTCGTTGATATACATTTCCGAGCTCGTGTACCTCTTCCGATTGCTTCAGCTCCACCTATCAATAATTACAGAGCAGTTGCTGTTATTCTCAATCAATGCTACTCGAAGGTGTTGGTGGACGGATGAGAATAGTTCATGCGCCAGTAGAAAACATGTAATTATGTAGACAATTAGATCAATCTAATATTAAATAAAATGTCATATAGTCGTGTTAATGTCACTCTGACTCCTGGTCAGATTAAAAAAATTGCAATTGGATTCAGCTAAAAAAAAATGTAGAACTACGATCTCGCTAAAACACAATCAGATGTCTGGTGGTCAGAATAAACTATCACTGACAGCTCGTCAGATTAAAAATTTCAATGATGCTTTCAAAGATAAAAGGGTGTTCAGGTCTCTCTCTCTCTCTCTCTCTCTCTCTCTCTCTCTCTCTCTCTCTCTCTCTCTCTCTCTCTCTCTCTCTCTGCGTCCGCGATCAGAGACATAATAAGATCAGGTGGTATATATCCACTTCTCGCTGCGTTACCAGCGCTAATTGCAGCCGTGGACCCAGCGGTGACAAAAGCTGCAGCGTTAGGAGCTGTTGATACAGCGGCAGGGATGGCACTAAAGAAAGTAACTGGGTGGGTATACAACAAAAAAAAGGAAACGATCAGGAAAGGGTCTAAGACTATCAGGAACGCCTCATTCATGGTACAGCGGAAACGGCCTGAGAATACCAGGGACAATTTAATAACTCCGATGTCAAATTTTGATTTACTCAATGCTACTAAAAAACTAGCGATAAAAAACTTTAGAGGTGTTTTCACGTGAGATCAATTACCAAAACAACCAAACAACGCTGAAACCGGTATCATTAATCTCGATAACAGCACCGGACCTGGAACTCACTGGGTTGCATACGCGATTGATCCGCGTGTAATTGTTTATTTCGATTCATATGGATTAGCGCCGCCTAAAGAATGTGTGCGTTATATACATCAATTAAAAATTCCTCGTTGGTATTCCACGCTACCAACACAGAAAATGGCCGACCCACCAATTTGCGGCATAGAAGTATTAAATGTCCTCGACGCTATTTCATCATCAACTAAACCACCTCATAAAACCGTACACGAATATACGAGTAATCGCTTTTTAGATAGATCTTAGAATATAATGATTGAAATTAGGGGAAGATCTCTCTCTGATCTGAAAAAACCACCACGGAAATATCTGCAGCCGGTGATGTAAAAAAAATAATCGAAGATGAAATATCCGAGATGCTAAACCTCGCAAGTGTGGATCCAAATGAAATAGTCGTATTTCAAGATCGTCAGGAAAGATCGAAAACGAGTAATGTTTCCCTTGATGATATTTTGACGAAACGACGCGACGCAGCTGAAGATACTATCGCATTGTTTTCCGATCAGGGTAGGCTAAAACCAGGTGTTCTCGTTTCAACGATCACAGATAAAATATCAACACTCGATAACAATTATATATCCTCGGCGAATTCATTGAAATCACTCAATGATAAATATGACGACCATATAATTGTATTTAATCAATTTTCTGAATTACAAAGAAATATAGTTGACAAGATTGATGCACAAATATTAAATTTCTATGGAAATCCACCAGTGACCACACCAAAGCTAACCGAGATAAAAACCGCTATCACAGAATTAGCAGCATTAAAATCTAGATATGGAGATCATGTCGAGAAATTTTCAACTTTTCGTAAAAATCTCATTGAGAAATTCTTTGGAGTCTCATTAGATAAACTCGACATAAAGTTCCTGGATATTAAAAAATCCATCGAAGAGATTAAGAAAACTCACGAGGACATCAAAGAAGGTTTCCCAAGATGGCAACGCGATTAGATAAAATCAAAATTTCTCATGAGTAAAATGTAAACTCGGTATATACGATTCAACACGGATCATTTGCGTGGACACCACAGACTAACACATTAGATATTGTAGCTACCGTCAAAGGTATTTATCGATTAATACTAATGTCACCGACTCAATTTAATATTTTATCAGCGAGTTCAACCGGGGTCAACAATATGATATCAACGATCATCGACAAGGGAACAACTGAACGATTCACAATAACATTCATGGATAATAATTTGGCTAGGGTTTCAATAGCATGGTATGTGGAATTTGTAGCGGATTTAAGTAAACAGCTTAATTGAAATTGCTCTGTTATTGTAAATAAAATGACAACAATGTTGCAAACATCGCAGCAATATCGCTATGATCAGGTCAGAGAATTTCAACAAAAACTAAAAACACTTACCAAGGAGTACCAAACAAAAATAAAAAAAATATCGGCGAAGAATTACCGTCGTTGATGTTACCGTGTACTCGGTATCGGGTGTAATTACCGGGGCTGGAATTATACTATCTTCAGTGACAATGGTTTCCCCGATAGCTGTTTCAATTTGTATATCAGCGGCGACAACAATCCCTGGAATAATTTCAATAAAAACAAAAAAAAATATCATCATGTAGCCAGCATAAACTACAAGACTACATAATCAAATTTCATACTGTGTCCAACGCAAACTCGCAATTATCCTCGATGATATCGTCCTCCCTCGATGACACATTAATATCCGATAGTGAGTTTTCCGCGATGGTCCGCGTTTATGATTCCGCGATGTCAAAATTAGAAAAACAACACGAATATAATGGCAACATCGCAAGAACTACTTCAACGAATAGTGGAAAATACAACCCTGGTGAAAACAACCATGATCTCAATAACCTCAACCAATCCTGAATTCAGTGTGAATTTCCCTACTGCGATTCCGGTGAAGGAGATAGCGCTGGCACAATTACGAGTTTATCACAGTTGGCCAAATATTAGATCACAACCATCTAGTGGTCAGCAACCAAATAATTCTCTGGCTTTCGCGAGTAAAAATAAACCAGACGGAAATCCAGACTGGGACGTTGTTTCCTTATCATCTGTGTCTTACCAAATCGAACAGATCAATAACGAATTACAGCGTAGAATAAACTCTATTACGGGAAAAGAATCAAAAATGGCTATAACAGTTCATGAACCAACACTATCATCCGCGATTGAGATAAACTCACCCGGATATGCCGTAGACATCTATCAGAGTTCGATAAGAACTATACTGGGATGGCCTGAAATCACACCTCGGACATCTTATCAAATACCAGAACCTAAAAACTCTGATTATGTTACGGATATACAATCATATCATGAAATCACCCCATCATATCGAGATGAATTGTCTGATAAAAAAAATGCAAAATTAACCGATAGATTTACATTTCTCGATAACAATAACATGCAATGGGATTTTGTTTTTGAGGAAAAAAAATCGATTCATTTATTATCATTGCATTTACTATAATATAATTGATTATTTTAGCGAGATTAATCAATTACATAAAACACATCTAGAACGACTACGAAGGAGCTTCCAGTAGCATCTTTTAGATATAGCGAGTTCACGTAGCGAGATCATAAAGTATATTAAGATATTAAATCAACTTGTGTCCAACATGGAATATATCAACAAACGAATAATTCAAGTAATAATAAATGACAAGAACGGAGATAAACAAAAATTCCTAACCGGTTATAATATCACAGAAGCTGATTTATCCGAGTTCATATTTCCTGGGTATAACGCAAATGAGCTAAAAAAAAAATCTGTTAATGATCTTATCTCGGAAAACTTTTCTCTGATACTCACCGAATGGAAAAAAATAACACAGCCACAACCAACTATCCTCAAAGATAATATTGATCCAGATGGTGGTGGTAGGCATATTGCTCCTGCTAATGTGAACATATCCTCGGTGATTGCAGTAAATTTAGTGTGAGATGCCATCGACGGAAGTTATCAAATAAATCTCGAAAGATCAAATCAAGCGCAGCAGGGATATATTTTATATTCATTTGTACCAACTGCTCCTCCAGGATTTTTAATAATTGAGGAACCAACAAATCCGGTGTATATGAGATGTCATAATAATTCACTAAAAAAAATTAATTTTAAACTAACTGATCAGTCCAATAATTTGATTGATTTACGAGGAGAGATTTTACAAATTAGTCTATATGTGAAATCCTAAAAACTTTTACCATAACACTAAAACAGTTTGTCTCCGCAGCGCCATCGACGCCGGGTCTATTTATTCTCTCTGGAGGCTCTGTCTCCGTCGTAGTCTTTTTTGTGTGTGTGAAATAGTTTCGTTTTGAAATAATTTCGGTTTGTATGAAATGGTTTCGGTCTCCGTAGAGGCCTTATTTTTGTTTGAAAACTTGGTCTGTTCACTTTGAAGAGCCTTTTTGAAGGTGATCGTCAGGAGGCGATGCAGCATATTGTTAGTCATCCGACCGAAAATCAAAACGAAGAGTATAGTGCTTTAACTTTAACTTTATCTCAGACGTCAGAAACTGGATCTTCAGGATGCTGTCAAATTATATTCTAATCCCTCTAACCCCATCCCAAAAAATGTTATTCTGAGATCAAACATTATTCTTTCAGAATCCATACATATTTCATATTTTGGCATTTTGATTCGTATTCCTTTAAGAACAGTAATATCAAAGTTGCCAATAATGCGAAATTCTATATTCCCAAATCACCACCGTGGTTATCAAATTCTGTCAGAATAATATTTGTCCATTGCAAATTCAAAATGTTTTCAACAAATTCGATCCTTTTCCAGAACAAATTCAATTCAATCAAAACCTACTGTCATAGCCAGACGATTACAAGTTTTTTTCTTTTCTTTCTGATTTTATTTTTGCAATTCAGTTTGATATGATTCCAGAATTATTTAAAGCCATGGATGTCATGAGCTTGAATGAAGCAAGAAGACAACCTTAATGATTTCAACTGCGATCTTGCCTATTGATTCATAATGAGTATTTTGCAAGCCACATCAGTTCGGTTGAAGATCAAAGCTTTTCAGTCGAGTACTTCCACATTCCAGTCCTCAAGAGGTACTATTAAACTATTCGCTTGTAATCCTTGTTTTCGTCCGATTTAGTCGAAAAGTATTCATTGTTTTCTATTCCAGCAAATCCATACATTTATGTAGTAATACTTTGTTACTTCGACTAGCCCTATCTTTTCAAGGTATCTATCTCTGAAGATTCTTCTGAAATCATCGTGCCTGATGCTGGGCATCAATAACACAAACACTTGTGACGGGAACTTTTTTCTTCCTTGCTTTTCTAACGTGGAAGTAGACTCTTCATCTAACCATTATTTAAATTAAGTTTATTTTACTTTCGCTTTGTCCTTTGTTAATTTCCTCACAAAATTGACTTACATTTCAGAATCATAGTGAAAGATGCTTTAAATACAATAATGTAAAACACTGTAGAAACATCTAGACAACGATTAAGTAATGCTTAATAATTTGCAATTAGGCGTTTTCTTAAACATGTGCTTCTTTTAAAGATTTGCAACTTGTTTTTACTACTTTCAAACTTATGACTAATTTTCAATTTATGTCAAAATCTGGCAAATCCTTTTGTTTCACATAAAAGTGCTTCATAAACGGAATCATTATGCTCTCCATACATTATCTGGTTTATTCAATCGACACTGACATTGTAAACTTTATGCGAGATCTTCAAATTGTATTGTAACTTAGTCGAATGGAAATTTGTGCATTTGCCTAGTGAAATACGTTATTTTATTAATCCATCATATAGTAGTCTCCACCATCCTCATATGAAAAAGATAACTTTTGTATTTGAAATCAATACATTTATTCTCCTGATGTTTTACAGCGCAACTACATTTGACCGTCTTATTAATCCGTAAAAAATGGGTGATTAATACACATTATTGTGTTTTTTAATATTGGTGTCACGTTTGCTATGCCCACGCGATAAAGTCATGTTTAAGCTATAATCTACCTGTTTTTGGTAATATTTGGCAAAAAAGGGTACAGCGGAAGGACTGTAATCGGAAATTTGATAATTTGATTTTTGAATTGTTATTAAATTGTTATTCATTGAATCTCAACCTTTTTTGTATATTTAACCATCTAACCGTCGGCATTGCTGACCGGGTGCTCGAAGCTTTACATCAATTTTTCACTAAATTTAACTTCTAACAAAACAGAACCTTGGTGGAACTTCTATAATAGTTGGGATAAAATATTGGGAGCCAACCTTAATCATCTTCACAACCCGGGCAGTGTTGTTGTTGTTGTTGTTGTTGCTGCTGCTGCTGCTGCTGTAGGGTTTAACGCCATTTTTCAGCACACGATAGGCTATACATGGCGGCCAGTATTATTGGTGGAGGATGAACCCGGGAAAACTCACGGAAAGAACCACCCACCCACGAGAAGCTACTGGCAAGCTTTCTTACATAACAACATTAGCCGAATCTTAGACTCGAACCAACGCAGACAGAGGTGAGATGGCAGTGATCCATAACGGAGAGCGTTTTAGACCTCTCGGTACCCCCACCCCACCCCCCGGTCATTGTTACTTTCATGCTAAAATCATTAAATATTTGCATATGTCTATAAGAACTGCTGAGTTTATCACGGTGCATGTTAGAAGTAGTATTCGTTTTGTGTGCACAAATTTATATGTCTTGTTTATAGCAGGTTGTGATATTTGCTAATTTTCGTTATAGTTTTCTGGTCCAGTAATTATTTTCTGTTTGCAATCAAGAAATTCGTATGCGGTACACTGGTCTAGTAAACATTTTGGGGTGAAATGCTGAAGTCTTAACTGGTCTATATTTTGGGGTGGGGGTGAAAGACTGGTCTAATAATTGCTGTAGTAATAAAGACAGACAAATATGCCGTAACAATTTTCAATGTAGCCCTTTTCTTTTATTTTACATAGGCAAGTTTCACGTTTAAAAAGACTATTCAAAACTTTTATTCATTCTCAGCTGTTTCCATTTTTATAAAAACATTGTCTTTATGAAGCATTATTTATAACAGGGGGTTATGAAGACAAGGAAAATTTCTTTAATATAGTTTATTTTGATGAATTACAACTTCCATCAATGTAAAAAAAAATGGTAAACGTGTGTTATAATCCTCATTAAACAGCTTTATAATTCAAGATAGACAATAAACATATTAGATTTAATAATCAGAAGAGAAAGTGTACGTATGACTTAAATACAGAAATAATTCATGACTAGAAAATGTTTATAAAGAATAAAAATAGCTTTGGCACATGAAAAAAAAGGTGCGACAATTCAAAATTCAATGTGTTATAAATGAGGCGTAGGAACGACAACCCATATCGAAAATAACTTGTAATTTTGAAAGGAAACACATCACTGGGCGCTACTTCTCCTTGCTTTCATTGAACACTACTAGCTGAGAAACACATAATTAAATAGTATTAAGATTCCCATACCAGTTTGTAACAAAACATAAACTTTGTTCACGAAAGAATAGCTATACGTGTTATTGTCGTGTATTTTCATATAAAATCATTACAATGGTTTTCAATGCAACGAGTGTAATTCCTTCGGGTTTCAGTAAAGAACGGGTGGTTGAATTTGTTGTTGTTTTAATGGGGTTTAACGTCATATTTTAGAATGGGACAGACTTGACATGTCGGCTAGTATAACTGGTGGAGGAAGAACCAGGAAAAGCCCAATTAAGAACAACGACCCAATGGAAGCTACTGTTAAGCTTTCTCACGTACCCACAAAATCCGAGCTGAGTTTTGAACCCACGAAGACAGATGTGAAATGGCAGTGAACCGTAACGGTGAGCGCTTTTCACCATTTGCCTACTCGGGGCACCATGGGTGGCTGACGTACTTCACCATTAATTCGAAGAAATGTGGGGCTTTTTTTAATTAATATTTTTGTGTGATTTTACTTCTCAAATTAGTCTGAAATACTTCGTGATTTTACGCAGTAATGTTGTCATTTTTACTTGCAATGAAACAAAACCAAATTACTTTAAAGTCGCTAAATGTTAGTTTAATAAAAACACAATGTCAAAGATTAAACAGAGAAATTCCATTCTGAAAGATTTGCTGCAATTTGCTCCATCAGTTGGGTAAATAACCGAATGATATTCAACGCTATCTGACTAGATTTATGTTGGTTGTAATGGCACTTGGCCGTATCATGCCGAGGAATGGGGGATATGTGACTGTCGCAAGGACACGAGTTGACCTATAAAAGGTAAGAATTGTATTAAAATCATACATACAAACAACAGCTTGATTCCTACATGAATATACAATTTGTCGAAACGTAAAATATCGCACATAAGGAACATACAGTAAACATTTTTAGTTCAAGAATTTTAAATATAAAGTTTATAAAGAAGGAAACACTCTCATATCATTTTCATATATATATATGATGTCTACATACAATGTTAAATTGTATAGACTAACACATGAAAATGGTTTTTTTTCACAAAGAAAATTGTATTTATATTGAATGGCTATGTCTCTCATTGTCCGCATTTTAATAGATAATTCCACCTTTTTTAAGTCAGGTTTTAGTATGATGGGACTGTGAGGCTTGATTCACAGATTGCTTGCGATGGTGGTCATCTCTTAAGGGCATGAAAAGTAATTTTGTACATTTTGTAAAATATTGTAATTTACCCCAATGTTGTCAAGATATGAATTTAACTGTTCTAAACAAAGTTCATACATGTTTCTTGACCTTACTGAGATTTGTGAATGTATTTTGAGCTGCTGAAAATGATTGTATTTATTCTTAATTGATGTATTCGAAACCTGCCATATTTTGTTGAAAGTTTTTTTTAAAAAAAAGTGAAATATTTCACACAGTTGTTTTCTTCATATTTTTGCTATCATTCTCAGCCGGTGATCTCAGCGTTTTATTCAAATAATATTAACAGAATCTAAACTTTTAAGAAATACTGCAATACTAACATTAAAGTTTAATAAAGTATTAAGCTACGTAATCGTTATATACGGCCGTACACACACACACACACACACACACACACACACACACACACACACATATATATATATATATATATATATATATATATATATATATATATATATATATATATATATATATATATATATATATATATATATATATATATATATATAGATATAGATATCAGTATCGAATTTCACATGCCTGTCATGACTGGGTAATTTAGATGAACGTATTCTTTTTCCGGAGTTGCATCTAAGCAAATGAGAATTCATAGCACCTCAGACCATTCTTACAACAAACAAAGTTCAAAAGTAAAAACTGATATAGTCACGAGTTAGCAATATGGCTGCTCTCTGAGAAAGACGTGAAATGAATTGGTGGGAATGCCATGAAATATTAGAATTGTTGTTGTGGGAGTAAATGGCCGAACGTTCGAGGAATGTACAATATTTTCACATATTTATCTACTGTGCTAAAGTAAACGTGTTTTATCTACACTTGCAAACATCGTAGATGTTGCAACTGTAATAAGTGATATAGATTCCCTTTGTTTCTTTGTATTGAATGAAGTCTGAAATCGTGCTACCTTTTCAGTTGCAGAACAAGCTAGAAATTTAAGGAAAACTCAAATCTAACGCACTCGTTGTGGAAGGGCATCTTTCTCACTGAAAGTGATATAAGCAAAAGGAGAATTTCGTGGCTGTTCCATAGTGACGTTTATGTTTCATCAGTTGTGTGTCACAGTAGGTTCAGAGTATATCTAACGTCACCAAATCATCTGTCACATGTTTTATAAGTGCTTTATTTTCGTAAGAAAATGCATTGAGTAATTCACGCCGACCCCGAAATTACGAGCAAGAACATCAAGTGGCAGCTTTTGCGCTATCACTCAGAAGCTTCAATTTTATATTAAAATTTTAAATACTTTTACTTCAATATATCACGTGTTTTTGTGTTCTGTTTCTGTAAAAAAAAATTCTGGACTTTGCTGACACATATTGCCTTCGTAGTGCGGACTTCTAAGACCTCTTTCAGGATTCTAAGACCTCTTTCAGGATTCGGCAGATACTTAGGCCTTGAAAACTAAAAGACAAATGGTCCCTTTTTTTTCAACATTCTTATACATTTTTGCATGAAAATACAGCCTTTACATGCAGTTAAAGCGACTCGTTCCTTTATAATATTCACACGTAATAAGATGACATATTTACTCCCGTATCAGACGAGGCCAATTGCAAATAACATAGATCCTGATGTTCCAGCGCGAAATGCACCAGCAGATACTGATTTGTTCTACTGATTATTTCCGATAACTGTATAGGTCCAGATTTGCCGGTGCTTTATGCGAGGGCAGATTTGGATCTATGCATTTTGCATTTGGACTATTAGTGAGTATATACGGTATAGCACACTTTCCAAGTGGATCAGAACCATGTAGTCACATAGTATTTCAGTAAAACGATGCTTAATAAAAATGAGGGAAAAACAATATGTACAAAGCTCATTCTATGTATGTACATTATGAAGTAAATAGTGATAACATGACTATCACTTGAGCGAAATTAACCAGTCAGTGATGGGGAAATATATAACGTTTTCAGTACTGTAAGAGTTATCTCCCCTCCTTCGATTGTTTTTGGGTTGTTTTTTTTTTTGTTGTTGTTTTTTTCTTCTTTCCTATTTATGTTAACAAATCTCAATAATGTCATGATAATTCTTCTTTGCTTATATGATACGCAGATCTTTTATTTCTTTTTGCACGCAGCATCTGCTCATGTCACCGAATCTGAGTCAATTCAAATCTTCCTAGCTAATACTTCTTGGTATTCACATCTGTTCAATATGTACCTATCCAGCTCCATGCATTGACATTAGGTACACATTATATTAGGTACACATGATATTAGGTATACATGACATTACGCACAGCAGCCATTGGAAAATTCCATTATCAACTGACTTGCAGAAATTTGAATGTAGAGTACACGTGGACAGATCACTTTAAAGCTACCGATGGTATTGTACCTAAGCACCACAATCGCATCATCTTTCCAAGCATGTCTTCAACTATCCCAGGCTTCCTCTTCGTGTGACAATGGTATATGGTCCTAAAACATTAATATTTTGACAGGCTCCCTTTTTGTTATTTCTTTTCCTGTTTCATGATGGGTCGTTCCATTTTTGGAAAACGGTGTCATTGTAAATATCGTCACACAAGCATCACATTCGTCTCTTTTTGTGTCAACATCCCCCCCCCCCAAAAAAAAAAAAACATCGCACTGAAATAAACCTACATGTTTGAAACATCACTGACTGTTCAAACGAATTCGGTTTCATTTTTTTATACTGATCATGTCATGTATTAAGAATCTATTTTGTGTAATGGAATGTGCTACTTGGCAGGCGAAACTATTGAGCTCCCGTACGTCTGACCGTTACACGTAGGAAGAGCGAAAGGGTTCATCGCCGTGAAAGGGGACCCGACTAGGCTACTCATTCCTGAAATGGAAAAAAATGAGTATGTTTAATTAATTACTCAATTGCAAGAGAGATGGAGTTGGTTTTCATGTTGTTTATGTTGTTATTTGTGGGTGGGTCTTTCTGTATTTTGCATAAGTGATATGAACAATCGACTTTAGATTTAATCTTGTACAGGACATACAAACTGTATCCATTGAAATGAAATGTGTGATAAAAGCAATCATACAGCAAAGAAAGATTTGAAACGCTCGATATTGAAAATGAAACCCATGTCAACTATATGCTTTAAGGAATGGATTCAATAATGATTTTTTGCTGAAAGACATTATGAGAGAGTTCTTATCTGAACAAACTCGTCATTATGGTCCCGACTAAAAGATGGTTTAATATCAAGTGCATCAACAGTGTCTAGAATGATGAAAGGAAAATAAATCTAAAGGACGACATAGTAAAATAAAGTCTTACAATTAAGAAGTACGACAGTCAAACTGAGGTACCATAAAAATTATGATAGGAATGGATCTAAAGTTTCGATAACAACAAATTAAACGCAGAATCAGAGCATTATGTGATAAATTCACACACACACACACACACACACACACACACACACACACACTGCAAAATTACAGAAGCTACTGTCATATAATTTCCAATATCCCATTATTAAATGACATTTGAAAGAAGTCAAATTGAGGTGACAGAAATGAGAATTTTTCACAATGAATTTAATTTTTTAAAAATGACAAACTGGTAAACAAGCAAATAATATATTCAAAAACATTAAGCTCAAAAAGGCGGTTGCAACTAAAGCTGGAAATAGGAAAGGAGGAAAGCAAAATGTAACAAAATGATGCATAAAAAAATTCTTTGTTTTCTCCAACCAATATATCTCAGCAAATTGTTTTCAGATTATGTTAAATTGAAGTTATGTGCATCTTTTTTCGAATCCATGTTTACTTGGTTAATATTAAATCCCCAATGTGGTTCTTGACTAAAAAAAATGACTTTTAGTTTGAAATATTCCTATTTGTTTATTTTTCTTAACTTTAGAGTTTGTTATTAATAAAATTCCGAAATTACTCATTGATCTGAAATTAAATGATGATTTTAAAAACAAAATTATATACTAACACAATAAATTTGGTGAGCCCATCCACTTTGCATTCCGTGAACGGTTATCACCCCTGATGGGGGTGGGCTACTACCATATCCTGAAGCCCCTAGCCCGGGACGGAGTACGGGGGCGAAGGCGCTTTTCTGTTTGACCGCGCTGATCATATTGACTGGAGAGAATGAGAAAATCCCTGGGGCACTTCCAGCATTGGGTACAGAAGGGGGGTGAGAGGGCGACTGAGAAGGAAGACCAACTGTTAAAGAAACAAGAAACTAAAATGAACAGAAAGAAACAAAACGCAAAGGGACATATATGTATAACTGCAAGGATAACTATCATAAGTTAACAGCGTCATTTATTGTCTAAGACAGTAAGCAACACACATATTGTTTACATAGAGATGAAATTTGTTTTTGTCCTACACATCGCTGTGGGGTGTTTGGGAGAAACCGAAGAAACGATGAGAATGTTAACGTACATTCTAACAGGCCGTGAATGTACTTTCTGACTGATGAAACATCAACATTTTGAGGTTGTATATCCAGGTATTTATCTCTGAAACGTTGACGTCTTTTCCATCCTTATGACGCGGTGCAAAGAAGAG
Organism: Unio delphinus; assembly: GCA_029339505.1. Classification (NCBI taxonomy): domain Eukaryota; kingdom Metazoa; phylum Mollusca; class Bivalvia; order Unionida; family Unionidae; genus Unio; species Unio delphinus. The sequence continues at coordinate 2,614,120 of JAQISU010000157.1, read as the reverse complement.
TTGCATTTTCGACAACCTTTTCGAAATAAATTATCAAATGCATGATATCATTTGGATAATTATTCTGTATTAAAGAATTTAGGGATGTAATGATAACATTAAGTCCCTTCGCTCAGCTTCGCTGAGACAGCGCCGATAAAACTTAATTTGCAACATTAAAACCATCCCTTACAATTTAAAACCTCGCATATACATGAACGATATAGTTTTTTAATATGGATGAAGTACATCGGTTTTTCTACTCTTGAATATTTAGTTTTATCAGCTACCCGTTTTCCTCATTCGCACACAATTTCGAAAACTATATCATAGCATTAAAAAGGCTCAGGATATAATAAAATCGGATAAAAGAAGCATATTTACGGGTTCCTGTTTATTCTATTATAATAGTTTATTCACTTGCAACAAAATTAGGATATATCAACATAATTAAAGGGTCTCGTGGGTGTTGTTATATCCACAGTAGACTGTACTACATGTAGGTCTCAAAGAATAGTTCACCTGGAACGCCATCGGCTTTTATGTCGCAAGAAGGAGACAGTGTGTGTGTGCGTGAGTGCGTGCGAGCGCGTAACTTTATCATTTTTTCAGTCATATCGCCACGATGTCTGCAGTGTGGCAGTTTATAGCGAAGTCGAGTACTGGGACATTTTGCCGCAGACGTATATCATCATGTCCCACCCAATCACATTATCCTGACACTAAGCTAACATATCCTAACACTAACCTCTTAATGTTGAGCTCCAAGTCAGCCGTGGTCCGAATCAGCGACCACCCACATCCGAGACAGATGCTCTACCCACTTAGGCCAACCAAAGCGGTCGAACTCGAATGTGATTGGTGGGCAATAAAACGTATAGTATGCCTGCGGTGTTTTTATTCATATTCGAACATAATTGACGTCAGCACAACTATGACGCATTTGATCTTTTAAAGCATCAGAAGCAATAGATAAAGGCTATTGTAAATAAACGATTTCATTTGTTTATATAACATTTTACAAGACTAACGTCACAAATTAAAAAGTGCAGGTACTTTATCGATTAGTGAGACGTCGTAAAAAGTTTATTTTCAAATTTTATCTTTAACTATAAGGGTCGGTAAAGTTTAGTTTTATTGAGGTCTAGGTTGTAGCATTTTTGCCTCTTTCAATTCAATTCGAATGTTAGTAAGAGACTTTGGCTGGTACCAGGCTTCAGTTAACATGCCAGTATTAACATCGACCATGAAGACAATTCACATGGTTGTGACTTACTTACAATGCAGTCACGAGGGCAGTTCACAAACCAGTTACATTACTTTCGTTTGACTGGACTCTCGAGTGACTGTGAGATCTTCGCTAAATGAGGGTCTCCTCTGATCTTTGTCCGCTAAATGAGGGTCTCAACTGATCCTTTTTTACAAGAAAGAAGTTTAGGTCGAACTTCAAACAATGGAAACCAAAAAGACATTTCTCGCTCTCTCTCTCTGAATTTATCTAGACCAGTGGTGCAAAAACCACAGCCCACTTCGTGGTTCCGGCCTGCGAGCGTATTCTGTCCGGCCCTCAGGGCAAATTAAAAGAACACATAAATCTGGCCCATGAACAGTAATTATATTAAAGAAATAGTGTTTACGGCCCTCATGTGGTCTTACGAAATGCAATCTGGCCCTTGGCCGAAAAAGGTTTTGCACCCCTGATCTAGACACACTTTCTGCAAACATTAAAACCAAATTATATTATAAACTTTATAAACTTAAATGGATATCAATAAAGGTCAGTTTAACGTAAGTTGAGACTATGTGGATATCGGATTTAATATATAAATATACCTATATTTTCGCGGAACATGACGTCATCATATCCTCACAATGATGTGTTGCACAACTACGTCACATTAACTAATCAACTTACTTTTCTCAATGTTTCGGAAAGCTTCGTTTTTGCATTGCAGGAAAACAGCTTGTTCGCTTTTTGTGTTTGTTTGGTTTTTTAAACCAGCTTAACTTTCGGCGGAGATGTCACTGAGTCACGCGAGAGTTCTAGTTCAACGATACTTCTATATGCGATATCTTACTCGCTATTCAATAAAAAAGACCCAAGATATTCCGATTAAGACAAGGTAATTCAGATTCTCCCTTAGTTCGTTCTCTTCTTTCGAAATGTAAGTCATAACAATATGATTTCTATTGTTTTCAGCAGAAACGAATACTTTTCTAATTGTTCAAGAGATTTGAAAGAAAGGAACGGGAATTAAAGATTTGAGCTTGCAACGCTAAATGTTTTGTATTTTAATGCCAAAATTAAACACACAAATGACCGAGGTGAGAGTTCAGGACTACAAAAAAATCTACTTTGACGTGTATGTGACAATATGCTTAAATTTAAATACAAATGCTGAAACCCAGCAACCTTGGCGTTATACGCCAAAAGAACATGAGTCATCAAGGTATGTTCTTAATATTAAACAAACATGAATCAAAGCAAAACAATGAACGGCAACACAGCTTTGATATTAGCAATACAAGCAATATCCGTTCACAAGCACGTGTAAGCATATGCTACGTCATCTAAGAATAGTTCACCGAGTCAATGTGGATATCTTGATGTAATATGTTTAAAAAAAAATGGGCAAAGTTTATTTGTATCGTGGATTGTACTGAATAATACATGTCTCGTTTTTGCAAGGAACGAGACTATTTCAGCACAGCCAGACCACTACTGTTGCCTAAATGGTTAGATCGTCCGCCTCGGATACGCGAGGTAGCGGGTTCAAACCATGCTCGAAGTCAAACAAAAGACTTATGAAATGGTACTTGCAGCTAGCTCACTTGGCGCTCAACATTAAGAGGTTGGTGTTAAGACTCCTCGGTCTTGTGTGAGGATAATATGATTGGGGAAACGCCTCTCTGTCTCTCTTTCTCTGTCTGTCTCTCTATCTCTGTCTGTCTGTCTCTCTCTCTCTCTCTCTCTCTCTCTCTCACACACACACACACACACACACACACACACACACACACACACACATCAAGATAATTACATACATTGTCATTTAATAAGACGTACTGATAACTGTATTCCAATAAGGCTTATCTCCCTTAAAAAGTGTTAAAAGTGACACGGCGTTTTGTTTTAAACATCGTAACTCATTATCCCCTGGAGCCGCGTTTACGTGGCAGGAGGTAGTAGCCTACGGCCATGCTCTGTTGCGTGAAGGTCAAGTATGATGCACTAAAGTGGGTGGTATCATAGAAAGGCAGACAGATGTAGCTCTACAATGATACCAAATAATCTGGACATTTTAGTTGCACTACAAAAAACAGAATAAAAAAATCCTAATTTTTGGACCCGTTTTATTTTTCCACTCAAAATTCGCCCGTTGTCGGAATCCGATTTTGTGTCGAGATTTTAGACTTCTAAGCCTCATATCTAAGGCAGACCGGTCTGAACTGCACACAGACACGCGAACTTGTGCAGAAAGTAAGATAAAGTGGGCATTTTAAATAAAGAGTGAACTCGATACGAAAATTATGGGTCCGTTTAGCACAATAAATTAATTTAAAATCCAATTTTTTCCCTTTCTGCTGATGCGCGAGCAAAATAACCAATGGGAAACGATGTTTCTAACACAACTAGGCTTTATGCTAATGGAAAATTGCTTGGAAGTCAATGTATTGGGATATATTCAGAAATATCCCCCAAATGTTTTTCCTAGTCGCATTTCCTTCAAAAACAACAAAAACCACCAGGGGTTAATGTGTTAACTCTAATCATTTAGTCTTAATGTTATAACGTAACATTGTATTCCTTACTGTTTGCACTTGGCAAATTTTCAATCTTTCGTTTTCTTAATTGAAGACAAAATCGCATAGTGTTGAAGACAAAATCACATATTCTAATTTTAGTATATTGTAGAATGTTTCCAGGCTTTCCTGTACTGGTATATAGCTGCATAGTTAATGGGGTGAGTTTTGTACGCGCACATAAACATATACATACATACACACACAAACTATTTCGCAGATGGGCCTGTGTGGCTACAGAGTAGGATCTTACTACTGCTGTGAAGATTGAAAATTGATTGATCCGAAAGCTCGTTACATACTCCTATCTTTGAAAATTTAACTTTATGTGGAATATGTGCATTTAATTAATTATACTTTTCATAGGGTTTATTGTTGAAACAAGAAGCGTTGATGATTTCTAAACGAGTACCTAGTTTATGATAAATTGTTAATTGCTACTAAATTGACTTCTTTGCCCATAGTTGTAATGTCATCAATTGTTTTTGTTTTGTTTTCCCAGTCTTTTTTTTGTGAAAGTTTTACTATTGTAAAGTATTGAATAGTAATCCTAATAAAGACAGAAAGAAATATTAGGTTATTAACGAGCATGCCACAAAATATTCTGTCTTTAACACGATGTAAAGCTGTCTTACCCATATTCCCCAGGCTACCAGCGTTGCCGTGGTAACCATTCATAGTTGAACTGTATGAGCTGCCGTTACTGTGTGGTGTGGACCCCGTAGATCCGTAACCTCTAGGCGAGGCACTTGAACTCTGACCCCTGTTGTAACCTACTTGAAGGATAAAAAAAAAGTGTACAAGTGAGCTTCGTTTCAACGTAGATAAACATCTAAACAGCAAAACAGCATTTCTTAATATAGAAGTCTGCCGACCATTTTTTTTTAAAAAGAAGACACCATCTATGAAAAAAAATAATTTTACTTTCATGTTTCAGTAGCAAGACACAATAATTTTATATTCTTTCGAAAGATGCTACCAATTATATCAATATTTTCATCAGGTGACCCACTGTGAAACGTGATAGAGGTTAATTGTAAATGCATGCATGCATGCATGCATACATACATACATACATACATACATACATACATACATACATACATACATACATACATACATACATACATACATACATACATACATACATACATACATACATACATATTGACAAAATTAATACTGTAGCCCACTTAACTCGATCTTGTGCATTTCGTAAAATTTTATATCAAACTGTTCGACGATAGTGAGTGGAATTTTATTTATAACTGTATTAAACAGAGACATTCACGTGTATTTTTTTTTTTTAATCTTTTTTGGGGGAAATGCTTTTTCAGTCCGCTACTAAAGAAATCAGGACAAAATATCACACAATTCCGAGGCTGTGTATTTGCTATCATTCAACAAGAAATTTCAAGGGTAACTTCATTTGCGACTGGGCCAAGAAAAATCTCAAACTCAAGCCTGATAGTTGTATGATCTGGATCGTGATTTCACTCAAATTCGCAGTTCTTTCCCCTGACTAAGAATATACATTAATGGGTAGTGCACTGAAAACATCCGGTTGTTGTTGTTTATTTTTTTATTTTTTTTTTTCGTTTTCCATATATTTTGAGATATACAATATTAATGGATTCAAAACATATTCGGTTGATAAGATTTGATTTTAATGGTTCAAATCGGTGTATTTAAAAATACAGAAATGAAAGCAGTTAATTAGTTTCAATCTGTTTGTGTGATAACACGGATTGAACATCATTATTGAGCCCCATATGAACATTGTGTTATTAAATGTAACAGACTGAACCCATATGAACAACGTGTTATTAAATGCGTATATTGTAAAAGATTGAACCATTATGAACATGTTATTAAATACGTATATACTAAAGGATTGAATACAATATGAACAATGTGTTTTAAATGGGTATATACATATACATAAACAATGAACCACACATGAATAACATATTAATAAATTGATATATTCTGAATGATGAAACCACATATAAATAATCTTGTATTAAATGGATATATTTTAAATTATGAAAGTCCATATGAATACTAGGTTATTAAATGCGTGTATACTAAATGACGAAACCCAATGGGAATACTGTGTTATTAAATCGATGTGTAATAACGGCTATAAAAATAGCCCAAAGTGAAGAACAGAACACCATTGGTGCAAACCTTCATCCCATTGGCCATTCGCTTCTGGGACGCTGACCGCCAGCTGACCGCTATAGGTATTGAAGCCGGACATAGGGGACCCATTATTAAGGGCGGGGGAGCGAGGTGCTGGAAGGGGCAGTTGGTTGTGGTTCCTGGGCATACTATACAGTGCTTCGGCGAGATCAGCCGCCCTCTTTAAAATAATCTCCTGAAAAATACATATGAAAATATCATGTAAATTAAATTATTACCTTGTATCAATAGTCTAAAAAATACATATGAAAATATCATGTAAGGAAAATTATTACATTGTATCAATAGTCTAAATATGCATATGAAAATATCATGTAAGGAAAATTATAACATTGTATCAATAGTCTAAAAATACATATGAAAATATCATGTAAGGAAAATTATTACATTTTATCAATCGTCTAAAAATACATATGAAAATATCATTAAGGAAAATTATAACATTGTATCAATAGTCTAAAAATACATATGAAAATATCATGTAAGGAAAATTATAACATTTTATCAATAGTCTAAAAATACATATTAAAATATAATGTAAGGAAAATTATTACATTGTATCAATCGTCCAAAAATACATATTAAAATATCATGTAAGGAAAATTATAACATTGTATCAGTCGTCTAAAAATTACTGATGAAAATATGTTTATTTATAAAGCAGAAAGGGTGATTGCATGCGTACATCTATATCCCTATTTACGTAAGTAGGTAAGCATACAATTTGGAATGAGAATAGTTCGGTTAATAGATATGCCAAATATGTGTGTTTGAGAGAGTGGGTATATCTGCGAAGAAAAAGTGTGAAACAGTCATCCATGTATTTTCATGCAGATAATGTACTGACTTTTGGTAATCTCTCTGGATCGCCTGGGTGCCTTGGTATTAATTTCATCAGTCGTTGAAACCCGTAATCTATCGTAGGTTCTGTGATTGCTACAACATAAAGCATATTTACTGTTTAATTCTCTATGAAGATAAAAGTAACTATTCTTTCTTTTAATTAAATATGAACTACGATTTGTATGTTGATCTTAATAAACGATATAACTGAATATTAACCACTCGCCTTAATGTCTTAAAGTTATCTCCCCTCTCGTAGCAGTTAAACAAGGTTTCACCAAATATATTTAGAAGTAAAATTAATTAAAAAGTAAATAAGTAAATTTTTACACACTTAAAGAATATCAGATTGATAGTATACTATCTGGCACGATTTTTAAGAATAAATATATACTTTTCTGGGAAAGATAAGGTTAAAGAGATCACAAATGTCATCCCATTGTTTGCGAGAGAGAGAGAGAGAGAGAGAGAGAGAGAGAGAGAGAGAGAGAGAGAGAGAGAGAGAGAGAGAGAGAGAGAGAGCATGGCGAAGGAAAAGACAGAGAGAAGGAGAGAGATATTACCTGAGTATACGAAACGACCGGGTGCTCCTTTACAAAACTGTTTTGATTTATAGGAAAGTGTGACCTCCACCACCCCCGGGATATGGCGCGGTGGAGTCTGAACCCTGATCGCATGCGAGGTGATAAGCTGAAATTAGAAAGAAGAAAGAAATTAATATTATATCGATAAACATAAACATTCACATTTCAAACCTTAGCATCTATGTGTGTCACTTGATTCTAATTTCGCCAATTTGATTAATCAGTTTTAAGTCAAATTTAAATTTTTGTCAACCAAGTTACTGGATTTTCAGCTCTTTTTTTTTAAACCTGAGTTTCACAGCTGTAGTATTACCCAGACCAGAAAAATCTTGTCATTGTGTTATGTTAATTATCGTAGAGCTTATTTCACTCTCATGCAAAGCTGATTTATTTTTCATCTGGCTCCTTTTGTTTTATATTTTAGGCTTTTCGAATATCGTTTGAAATGAAAGATCTTTTTCAAGTACGTCTATCGCATTGAACCCGAAGGTTATGGGAGCACTGGCAAGATCGTGTACACTGGACGAGAGTACGTTATGCCCGAATCTCTTACGATGATAATGACGCCCTACCTTACCGCAAGGTCAGAGTCCCCGGTCCTACCCCTTCTTATCTTGTGGTGTTTTTTTTTATAAAAATAATGCAACAACTAATGGCTTGACTAAACGATGTAAGTAAGAGATGAAGTTCCAAAAGGTCGATAAACACATTAATGTGATATCAGCGGTGCTTATGTAAGTATGACGCTTCGTGTTTATTATTGCGTCACTAATATAGAGATTGCACGCTATATACGATATATGGTTAAAGGTTTGTTTTGTTTATTATTTTTTTTTTTTTGTTATATAATTTTAACCTAAGCAGCAAAAATAGGGGCAGAAAATTGAGATGGGTGGGAAGATAACGAAAAATAAAATAAAAAGTAATTGGATGTGTTGTTATGCTCCATATTTCTAGTTTTATCCTAATTTTCAAGTTGCATCTCTAAGAAATCCTATATCTTGTAACGCATGGTAGACTCACACTCCACAGTGGCATCACTAGGAACATCTATATCTTCTAACGCATGGTAGACTCACACTCCACAGTGGCATCACTAGGAAATCATATATCTGGTAACGCATGGTAGACTCACACACACCACAGTGGCATCACTAAGAAATCCTATATCTTGTAACGCATGGTAGACTCATACATCACAGTGGCATCAATAGGAAATAATATATCTGGTAACGCATGGTAGACTCACACACACCATAGTGGCATCACTAGGAAATCCTATATCTTCTAACGCATGGTAGACTCACACATCACAGTGGCATCAATAGGAAATAATATATCTGGTAACGCATGGTAGACTCACACACATCCTATATCTTCTAACGCCAAGGTAGACTCACACTTGACAACACTTGTCACTGATTCGTTATTACAAACTTATGTCGCAAAAACTTAATAAGTATCCTTTACTTGATGTTAAAAAACTAGAGAGGTAAATTTTCACATTTTGATATCGAAAGGCAACATTTTAGGTGATTTGATACTTACATTTAGAGTATATGAAGCGCATTCATATAGCGGAAAAATAAAAATAAAAATAACTCATTTATAAACCATGGACTGAGATTCAGCTTTCTTTTGTATTATTTATTATCTAGCTCTATAAGAATAACAATGATGATCGCATTAAATGTTTTCATCGTTTCTGTATCGACTTGCATGCACATCATGTCACGATGTACATACAATATATTTGACGATGACAAACGATATCATTCAATAATTAATCATGCTGTAATAAAAGTTCTATACGCAATGTCAAACATTAAAGCATATCATATTGCTAACAACCACATGATGATGTTGAACAATATTCAGGATTGCCTCTCCTATTTATCTGCAACAGTATTTCAGGATATAAACCCCACGCGCTAAATTAACTCAGGGAAAAATGGAAAAGAAGCAATTCCATTTAGCTTCTAAGGTAACGCTGGCTGTTTCTATTCCATCGCTTTCGAAACCATTAACGTAAAATTAATTACTTTGGTATTCGAATAACGATCCCTTCATTCCGTGCAATCATTAATGATTAATCATGCCACCGTTAGGAACTCAAGATGTGCCACCTAATCAGGGGCTAATCCGCAAGCACTGAAGTGTCCTTACCGTAAAACACACTCTCCTTTGTCGCCATGTGGCGTATTGTCAGCAACAATACATACTGAACTCAAGTTCTATATATCTGCTATGTACAATATACCATCATACGTAACACAGTTTATGTTTCATGTCAAATTTCGATATTTTTGATAGGACACAATTTTATGAACATGGCAAAACCAAAGGTAACACACACACACACACAGATATATATATATATATATATATATATATATATATATATATATATATATATATATATATATATATATATATATATATGGGGGGTGGGGGGGGGTGGTGTGTTACCTAGTAATGTGACTTAGTAATGTTAAGTTTTTACAGGTTGCATGTTATTTTGCCCCCTTCCCAGAGTTGCAAAATAACACACACGCACACACACACGCACACACACACACACCACACACCAACGTTCCCTCTAAGCATATTATATATATATATATATATATATATATATATATATATATATATATATATATATATATATATATATATATATATATATATATATATATATATATATATATATATATATATATATATATAAATTAAACTTGAACATCTGCAAAACAACCACACATGAAAGGCATCATTTTAGGTGATTTGGTGGCATAACTTGTCCAAAAATTACAAAAGTAAAAATCGATGAAAGATGATTTAATAATGTGAAATACTAGGATCGAGCTGTAATGTTGCCTTTCATGTGGTTGTTAGCAATATGATATGCTTTAATGTTTGACATTGCGTATAGAACTTTAATTACAGCATGATTAATTATGGAATGATATCGTTTGTCATCGTCAAATGTATCGTACAATATATATATATATATATATATATATATATATATATATATATATATATATATATATATATATATATATATATATATATATATATGTGTGTGTGTGTGTGTGTGTGTGTGTGTGTGTGTGTGTGTTATTTTGCAAGTCTGGGAAGGAGGCCAAATAACATGCAACCTGTATAGCTTTAACATTACTAAGTCACTAAGAACGTCCATTTCATAATAATAATGACCCAATGTATCTGTGATTTTACCAAAACAAAACAGAAGACTAAAACGTAACAATACAAAAGAAGTATCGCATAAACAAAACTTATGGGTTACCGAAAACGCAACTCGAATTTTTTTTTGGTAATAACTCGAAAAGCCGCATCAGAATAGAAGCGCATTCTGTCAACTGCAAGAACCACAACAAGATTGGTGAAGCACATAACTTGTCCAAAAATTACAAAAGGTAAAAATCGATGAAAGATGATTTAATAATGTGAAATACTAGGATCGAGCTATAAGCTTTCAACTTGTCACAGTGGTGCCGTTACTGAGAAAACTAATGAATAATCGCTAACATTGTGTTTTCATTTCAGCATTATGGAAAGTTGAATTAACGATGTTTGATAAGATCCATATAGTTTTTCGCATAATCATTCTTATTTACTGTCACCATGTTGGCTTCAATGAAGTTAAATGTCTTTCCTATATACAGATGTATGCGGACCTTATTGAGAAACGGTGTCTCCATATTAAAATAAATGGACAACACTGACGCGTTTTTATACATTGTAAGTCATGGCCAGTTGTACCATTTCCAAGAATTGTGCTTGAGTTCTACTTGTTTATTAGGGATATCATATGTGGACATAAAACATAATTATGTCTCTAATCCCTAAAATTAAGATTAGTCTGTCTCTTACTGTAAAATGTATACTGTCTATTTAACGTAAACGGATTAATCTAAGCTCCAATATGGAATCTTCAACATGAGAAAGCCTCGTTTTAAATACCACTTAGTCGCATTTGCCAGGTGAGTGCCAGATGTTGAAGTTTAAGCATTAAAAAAATTCGGTCTGAGGATTTTCATTTTAGGTACAATGTGTTCCGATCTCATTGCCAACACGCGAAAGCAGATAGTGCGAGCCAAAGGATTGTGTACTTAGGGAAGGTCTGATTAATATGCCTCTTTTTTCCCATTTTTTTTTTTTTTGGTCAGGCAGGGGAGTGGGCAAGCCATCCAGTGCACTATTCGAGCCTGTGTTTTAGTTTGTCTCGGTCTTATCAAGAGCAATCCAAATGCCGGGGAGGGGGGGGGGAGAAGGGAAGAGTACTCTAATTAGGGTGGAGTGGGGTGTCTATTACGCCTCTCTCTCTCTCTCTCTCTCTCTCTCTCTCTCTCTCTCTATATATATATATATATATATATATATATATATATATATATATATATATATATATGTGTGTGTGTGTGTGTGTGTGTGTGTGTGTGTGTGTGTGTGCGTGCGTGTGTGATCGCCTCAAGACTCAAAGGGAACTAAACTTTATTTTAGTCCCACAAAGTGTCGCGTAAGGTGTGTTAGAACTTGAAGTTCTTGCCACTGATTAATACATAATTAGTAATTAATACATAATTTCAGCTAATGAAGTTTATCCACATTGTCTGGTACGATGGTTAACTATTTCTAACGTTTAACGGACAGTCATCGCAATAGAAATTTTCTTAACAGAAACTATTTTTCTCCAAAAAGTTCTAATTGATTACTAAGAATGTTAGAAAGAACACATACACATTTACATTTAAAGCCAAATGACTGCCATAAATTTGAAGAGATTTCGTTAGGAACTGCATTTGAACTGTGTACACGATATATCTGACCAAAGAAGCGGCTGGACTCTTACATTAAACATACTCGGTGAAACTGGTCTTTCATAGCTATAAAAAATGATAATCACATGGAACTTTGGCACCAAACGGCTCTGTGAACCATTAATATCGATAAAGTCAAAAAGCTCTATGAATATATCACCACTCAAGCACTCCTCAAATAAAGCGCAAAGAAGCGTGACGTGGACATCAGTATATACATGTTAAATATTTCCGCAAATCAATTACAGCTTCCTGATCCCTTTCAGCGGGATAATAGGATCTATCGATCACTTTGAATGCATGGCATCAGAGAATATGCTTTGCATGAAGAGATTGAATACTGGTAGTGCTCTTTGATGAACATGACGCGTCGCACCTGATGCTGGATTCAAACAAATTAATTCTCTCCTTGCCATGTTTAACATTGATTGGAGTCTAGTGGCGTTATTTTGAAACTATTTATGAACTTGATGTTGAAGTTAAATGTATGTAGAAGCCACTTGCATAGCAGCACTGTTTCGATATATATATATATATATATATATATATATATATATATATATATATATATATATATATATATATATATATATATATATATATATATATGTGTGTGTGTGTGTGTGTGTGTGTGTGTGTGTGTGTGTGTGTGTGTTTTGCTGCGAATGTTATATGGTGCTGAAACAAGGAGTGTAATATGTATTACCCACGGACACAACACGGCAGACGAGCAGGACTTATCTGATGATGGGAATCGAACCCGCTCACATCTTATCACTAGTTTAAAACCTTTACGACAAGCCACTGCAGCTCAAGCAAAAGCCCTGACTGATATATTAAAATGCATCTGTCTACACCTATATTCACGTTTTGCAAGCGAAACTTTTGCTAGAGTGAATAAAGAGTATAAATGTAAAGAAATGATTCTGACAGAAAGCTTTTGTAGATGGGTCTTTATAAAATAAGATAGTCGGTTCCTATTCTAAAAGTCAATTATGCAAATGGACAAATGGAATGGTGAAAATATATGAAGCCATCATAACTGCATGCATATGTTTACTTTATGCACAAAGGAAACGTTAGAAAACTGAAAGAGGCTTCCCGTGAGTCGGTAGTTCTTAACGGAATTTTCCGGGATTGTTCCTCCACCATTTATACTGCCGCCATTTACAGCTTAACTTGTTCTGAGTACTGGCGTTAAACACCGAAACAACAATAACAACTGTGTGCACGTATCTGTCAGAAAAATCATAACACCTATGACGCCTTCGCATCATTATTGTTTCATAAGATGCCAGTGTGGGATTTTCTAGTTATTTTACTTGGTATATCTACTTCTGAATTATAATCTACCAACACCACCAATCCATCTTCTAGGTAATGAATGATTATGGTTTTTAATTTCCAAAGTACCTTTGGACATTTAAACAAAATTGTGAGCTTTCTGGCACCCAAACGGTTCAGATCGCAAGGCTGTCCCGGAAACATACACATATTTTCACAGGAAAATAAGATTTGTGCAGCAAATTAAGTCAATAAATGTGTTGTTTAGCAGCGTTATATATATATAATGCATGAATTATTTGCGTGATAATTGACGTATTAGAGCCATTCAATTCGAATCCATGCAAACATTATCTTCTCTGTTAAAATAATAATAAGCTTGAATCGAAGTCAATAATTGGAAATCATAGGCAAACAACTAAAGAGTGGAATAGTTTTAACATGAGTAACAGTAACTTATTGAAGATCTCGAACCCATGTCATCGAACCAAACAGGACAAACACAAGTTCTGAATAGTTTGGGTTGTTTGTTTGTTTCTTAAATCTAACCAAATTCGTTTTTTTTTTCGACCAGTCGGTTATACACGTACAGGCCTGAGGCCAAGCATTGTTATTGAAAATAATAATGCAAGTAACTGACACTTAGTTGATCAGAATGACAATCACAAAACTCAGTTTATCATCATGTATATCTTAAACCTGTTTTTAATCATAGACATAGATCCAAGGTCTCGCTAAACATCGAAAAATAAAAACACTATAAATTGATGCGATATTATTATCCAGTCAAAATTCTCGTATCGGTGGCCGTTCGATAGTCAATCCGCCCGTCAGTTTCATGTTTCCTTTCACAATTTAATTCACGACTGCTTGAGAAAAATGTATTCCTAACTTTAGTTTGTCTTATTTGGTACGATAACCTGTTTTCGAGATCTTCAATCAGTTATTGTTACACATGTAAAACAAATATTTCACTCTTTAATTGTATATAATTGTTAACATATATGAAAAGAAGTTATATATATATATATATATATATATATATATATATATATATATATATATATATATATATATATATATATATATATATATATATATATATTGCTAGAGGATATAGTAAAGTTTTCATTACAGTTAGATGGTTAAACATACTCGGGAAATGATTAAATGCAGGAACTTGAGGGCATTTTCCGTTCCGTTCTCAGAGACACGCCATATAATTGTGTACGTCTCTTTTCCCTGATAAACGATATTTATGGATCTCCTAGAGACCACGTAATAGGTGTATATATTTCAGCTGTACAATTTTACATGCATTTGGTGCAAAGGGCATACAACTTTTTTTTTACATATGTTACCATTTCCCCATGTCTGCCCAGTAATTCAAGGGATCTTTTGCAAAGGTCAACGTTATCTTTTTCTTTCTCTGCCCTGTAATTGAATCGGGATTTTCAAATGTCACACTTTATTTTCACACATTTTTGTGATCTCACCACGTTAGACGAAAACTAAAATTCACTGAATTCATTTGTTTAGGAATTGGTTTGGCAATTAGTAAAAACCATGAGTATTATAGACATTTGAAGCCGTAAATGACTACACAACAAAAACCTTACCTCACTCCAGACGAGCATCGTCCCAAACACAACTTGTAGACCGTCGAAAAAGTTGTCCCCAATTATAATGACTGTGGTGCCTCCTGTTGTCCATCCTTCGCTGGGACAGATTGCCTTTATGCATGGAGTTGCTGTAAACAAATAAAACCGACCTTAAAGCAATGTTGCTATATTACAATTACACACTCGTGCGTGCTATATACATTGACGTTTACACGAAGAAAGGACGCGTGTGAGTCAATTCATTAGCTGTGAAAATATGCAATTAATTGCTTCTGTTGTTGTTGGCATTTAGCATGAAACTAAATTACAGAGCCTTTTCGAGCTCCATCATTCTCTATTGCATAGCTATTTCTGTTGAAAATAAATGAGCCTAAAGTTTGTATGATGAAAATTATGTTCCGTAACTTTTGTACGTGATGGGTTTCATAGGTGGACACATAATATCTGACAATATTTGACAATACATGTATTCTCAGTTTCATTGTTGGCCGCCTTTTCAACCAATACCTTCCATTCAAATCCTATATGCACGTTACATTTTAATCACGTGTGTATCCCATTCACTCGTACGTGAGAAAAGAGCAAGTCTGTTTTGTAAAAGACAGTCCTTCGTAAATCTTGTGGGAACAGCTAAATCAACAATTGCAATTGCAGTTACAACAACAGCTTTAAGGGGGAAAAATCCTTTTTAATTACATAGAAGGGGGATATATAAACAGACCTTAAGAACACATGGCCTTGGCAAGCAAGATGAAATGTTATACGCTATCAATGAATTGGCAAAATGAAACTGACCCTTAACTTTAGGTGGTTGCTACATTCAGGTGACCACTTTGGTGGGTTTTACAATACTAAGCAGGCAGATTCTATGGTTTCACAGGTCAGTATATTCAACAGATCTTCAGAATCGTTTATTGGGTTATTTACGGTGTTATAATTCATTATTAATCATCATTCACGGCCAACATTGAAAATACCATCTGGCGGTACTGTGAAGATCTCGGAAGAGTGTGAGAGAAAACATTTCCAACATAACAACACTGAAAACACAACAATGGAATAGAGCGATTTCCAGAAAATAATGGGAAGTTATTGTTATGCTTAACCACTTCGATTTTTCCCCCTCAAACCAAGTAAATAATTCTCACCTGACTAATACATAAAATGTTATTAATCTTCAATATTTTCATTAATTGCTTTCTTAATTGGTAGCTTAAATTGTTAAATCCTGCATAATTACAAATATTTCATTTCAAAGAGCAAAAACAAGGAAAAAGACAATAATTCATATAATGAATAAAGATGTGCTGATGAACAGGTTGTCAAATTTGTAAGGATCAATCAAAATTTTCTTCTGACATAAATTGTTTGAAGGCTCACAGCATTAGTTTAATCAATATATTTCATACAACAGTTTTATTCAGTAATTACAAGGTCCTTCATATCACATGGGACTTATATAAGTAATGGTAAGTAAGTTCTTATGTATTACAGCTTTCATTAAGGTGTAAAATATGATAGTAGTCCAAGTAGTAGTAATAGCGAAGCAGTGTGGTGATGGTAGTAGTAGTAGTAGTAGTAGTAGTAGTAGTAGTAGTAGTAGTAGTAGCAGCAGTAGTAGAAGTAGTAGTAGTTGTAGTAGTATTTAAGGTGGTTGTAATAATTGGAGTTGTAATGGTGATAATCCGGCATAATAATTATTCATTTTTTTTAAACGTCAGCAAAACCTTTTCGTTCCCTCGCATCTTCCTTCAGTATTACTCATTTTGAAAACAGAAGAAAAACTACTTCATTTTGAAAATAATTCAGTATATTATTTTCATTATGACTCTTTCTGTCTATTGGTGTTATCGTGCATACTTTATTATTTGCTTTTTAACACTAATACTTCCAGGACCATGATATAGAAACCTGGATTGAATAGACTGATACCGAATTCCAGGCACGTCGTAATCCATCAATAGATAACACTTCTATTCATATTTGACAAAAGAATGCGTTTCAGCTCATGTTATCACTGATATTTTATTATATCAGGGGCCACAAGAGACCCTGTTAAGTTTAAAGACTGGAAGTGGATGATGCATTACCCACTGGGACCTCCAATGTGTAATTCTTTAATGAATGAGCATAAAAGATAGTGTTACCTGCGTCATATGAATGGTTATTATATCCTATCTGTAACTGAATTTTTTAATTATTATTGGTTATTAATCGACCTTCTACCTTCTGATCCAGCGATGGGTATCTCATGCATACATAACTAAAAAGATACGACGATCTAGACATTGTGAAGAGGTGGAACAAAGAGTAAAAATGAAGTACAGTCAGGTAAAAGTATAATGGCGTTTAAAAAAAAAGGTACAATGAATTCGCTTTAAATCAACAACAGAGTGGAAAGAGGTTTGATCCTACATGCGAAGACTCTCGTATTTGCATTTTAAGTAACTACATTGTTGTAAGGGCGCTGAAATTTAAAAAAAAAAATTGAGAACTCGACATCCTTTTCAGGATGTGTAATTTTATAACGAAGGAGTGTTATTTTGGGACCTTATAAAGAGTAAGATATATCAAAACTCTGATAATTTTCACGAATTAAATTGCGAAAACACCGTCATACTAAGATGCAGGCTTATATGCATGCAGTGAAAACAACAATTAAAAAAATTTCGCACATTACCAAGCAAACATACAATATGAATTTGATCAAATGTAAAACAAAAGCAATGCTGTAAGTGATTAACTGTATGTGATGCAAGTAAAAACATGTTTACTACGCCGTTTCAGAATATTTTTTGAGTCATACTATGTTACCACGAAAAAGAATGTCACGTTTAATTTTTAATTTTTACAAGTTTGTCCTATTTAGTCTGTGTAACCACACGCAATCAACATGTTACGATTCACGTTTCAGGATTATTTTTATAAAATGCATTCTTTATCGTATACACTAATTTTTTTATTATTCTGAATACAAATCAGAATCCTTGAATTTGAATGCTAGTGTTTCAAATTGTAGAAAATCACCTATATGGCGCTGAATATATATATATATATATATATATATATATATATATATATATATATATATATATATATATATATATATATATATATATATATAAGAAAACTGTATTGTATAATATTACTAATTAATTATGCTTGTGCAATGCCAAACTTACTATGAATTTCAATGCACGGCAATTGACATCTTGAATTTTTGTTGAAACCACTTAGTCCTAACCTCATGCCCGATAGTAACTAATTTAGAAATGAAATACCTTTGAAATAACAAAGCACAACATTTCGGCATTTAAGATCAAGCATTAAATAATTTCCCCGCACGACAAAACTATTTCGGTATAAGAAATATTGAATTCTTACTATAATTTAAGTATATTTTTTCTGTCTTTGGTTCATTCGATATTTAATTGTTTCCGTTAAGCTCTAAAGAATAAATTTTATCATCGGATAAAGTTGGTAAGTTTAGAATAAGTATATTTTCATATAACTTTGATAGATTTATGTGTAATTATTTATCATGAATGTATTAGATTGCATGAGTATTAAGTAATGTTTTACCTTAACCAAAAACATAAAGAAATCTAGGAAACCGCTAAGAAAAACGTCACAAACATAGCCTATTTAGCCAAATTATCCCACTACAGTACTAAGATCACGGAGAGTTCCAGCTGCAAAGAGCTCTTCGATATAGCTAACAAACTAATGTCAAGGAACAAATGTACACCACTTCCATCTACCTTCTCTTCAGTAGACCTTCCGGACCTATTTGCAGATTTCTTCCGTGACAAGGTACAAATCATTAGAGACAAGCATGACAACACAATTTCAGTTGACTTATCGCCACAATACAGTTGCGATACAGAATTTTAGCAGTTAGCAGCATTTTTTGGATTTAGTGCGGACCATCGTGATGAATAGTGCACCAAAGTCATGTGAACTTGATCCAATTCCAACATCACTGCTGGTTGAGTGCTTTGATCCAATATTGCCTTCACTAACTGATTCTCTCTCTCTCTCTCTCTCTCTCTCTCTCTCTCTCTCTCTCTCTCTCTCTCTCTCTCTCTCTCTCATCTGGGGAATTCCCACCATTTTTTTAAAACTCATTGTAAAGCCTCTGCTGAAGAAATCATCACTCGACTATAACAATTTAAAGAACTACAGCCTAGTTTCTAATCTCGCGTTTATATAAACACAAATCTTAGAAAACATTGTTCTAACCAAACTTGTATCTCATCTGAGTTGCAATGTCTAGGTATACCGTCCTTGCCACTGAACTGAAACTGCTCTTCTGAAAGTATTTAATGACATTCTCTCTGCTTTAGATAGCGGACAGATTACATTCCTCACTCTCTTTCATTTGTCTGCAGCTTTGACACAACAGACCATGCTATATTACTTCACCGTCTACAGCATGTATTTGGCATTCACAATACAGTCTTACTGTCCTACTTAGGCAACAAGACACAAATTGTATATTCAAATATAATAAATTCCAGTCCTAGCTGATGTATGCTGTGGTGTTCCACGAGGGTCAGTTATTGGACATGTTCTCTTCATTCTATACACTCAGCCGCTCTCAAGTGTTATAGACCATCATTCAGTGACTCACGAATTGTACGCTGATGACACGCAAATATACAAATCCAGCCACCCAACTGAAGTTGATGCTACCATCTTACGAGTAGAGAGGCGAATTTCTGATATGAAATCATGGATAACATGTAACAAGATGCAGATGAATTATATTAAAACTGAGGTCATTCTGATCAGAACACAAAAGCTTTCTCATTCACATCATTTACTTCAAACAATAAATATCAGCAACACCATCATTAAATTCACACAGTCAGTGTGAAATCTAGATGTTATTCTGGACAGTACTCTCATTTTGCACCATCATGTCTTGAACATATGCAAGGCTACAAATCTTGAGACGAATCAGCTCCATTCGCAAATATATTTCAGTTGATGCCGCTAAAGCACTTGATTGTTCATTAGTACTTTCAAGACTCGTCAATTCTAACTCGGTTATGTCGGGTTCATCTCAATATCTACTCCAGAAACTTCAAAACACAGCTACTAGGATCATTCATAAAGTACCACGATTAGAGCACGCCTCCCGGCTGCTCTGTACCCTACACTGGCTTTTTATTCAATCCAGAATCAAACACAAAAATTTGTTCTTTGTGCTACGTTTCACTGACAGACTCCAGTTCAACATACCTATCTGGCCTCACCCATGTGTACATACCAGCAAGATACTCACGCTCCTCTTCTGACAATCGTACACTCATTCTTCCCATTATGATAAGAAGTCATATGGACAACGTTCTTTAGTAAACCAGGGCAAACGTGGAACGAATTGCCCATTGTAATTAGACTCAAAAGCAAAGTGATCCCTTTTAAGAGTGCTGTTAAAACTCACCTTTCTCGACTGCAAGAACAAACTTAAAGACCTAATACTGTTTCCTACCTTAAATATATGTTTTTATCTTTTCTAATTGCATGTTTGTTTGTTTTTTTTGGGGGGGGGTTGTAGTCATATTTATATTATTATTATTATTATTATTATTATTATTATTATTATTATTATTATTATTATTATTGTTATTATTATTATTATTATTATTATTATTATTAAGTTGTTATGACACTGGGACTACGGAATTCTAACTTACGTTTGCCGTTTGCTATATAACCAAACACCTGCATCGTCCAGAGTGACACCTTTAGAAATGGAGATCATAATGACATGTTCTATCATTCTCTTTCAATCTGACTATCGATAAATGAGAATGAAAAGGGGATCCAAATTAGACACAGGTAGAGAAACAAAACCATAACATCCACTATCAACGAATACAAGTCGGAATGGGATACTTGTAAACAATTGTAAAGAACGAAGTGAATGTGCTTATTGTGTGTCATGTGTGCAATTCTATTTTGAAGCTTTTCGTTTAATGACGAAATATAAAATGTTAGTTTTAAATAAACAATCATAAGATTATAGATTATTCTAAATTAATTTATAAAAAGAACTTGAAGAATGTTGAATTATTTGGCCAAATGTATGATATAATATTGACAGAAAATATTTATCATAAGATACAATCTGTGAACTCAAAATTGATATCAGTTCGCTTGGGGTTTTACGACGTCATATTATACACCTATTAAAATCCTGTGTTGCAACGCAAAATCAATAAGATAAAAAGTACATTGTTTCAGTAGGTAATTTAATGTGCTATAATTGGCCTTTATTGCTCATGAAATCATCCTGCGTCCGTTATCTACGTTGACATGAATTCGTCTACGTTATATATTCGTGGACCATATATATATATATATATATACATATATATGCATGGAACTATCACAATTTCACAAAATAACTTTTATATATATTAACTCAGATCTGTACACCTAACATACACAATTTTCTAGTCTCTACTGCACATCTAAAGTTATTGGTTCAATTCTTTTTAAATGTTAACATGAGGTGGAAAGAATAGAAACCAAGAATATAACGATAGATAATTCACGAGCTAGTGCGTCTTCTAAGATATCAAAAATCTGACTTTGTTCACTGTTCACTGGGTTGTGTACTGTTTGTTTATTTTGTTGTTTTTGTTTGTTCCGATCTCATTATGCTAATACGTTCGTAACAAAATGTTTAAATATAATAAATTAGATTGTTAAATGAGGTCAAAATCTCACATAAAATTTAACTAACATTAAGTCCAAGTATTGCTTCTTTGTATTATCCTTTCAAATTTGCCTGCATGCATCGGAAATTGATTAAACTTTCAAGAGTGCGGGTTCGAATTTTGTTGTAGGACAATCTCAGATTAGCTACCATCGTGTGAGATTCGGGGCAAAATTGCCTCGACACTAAATATCTCACGTCTATTGCTATCCTGGAAAAAACAAAATCGAACCAAATTCGTTCTTTTTCTCTTCTCTTTGCTTTCTGTTTTCTGTTAATCGTTTTAGTATTACTTAATTATTTCGTGTGCCCTTTCGTCTGGCTACTATATTTGCATTATATTTATGTGATTCATTTAATTACTATGTATTCTATTGATAGAATTCATCGGATTACTGTCTGTATTCTATCTATGGGATCTGTCTGATTACTGTATATGCATTATATTGATAGAATTCGTCTGATTACTGTCTGTATTCTATCTATGGGATTCGTCTGATTGATGTCTATGTATTCTATCTATAGAATTCGTTTGATTGCTGTATACGAATCGCATTGATGGGATTCGTCTGATTACTGTATATGCATTATATTGATAGAATTCGTCTGATTACTGTCTATGTATTATATTTATGGGATTCTTCTGATTACTGTCTATGTATTATATCTATGGGATTCTTCTGATTACTGTCTATGTATTATATTGATGGGATTCGTCTGATTACTGTCTATGTATTATATTGATGGGATTCGTCTGATTACTGTATATGCATTATATTGATGGGATTCGTCTGATTACTGTATATGCATTATATTGATGGGATTCTTCTGATTACTGTCTATGTATTATATTGATGGGATTCTTCTGATTACTGTCTATGTATTATATTGATGGGATTCTTCTGATTACTGTCTATGTATTATATTGATGGGATTCTTCTGATTACTGTCTATGTATTATATTTATGGGATTCTTCTGATTACTGTCTATGTATTATATTTATGGGATTCTTCTGATTACTGTCTATGTATTATATTGATGGGATTCTTCTGATTACTGTCTATGTATTATATTGATGGGATTCTTCTGATTACTGTCTATGCATTATATTGATGGGATTCTTCTGATTACTGTCTATGCATTATATTGATGGGATTCTTCTGATTACTGTCTATGTATTATATTGATGGGATTCTTCTGATTACTGTCTATGCATTATATTGATGGGATTCTTCTGATTACTGTCTATGTATTATATTGATGGGATTCTTCTGATTACTGTCTATGTATTATATTGATGGGATTCTTCTGATTACTGTCTATGTATTATATTTATGGGATTCTTCTGATTACTGTCTATGTATTATATTGATGGGATTCTTCTGATTACTGTCTATGCATTATATTGATGGGATTCTTCTGATTACTGTCTATGTATTATATTGATGGGATTCTTCTGATTACTGTCTATGTATTATATTGATGGGATTCTTCTGATTACTGTCTATGTATTATATTGATGGGATTCTTCTGATTACTGTCTATGCATTATATTGATGGGATTCTTCTGATTACTGTCTATGCATTATATTGATGGGATTCTTCTGATTACTGTCTATGTATTATATTGATGGGATTCTTCTGATTACTGTCTATGTATTATATTGATGGGATTCTTCTGATTACTGTCTATGTATTATATTGATGGGATTCTTCTGATTACTGTCTATGTATTATATTGATGGGATTCTTCTGATTACTGTCTATGCATTATATTGATGGGATTCTTCTGATTACTGTCTATGTATTATATTGATGGGATTCTTCTGATTACTGTCTATGCATTATATTGATGGGATTCTTCTGATTACTGTCTATGCATTATATTGATGGGATTCTTCTGATTACTGTCTATGTATTATATTGATGGGATTCTTCTGATTACTGTCTATGCATTATATTGATGGGATTCTTCTGATTACTGTCTATGTATTATATTGATGGGATTCTTCTGATTACTGTCTATGTATTATATTGATGGGATTCTTCTGATTACTGTCTATGTATTATATCTATGGGATTCGTCTGATTATTGTATATGCATTCTATTTATGTGATTCGTCGCATATGAACTATTCAAAATGGATCATCATGGGGTACATATGAATGCATTTATAGGTCTGAGATATATCAGATTACGGGACAGATCTCTTGCGACAGATTTAGTTTTGTTAATTATGTTCCTGTGAATACTGTGTAATATTACTTCTAGTCTAAACCGAAAATCATGCATAACTGTATACGGTTATAAATCAAATTTACTTACAAAATAAAAATTGTCCCCTCGGGTACCGCCCTGTAACCCCCATGAGTGGATCTGCCAGGTAATCTGATAAAGATTGGGGAAAAAAATTAAAGTTAAACATTTCAGACGTATCTGTATAATCTAAATAATAATTAGAATGACTTTCAATTTTCTGTTTACAGGAAATTTTGCCTATTTACAACGACAATTCCTACTTAGCAATTTTATGTGCTAATTGATTTTTCATTGAATTTCGTATTTTATTCAGTAATGAAAGTGTTTTTGCTTGGTTTCTTTTTTTTTTTTTGTTTAGTTGTATCACATTTCTTCATCATAATAGTAAGGCGGGATAATTTTAAATAGAGAAAGATTATCACAGGAGATGCAAGTTAAAATACTGACCATGTGAAATGTACAATCCAGACATAATGGAACAAGTGAATGCGATCATAAACAAGGGCAACGCAGAATAGACAAGACACAAAGCGAATTTGAAAAAAAGAATCGATGTTTTGACTGACGTATTGTATCAATAGTTTTAAATTTGTGATTGTGGTCTGAAATATTTCTGTAACGTACTTTTTATGTTAAAAGAACCTATTTAGAAATATGGCCACAGTCGTTATCATTCACACTGTTCTAAACAGTAAGATACATTCAGATCAACGTTATACGCACTAGTAATTAGTGAAATGCTCGTTGCTATGTGAGTACTAATCAATATGTATGACAACATAAAATATACGTACGCTTTGTTAGTACTAATCTATATGCATGACAACATAAAATCTACGCTGTGTCAGTACTAATCTATATGTATAGCAAGATATAAACTCAACCCTGTGTCAGTACTACTATATATGAATGATAACATATATAGTCCCTATGCTATGCCAGTACAATTCTATATGAATGACAAAATATAAAGTTTATGCTATGTCAGTACTAATCTATATGCATGACAACATAAAATCTACGCTGTGTCAGTACTAATCTACATGTATGGCAAAATATAAACTCAATGCTGTGTCAGTACTACTTTATATGACTGATAACATATATAGTCTCTATGCTATGCCAGTACAATTCTATATGAATGACAAAATATAAAGTTTATGCTTCGTCAGCACTAATCTATATGCATGACAACATAATACAGTCTATATGCTATGCGAGTACAATTTTAATTTATGAAGGCGTACACAGTCTCTAAATTTATTATCGGCACAGATTATATACTCATTTTTAACGCGAGATATGTGAGCCAAACTGAAATAAACTTCCAAAACATTTTGTTTTTATTGATGTTTAAGACATGGTAAAGAAGAAAACATTACCTCTTCTTATTTGAAATTGTAATCAAATTTATTTAATATCTTGGCAAGAATTTTACTGCTTTGCTCGGTGGATGAATATTTTGGAAAGACTGCTGATGGACTTTGGCAAGAAATGTAATCGTTTAGATCATTATTTTGAAATCAACGGATCTGTAAATAACGTTTCGGTTTTGCGTTCATTTCAATTAGACTTAAAATTAAATCGTTTTGCTTTCTAATTTATCGAGTAAAAAACACTAGCTTACATCCTTCTATGAAGATAGTTAGAAGAAAAAATACAGTATGAGATAGATTGATCGCGCATTTGCAATGTGAAACGTTTAATTCCGTTTAACTTTACATACTATAATAAATGTGGAAGAATATGTGTCAAGTATTTTTCTCTATAAAATTATTGTTGACAGAATTTATAAACGATTTTGAGATAGTGTGTACAATCTGTATCAGGCCATACTTTACATGGATTTGTTGAATTTAAAGCCAAAACTAGTACCATTGTTAGGACAACTGTGACTCCTTTATATTGACTGGGTTTTCTACTTATTCGACTATTCACTATTAGCCTATCTGTGAGACAATTAACACTTCAACGGTTAATGGCAAAACGGTCGCAAAATTCTAGCTACATCAATCATGAGACCTGGAGTTTTCAGCAGTCTAGAGCTCCCATTCATAGTCTTTTAATAATGTACATTATGCAATCCATGTATGTGCTTAGAATTCTAGTACTTATGAAATTAAAATAACTCAAGTCTGGTTTATCTTTGAAGAATACATGTTTCTATGATGTTATGCGTTTTGCTATTTCAAATCATATATGCCTTTCACACAAACATAAAGGTCTTCATTTCTGTCGATAAAGAAATCTCTTCGGATAATATGAACAATGTTTTAATTCACAAGAGATCTCAAAAATGTCGCAGAAAAATGAACAAGAGCGTAAACAAGATGCTTGTATACCAAGTGAAAGTAGAGAGATAAATATGAAAACACTGCGAAAAGGATCGTCGCGAGCGCCCAGATGGAGAACTAACACAACAGATGGTAAGATGAAATCAACTCTCGGGCCAGATTGTCCCGGAGTGAATATGCCCCCTATAAAGGCTTTGTCATTCAAATTCATCTCACTCTATAGCCGGTGTAATTGTCTCTGTTCGAAATGAATAAGACGAGATGAAAATGAGTCTGTTCTGTTGAATGGAATCGGACATTGTCAAAGGGAAAATTTAGCAAGGAAAGTCAAAAGTAAAGGATCACTTGCTCAAAATCGTTTTCATCATGCAATATTGACTCCGGGTAGATTAAACAAACACAAAAGAGATAAAATGTGCCCTAAAATGTTTATTCTACTTCCGTTTTTGCATCTTTGATTGATTTATAATTGGATATAATTGCGGTTATTTTCTCAATTATGAAACAAAGTATGCATGTCGCCAAACCGTTACCAGGCAACATTATCAGCGCAGCAGATATGAAAACACGTAATATTTTTATTTTTTGCTGGGGGGGGGGGGGGGGGCAACAATTTTATTTTACTTCGGAATAAAATTGGATTTTATTAATCTAAAATAATGAACGATAACAGAACATTACATGTTTATAAAATTACAATAAAGAGACCCCAAAATATTTATATTTTAAAACTATTTTTTAAAAAAATTTATATCCTCCTTTCTTAAATAATATTTTATAGCGCATTTTGAGTATTCATTGCCTGGCACACACGTGTCCTACGACCACATATACGACACGTATAGAACACGAAAAAAAGCTTGACATCTGAAGTTGACTTTCATTATCTTCTACGTTGATGTATATTAATCGACTAAATATTTACACAAATGGTGGCAGAGTGGTTTAAAGCGCTGACTTTTACAGATCACTGTAATCTCCCGCCAATCTGCGTGGATTTGAGTCTCGGTCTCAGCCAGTGTGGGTGTGTGAGAAAGCTTGCCAATTGCTTCCAGTGGGTTGGTAGTTGTAACATGGGTTTCTTCGGATGCTCTTATGCTTCTAGGTTATTGTCTTTTAATGTTAATATTTCACCATCACTGAGGCTACTACTCTTTGTTATGCATATACATATATTTATTTTCATTGTTTCTACAGGGAGGGGATAGGGTTTTTACGATTCTAAAAGTTTGACTGCATAAAACCTTTGATCAAATAAACGTTACACAAGTGAGTCTGTCAGTGTGTGTAGCATGCAAAACTTATCGTAAGCTGATGAACGACAATTTTAAAAAGAGAAGATAAAAAAACTACGTCAGCACACAAGTTTAAACGTATAGACTTTCAAACAAATTCTCACCTCCCTCTGTCGGATCTAGACGTCGGGCTCGCCTGCCATGTTTTGAATTGTTATGTACGAACATATTATCCGAAACGGCCAACAATGCACCGTCTACATGGACCGTCGTAGTTATTGCAACCTGTAATAATAATAATAATAATAATAATAATAATAATAATAATAATAATAATAAATAAGTAGCAGTAGTAGTAGTGATGGTAATATAGTAGTAGTAGTAGTAGTAGTAGTAGTAGTAGTATATCGTTCAATTCTACAAGAAGTCGATTGAGTTAAAGTTTAGAAGTGCCGTCTCCAATAAATTGCATGTACAGTTTAGCTGTTGGTCGCCTGAAACGATATTTCAACTCTATTAGTAGTATAAATCAACTTGCCCATGGTACTGTACTAATTTAGAAAAGGAAAGTATTATCTATCGGAATATGACCAAATACGGATATGCACAATATTATTATTATTATTATTATTATTATTATTATTATTATTATTATTATTATTATTATTATCGGTAATAGTGGAGGTAATAAAATAGTAATAATAAAGTCAAGATTTATCTACCTGGAACCGACGCATATCCCTTGGATTTCCTGCATTCTTAAGACAGTTTTGATTGCACTTCATGAAGAATTTCAGGAAAAATCTGCAAAGAGTACATTTTTAAAAAAATTACTTAATGTCTTCTCATATTTTGTTTCCTTTCAGTTCTCGTTCAGTGAAGTTTAGGCGGTTTCTAACAGTCCATCAATTTTGGGGGTTTCTAACAGTCCATCAATTTTGAGGGTTTCTAACAGTCCATCATGGTTTGGGTTTGTTCTTTTAACAGTCCCTTAAAGTTTTTGGGATTTCTAGCATATGTTTGATTTACCCGAAATTAAAGATGAACTCATTTATGAGTAAGTTTGTACGTATGTATAATAAATCAAAGAATCCCTTCCGTTTCTCAAAAATAGCTATGTAACTAACTGCCTTTTCTTTAAAATAAATATTAGAAGGCAGCGACTCATGTAATAATTTTACCGAATTGTCAACCCTTTGTTCTGTGTTCTTTTATATACTAAGAAATAAAATAGCATTCGGGAACTTTGGAAAGTGTAAGAAAACATGGAAAGCCTAATTCTGGTTCTGTTTATATCTGATTTTGTTTTCATATAATTCTTCTGTTTCACATTCTTTTGTGTCTTTTTTTATTTTGAGTGGATACATCAATTTATTCATTCCAAACGTACTGTGAACCCAACTATTTAACCACTATATATATATATAAAACTGGTCTAACTGTTCCAGCTGTTTTGGGGTATGGGTGGATGATTGCGTGGCTAGTAGCGGGATAGAGTGCTGGTGCATTAGTGCTAGGGGCTTGGGTTCAATTCCAGCTTAAAATGAATGATATTATATCCTTCCACCCCGTCCACTGGATTACAGCGATAGCATCTGCATCCATCCATATTTTAAATCAGTGTATTAGGTGTTAGATTGTTATTTTTGCGGGGCTGCTATTTAATAAGTTAAAAAGTACATTAGAAACAACAATAACAAAATAGGATTAATTTTTTTCACTGTGACTCCTAGACTCCTACTCCATTCAAGTAGACAGTTCCAGTGTGAAATGAAATTTATACAAATTAATATCATTTCCGAAGCGTTTCAAGGGCCTTAAGGGTCAAATTCTCGAGATCAATTATCGTGCTCAATTGCTAACAAAGATATGATGCACATCACGATATCAAAGGAATAATTGAAATCAAGCCTAAAACTGACCGACAATAGCTACTTCGGCCACAGAGATCACGGCTGCGGATTCGGTAACAAATTAAGATAGCAACTGTTTGATAATCGTCTATCTATCGTCATTGGTCATCCATTTTAATTGCTCTTCTAGATTGGCAATGATAATATTCTCGCCTACTTGGTGGAAGCCGTCTGCAGGTTTTCTCCTCAACAAGAAGTTCTCTGTTCCTTGACGATCCCCTCGGAGAACGTGTAAATAAATGATAAAATAAACCTTAACTTCTCGCCAACCCCCTGGGTTTTGTTATGAAATCCCTTCTTGGAGCTTGAGTAACTCTTTCCGAGAGTACGATTGCTCCTTTCAACCTGTTTTATTATCTCGATAATTAGAAAAGCCAAACAAGCCAATACAAAGGTCCCTCGTGACCCCAGTTTGTTTAATTTCTACGGTCTTGCGTACAATTTGTAACCAAAATCAACAAAATAATGATAAAGTATTTGATTCGAACATTTGTACTGTTTACCCTTCAGCCTCAATCTCTCCTTTGGGAGCTTTATTAGTGTTATATCATTAACAATCACAGCAAATATACCAAACTAAGTCGCTCCGATAAACAGGTCCCATGTGAGGTTTCAAATCTCTCTTAACAATGTGACCTTATCTGATAACAAACAAATAAAATGAATTTTTCATCCAATATGGAAAATACACACGGGAAAGGACCGGTAACTTTCGTAGTATGCACACAATGTCAGTTGATCAGGAGTATTAACACATTAGAGACTTTTTTTTTCGTAAAACCATTAACAATAACAAGAAACAAATTAGGCGCCAAACCTTTTCAATATTGCATAAGTTCCGTGTCGTAGGGCCTACTGCATTTGTAATCGTAGACTTTACAAAATGGATACAGTCGGATAATATCTAAGTTCAAAATCAAAGAGATTATTGGGAACCCTAAAGTTACGCCCTTTCTTTTTATTCTGTAGGGAGTATTTAATAATCATGCAAATTATATACTTAGGGTTGCATACTACAAACTAGTCAGAATACAAATGCGCTCAATTAAATTCGGCGTGTGACCGATCCAAGCTTTTACCAATTGTAGAATGGATAAAATTGATTCTATTAATTTTTTGTCTTATTCATATCCAGTACAGCCTACCTTTGATCCTTATTTATGTCTATTATGTACCAAGTGATTAAAATTTTTATGTGTAAAAGTCAATTATTCGGCATACAAATATACACATTCGTTATCCTACATACTTTATTTTTTTAAATTTTTGTGTATTTTATCGACAACATCAAATCATATATTATCACATGTGAGAGTTTCTGACGATGAAAATGTACGTTATTAAGGACTGCATTGTAAGAATCTAGATACCAGTAACAACAACAATAACAACATTGCTGAATTGATCTATAATAGCAACTAGCTGTACTTCGATCCAAATGTCAAGAAAAGGCGTAAAGTCCATTTGTGTTTCAAAATCTCATCTTTTATTTAAGTAATAACGGCCCAGCTTGGCATTAGCCGACAGAAACTGAAAAACTCGACAAGTTTGCGATCAAGACAGAATGCTGTCATATGCATCATACGATCCATTAATTGCCCTGGTCGATCGTCTTTACCCAGTACAAAAGAAATATGACTGCATTTTCATCTAGTAAAACCGCATAAATACACAAAGAAAAATTATAACATTCGAGTTTATCACATTTCTGGGGCTTTAATTTCTGTTTATATGCGTCAGATGCATAAAAATACACAGACAATTAACTACACTACACGTTTCGGTCTATATATCACGATAGTTCAAATATTTGAACAAGTTACTTTCCACGTTTTTCTTATTTTGGATCATTATTCTGGGATTTCTGAGAGCCCAAGACTACCTCTACAATCAGTAATTACATTTATTTATTTATTTATTTATTTATTTATTTATTTATTTATTTATTTATTCAACTGAATGATTCTTTAAATTATCTAACACAATATCAACTGTTCCAGTCTTTTGTATTACGTGTTTAAAGTAGAATCATATCGTCAATATTGGAATCGTCTATTATTCAACTAATACTAATAGGTTGGAGGTCATAATTTCAAGATAACGTGACTGTGACAATGATTTATTAAATTTAAAATTTAGGAAAATAATCTACAGAACACCTTAATTTTCGCATGGAGCATGGGTAGAGAAAGTATAGTACATAAAACCTGTCATTAAAAAACCACTTTTATAATATGTCACTTGCTTGTAGAGAACAGATTCTAAGGGCACTGTGTCATTGCAGTGTTATGACCTGTCAGGAGTGCCAATGGACATGGTGGACCATGACATTTTGGCGGAATGTTTGATAACTATCAAGCTGGTTCTACTTTGGAAAAATAATGACACTTTACAGCATCCACAAATCAAATACACAAAAAAGGCATCACCCGAAAAAGAACGAATGACTAGCAATAAGTTTTTAAGAGTCTGGCCATGTTGAATAAGAAACTGGCGAATCTGCATTAATTTCAACAAAATCTATTGAAAATAAATACAGAAATGTAATCCAGGCTGGGTGTATAGGCAACGCTCGTAATGTTTTCTCAACACAATATAACCTTCGAACTGCTGTGTCGTAAATATAACGTGCACCGCAAGTCAGTGTCTACGCAGGGCCCAAAAATAGATCAGTTATATTGTGATTGTGTGCATTAGTTTCGATATTAATTTTCCCCCATTGTATCAATTCAAACTATTCGATTAAAAGTTAAAACCTATACATAATCAAGTGAAGATGTCGAGGGTTTAATAAAATACTTCTAAGTCTACGAAGCGTTAATGATTCACGTTGCTGCTAAATGGCCTTCAATAAGACAGCAATATTTCATTAGAATAGCAACATCAGGTTGTGCTTTAGCGAAAGGTCCCTGGTGGATACAACATGAATTGCTGAAACACCGACACCGTCCCTACGGACTCGGCAATTAGCGGACTATTTGTTAGCTTCCTTCACGGCCCCGAGTTCTGCCTAGCCGAGAACTGGTTTTCTTGACTGTAAAACATGAAAACTGTAAAGTAGAAGTAAATAAAACTCCTAGTGCTTGCATTATTGTATGGGACGGGGCGTTTTCAGAATAACGATGATTCCTTTTGAGGTAAATTTGATTACCAGATGAATATTCTTGCAAGGAAAAGCGGAAGAAACAAGAACTTAGAGTGCCAAGATTAGTCACCACGGAGTAAATGATACTCGGAATATTACCAAATATTTTATATTTTATATGACATTAGTGGGTTTAAAAAATATATTCGGAAAACATTCTTTAGGTGTTAACAAGGAATAACTCACTTCAGTATTGTACACAATATATACACAATAAATGAACAGAAAACAGTAGCAACATGTCACACATCAAGATCACGCAAAACATGATGTTTTCAATTTTGTATAGCGTATAATACCGGTTATGTTTTTATATTCGTTCTAGACAGCGTAAACCTTATTGGGATCGCAAGATAGAAAAAAAAAGTGGGGCACGGTCATTGAATAACGTTTCTACAGACTGAGATGCTCCGTCCGGTATCGGCATAAAATCTCGAATCCGATTTCCAATAGGATCGAAGTGAATGGGTTCAAAATGTAAGGGGAAATGCTTAAATTATAGCGATAAATCTTAGATACCCGAGTCATCAAATTCACCGAAATAATCTGATAATTTGAATACTTTTGCGAATACATGTAAAAGATTATTACAATAAAAGTGTAAGAATAACTTTTCCGTAATACCGAGCGCTGACCAATAATGATTGACGTAATGGCGAAATGTCACGTGATACAAAAATGGCCGCGACGTTTATAAAACATGATGGATATGTATGTAAGTAGGTCCGAAAAGAAGATACGTTATCAGCTTAAAATGTTGCTTATACATTTTTTTTTATACTTGGGAAAGAAATCAAATCCTTTAGCAAGGAAATTCCAATACTGTCTAAGAATCATAGACCATAGTTGTGCTCAGAGAAGAACCTTGAAAATTATCATAGGGTAAATTAGTCATAAAATTTATTTCTTTGTCCTGACTAACAGCAAGTCCTTTCAGTGTGTAATATTTATACTAGGCATTACGCAAAAAAAAAACAACATATTATGTGAAAGCTAAGTGTTGTTATTTCTAATGTTGCAATGAGGGAGACTGAACGTTCAAACTCAATTGCGAACAGATTTTATATTTAACGTCAGCCTATGAAACAGGCAGACAGATAGACACACACATACAAACATATATATGTATATGTATATGTATATATATATATATATATATATATATATATATATATATATATATATGTATATGTATATGTATATGTATATGTATATATATATATATATATATATATATATATATATATATATATATATATATATATATATATATATATATATATATATATATATATATATATATATATATATATATATATATATATATATATTCATTCTAGTGGCGATATTTACAGCATCCAGTCTAGGGCTGGGGGTTGGTGTCGGTGTAGGGTTTAACGCCATTTTTCAGAACGAGATAGGCTATACGTGGCGGCCAGTATCTATGGTGGAGGAAGAATCCGGCGAAAACCCCGGAAAGAACCACCGACCCACGAGAAGCTACTGTCAAGCTTTTTTCACATACCTAGTCTAGGGTACTTTAGGGTATTTTTTTTGAAAATAAATAATACGTCATACTAGTTGGTATATAAATGTTTAAATGGCTTGGAAGCACTGAAATATGTTTTCAGCTATATTCCATATACATCCTTGTATTTATAACGACTGGATTTGTATGATATGGAGTGATAGATCGCCTAACAATGGAAATACATTTATCATTTGCATCGGGATGAACATTAACATATACACGTATCATCATCTTTAATATCGTAATCATCATCAGCAGCAGCAGCAGTAACCGTAGTGTAGAGGTGACGATGCCACAGCGCAAATGAGTAGGGAAGTGTGATTTATAACTAGAGAAATGGAAGTCATTAATGGCATTACGGAAGCAACTCACGCTTTCCAGTCCCAATCACCACCTTATCGGGTCTTCCGTCCCTCGAGTTAATTCATTACGTATTCAGATTAAAACACTCGGTCTCGGGCACTGTTACTATATGAGCTACATATTTATAACAGAAAGAATGTTGTGGTGATACAAATGCATTTCGGAGTAAGAGAAAAAGAGAGAGATTTGTACAAAATAATTGAGCGCTTTTGAGCGTCTTGACAGTTTAAAACGGCAAACACTTTGTAAATCCTGAATTTAAAATTTGAAAAATGAGCATGTGACAAGAGATTATTAAAATTACGTAAAATATAATAGCAGTACAAGCGTTAGCTCAGGAAAAAATATTGTTGAACTTGAAAAGCCTCTTTATTTTGTCTGCATTGAAAATGGGAAATAACAAAATGACCTCATTCATTATATGCTTTACACTGACCAATGTGTCACGTCGTTTCCTTGACCGTGACCATCGCAGCGCAAATGTATCAGATCGTTTAATTTTCGATAATTTTTTTTTTTTAAAAACCACTATTGAGTTTTCTGACAAATAATATATTCTCATTTCCTTCGATAATAGATCCTTTAAAATGAAAATAAATTTATATTTTTTCTTTATTGTTTTTTCATTTATTGCACGTTTTAATTTGAAGCGAAAACGCCGTTTATTTTCTGATTCTCTCATAACATAACTCTATCAGTGAAGAGCTGAACTTAATAAAACGGGCTTGTCTATTCGAGCTGTCAGAGGCAACAATGATGCGCAAATTTGCAAGTCACTTATCATTTGAAAGTGGCTTTTAGGTAAATGAAATCCCCTTAAATATTGGCCATGTGACCCCGGGATTAATAGAATGGTAAACATTTCGATCGAGAACGACAAACGAAGCACCATCCTTCAATATGCTCTACGCTGCTGAAGCTAAGAGGGAGGGGTCGATACTGAGAACCGTCATTAACCGAGAATGGCAAAAATGACACTACATTCACCGAGCTCAATTCGCCAGACGCATTGGAAGGTTGAGAAGGATACATCAATAAAGAAAATATTGCTGTAGAATTGGAATGTCCGGAATTGTAACAGGCAGCGTCTGTCAGTTTCGAAAACCAAAATGCATACATGTACCAATAAAATCATATAGACGTCTTAACCTGTAACTTTCCCAGATTATTCCATCAAACAAAAGATAATTAACGGAAAAACAATTTGGAAACAAGACATAAAAAAATCCCAAAAGTTTAGTTTGCCATAAAGAACCATAACACACACACACACACACACACACACACACACACACACACATATGTTAAAACGAAATTAAAGTTTGAAAGACATTAAATATGCTGGTTAAACAACAAGAATAGTAATTTATATATAGAAGGCCATCAGCCTTAAATAAAATTGGTTGTATCAGTTGCATAAATAACATTATCAAATCATGCGGAACTTGTTCAAAAAATGACTTGCCTTCCATAACCATTAATATCAAAGGTTCACTTCGTACAAAAAGCAACACGAACAATTATGCGCAGTAATATCAGTTGCGTACATTTACTGAATTTACAAATATACTCCGTACACACCTAAACAAATCTTCAGATCCCATAGGTACAAATTTAGTGCATATTGTTTTTTAAAAATATTAAATTATTAAAAACGATCAAGTGAATAATGTGTAACCATGGGAATACAAAGACTTGTTGTCATAAATATGCGTTTTGACTTCCAAGATAGACAAATGTCACTGATTAACATTCACAGCCTTATTGATATCTTTCATCATCCATGAGTGTTTACATTAAAATCTGTTGTCATGACAGCCATTTGTTAAAAATTCTCTTTGTTCATTTGTTCAATCTATTTACTGCTGCTTCAGACTCTACTTTCCGCGGACCTATCCATTCTCAATATTAGTCCAATACACGAGTGAACTTGTCTGTATAGGCTTAAATTGCCTGTCTCATACCTTTCGCGTAGTTTACCTTGAACAGGACTTGACACGTTACGATCAATTCTCGCGCAAATCACGTAATCAAAATCTCATTAATCCAGGGGTATAATTTTCCAAACAAAAGCTTAATTGTTCGTGTCGGTAACATCGACTCTGCCTTCATCATGTATCACATTTAGCACGTATTAGAACGAAATTGCCTGGTTTGAAACTAAAAATACGCATGGGAATAGTTTTCCGAAGAAGAACCAAAATGCCTACTTAGGAAAGAAAAATACCAGGGGAATTCGGGTTAACAGATGAAGACAGATTTCAAATAGAATTCTTCTACTGAAAAACAAATAAGCCCGTTGGGACGAGGCGGCTATACTGGTAATCAATAGTAACTGAGGAAGAAGTGCCAAGAAGAAGCAGTCGGTAAAAGAAGGAGGCGATACAAAGAATGAGAAGCAAAACCCAGATAGGCTCAGATCTCGTGACAGGGTAGTGTACTGATTAAATCATCAAATATTTTATTTTCTGATCAATGCATGAAATCTATATGTAAAATAAAAGTCTTTTCAACGTTAATAAATTAGTAAAAGAACAGCAAGAAGAATGGCTCCCAATAATGATAAAATGAACTTCTTCTATTCACATTGCGAGTTTATGTTCTTTTAGTGAACTGGGATTAAATTAAGTAAATGTCGTCCATATTATATTAATTAGCTGATAAAGTGTTGAAATTAAGCACTGTCGTGAATTCCACAGGAACAGGAAATACTGAATGTTGAATAAAAAAAATGTACAGACGTTGCTTGTTATGCAAATGTATCCACCAAGATCATGTGTTTGGGTACAAATTAACGTTTTGTCAAAAAATATTAGCGTCTAGTCATGCATTTGAAATTTAACTAAAGGCTTTCTTTCCCGTACTTGCTGTCATCGAGTTTAATGTCACACATAAACGTTAGCTTGAGTACTAATATGAATCGATGAAGTTTAACATGCACTTCATAAATATAGATTTTAGAGGAATAAAGATCCAATACTATGAGGCAAAATAGAAAGTAACAATTTATAAAATAAAATAAATTGAAGAGTAATTAAAAACTTTAAATTGAGGAGGGGTTGGAGTGTTAGCAGCTGATTAATTAGTTCGACATCTAAATTGTACATGAACGTATGGATTCAACCAGGTCGCAAACATACGTCTTAGGGCATGATGATGTTATATATATATATATATATATATATATATATATATATATATATATATATATATATATATATATATATATATATATATATATATATATATATATATATTGTTACGTATATTTGATTTAAGTCATTGTTTGTTTGTCGGATTCAAATTTGACATTTTAAGTTTAAGATTCATTCATTGGAAGATATTTTTTTTTTAAAAGTGGGATGACCTGTACTCTACAAATAAACACCAGATGTTGACCTCATTTCTGATCTGGCTTCAGAGTTGTAAACAAGCTTTTAAAATGATTGGTTGATTCCAAGGACATTATGGAGCTTTGTTATAAACATCTTTCTATTTTTAGTTCTTGAGAGTAAAAATAACTGATTCTCATCTGGGTCATACGGTGTGCACGAGATTTATTGAACGTAAATTTGTTCTAAAGATTCTAGAAGATCATGTGACCCCTTCCTTGTTTGCGTTAAAACAGGTATATAAATTATGTTTTGGAGCGAACTATTTAGTAGAAGTTGGGCTGTTAGAATATTAAGTTGTGTTGTTTTGAGTTATTTTAAATTACCTTGCACTGGAAATTATTTCAATTCGTTTGGATCAAGAAGATTTATTTTGTTTTTTTTTTATCTGGAAAACAATTGTGCTCATTGAATTTCATAAGACCAGAACTGACTTCATCACGTGACATGGTCTTCCATCCTGGATGCTTCACTAAGATTCGAACTGGGAATTATTAGGATATTTTATTACCAGGACTTTTGCAAATTCACTAGTGGATTATATTTGGAATTATTTTTGGATTAATTTTGGAATTGATTCTTGAAACCGTAAGTTTATTTTTCTTTTCTGGAAAATATTTGTGCTCAATAAATTGTTTATTAAGTTTTTACAAGCTTGGTATCTCTTTCTTTGTTACTGTTTATTCGAGCCTAAGCACGTAACAATATATATATATATATATATATATATATATATATATATATATATATATATATATATATATATATATATATATATATATATATATATATATATATATATATATATATATATATATATATGAGTCTTGCTTCTATGGTATTGACGTGAATGAATCTTGTTTCTAAAGTAGGACGTGCATGGGTCTTGTTTCTATGGTATTGACGAGCACAAGTAATGCTGTTATGGTATTGACGTTCACAAGTCTTGTTGTTATAGTACTGACGTTTACGAGTCTTGTTTCTAAGGTATGGATGTGCACGAGTTTTGTTTATATGGTCTTTACAAATGATCTCGTGCATATCGCGTGTGCACAGTGCATCGTACCACCAAACCCTTTTCTCTAAGAGACTAGATCCTATTACACTTTATAATCACTTATAAGAAGTGTCAAACGGGAAACACATATCTTGATATGCCGTAGTATAATGCGCCTTCAGATCATGGTCTGTGTTGTTTGCTCTAATAATTACTCCTAACAAACTTTACATACCCAAATCTGGCGGCGCATGATGCGCCTGCAGATATAGGTCTGTGCCGTTTGCAGTTGAACTTTACTTATAAGCGAAGCTATTCGGTATATAATTAAATAGCAAAACAAAAAAAAAGTTACTGTTGGCGAGATGAGCTCGATAGTAAAAGTAGATTGTAGATATTTTAAAGCAAAGATACTGTAATGCACAGATTGTTTTATTTTGCTTGTATTCGGAATAATGTGAATTTGAATATTCATATAAAGTTAGCATTGTTCTCCTGGTTGGGTTGACGCGCCATGTGATATTGTGAAAGATCTCGGAAAACGTAAAAATTAAAGGCATTGAAGATAACAATTTATTTCCAAGGGCTCATACATTTTTCAGGGTGCAGTATCAAAACACAATACAGCTTTCTTTGCGAATTCTATAAGCAATATTTGTGCAATCCGGCAAGTTAATGGACTGTAAATAACATTTTCAGTGTTAAAGAGTGCGGTCACGTGCGCGAAATAGACAACAATATATGCCAGAACGTCGCCAACATGCGATAACAGAATGACTTTTCCTTTTACGACTACCTATTGATTTTGGCTGATAAATAAATTATCATCTACAGCATGAATAATTTGTACCGTACCATTTAAAAGCTAACTCTAGGCAAACCATTCGGTACGAAATTCCCCCGAGACTAGTCAGTAGGGAAAAGTGCTGGTGTCTCTTGAGTAAAGTATTATAAGATATGACAGTCCTTTCTCGCCATGATATTATAAATTTCTGCTCTTTCCGTAAAAGTAGAAATGATTTTGGTTCTTCAAACGAATGAAAACGTGAAACGGGGAGGGCTGGGAATCTTATTCCAGTGGAGTTTCAAGTGGCCACGCCTTTAATCAGGGAGTCCAAGGGTCCAAAGGCCTCAAGCAAAAACAAATGCATGCAAAGTTGATCCCGGTGGCCCCTAATATCATAATAGTTTGCAAAGTTGTTACTTCGTTCCGTAAAAATTAATTTTAAAAATAGCTTATCTAGCTTAAAGCAACAACAAAGATGTTCATAATGTTCATTATCATATCAACATGTTCTTCAATATTATTAGTGCTGAAGTTGTTCAATGTGCATGTCAGTGTTCACACAATAATTGAGCCACAATAATTTTAAAATTTTTGAAGGACATTTACATGTATATGTATATCAGACATATCTCTTTTCATAACAAATCTCATTTTTGTTTTGCTTTCACGGCAGTTTTAATTAAATACAGCTATATAAAAATATTTTAAAAATTTACATTTCATTTTCCTAATTTTACACCACTTGTTGCCTTGCTTTTTGCAGCCCTGGCAAAGAATTATTATACTTTCCTTTATGTAATCATTGGTTTTGTGGGCTCAGTGTTCAAGTTTGTTTCTTCTCATACTCAACTATAAGTTTTCACATTTTTAAGCTCCTACTTTTATTGTCTGCATTCAGTTTGTATATTCTAACACCGGATTGCATACCCACTCTCAGGTAAGGAATCTTACGTAAAAAATAATACCACACTTTTATGATGCCTTCAGACCACATGTGATGTTCTGTATTTAGATTCAATGTTTATTCTATCTGATTTAGAATCAATATCATGCATGGCACTCAAGTATGATTCTACCTGTATGCCATGAAAAGAACTTCGCAAAGACATGTCCATCCTGCAACTATGGGCCATGAAAAGAACTTAGCAAATACATGTCCATCCGGCAACTGTGGGCCATGAAAATAACTTCGCAAAGACATGTCCATCTGGTAATAATATCATCGCTACCACACGAGCAAAATTTCTTCTTCCCTCTTAAATTATGAAAGAGAATAAGTTTGGAATCAACTGCTTTTCAAATTATACTGGTCGAATTTCTTATTTAACGTGTTATATCCTCTTGTAGAATCTGCAATTGATAATTTATACATAGTCTACAACAGGTTTGACACGGTTCTGGTAGGTGAAAACATTGGGTTTACTTCATGCCTTAGATGTGTCCCATTTCGTAACACATCATTTCTCATAATGAATCTTGTAGAATCTTGGGAATATATTTCAACATGAGACTGGTTATAAACATTTAGTTTTAAAACACAGATTGCATTTAAGTGGGATTTTCGTCACTATCAAATACAAAGAATGGGTTAGATAGCGGTGTTTGATTGGTTGATTGCCATTGATGAGATCAAAAGATACTTGTCACCTGGCAGGCATTCATTAGTCTTACAAACTGCCCAACTGCTATCCCATTGACTTTGCGCTCAAGCCATTCCCATACCCTTTTCAAATATGCCAGAGTCACTATCGATAATTTAAGACGCGCAAATAAACCTATTTTCATTGCTTTCTGTTACCTGATGATTCATTGGCAGAACAGAAAGTTTGGACCAAACATAATACACTTTACAACGATCGCCTAGTAAATAATACAAGAAACAAAAACTATTACTTGCATTGTCTTTGTAAGGTTAAAATTTTGCGGAGTTGCTCTGGACATACCATTATTTAAAAACCGAACTGAGATGATAGATATTTTTTAACCGTATCGAAGAAAATAGTTTTGACGCCAGCCAAACAGGTGAATTCCGTTGTTAAACGGACAACTAACACATTATTATATAATATGCAACATAATTTATGGAAATCATTTATCCATATATGGTAATAAATACTATATTACAATTATTTCCAGAGCAAAGCCTTCCATCCACGGTAAAAGAAAAAAACACTGGTCCAAATCACACGTAGAAATTGCGACTATGTGCATTCAAATATTTTTAGTATTCTGTATCTTCATGGATGATTCTCGTTCTCTGGGCCTGTGAAATATTTAACACTTTTGAAACATTGTTTATTATGAAGTTAGTTTTTGTCAATAAATAGACGCGTGTCGAACTTGCATACTACGATATTAAGTGATACCATTGCAACTGGAAACAAAACACTGACGTGACAGTACGCCATATTATTTCACAGAGTAATCTTGGCCTAACATTACAATAAATACACACTAGCCTAGTTCCAATTCTGAAGCAGTTAGAGATGCTTTGGATAAAGTGAGCTGAGCAAATATTGCATCCTTTCGGTATAATTGTTTTGTAGAAACGAAACAAATAGTCATTTCACATAGAGAAGTACTTAACAACTGGACTTCGTACACACATACAATATCAACCGAGAAAAAGGAAATCTAGGTCACAATAACCGCGCAAAAGCAGAGTTTTTAATACGCTTACGTTTCGTTTGTAATACAATTGTGAAAAAAAAAGAATATGTTGCCACTAGAACGGATGAGTAACACCACCATTAAGACGTTACTATGTGATTTTCGGTGTAATGTTAAAATCAAGTTTTAGTGCATACATTGTTCTAATCACATATGGAATAAGGAAGATGAGTTTATCATTTGAACTAAACGAGAAGAAAACAATTAAACCATATTAATGATATAGACGATAGGAAAACTATAAAAGTCAGTCAAATGTCATACAATCTCTAGATATTGGATCAAAGCCCTTTATTGATATCATCCATCCAGGATCATTCCAGGATTAAGTCAGTCAGCGAGTTTGGTTACAATTCAAACATAGCTTATGAAACAAATAATTTACTTTTTTTAAAAGCATGTAAAGATGTGAGGTATATCAAAGATAAAACTAAATGTGAAGTATATCAAAGATAAAACTAAATGTGAGGTATATTAAAGATAAAACTAAATGCGAAGTATATTAAAGATAAAACTAAATGTGAAGTATATCAAAGATAAAACTAAATGTGAAGTATATCAAAGATAAAACTAAATGTGAGGTATATTAAAGATAAAACTAAATGTGAAGTATATCAAAGATAAAACTAAATGTGAAGTATATCAAAGATAAAACTAAATGTGAGGTATATTAAAGATAAAACTAAATGTGAGGTATATTAAAGATAAAGCTAAGCGCACTAAAAACACATTCTACTCACGATCCATACCATTTGACATATGTATTCCTTGCTTCTTTTGCATAAATGTAACATTTACACAAAGTTTTTCTTCGAAAAATATGATTGAAACTACGTCTTCTCAAAACTACTAACACGAAATTGAAAACATTTCACGAAAAGCTGTCTGGCATCAATGACTTTCAGATTTGTACAAATATACCAATTTATTATCAAACAGTGTTTTAATACAGCCGCCCTTAGTCCGAACAGAAAAAATGTCACAAAATGGCATGAATGACTTTCAGATTTGTACGAATATACCAATTTATTATCAGTGTTTTAATACAGCCACCCTTAGTACAAATAGAAAACATTCAATTACTTTCTTTTCAACAACAGCAAAAGAATTTCACCAATTTTACCAGAACGTGTCCAGACTCAAACGCCATATAAAATTGATACAAGTTATCAGGCTATGCCATTAAATATGACCGTTGTGAGTAAAGGTATTTAATAAAACTTTCAACAAAATGCTCATACAATTAGTTAAGAAAACCTAACCAATCTGACCAGAAAACGCTACGGCTAAATGTCATATTGTCAAGCTTGTTGAAATAACGTTGATTTTCCAAATGTTGATAACGTATGGATGTTTTACGACAATAGTTAAAACAATCTTTTT
Organism: Unio delphinus; assembly: GCA_029339505.1. NCBI lineage: Eukaryota > Metazoa > Mollusca > Bivalvia > Unionida > Unionidae > Unio > Unio delphinus. The sequence goes on along the minus strand of JAQISU010000157.1, from coordinate 2,570,254 downwards.
ATTTCAAAACATCTTTTTAAATATATGCTAATGAGAACTGGACAAAATCTGTTTCAACGGATTTAAAGATTTGTACCAAGATGGCAGATTTGATATTAAATATATGCTAATGAGAACTGGACAAAATCTGTTTCAACGGATTTAAAGATTTGTACCAAGATGGCAGATTTGATATTAAATATATGCTAATGAGAACTGGACAAAATCTGTTTCAACGGATTTAAAGATTTGTACCAAGATGGCAGATTTGATATGGACTATGTCTACCCTTGTTAAAAATAGAAACCACAAAATAGAATTAAACCAAACGTTGACAGAACGTATCATCATAAGGTATGACGTTAAAAAAAATGAAAATAACAAATACTACCTCTGCCACAAAAAACTTTCACATATACTTCTCATAAATGACTGAATATAATTTGGCTAAATTTAACATAAACGGTTAAGGATTGGGGACTTTGAAATGTATAAGCAAGATGCTAGATCTCTCATTAAAGCTGCCCGTACGAACATATGCAATTATCTAAAGAACCGTATCTCAAATATTGCAAATCAGTATTTGATTACAATGGACAGAAGCATCTTGTTACATAGGCAATTAAAAATAGGACATATGAAGTCAATGTTTCATCAAACAAATGAAGATACCAAAATAAACATTCAATTAATTGTTTAATAACACATGACAGCAAGAACAATGAGATAAGTTTCCACAGACAGAATCTTACAGACACAGACTTTTTGCCATGTAAACTGCTCTTGCAATGATGTATTAGAGAGATATCAAGACACCAGGCAAAATATCACGCCAATAAACATTTGCCCTTCTTCAATTTATTTGTAGTCACTAATGGCAGGTTCTTCGTATTTTATTCAACCAAGCAAAATTATCAAGTGATCCCTACTTATCACTTTCACATGCATCTATCTCAGGATCTATCGAAACCGGTCTTTAGAAGCGCGGTGAGACAAAAAAGGGGACAAATTCAACTTCTCGAGGCTGGAAGATTTCCTGAGTGAGTTGTGGTAATGAAGTCCAAAAAAATGTATATTCACTTTCAATATCCCATCTGAAATTTCGTTAATTTCCAGACCAATAGGTGACGAAACATCCTATTCCTGGTTTTTATCTGTATCGTTGCTTGCGACCTCGACAGCGGAAAATTTGAAAAACCAAGCGAGACATTTGGTTAATTTGACAACAAATGGCTATTTGCTGCCTCGTCTTCTGTGATGGAATTTCATTCGCAAGTTGTCTTGAGTCGATAGCTCCATTACCGTTGTTGATGAATTATCTCCCCAAGTCAATATTTTCTTATCAAGTGTTCAAACGCTGTTTGATCATACTTGACATTCCATATACACTGACGAAATGTTGATTTTATATTAGGCCTTTATTTAACTAATGTTAGTTTTCAAGTTAAGTCTGTGGAGATAATTTTGGCACAACAGAATTAAAATAAAATTTAAAAGGTATCTTCTCAGAGCATTTGATTGTTTAGTTTTAAACCAGATTTAAATTTCACCAGAATAAATCATTAAGACTTTTGTTTCAGCCTGGACTTGTGAAATCCAGACTAGTGTTTTGGTTCCAATTAAGACTGGTGAAATACAGACTAGTGTTTTGGTTCCAATTAAGACTGGTGAAATCCAGACTAGTGTTTTTAGTTCTATTTAGACTGGTGAAATCCAGACTAGCGGTTTTGGTTCCAATTAAGACTGGTGAAATACAGACTAGTTGTTTTGGTTCCAATTAAGACTGGTGAAATCCAGACTAGTGGTTTTGGTTCCAATTAAGACTGGTGAAATACAGACTAGTGTTTTTAGTTCCATTCAGATTGGTGAAATCCAGACTAGTGGTTTTGGTTCCAATTAAGACTGGTGAAATACAGTCTAGTTGTTTTGGTTCCAATTAAGACTGGTGAAATACAGACTAGTGGTTTTGGTTCCAATTAAGACTGGTGAAATCCAGACTAGTGTTTTTAGTTCCATTCAGATTGGTGAAATCCAGACTAGTGGTTTTGGTTCCAATTAAGACTGGTGAAATACAGACTAGTGTTTTGGTTCCAATTAAGACTGGTAAAAAACAGACTATTGTTTTGGTTCCAATTAAGACTGGTGAAATACAGACTAGTGTTTTGGTTCCAATTAAGACTGGTGAAATTCAGACTAGTGGTTTTGGTTTAAGTTAAGGGTTATAGCCTTCGATGTAAAAGTATTCGTTAGTTATTATTTCTTGGATAAAGGAGTAAAGAGATGGATTCGGAATAAAAGCTTTCTAAACATACCTTATCAGCGTCATAGCCATATCATACGAACATCGTACCAATATCATATCAAAATGGCATAATATTGTGTCAGTGTCATAACCATATCTTATCAGTATCATAAATATATCACATCAGTGTCTTATTCCTATTATATCAGCGTCATAATCATATCATACCAGTGTCATAATCATATCAAAGAGTCATGACAATATCACAATATCATATCAAAGACATGGCAATATCATATCAGGCATGACAATATCATATCAGTCATGACAATATATCAGTCATGTCAATATCATATCAGAGTCATGGCAATATCATATCAAAATCATGACAATATCATATCAAAGGTATGACAATATAATATAATTCAAGACAATATCATATCAAAGTCATGACAATATCGTATCAGGCATGGTAACATCATATAAGTCATGACAATATCATATCAAAGTCATGGCAATATCATATCAGAGTAATGACAATATCATATCAGACATGGCAATACAATATCAAAGTCATGATAATTTCATATCCAAATCATGACAATATCATATCAAAATCCCGACAATATCATATCAGTAATGATAATATCATATCAGTCATGACAATATCATATCAGAGTCATGACAATATCATAATTCATGACAATATCATGGCAGCTTCATATCTTTGTCATTGTGAGGACCTGTGATTTTGTTACATTTTGGTTATTAGCCTTCGATGTGAAAGATTCTGTAAGTTTGTTTGCAATTGTTTCAAGAATAAAGCAGTGCAGATATGGATTATATACATATATCTAATCAGTATAATAACCATGTCTTAGTTTCATAACCATAGCATATCAGCATCATAACCATGTCTTAGTTTCATAACCATAGCATATCAGCGTCATAACCATGTCTTAGTTTCATAACCATAGCATATCAGCGTCATAACCATGTCTTAGTTTCGTAACCATAGCATATCAGCGTCCTAGTCTTGTTATATCGGCGTCATACCTATATAAGTTTTGTAATCATATCTTATCAGCGCCATAACCATATCATATTTGCGTTATACCCGTATCATATCTATGTCATACCCTTATCATATCAGCGTAATAACCATATTATATCAGAGAGAGAGAGAGAGAGAGAGAGAGAGAGAGAGAGAGAGAGAGAGAGAGAGAGAGAGAACAGATTTTTATTTCCGAGTAGAAATACAATAATTATTTCCGTTATAGGATAGTTTGTAGTTTTAGTCAATCCAACATCAATTTGCATTAACCAATAAACAAAAACTTGTATTTCTAATGGTTTGTTTATATTCGATACACTTTTGTTTTTCTATCCACACCTACCAGTCCCGAAAAATGTTGCGCAGTTTTTCTCATTGTTTTGGTAACAACCGCTGTTATGATTTTGTTGTATCTGTGAAATGTTTAGGTATAAATTAATAGCTATTTACAGGTATAGCAATGGGTTTCATATCGGGAAAGCGTTTGTTTGCTTCGTGTGTGTGTGTGTGTGCGTGTGCGTGTGTCTGTGTGTGTTTTAATACTGTCTTTTATTACATATTTCATAACGAAATTTTTAATATATCAGGAAGAAAAAATGCTTTATTGGCGAGACCGCTTGTATCACCACAGATAAAATAATAGATATTACATAATTCAACAGAAGACAGTGTCTCATTTGATAGAAACTCAAACTAAGTGACTGTAAATAACTCTTTGCACAATGCACTTCAAGTGTAATGTGTTCAAGCATGTGCATTAGTAGTGTTCTTATTAATTTATCTAATTCTCATATTAGAAATAATTCATAGGGTTTCATACGTAATGAATTCACTATTCTGTATTGCACTAAATTTTTTAAATTAATATTAAAATCTTAGTAAAAATGTTGTAATACAAAATATTAATCTCTCTCTCTCTCTCTCTCTCTCTCTCTCTCTCTCTCTCTCTCTCTCTCTCTCTCTCTCTCTCTCTCTCTCTCCACATCAGGATGTACAGATCTGGTGTATATTTATGTAATCAATGAGCTGCCATCAAGAAGTGTCTAAATACGAGCTGCAAGAATCATATAGTGTGTCAGTAATCAGTAACTTAGTACCTGCTGATATTTTGGCAACCGTAATGTACACCTGTCATACCCTAAGAAAACATTACCGATTCTTTGGAGGGAAAAAAACAGACAACTCGTGAATAAATCAAGAAATACCATTACAATCGTGTTTGGAAATATTAGGTTAATCAGGCGTTTATTAGTGTTTATTGAAAACCGAAATTAAGTAACAATCGAAAATTGGATACAGCAATTGCTACCGGACTATACTGCCTGATTGCCTGTGCAATAAACAATCTTGTGTTTGAATCAAAATATAAAAAGTAAGAAAGAATGTCTGACAAGTAAACTTACAGTCATTAAAAAAGCTTTAGTATAAGGAGGTTCTCTATGAAGTTTGCCAGATACATTCACTCTGTAATGTTTCAAGTTATCCCACCCCAACAGTATCAATTCGAGCATGAAATGTGTTCATAAAATTACAAAATGTCTTCATTTTTGTTCCAATACCGTCATTATTTTGACAAAATACACAACTTAAAATATGATAAGCTAAAATTTTTAAACGTCGGTGCATCAAAATTATTGTAAAACGTAGAAACTTCCTTTTATCGATGTAATAACGCAGCTGTTGGCTACATTTGGCAAATAATGGAGAACACGTACGCAACTCGACAAATTTTACCTTTAAAAGTATATAACAAAAAGAAAATAAACATTTTATTAGACATACGGAAGTATTTCACTCCTGAAGTGAAACATTTTTTTAAAGTATTTTCACCTCACTCGGGAAATGTTTCCGTATTTCTAATCAAGAAACATCTATAATCTCCATATCTCAGCCACATGTTTATCTCAGTCTGAGTCCAGAAATTTGGAAATTCCATATGAAATGTCAGGTCTACCTGTATTGTTACGACATTTTATATTATAATTTTAGTAACAGACCCTCTAATTATAACTAAGATTATCTTGGAAACATCAGGAACCAGTCAGTTATATTATTGTTGTGTCCAATATTTCATTTAGGCTGGAATTTTATTTATTCATATATATTAATTCAACTTGTTCTTCTCAGGAAGTACAAACTGCTTCAAAATAGCATGCATGGAAATAATGAATGATCTTTCATGAAATTCAAATAAGGATAAATTCTTTCATGAAATTCAAATAAGGATACATTCTTTCGTGAAATTCAAATAAGGATACATTCTTCAAGAAATTCAAATAAGGATACATTCTTTGAGTGTATTATTAGGATTCAACCAAAAATTGTTGGCACTTCACTACGACACAGGTCATCACGGGAACATCAACCCTTTCAGCATATATTTTGGAATATCACTAAAGTGTATAGTCATAACTTGAATTTTTAGTACTAGTGTTCGTAATTCTAGGATTATTTAGAATTTAATTCGCAATTACCGTAAGTTCTTTTTTACATTTTTCATTTTGTTTTCTAGGGAAAGAAATAATTGTTGAATTATAAAAACGTGTTGGTTTTGCGCATTTTTTTGCTATTAATTAATTGAAGAGTATAGAGTCGTAAAACTATAGAAACTATATAGGGAACAACATTTTAATAAGCGTACACACTTGATCAGTAACGTTTTATGAAAGCAAAGTCAGATTACCCCCCCCCCCCCGTCACACGGTGTGTCGAACTTGTGTGTTGAAAAAAAAAGCTTATCAAAGAGTGGTTTTGAGAATAGGCATGACGTCAAAGGCATACATATAGCATTTTAGATCGTTTCACTGTACATCTTGCGGTTTTATTCAATAAAATCATATTCGCGTAATAAGATAATGAGAAAGAAAAACCCAAACATGTGTGCTCGTTTAAAATAAAATGACTGAGTTACATTCTTTATTTGCCAAGTATCACAAAGATGGAAGTTATTAAAATTGTTTTGAAAATTTCATTTGAAGGTGGCGCTAATGGAGGGTCCAACGTTTCCTTGTCTGACTAAAATTGTATTATACGAGTGACAGACATAGAGAAAAGGAGGGACGCAGAGAAACTCTAAGTTGTGTAATCGAATGTAGTTCTTTCCATATCTAAACATTTTCGGAAAATATCATTGTTAATTATATGGTACGAAACGTATAAATATAACTTTAAAGATCATTGATTTGAAAATGTTCTTTCGGCAATGTATTGCTAAACAATGGTGAAATTTCAAGTCTTTCAAAAATCCATTTGAATTAATACAAAACAAGACACGATTATGCCTTACTATGACACAAACTGAATACAAAAGAGAAACAAAATGAGATGAAATCGTTTCCTCGTGAGTCGGAGTAAGCTGATTTAAGCCGTCCTTCAATGTTTCGATATTATTTTAAACAAGCTTAACTAATGCACTGTCTTAACAGCATAAGTACGTTAATGTTCCCATGAAAGAGCTTTCTCAACACAATTAATGAAGTAGCTTAGTGAAATTTTCTAATTAATGAAATTAATTGAAGATGGTCTAATTGGTGATATGGCGAAATTTTATGGAAACTCACTTGCATCAGGTCAAGTGCGTGGCGTATAACGACATAGACATCAAAGCAGAGAAACATAACAATACAGTGGATACTACGTGAAAGTTTGTTCATTTAAAAATTGACTACACCAGTTGGATGATTGCTTTTATGACTTTTTTAACAGTGTTCTGAAAGAGCAAAGACCTCATCGTCATTTTTAACTAAATTGCAGAAAATAAATTGCAAAGGGTCAATAAGTGACCAATAGTTAAACATATTCAAGGACTGTCTCCCTCCTTTGCATGGTAAATGTGGTCCCACGTTTGCCCCCCAAAAAATGGTGCATTTGTATGATTGATACGAATCATCTGTTGTCTTGATTTCCCATGCATCACCAGGTTAATCATGCATCGGTTATATCATGACAACTTTATGTGAAAAGATAACACTTGACAGTCTACAGTCTACACATATAAAGAGCCTTCAATAAAAATGCATATATGATCTAGTCAAACATAATGCAGTTGACATCATGCACTAGTTTCATATAAGCTTCAGGAGGACCGATGTCATCTTGTTTGTCTGCGGTACACCGTCGAAAACTAGAACAAGGAAAGATATACAACCTTTGAGAAGCGGTAAATCAACGAAAGTGTCGACACGTATCGGTGGAAAACATAATTGAAGATGGTTTTGGCCTGATAACAAGTGATCTATCATATTAACAGCAGATTGCACGAGACGTGACTTGTTTAGGCTTTCTCAGGGGTGAAATGGTTGCTGATTCCTTCTCGTAAATTATCCACTAAAATAGAAATTTTATTTCTGACCATCATTTGCTGTTGTCCAGTCAGATTGTATCATCCAGAAACGAGAAAGCTAGCCATGATAGGTTGCAACATATAACATGTAAGATTCCAGCTTGATATTCTTCTGTTTTTCCGATTAGTTTAGCGTGACAATTGTCAATTCCGTACGAGATGGCGGCGTTTGATGCAAACAACGGTATGATTTTTCATCTACACAATGGTAATGTCATAATTAGAAGACGTTTGGACAGGTTTGTGTATCAAGTAAGAAAACAATAAATTTCACGTCTCTATGAAGCGGTTTGAAAGACGAAGATGTTTTCTGTGCTCGAAATGAATCACTGCATTCATCGCATATGCTTTGCACCCAGTTTTAAAAGCCAGTGGGGGTCAAACGGTGCATATTTCGTGATGAGATTTGGTAAGTATTACCTCGTGCATAAGGACACTTAGAAAACGTACAGGCCCCATGATTCATGGCCTGTCAAAGTTTACATCGATCGGGGACATAAAAATTCACGATATAAATTATTTATTTATTTCAGGATAAATGATACATGGATACATTTTCTGGAACAAATGTGTCAGTATTGTTTCAAATAAATATACGGTATAAATGCAATCAACTCTCAGTCTCAAAATATGCAAAGCTAAAATATTGTGCCGTCTGTGCAATGGTGGATATACATGTTTTACTCTAATCGGAATGCAAATTAATGAATGGTTCAAATTGTTTAGGAAACTCTTCAATCAACTAATGTAACCACTACATATAATATTCTAACGATGGTGCGATCAATTCGAGGTTATAGAAACGTCTCAACCAATTGATTTCATTTTGAAAACTATATTAATAATACACCAGCGTAAAGCTACCTGCACATTGTCACTATGACAGAAGAATGTTTCCGTCTTGTCATGACAAAGATTTGTGTATCTTTCATATAGCCATTTGCTTTCAGAGATAATGTTTAAAACCCGTAAGAAACAAAGATGGTTTAAAAACAAGCAAATTTGGGCATTTAACTGTCCAGGCTCCATATTAGGCATAGGTTGTGAATAATGATAGTGTCCCTGCCACGTGGTAATGTCACTTATTATATTGTCTTTAATTGGTAGAAATGATTTTATGAACTATTTTTTACAAAACTATACATTTATATATATATATATATATATATATATATATATATATATATATATATATATATATATATATATATATATATATATATATATATATATATTCATTTTAGTTCTGTTTCATGAGTCGTATACAATATTTCTCAAGTCTTCGTGCATTATCAAGCGAATTGATCAGTTAGTGTAGTCCTATGCAGACGATTCTACTCTTCGAATGTCTTTTCAAGCAACACATGTGTCTTTAGCATCCCTGTGTGTTTTATTTATTTATTTATTTATTTATTCATTTATTTATTTATTTATTTATTTATTTATTTATTATTCTGTTGATTTATGTTAGAACGATTAATGAAATCTTGTGCTAAACAATAATGTTTCTTGTTAATACATTTACAATATGTATATTGTCAAACCTATATTTCATAGGTCCCGCAATTACTTCCTTCCTTTAACTCACTGGAATCAAAAGAAAAGAGTTTTAATTTAAATATGGTTTTTGTTGCCAGGCCAGTACTATTAATATAGTTGCCCCTTAAAAACCACTTCGAATCAAGTAATAAGGCAATGGAACCATTATACAGACGCGTATAGATCTGGAAGCCTAATAAATCCAAGTTCTGTCGATGGCATGCAATCGGAATAGGTCACATTCAATCAGGACATTTGTTATTCTGAATTCACAATTGCAATATGGCGACGTGTTAATGAGGTATTTGATTTGACTGGCTCTATGATTTCTCGCCTGGTGTGAAAATGAATGGATGGAGACAATTTAGATCAATTTCCTCGTGCAATATTAAATGAAATCGAACTGGAGTAGAACACAAAAAGGACTCCGTATGTATAATATGGAGTTAAACTTTTCTGCATTGTGACCCAAAGCTTAACTATTCTTCCATAACGTAACACAATATGACCATGCGCATTACCAATTGCTTTGAATAGTAGACAGATGGTTCTTTAGGGAAATAGTAACTTGTAATGGAATAAATTAAGTTGCTTTTAAAACATGTGTTTATAAAGGCATTTTATTCCCAGATAGCGTCAGAAAAGAGAAGATGTATTCGGCTGATACAAAATAAAGGCCTTATCAATATGAGTATTATGAACTGCTGATTGATCAGTCCAAAACATCTTCGGAAATTATACGTTACTGTATATAGTTCCTTAAGACTGATCCAATTGCCAGCAATATAGACCGCGATCTGTCGTTGCACAACGAGCTGGATGATCAGAGTCCATCGTGTTTCTTTTTAAGATTAATCCCAATAAAACAGTGAAGATCCAGAACTGACGGCGCACTATGCAATGGCAGATACCGGTTTATGCAGCATTAAATTGGGATCGACTTGTAAGCGAGTAGAAGATGGTAGGTCATATACATATGTGAATAAGTTCAACAATAACCGTTTCGCTGGCTTAGTGGTTGGAGAGTTCGCCTTGGATGCTGGAGTTCGCGAGTTTGAACCCCGGCCGAGTCATGCAAAAGGTGTATACAAATTGTACTAGCAGCTGCCTCGCTTCGCGCTCAGTATTAAGAAATAAGTGTTAGGACTTGTCTGCCTGATGCCACGATAATGTGAATGGATGGGATATCGTGCTACATGTCTGCGGCATGATGCCACGGTGCTAGACATCACTATAAACTGCCTCACTGCAGACATCATAGCGATATGACTGAAACAAATTGAAACTACGTTCAGACTCCAAATCACACACACACACACACACACACACACACACACACACACACACACACACACACACACGGAGACGTCAAGAAGGTAAGTTCAGCTCGAGAAAAAGTTAGACAATAGACAGTAAGCATAAGGTATGTAACTCTTTCGAAATTGTGTTCATGTAACCTGGGGTCTAGATATATTTGAATTCTCTTTAGTTCTGAAATTTAATTTTACATTTCATTTTCAACCTCGATGAGTTAATGTATCTCTCAAAGTACTAACCGGACGAGTGTTATTTTATTAAACACGAAAAGCATGGCGTATACCAGTAAATTGACTCAGGCAATGGAAATAAGAAGAGACCATTTAAACGTCCTGTATATATATATATATATATATATATATATATATATATATATATATATATATATATATATATATATATATATATATATATATATATATATATACCTTATTAAAAATTTATATGAATATCTCTGTTTGACCGGGCAACTTCTCAACATGTTGCACGTTGTAATGTACTTAAACATTTAAATTTCTTTTTTTATATTTTTTTTTTAGAGGGATGCTAAGATTGTTACAAAATACATTTCAGGCCACAATCTAACTTGAAAGAGTTATTCTGATTTTTAGAAAACTAATTACATTCAGTACATGATTTGAAAACAAAAATTATATTGAGGTAAACGAAAATAGCCTGGCCTGGGCCACCCCAGCCCCCTCAATCCCCGCAACCTCTCCTCCCCGAGAAAAAAGAAATGGCCAGTCCCTCACCATCGCATGTAATGCGTCATGATCGTCAGCAGCTCTGGGTTTTTTTTTTATTTACACTCACAACATATTGTATTTCAGCTTGGCAACTGAGTTTAACCTAATGTGATCGACCTTTTCCGAACGTACCTCTGTGTACACGTGTGTGTGTGTGTGTGTGTGTGTGTGTGTGTGAGAGAGAGAGAGAGAGAGAGAGAGAGAGAGAGAGAGAGAGAGAGAGAGAGAGACAGACAGACAGACAGAGAGACAGACAGACAAACAGAGACACAGAGAGTGAAAGAGTGAGACAGAGAGAGAGAGAGAGAGAGAGAGAGAGAGAGAGAGAGAGAGAGAGAGAGAGAGAGAGAGAGTTGCTTTCAGGACTGGCATTTGTTTGTCTAATACCGGGTCAGCTAAGGAAGATTTGACGAAGCTGTACAGTTGCATGCACTTGACCTACATTCTAATGTAACATTATTATTTCGTGAAAATAATAGAATAATGTTGCAAACGTTTATGCTATGTGTTTTACTAACAGGTCTGATAAAAGGGGGAGTAGCAAGAACGTTAGGGTCTCAACCCTTTAGGGGATTCAAAAAGCACACATTAAACAAATTCTGAAAATAATTAACATACTTCGTTGTGTGCTTAATTATCTTTTAAATCTTTATATAATAAATTATATGAGCATTGTTTGACATTCTGTTCATTTCCAATTTTCAATATGACCAGTGCCAAGAGGACTCTCGAAGTGTCCATCAGCAATCTCAGCTTCCGAAGGGACCTGATTATCAACAGATATTAGTACTATACGGTATGAAAACAGGAAAAGAAGAGTGACACTCTAAGATGCATTGGATGTAGCATGTTGATGTAATGCTCAATTCAACTGAGTGTTTGCTACTGGCTAGTTTTGCTGTTCCATATGTGGTACTAGTATTAGGTAATTATATATATATATATAACCAACTGTGCAGAAAATATACTAACTGTTAGGTGTTTACATTTACCTGGTTTGTTGTTCATTAATAAGTAGGGGCTATGGGTGGCCGAGGCGTCTAAAGTTATCGCCTTAACCGCTTAGTGCCATCTCGTCATTGTCAGCATGGGTTCGAGTCTCAGGCTTGGCTAGTGTGGGTATGTTAGAAAACTTGCCATTAGCTTCCCGTGGGTCGCTAGTCGTTACCTGGGATATCCCGGGTTCTTCTTCCACTAGTTACACAGGCCGCCACGTATAACATAACAAGCGTTGAAAATGGCGTTTTATTCAAACAACAAAAACATTAATAAATAAATGTCGAATGCCCCAAATATGTTGTACTAAAAGTGAGGGGACCCGAGTGGCCGAGAGGTCTAAAGAGCTATCCGTTACGGATCACTGCCATCTCACCTCTATCTGCGTGGGTTCGAGTCTCAGATTCAGCCAATGTGGGAATGTGAGAAAGCTTACCAGTAGCTTTTCGTGGGTCGGTGGTTCTTTCCGGTGTTTTCCTGGGTTCTCCCACCACCATTAATACTGACCGTGATGTATTGCCTATCGTGTGATGAAAAATGACGTTAAACCCAACAATAACTACAACTAAAAGTGAAGCAATACGTAAATTCAGCCAAAATGTCACAAACTTAACTTAGAGCCAAAACCATTGCTGTAGCATTAGATATTCAACCATATCGATCCCGCGCTCAAGACAAGCTTTTAATGACGAATTTATCTCCCACAATCAATCCTTCAATAAAATCATTGAAATATGATTGTTCCAACATCTTTCTCATTTCCTCTCTTTTATCCAATCAATCCCCAACCCCGCACCAAGTATATAAATTAGGTCGTCTTCGTTAGACATGGATAACATAAATTGAGAGAAAAGAGTATAACATTTCACAGATACCGGTGGATAACATTGCATGCTTTGAAACAAACAATATATATGTCTAAATACCTAGTCTTTTATATCTATAATAATTATACACATATATAGGACAGTTAAAGTAATGTTTTCAGAATGAATTTGTAGATCTATAACGGCCCCTATCTAAAAAGCCAAGGACCCCCAAAGACTTTATCCTGCCCATGCCCTGCACTTAAAATGTTAAAAATAATCACAGTACTTACCTGTCAATGATTACAGGATCAGATGGGGTTTCATTGCGATTCCCACAGCTCTTTTTATCACAGCACCGACTGAATAATAATAATAATAATAATAATAATAATAATAATAATAATAATAATAATAATAATAATAATAATAATAATAATATTGTTTTCTACAAGAAAAACACCGTAAGTTGTAAATACTATGATGGCTATATTCAAAAAGAATTGGATTATGATGACACTGTACTACACTTATCGATTTTTTAAGCATTATGTGGTTATGTGTGTGAGAGTGTGTCCCAAGGTGTATGTGAGCATTTTTCATGATAATGGTTTTGTGATGCATGTCTATATAAGCCCTGTGAAAGTTTTACTTAAAACAAGATTTAACAATGGATAATCAAATTAAAATTTTGTCAATGAACGTTAGGGGTCTACATAGTTCTGATCTCAAAAGAAGAGATATTTTCTGCTGGGTCAAACAAAAAAAAGCATCTATTATATGTTTACAAGAGACACATAGTACAGTTGAGACTGAGAAGTATTGGGAGGCTGAATGGGGATATAAGTGTGTTTTTAGCCATAAATCTAGCAGTAGTGCTGGTGTTGCTATCCTGTTTAGAAATAATTTTGAATTTCTTATTCTTAGAAACAGATGTGATTGTCAGGGCAGATACATTCTCTTAGATTTATTAGTTAATGGACAGAGATTCACACTAGTGAATCTATATGGTCATAATGATGATAATGCTGAGTTTTTTAAAACTTTGAAAGAGGATATTATAAATTTTGAAAATTCCTCTGTTATTATTTGTGGTGACTGGAATGTTGTTCAGGACATGGAGCTTGACTCTTATAATATCTTGCATGATAAACACTCCATGGCCCGAGCAGCAGTCCAGGACATCAAGAATCAACTAGATTTACTGGATCCTTGGAGAACAGTCAATCCTGACAGTAGAGTATTTACTTGGCATCAGGCAAGCCCTGTGAAACAGAGTAGACTGGACTATTTTTTAATCTCTGAGGACATGTTTTCAAATTGTATAGTCGCCTCTATTATTCCTGGCTATAAAACAGATCATTCAGCAATAACACTCAAATTGTCTATATGTGCAGCACCGAGAGGTCCTGGATACTGGAAATTCAATTCAAAGCTATTAAAGCAAAATGAATATATTAAATTGGTAAAAAAATGTATAACTAGCACAGTAGAAGAATATTATTGTGAAGGTGATAAGAAAAACCCACTTCAGGTGAAACTAACATGTAATGATCAATTGTTTTTTGAAATCCTTAAAATGATAATAAGATCAGAATCTATTATGTATTCACAAGCTAAAGCAAAACAGGAAAAACAAAATCTCAGGAAAATGGAAGCTGAAATAAATACCTTACATGCTTTAGTGAATCAAAATAATAACCCCACTACGATGAAAGAATTGAACAAAAAACAAGCGGAGTTAGAAGAAATGAGGAAAAAAGAAGTGGAAGGTATAATGTTAAGATCTAAGGCACGATGGTATGAATCTGGTGAAAAAAATTCTAAATATTTTCTTAATCTCGAAAAGAGAAATTACACAAACAAAACAATAAAAGAGTTAACTAAGGAAGATGGAACAAGGGTAACAGATTCAAAAGAAATATTAAATCAACAGAAAGACTTTTATGAAAAATTATACCAAAGTAAAAACAAATGTAACTTTCAAACGCTTAACCACTTTTTTAACCATGATAAAAAACTCTCAGATTTTGAAAGAAGTTCATGTGAAGGTAAGTTAACGTTTGAGGAATGTGGTTTAGCACTAAAAAATATGAAAAATGAAACTAGCCCTGGTTCTGATGGATTTACGGTAGAATTTTACAAATTCTTTTGGAAAGACCTAGGCGGTTTTCTCTTTAGGTCTCTAAATACTGGATATGATATGAATCATTTTTCAGAATTTCAGTCTCAGGGGATCATAACGTGCATTCCAAAAGGAGATAAAGACAGGAAATTTATTAAAAAAATTGGAGACCAATCTCTCTACTTAATGTGGATTACAAGATTGCTTCAGCGTCAATTGCTAATAGGGTCAAAAAAGTACTCCCGTTTATCATCAGTGACACCCAAAAGGGTTTTATGAAAGGGAGATTCATTGGTGAAAATACAAGATTGTTGTATGACCTGATGCAATACCTTGAGGAAAAAAATGAATTTGGTCTTCTCCTATTGATAGACTTTGAAAAAGCGTTTGACTCAGTTGAATGGGACTTTCTAGAAGCTGCTCTGAAGTCTTTTAACTTTGGAGAATCAATTTGTCACTGGTTCAGGCTATTTTGCAATAAATCAAAAAGTTGTGTTATTAATAATGGACATTTATCCCCATTCTTTAATTTGGAGAGAGGTTGTCGCCAGGGAGACCCCTTATCACCCTATTTTTTCATAATAGGAATTGAACTTCTTGCAACAGAACTAAAGAAAAACACAGATGTTACAGGCATTTTTTATAATGAAATGGAGTTTAAAATAGGGCAGTACGCTGATGATGCTTTTCTATTATTAGATGGTTCTCAGTTGTCCTTGAGGACAACCATGCAGATTTTAAATGATTTTGCTTTGGTGTCAGGTCTGCACTGCAATGTTTTGAAATCGAAAGCAATTTGGATTGGAAACAAAAAATATTCTAATGAAAAAATATGTCCAGAAATTGATATTAACTGGTCAAATGTCTAATTTTAGATTGCTGGGAGTATATTTCTCTTTGAACTTGGAGGATATGGTAGAGCTTAATTATTCGATGAAGTTAAAGGAAGTTAAGAAACTGCTTGACTGGTGGAGTAGAAGAAATTTATCTATTATTGGAAAAATTACTTTGATAAAGTCCTTGCTTTTGCCTAAATTCATTCATCTTTTTGCAGCTTTGCCAAATCCTCCACCCCATATAGAAAAGGAACTGAATACATTATTTTTCCAGTTTATTTGGGGCAGTAAAACTGAGAGAGTTAAACGAGACACACTTATTGCTTCTTTTGAGGAAGGGGGGTTAAATATGACTCACTTGCACTCATTTGTGTGTTATATAAAACTTACCTGGATTAGGCGCCTCTTAATAAACGAAAGTGGCTTATGGCAAAAACTGGTTTCTGAACAAATATTTGGAAAATTTGGAGGTATGCTGTTACTTTCATTAGGAAAAACTAAACTAAAAGTAATCTCTAAATTAATTAAAAATATTTTTTGGCGTGATGTTATTTATGCGTTATCTCAATGGAAAAATGAACCATCTACTGTCAATGAATACTTGTCTCAAGATATTCTTAATTTAGTGACTGTAGATAATTTTAAATCATACACAAGGTGGAGAACAAATGGTATTATAATTATTAAACATCTTTTTGATGCAAAAGGGTCTCTATTAAGTTTTGATGAAATAAAACAAAAAACAAATACAAATAATTTCATACAGTACTTTGCTCTTATTTCAAAGATCTCTGTGATGTGGAAAAAGAAAATTAAAACTTTCTATGAAAGTGGAAATAGTTTTCTTGTAGCTTTGGACAAAACATCTCTCCTTAGGGTAAGAGCAAAGAATAAATTTATCTATAAAGACTTGATAAGAACCAAAATAATAAAGCCAAATGGTAAACAGGAAACTTGGTCCAGACAGCTAGAGTGTGCGATTGGTACAAATGAATGGACCAACTCTTTTGTTTCGGCTAGATTTTGTACAAAAGACACAAAACTGATTAGCTTTAACTTTAGATTTCTCAACAGAAATATTACCACAAACCAGTTTCTAAAAAAGATTAATTTAAGTGATAATGATAAATGTACCTTTTGTAATGAGGGAATAGAAGAAATTGAGCACTTATTTTATGACTGTTTAGTTACTGAAAACTTTTGGAAACTGTTGGTAGAATGGATACAAACTTATGACCCAAATTTTCGAATTACACGAAAAGATGTCTTTATAGGAAATAACAACTTTGACGATCTTATTAACTTCCTAATTTTGCTTGCAAAATATGTTATATACAGATCACGTTGTGCATCAAAAAGCCCAAATCTTGCCTATTATAAAAATTGTGTTTTATCATATAAAACGCTGGAAAAATATGTCGCCAAAGTGAATAACAGCAGTGACGAGTTTAAAAGAAAGTGGACCCTATTATCAACTTTTGGTAGATGAATTATTATTATTATTATTACTATTTTTACTTTTAAAATTTACATATTTATTATTATTATTATTATTATTATTATTATTATTATTATTATTATTATTATTATTTTTAAATGCAATTTCATGCATCTTGGGGTTTGTATGCGAGTATGACTTTGTGTACAATAATTGTGATTGTAAGTAAGTGTCTGTGTGTGTATGTGTGTGTGTATTGTGTAGGGAACACATGTAGAGATCAGGACACAAAAGAATTTAAGATCATGCCCCATACGCCAGGTCAGGTGGTGATGTAGGGGAATATGAAAATCCTGATACCTTGTGGTCAATAAAAAAATTTAAAAAAAAAAAAAAAAAAAAGAATTGAATTATGGATTCCGTAGATTTTAATTCTCATAAGATTTTTTTAAAAAATGTCACACAAAAGTAATGAGTGTGTGTTGTGCGTGTTTCGGATTTTTCACGAATCTTATATATATATATATATATATATATATATATATATATATATATATATATATATATATATATATATATATATATATATATATATATATATATATATATATATATATATGAGTGGGGGGTATTCCGCAATAGAAAAGCTATCCGAACATATGCTGATCATCAAATTTAACATGCATCGGTGTCACTCATTATCAAAACTCTCATTTTAGTTTCTTGTGATGTAAGCAAATAGAAGTGTGAGGACATTTTTAAAGTTTAGTCGGCATTTACAGGTTTATCGTACAAACAGATACAATGCAATAAAGTACATTCACTTAGGTGAGACAAGCTAGAAGAAAATAAATTTATTTTTCTTACCTGCACATGATTTCGTGTGTAAGTAGAACCCGACACATTTCTGGGTTTTTATCTTGACCTTCGTAAACGATGGCCTGAAAGAGACAAATCAGTATTTACGATATTATATTTAGGACTGAATAAAGTAGATAAACGAAGAGTCCCCTTATTATCATTTTTAATAAGAAGTTTCTGATTGATCGGTTTGGAAGGTGCTTTATATGATCACTTAAGTGTAAAGACCTATTTCCATTAATGCCACTTTTGCATATACCAACGAATTTTCCCCGAATATAAAGACCGCTTTAAATATGGTCCCCTGAGCACTAGACAAATACAAACTCTCTCTCTCTCTCTCTCTCTCTCTCTCTCTCTCTCTCTCTCTCTCTCTCTCTCTCTCTCTCTCTCTCTCTCTCTCTCTCTCTCTGGATAGGCAGAAATATTAATTAGTACTGAGTACTAAATTTTCATTCGAATTGCGACTCTGGGATT
Source organism: Unio delphinus (assembly GCA_029339505.1). Lineage (NCBI taxonomy): Eukaryota > Metazoa > Mollusca > Bivalvia > Unionida > Unionidae > Unio > Unio delphinus. The sequence continues at coordinate 2,551,496 of JAQISU010000157.1, read as the reverse complement.
GTTGATGAACGGTGGGAAGAAGACTTATAACCTCTGTGTCGCATTGATTTTCAATGATTAGAATTATCTTCTGCTAGAATCGGGTCAGTTATTCTCAATAAAATGACCAAATATTAAATCATATTGGCCTTCAAATGGCACAAAATAGATTAATATAGACTGATATTCACTGATAAAATTTCGGCAGGAATATTTCACAACCAAATTGCGTGCAACGTCAGTTATTGTTGGGAATCCGTTCTGGTGCACGCTGCGCTTTAGCTATTTGCATTTTTAACGATCCAGTTTTCCAGTACGCCATATGCCAACGAATACAGACAAAATTCGTTAGACTGCTCAAAGAGTTTTCGTCTTTCAATTAACGGTTAATGAATGCGGAACTAAAGCGTGTTTGGCACAGAATATGGCTCATCATCTGTCGCAGAATTTCCGCTGTCTCAATCTTCGACGTCCGACACTGCTTTCTGATTATTCCGGATAAAAATAAAAAGTTCTTAATTAAAAGGTATGATCCTAAAAGTGAGAGGTTCACATAAGCGCGTGTGTTATTTACTGTTTAGTCGCGGATAATAGAGGTCTTAGGGCTAATACCCAAGAGATTACATATACTCAAACATTGTGAACATCATCTTGACGAGAGGGGGAAATCAAAGAACGGCTTACGTTAAGCTGATAATCAAATATTTTAGGAAACTAATTGATTCTCTCTCTCTCTCTCTCTCTCTCTCTCTCTCTCTCTCTCTCTCTCTCTCTCTCTCTCTCTCTCTCAGAGACACACACATGTACGCAGACACACATACGAAGATACGCAAATACGCATGGAGATCCATCTTGTATCTAGTATAGATCATAGTGGACCGACATGACAATAAAAATGTATCCATTCACAACAAATTTAAAAAAATGAAATAAAATGATTTCTCTTACCTGTTTTGTGACGGAGTCAATGAGGCGAACATACAAGTCTTGTTCTTGCCGAACACCTGGAGAACAAAGACAAATAAATAAATTTGAAACTTTCAAAGTCCCTTAAAAAAGAACAAGAAAACAGTTACATACTAGTATGTTTTATCTAACACCTATCTTGAATAAAATTTCATATGCAAAGTATTTTTTTGCGGTTTTAAAGGCACGTCAACTTATTATATCGCACTTTACTCTCCTGGCAACTGACAAACAATGTTCTGTACAGGTACCTGTCCCAAAAGTCATCACACATTTTATCCGGTTATTGCTACTTAAAGTCATCACACATTTTATCCGGTTATTGCTACCTAAAGTCATCACACATTTTATCCGGTTATTGCTACCTAAAGTAATCACACATTTTATCCGGTTATTGCTACCTAAAGTCATCACACATTTTATCCGGTTATTGCTACTTAAAGTCATCACACATTTTATCCGGTTATTGCTATCTAAAGTCATCACACATTTTATCCAGTTATTTCTACCTAAAGTCATCACACATTTTATCCGGTTATTGCTACTTAAAGTCATCACACATTTTATCCGGTTATTGCTACCTAAAGTCATCACACATTTTATCCGGTTATTGCTACCTAAAGTCATCACACATTTTATCCGGTTATTGCTACTTAAAGTCATCACACATTTTTTTCCAGTTATATGTACCTCATATAATTACAAATTTTATCTGGTTATCTGTACCTAAAGTAATCACTTATTTTATCTGGTGATATGTATCTAAAGGAGTTACGTTTCTGACGAATTGCAGAAAATAATTTTGTTAATAACCCAATATTTGGACAAAACCTCTGATACAATAATGAATTTTTGTGAAATTATTTCGGTTTTAAGTCTTAAATAATAGTGTGTGTGTGTGTGTGTGTGTGTGTGTGTGTGTGTGTGTTATGAAAGCCTATTGAAGTGGTCTACTAGTGAGCGAGGATCTTTTATTTTATCTATGCTGTATTTGATACAATTCACGTGTCATTTTCACAGGATCTCATTATTTCATAACATTTTGAGACATTCCTCGAACAGATTTTAAATTGAAAATTATCAGCAATTACCTTAAACTGTTAAGTTCTAGTTAAACAATGTTGTTGGAATTAACAGTGACCAAGATGAAAAGTTGTTCCGAGTATTAAAAGAGCAAGGCATATTTGAAGAAGTAGTCCTGCCAGTGCCGCGTGAGGATATGAGACGACTGTGGGAAACGTTCTTTAGTGTTGCCTCTAATTTTGCTTCAGAAAACAGTTTTTGTCAGCAAACCCAACTCCCTAAAAAATATACCACACACCCCATTGAGACGCTACTGATTATATCTGTATTTTTACATACAAAGAATAAAGAAAGACTGACAAAAGAAAGACAAGAAAAATGTTTTTCATGATATTCCTCATTTTAAAAAAATAAAATCAATATATAGAGACTGTTAGGTATTGTTTCTACATATCGGCATACCCATCTTCGCAATCTGTCCATGTCCTAATATTTCTTAAATCTGCTCGAACCCTGTCAGTTCACCAATTACCCGTATCTTTCATCGCCCTGACTGTATGAATTATGCAATATGATAGTGTTTGTTTTAGGTCTATCGTTCTACACGGTGGCTAAACAAGTAATCAAAGTGAAATTGATGCTGGTTTTCGCTGCTGCCCGCTATGAATTACAAATTAGCCACCTGTCCGACCAAGTCAGGGGTTAGAGTTAAAGAGACGGCAGAAACAGCTGTCCGACCAATTTCTCGGCAGTATCTATATCTAGACCTTTGATGCTTGACCACAATGACCGACCTTTAAGGGAAATGCTGTGAAAATTGATATGAAATTAATCGTGAAATCTACTTAAACTGTGTTTCATGTGTTTATGTATCACTTTTATTGTAGATGAGTTGGGAATGTTCACGTTTTGTTGGATTGTGTAGCGTTAGTAAGAGACGTGAAGGGCAAGGGGGTGGGGGGTAAACAAGCTCATAACAATATACAAAAGAAACTGGAAAAGGAGTATGTAAACCATATAGATGAAAATGTTCTTATACACATAAGTGTGTGTGTGTGTGTGTGTGTGTGTGTGTGTGTGTGTGTGTGTGTTGGATTTTTAAATGTCTGCAGAGTAGCAGTTTATTGTGATGTCTAGCACTGGGGCATCATGCCGCAGACACGTAGCATGATGTACCCACTCAGACATATTTTTCTGACACCAAACCGACCAGAAGGGCCCCTAGTGGCCGAGTGGTCTAAAGCGCTTTCCGTTACAGATCACTGCCATCTCACTGCGTGGGTTCGAGTCTCGGATTCGGCCAATGTGGGTATGTGAGAAAGCTTGCCAGTAGCTTCTCGTGGGTAGGTGGTTATTTCTGGGGTTTTCTCCGGTTCTTCCTGCACCATTAATACTGAAAACTTACTTAAACCCTACTACAACAACAACAACAACCAGACCGACCAGTCTTAATACTAACCTCTTAATGCTGAGCGCCTAGCGAAGCAGCTGTTAGTACGATTTTTAAAAGTATTTGAAATGACCCGTCCGGGGTTCAAACCCGCGATCTCCCTCATCTCATGCAGACTCTATAACCGCTAGACCACATATGTACATGTATATAACAAATAATAATAATAATAATTCATCAGCAGCAGCAGCATAATAATAATAATAATAATAATAATAATAATAATAATAATAATAATAATAATAATAATAATGAGGACTTTGTATAGAGCCTAATCTTTAGAAACTCTAAGCGCTTTACAACATATATAATGATATGACTACAACAAAACCTACCATGAAATTAGAAAAAAAATGCTGAAAATATTTAAGGTAGGAAGCATTATTAGGTCTTTATGTTCGTTCTTGCAGTCGAAAAAGGTGAGTTTTAAGAGCACTTTTTAAAGGGATCACTGTATCTTTGTTTCTAATTTCAATGGACAATTCGCTCCACGTCTCTGGGCCTTGGTATGCAAAGGAACGTTTTCGATATTATAGGGTATAACTGTTGGATAATCTATCATTGGATAATCTTATCACAAGAAATTTCTCATTGTTTCAATTTTTAAGTTAGGGCGCTGTCAAGTGTAAACGTTCATTTAAAGATAATTGCACAAAAGCAAAATTGCGGAATCGAAAAAAAATATTTGATATATTTCTAAAATATACATGAGCCTATTTTTGTTTTGTCTTATATTTGATGTAACCGCAACTAATATTTCAATGTTTTGACGTTCTTTTTATATGACTATATACGGGACTGCCATCTTATATAATATTGTTGTATTGACTTGGGACTGATAGCTTATCCAATATTGCATATGGACGTCTAAAACGGCTGAAATTCCTGATGTTAATACAAATTACACGATTTGCAATTACCAGCATAGAAAGTTCGATACATTTATTGAAAAAGGAAAGGATCACCGTTGACACGTCAGCAATAATGACAAACTAAATTCGTAAAATACAGCATTGCATATCTGCGTTCTGTTTCTAAATATAGCTGATACATTGAATTGGCTTAGACGAAATACAGTCTCTGATCACTACAATGTCCTCCATCTGTTAAGCTTTTCCAAATTTAGTGAATCATCTAACTCACAAAAGAACTGTTAAATCGATTGTATTTGCGATGAAATCAATAGATTACGGGGCTAATATTTACTCGCACAAGTCCTTGTTGACTCAAATTATAAGTTCACTTCCGATCTCTTGATGTATTTCATAAGTAAAATAATGTCATCATTAGACGAGCCATTTGTCCCCGTATAAGCAGTTACATTTTCCAAACATTAAGCTCGACTTCTGTCAATTTAACTAATAGGTGTTTGAATACGGAGGTCGAATCCGCAAGCTGAATATTTTCATTGTGCGGACAAAAGCTAAATGGACGTCATGCATTACGACAACGGCTGACTTCCAAGCTTAATTCAAAACTGATAATTTAGTAATGCGATAGCTCATTCCCGAATGTTTACCCACCGGTTATTAAGTCGTCGCCGCGGTTAATTTCTACAGCAATTTAAAATATTTAAAGATGGGGCGATGAGCTGAAATGAACGAATAACTATCGTAATCGTGTATTAGTAGTACACGATTTGCGGGTATAATTACGGAGGTAAACACGACTACACGTGTAGAATAGAAGAGCATGACAAGTGCCATCGAACGCGCGCAGTAAGCAAACAAATTAGCATTATTTACATTCCATGAATATAAACATTGACACGGATAATTTGAAACGTCACCGGTTATCTTGTCATTATCAGCTATCTGAATTTGCTATTTGATTCACATGGGAATCTGTGCGTCTAACACAGTTAACACAATTCACGCGCACCAACAGCAAGTGTTTAAGATATTTTGGAACATTTTAACAACTGTTGTTGTTGTTGTTGTTGTTATTATTATTATTATTATTATTATTATTATTATTATTATTATTATTATTATTAATTGTATACTTCAGATATATAATTTACTCGGCAAATTAAATGACACAAACCTCAGACGATTTCATGAAGATTTTGGTACATGTCTGAACCCCAGCACATGGTAATTATAAAGGTCAAAGTTCGTAGGACTGAGAAATCTGAACTATTAAAAGCATGTGATCAATTTCCATGTTAGACTTATGGAAACAAAATTTCTAACATAATGCCAGAATATTGACAATGTCGACTTTTATGTAGTACATAGAAAAACGATAAGATTAAAAACCAAACTGTCTTGTTTATTCCTCTAAATTAGGTGAGTTTAAACAAGCAAGCGTGTGTGTGTGTGTGTGTGTGTGTGTGTGTGTGTGTGTGTGTGTGCTTTAGATTTTTAAAGTAGCTTTAACAACTTGAGTCATATCGCTACGATGTCGGCACTGGAGCATCATGTCGCAGACATATAATACCATGCCCCACACAGTCACATTATCCTGGCAACAGTTTGCCGAGTCCAAACACTAACCTCTTGATGCTGAGCGCCTGTTAGTACAATTTTTCAAAATGTTAGAATGGTTCGGCCGAGATTCGAACCCGCAACCTTTTTCTTCCGAGGTGGACGCTATAACCACTTTATGCCAGTGAGTTTCAGTGATCTTTACATCGTTAATCGTTAATTAAAATATAGAAATCTGCCAGAACCTGAGCGTACAATATGACATCATTTGTATATGTCGAGATAAGTAAATCCGCAACAGTCATTTCTTGACTAAGTCATTAAATCAGTAAAAGGGTCAACAATAAAATATTCTTTAATCAACTTGTATGTCGAAATTTAACTTTGTTTTTCACTAGTTTAATTTTTGCATAACAAAAGGAAAGGTTGATTAACATTACTTGAATGCTCTCTAAAGTTATGAACTTTGTTTTTTCTAGATCCATTGAAAATGAGTCATTAATAAAAAGTATTATGTTTTGTTACAAATGTTCATTGGTCGTCCCTTACCAAAATAAACACTCTGATTTCCTGCTAAAATGGTTTCTCTTGTACATATTTCGTGGTGGAGCTCCGTCAATGCACAAGAGAGAGAGAGAGAGAGAGAGAGAGAGAGAGAGAGAGAGAGAGAGAGAGAGAGAGAGAGAGAGAGAGAGAGAGAGAGAGAGAGAGAGCAAAAACACATGGGTATGTATGCATTGAAGCAGGTGAAATGTGTTAATTTTGAAGTGGTTTATTTTCTATACAATTTCCATGTTAGGGATGATGTATTCAACTGGACACGTGAACGTTTACATTTTCTTACTTGAGCACGTGTTTGTGCATATGCCTTTAAGTAGTTAAGTAAATGATCCCATACACCTAAACAACATTAGCATGACATCTACACCTAAACAACATTGTGATACAGCATGACATCTACACCTAAACAACATTGTGATACAGCATGACATCTACACCTAAACAACATTGTGATACAGCATGACATCTACACCTAAACAACATTGTGATACAGCATGACATCTACACCTAAACAACATTGTGATACAGCATGACATCTACACCTAAACAACATTGTGATACAGCATGACATCTACACCTAAACAACATTGTGATACAGCAAGACATCTACACCTAAACAACATTGTGATATAGCATGACATCTACACCTAAACAACATTGTGATACAGCAAGACATCTACACCTAAACAACATTGTGAAACAGAATGAACGACATCGTGCTACAAAATGACATTGGGTGCAGAAAGCACATTGTGCTACACAGCCCCGGATTACCCATTAGGCAGAGTAGGCAACTGCCTATGGGCCCCGCGACTTTTATGGGCCCCATCAGGGCCCCCAGGGGCCCCCATGAGACCGTGACCGTGGGTCTGGGGCCCCAAAAGTTTGACTGCCTATGGGCCTCCACGGTGCTTAATCCGGCGCTGGTGCTACATGTTCGGTTGCACGTTTCAAGCATTGATGCACGCTTGTTCTTTATTACTATATATCTGTACCTAGTTTCAGTAGATATCGTTTGAATATAAGCACAAAAATGGATAATACAAGTGTTTAACGACAATCTGTCCTTTGTATCCCTGTCCACACCATTATTATTATTATTATTATTATTATTATTATTATTATTATTATTATTATTATTATTATTATTATTATTATTATGCCTGCCATACTTACTGTTCTTGTAATACTGCTAATGATATTTTATTTTACTATTGTTGTGTTGTTGTAGTTGTTGGATTTGTCACTGTTGTTGTTATTGTAGGGATCGCAACAATGACATGTAATTAGCTGATTTGGTGAGCCTTTTATTTCCACTATAGGGCAGTATGGTACTTTTGGGTATAGTAATAAATCTCTGAGTGAAATAAATTTGAAAAATTGAAGAAGAAAAATATCTTAACATTCTTGAATATATGTACCAAAGAAACTGAAGAAATGGAGCACCAAAATTCCAAGATAATAACAACAACTAGAAACAAGTCTGTCTTATGCTATTTGGCAAAGATTGTAAATATTAACATTTACAACTTCACCTTTTTCATAATAGTTCGTCATCTAAAGTGTTGAATTATCGGGATATCAACACAAGAGTCACTTTGCTTGACCTTTGACCTTTGTTTGACCTTTCATTTTAATGATAATTTATGTAATTTTATAAGACAAAAACACATCATAAATATAAATATTTTTAGTTTCTGTGTACATGAAATATTTTTTGGGAGGTATTGGAGAGATAAGACATTTTGGTGGGGGGGGGGCGCAAAATAAAAGGTGATATATTGGGGGACCTGATCCTCTTATGTAGACACATATGTACTATCTACCCATTGGTTATGCCAACATTATCTAAGATTCTGCTCCATGTCAAACACGAACGAAATGATCAGCTCTATGGGTTGTAAAGAAAATAGATGCCAGTCCTTTGATAACATATCTCAGAGTAGGGCTCTCACTGATTGTCCACGTCTATGTCCACATCGACCTAGGGTCACTGAGTATCCATACATATGTCCCCATCGACCTAGGTACCCTAAATGCACTAATAATTGAGTAAGTCAAGAAAATGAATAATTGTGATGAAATGTATTCCATATATACAGATACTGATGTTCATTTACTATCCCATTTCTCAATTAGATAAATAACAAAGAGAGGGAAAGGAAAGCAAATTAAGCAGACCAGCATAAACCAATCAAACCATTAAAAAAGTAAACGACCTTGTAACCCACCCTCACTCCCCACACAGGGTACTTTTAGATAAAAATATAACAAATTGTCGACAGTTATGTGTCACTGTTTTAGATTCACATTTTATGAATATCGCTCTCCGATGTATATTTACGGTAGATATTTAATCGATGCCTTAGTAAGGGGACAGATGTCGCTAGTTGACGGATTGGATACCAAATTGTCATTGACTCACATGTTCAATATCTACTTCATTATTTATGTGCAGTATACTAAACCTAAATTCATCATCCTAGTCAAATTTCACTTCGTCACTTCTATCGCCCTTCAATGAAAGTAATTTTCTGCTTGAAGTTTTAACAGATATGGTGCGAAACAAATTTAAATCGGTCACTGTTTATGTCTCGGTTTTTCTTATATTTGCTCAATTCTACTTTTCTATACACTCAGGGATATTTTTACGTTGATTCATTTATTTAATAATCTAATAATCCATCTATCCGTCAAATAATCCATCTTTTTCTATATTTATATATCTGCCAACCCCGTACGACTGTCTGTGCCCATGCAAAATGCCTATTCGTTAAATATGAACTGTTCCTAAAAATACCGTATTTGACTCCATATATGTTTTTGAAAAATGAACCATTATTATTATTATTATTATTATTATTATTATTATTATTATTATTATTATTATTATTATTATTATTATTATTTCTTAACTATAGCTTGGAAAGGATGTGTCGAAGGCTTCACTATGCATAATAGTTCATTTGTAACAATCAAAGGAAAACTTACCATTTGCGTACAATAACTGGATTCTGTAATTTATCCCATTGTTTGTCTTCGCCGTTTCGCCTTCCTGTGGAATAGAAACATACAGGTGTTACCAACAAATCCAACTAAGGTTTCAAGCAACTCTTCGCAAGACGTCGTAAATATTTAATGATTTTTAATCCAGCACAATAAATTACTGTGGACTTTTCTTCAGAACTAAGTTGATTTCGTACCATAACGAGAGAAAAAGGAATTTATGATTGCGGCTTTCTGAATATGCTACGGAAACGAAATTAGTGTATGATAAATTTTTAATGAGTGTCTAATAGGAACTTTGAATTACAAATGAAACTCTGTCTATAGAGTATTTAGCATATGTCTAAGTTTTCTGTCTATAGAGTATTTAGCATATGTCTAAGTTTTCATTTCTTTCTATCTTAACCTAATACAATACTGACTGAAAAAACTATAACAAATCTTGCAACTGCCGTTTTGTGTTACCAGTTTATGTTATCTTCTGGTGCCAACTCAATCTTTGGATCGTGGCTTAATTTAACAGATTAACAGACATGTCGTTAGGCAAGTGAAATAAAAAATTAAAAAAAATGAATACAGGGTATAGTCCCATCTGATATTGGTCAAATTAATTTCCTCTGCATGATCAACATGCCGAAATCCTTTGTCTTAACGACTGGATTTAGCGATTTCATTGCAATTTGAAATGCGAAGGAGAAGGTGTTCCATTTATTATCGTGAAAGTTGACGTATTTTTCTAACGTTAATTTTCCTAACATCCAGCCTAGCTAATGACAGCTATAATGATTACGCTGGTGCTTTTAAGACACCAACAGCGCACCATACAAAATCACGAAAAACCTACAGCATGCTACAAGTATGTACTCGTCGAACGTAGAAATGTCCCCATCTTAGGTACCTGACAGATGCGTGGTGGTGGGGTGGTGGTAAATATCCACTTTACAGAATTAAATGCATCAGTATCGTCAATGATGCCAACAATCTTATTGTCTCCTTTTAATCTACTTACTGAGATAGGAATGAGGAGCAATGTATTGATATATTATTGTACGTAAAATACAAGCTTACTGTCATAGTTGTACTGCAATATGCAAGACGACCTCTGTATGTGATAATTCAAATACATGGGTGAGCATTACAAAAATGAAAAGAAGGTGATGTATATATGTTTTATTCATATTTTAACCAACCCAACTCCCGAAATACATTCTTTATAAAAAGCATTCTGACTTTATGAACGCGTTTCATAGGACTATTTTAGTTTTATTTGAAATACTAGGCAAGTGCTAATTTAAACTTTTGTCTAACTCACCTTTATCAAATTCTAAAGAGGGGTTAGACAGTAATTTACTTGAGATATCTTGGTGTTTATCGTGTAATGGTGTAGTCTGTCTCGTTCTACTTTGAAATGCAAAATCTCGGCAAGAACACGTATTAAAACCGTGGACGAGTCATTGTAGTAGTTACACAGAATGGTCATGTATAACCATTAGATACGCATATAAAGGCACAAAATAAAATGATCTCTCTCTCTCTCTCTCTCTCTCTCTCTCTCTCTCTCTCTCTCTCTCTCTCTCTCTCTCTCTCACACACACACACACACACACACACACACACACACATATATTGAAATTCATAGGTGAATATAAAGTATATGACTAAGTACCTGCCACTTTTTCCCCATTAAAAAAACCTGAATAAGATCAATCTAATGCAAAGGATGAAGATCAGAAAAAGTTGTGTTGGTGGATATATTCTTTTCAGAATAAAACAATTATTTATATTACATCGGATTCCGCTTCAGAAAGCCGATATATGTCAGTTCGTATATTGCCAAAAGATTTCTAGAAAGATATCGTACAATTTTTCCCCCAAGATTTTAAGATTTTGTTTTGAAAGTACTGTTTTTGCAGTTCTCTACGAATATTTCAGTTTTATCATTTAATTTGAGGCAAAAGTCGCAACAACGTTAGTTTAGGTTAATTATATCTCAGTTAAAATCGCTGGAAAATAATTAGGTACATATGATGTCATCTTCATGAGATTAGATAATAAACACGTCATTTCAAGCTGACAATTAGGAGATGTTTTAACAAAAGCAGTCTACCTTAACTCTGACTTACTATGACCAACAAATATGTAAATCACCACTCTTCCCCCAACATACATGTCTTCCTCGCATATTTACATTAGATATTAATTTGGTAAAGGTTTACTCCGGTTTATACCCCCACCCCCAAAAAAAAATAAAAAGGGAAGAGATAACAAGTACGAAAGCATAAAACTATGTAGCACCCGTACCTCTACAAATTGGTAAACGTAAAGTTGTCAGTTTTATATACATGTACTTGGTATGACATACATAATTAATTTATCTATAAATATTCTCTGAGACATAAAACAAAAACTAAAAACATAAAAGGAAATCCGATAAAACTTTCCTATTACTCTGCAATATGAGTTGTCATTTTATCGTAACTTCTTATATTTCCAGAACATTTTTTTAATAAGGTAGAACTTACATACATATGATCAATGTTGACAATAAAACTAAGTGTTGCACACCGTGAGTTGGTTCAATGCGATATCTTTCTAGTTCATTGAAAACGGAGAAAACGTATGTATCTATATGCTGAATATGTTCGTAAGTACATGTATTAAAATCTGGGCATGTTCATACCATGAACTTTGTTTATATGCGGAAGTGATTGCAGTTTTATCTTATCATGTGTCGAAACTAATGGTTATTTATCGTCACGTGGCTTTGAAGTAACGACAGATGTGTTATTCATTTCAATTAAGTCGTCTACTTTATGTTCAATTAATTGTGTAGTAGCCTTCGTAGATTTTCACAGAGAATGTTTGGTCAGGTCCAGTTTTGATGTGGATCGGATATCACGCAATCTGAAGTAATTTGAAGTTATATCACGAGATTTTAAATTAAATACTTTCACTTGACATGAAAATATATACATGCCCTTTCTTCGGTCTTGTTTAAATTTTAAAACATTTAATTTTTACATCAACATACATAAGTTCATAAATAAACCGTTTGTTACAAACAATTAGGATTATGATATTAGATTACAGTCCATTTTATTGCTGTTATCTTGTTAGATAGTTGTGAATGGTTATCATGTTTTGTTTTCTATCTACTTTGAATGTTTTTCGAAAGGAAAAAAAAAGTCGAAGCCAGTATTTTAGCATCATTAGAAGCTGTGCGAGGGAATATAAGAAAATATGTAGCCCCCATTACAGAAATGCTCTTCACGTATCAGAAGTAGGCATGTGTGGTCCTAGACAAAGCTTATTCTTTCCATAATTTACGCTTAAGTGTATATTCATCAATTTAGTCATATTTATGTTACAAAGGAAATAGCTTTGTTTCATATTCACATATATTTTAAATTTTAAAAATCTTATTTATTAATGCAAATAAAGTATTATATTGTATTATGACCAAGGATGGATATTATTTTTATTTAATTAGCGATAGTATCAGTATTAATTGACGATTTTCAGATTAACTCAAAGTAATTCCGTTCACTCGGGCGATTTTCTTTCTAAATCACAGTACAGTAATTAAATCATGAAAGTGATTAATGCTCTTATTTTGCTACAAAATATTTCATTCCCTGCTGTTATGAAATAACGGTGGGAAAATATGGCACACTAATACGGATACCTCAGAGTTTTTGATGATATTCATAATTAAACATTTCTTTTCCATAGCATTTCTAATGTGAAGCTTTAACACGTTTCCCCACTACTTCAACGCTTGTTGCTAACTGTCCTACCAATAAATTATTTATACGTTTTATGAACGCGTAAAGCATGTATTTTTTATTTTTTTTATTTTACTGAGGTCTTGTTACTGACTGCACTCGCATATAAAAACATGTCTAACTGCAGGCTGTAGAGACACATATCTCTGTCGTTCCTTAATGCGCCGAAATATCTGTGTCTGTTCAGTTTATTAGTAGTAATCAGTAGAATAAATAACATAGACTCTTCATGTACATTATGCTACGGGTGACCAGGTTCTATGTTTTCTGCAGTTAGACTCGACTTATAAGCGAAAAGATAGTATATGTGTTCAAGTGAAAAAGACTATCATTAGCGTCATCGAGTGAGTCTTTCAGGAGTATGAAAAAAAGTAAAGGGGTACAGTAAGGGGAAGATACAGACGACATTTGATCATATTCCCATTTTTCTTTTACAGTTTCGCTTACATTTGACACTGTGTAATCCTATTTTTGTTAGGAGCATTAATATGACAGCGCTTTCAAAGATTATGGTTATTCACACAGTTTCATTAAAATACTAAAGCCTAAACTATTCCTGATATATTTTGAATTTTATTTTTATATTTCTAAGACTGCGCTAATATTGCTAATGCAGGTTTCTTTTCCGGGTAGAGTTTTTAACAAAATATCGGTAACTGTGTTTTCTAAACACCCCAAAGAAAACTAAATATTATTCACATATGGAAGATATGAATAATTCCGACAGATATACAATTTAATTATGTTTCTACCTAGGGGTATAAAATATATTACTATCGCACCACTATGGATGGTTACACTCGTGTTAGCATATCAGAATACGACCCTTATCTTTGGTGCGAATTGCTGAACCAGTCCATCTGTTGTCTTGAATAACTAATTAGGCCAACAAAAACAGATTAAACCAAACGTGGCGATTTCTGATGTGACAACATGAAAGTACACTTCTATTACGAGAGAGAGAGAGAGAGAGAGAGAGAGAGAGAGAGAGAGAGAGAGAGAGAGAGAGAGAGAGAGAGAGAGAGAGAGAGAAAAATGGCAAGTCAAGTCAAATAATTGGTACAGAAGACAAGCATGTTTGAGTTCTATCAATATTATACTAACTACAGTTTGCTAATAGGAATATTATTTGAAATTTTTGTTGTAGACAAACGAATGCTTTTGATCATCTGAATGGAAAATATTCGTGTTAGAATAAGCAAAACAAATAATATATATATATATATATATATATATATATATATATATATATATATATATATATATATATATATATATATATATATATATATATATATATATATATATGTTTGTGTATGTGTTACAAAATAACTCCAGACTATGTATTACATATGAATTAAAGTGTTTTTATGTTTTACGTTATATCAGAATTTTCATGACAAATAAATATATAATAAACATATAGGTTGTTCGAATCTCAAACGTGAGCCTTACTTAACAAATGTTACCAGTGAAATATTAGATTTCAGGACAGAAATATAAGAAATGTAACAAGTAATAATATTTCTAATGAGATAGGTTAACCGCTATAGCTCAACAGTTTCTAATTTATGAACGTGTTAAAATGAATTTGTTGTTTTAATTTATAAACTGCTATAAAGAATTTGAGATTCTAATTTATAAACTATTATAATGAATTTGAGATTCTAATTTATAAACTGTTAAAATGAATTTGAGATTCTAATTTATAAACTGTTAAAATGAATTTGAGATTCTAATTTATAAACTATTAAAATGAATTTGTGGTTTTAATTTATAAACTGTTATAATGAATTTGTGGTTTTAATTTATAAACTGTTATAATGAATTTGAGATTCTAATTTATAAACTGTTAAAATGAATTTGAGATTCTAATTTATAAACTGTTAAAATGAATTTGTGGTTTTAATTTATAAACTGTTATAGTGAATTTGATGTTTTCATTTATAAACTGTTTGTTATAATGAAGTTGGGGTTCTAATTTATAATCTGTTATAATGAATTTGAGGGTAATAACAATTACACATATGCTCCTATGTAATAGGATAAAATCTAATAAGGATTTCTATTTCTGTTTGATTACTTTAAGAATCAAAATAAAAAATGAAAATTAAAAAAAAAAGATTTACCTCTTCTTTCTCCACGAAGCCGATGAAAGCTGTTCTCTCAATCTCAATGGGTTGACCCTGTCTGTCATACAGAGCGAGAACAAAGTGAAAAAAATTACTTTTCCTCAAGTTAGTAGGGGGCTGTTTTTCGAAGTGAGCCCTTCCCACCCCAATACTGAAAAACAGAAAACAATTTTATATACAATTTATATATGAGTATATGTTTAAAGTCACCGTTGAGAATATTTGTAGCATCAATTAAATGTACGAAAAGATTGCAAATAACTTATAAACCTGATTAATTATCAAACATACATTAATTTAATGCATGTTTAGGCTTCATTTTACAAATAATATGGTATAAATTATTTGCATGAATTCCAAAAGGAAAAAAAAGTATAAGAATTACAAATAAGATGGCATCATTCAATTTGAAAAAATGGTAATGAAAATGTAGACTCAGTATTTTTGATTAGTACTTGAAGCCATCAGTTTATATCTATTTCAAATTTTATAGTAGATATTAATCTATAGTTGAATTAAGTATGAAATTTGCGGCATTTAACTAAAATGCCTCATGCTTGGTCGAATTAAGGATGGCCATTAATAAAAAATTGTTTTATTCAATTTGCCAAAATTAAAAAGTCTTGGGAAGGCACGGATAAATTGGTGCCTTTATTCTCTTTCAATGTTTGCTGGCAACGTTATACATGCTAAAATAAAATCTCATCATTTCCCCTTTGGAGTTTAGAGAAATGGTTCAATACAAATTTCATCATCCAACGTATGTTATTTTTTAATGATAGTCCAAACAGAAACAATGGCAACTGAGATGAAAATAAACATATAAAGACAAAACATTGCATGTGGAAAGCTTTATCAGATGAAAGTAAAAATGACTTGAGTAAAACAACATTGACGTATAAAACAATACCATTCTTTTATTTACTGATGAAAGGAACTGATAGTATCTCTAACTGAAACAAACACATTTATACTGAAGAAAAAATGTGATAACAAAATATAAAAGCATTTTTCACGGAATAATTTAGATGTATAGAGACGTCAATAACTAAATTCCAATCAGGCATGTTTTCTTTGATCTGTCTTCCAAGCCTACTAAACTCTCATTATCTTTATTCAAGAGTACATTTTCGTCTGGGTGTTGTCTCTTGAAAAGCATTGAACTAATTTTTCAGAGCTATGGGAGTACCTTTTGCATTTGAATTAACTTTGCTGAACAACTTATCCTAAAAGATATGACGTTTCATGCTGCCGATGTTAATGTTTTCGGACAAACCATGTGGGACTACAGCCCAGGGTTCTAGACCGGATAAAGTTAAGAAATGCTGATCATATGATGAAACATGTTCTCCGCAGTCGTTACTTTATTAGAATGCCCTATCATTTACATTGACTATGATATACGGGTCTTTAGAGATCTCTAAAACACAATATGCTACTGGGAGTTGGTTCTTTCCCCATCATCATTCAGGGGCATTCATTTTGCAAGAGAACAATTTACTCCGATCATTTTTTTTTTTTTTTTCGTTTTATTCTCTGTACCGATTATTAAAATGCATTGGCTTTAAAGCAGAGTACATTTTAGGGTCATTAAGAGAGATTAATTTGTTTTGCGACAGAACAATAATAAATATCAATATTTGGAGGATACTCGCCTCTGATCGACCGCTGTGGGCTGCATCCAATTTCTCACTGAACCAACCTGGGCAGAAACCGGCTCTGCTTTCATGGGCGTTAGTTCCAAGCACTTCCCTTGTTCTGACGTTAAACCAAACATCAACGCAACTCCTTCCGTATCATCTACGCATTTATGTCATCAAAATCACAAACTTAGAATTTTGACTTTCGGAAGTGTTTTCAAAACTATTTGTAAGACAGGGTTTCTAAACATTGAGTTGCCCTGTTTCCTATCTCGTGCCGGTGTATAAATTCCCCAAACCTTTATGAATCCAACACACTTTCAGAAAAGAAGATGCGGTTTTCGAATTTTCCTGGAGACAAGTTTGAAGCCACGTAAGGTCACACAGAAAGACTATGTATTGATAGCATATTACTCTCACCGCGATCTCACCCGGGTTCTGAACTTTGGTCCCGGCGGAACGCCTTTTGTTGCAATTCTGATCAACTCGTAAGTAAGATGTCCCATTAGACTTCCGCCATCCGCCGGGATATCCAGCCTCCGAGAGGCGTAACTTTAGTGTACCAATAAAATTCTAACAATTTACGAAGATATTAAAATGACTCCGCCCAGTAGCCATCACAGCCAACCTTCCGAATCAACCTATCCAATTATAAAGCACTTGCGTTTTCTGTTGGTATAAGCACGCGCATGTTATTTTCATAGCATTTAGAATCCACACCATCTGGGCATTTTGTTGGTATCGCAATAACACACAAAATGACGATAAGGAGCTGGTATATAATGTTGTTGCAGAATATAATAGAATGATGGCAGACACGATAACATACCGATGTGGATGGAATTTCACCGTTTTAAAGACTAAACAAATATTCAAACACTTATTGCAGTGGTTCGTTTGCAAGAGATTAAACATTTTTATTTTAAATACATGTGAAACGGTCTTTTAAAGGATACGTTTTAAGTATTATAAGGATACGTTTTAAGTATTATAAGGATACGTTTTAAGTATTATAAGGATACGTTTTAAGTATTATAAGGATACGTTTTAAGTATTATAAGGATACGTTTTAAGTATTATACTAAGTAAAATCAATGATTCATAGAATTCAAAAGGTATGTTACAATGTTCTTTTAAATCTAGATTTGTATATAGGTCAGTTCCTACCCACTGTCAACTTTTTGCAGTATAATTCACTATATAATAATAATATAATAATATGAAAGAAAGTCTTCGTTTTTACACATAAGTATCTTTTTATATATATTTTGCGCTGTAATTTCTCGATATGTCCATTTTTTCTTCTTTCAGCTATGTTAAATGCAAAATAATATCAGAAAACCCCAAAATGATTGTATTTGTTTAATTACTTGCTTATTTATCTGTTCGTGCTTTCTAAACTTGTCGGAAATATGAATTATGTAGAGTACAGGTATAAAGACATATTTACGTACATTTTCATTAGCCGATAATTTTTCTTCCAGTTATTCTTATAGCGATGATTGGAATATATATATATATATATATATATATATATATATATATATATATATATATATATATATATATATATATATATATATATATATATATATATATATATATATATATATATATATATATATATATATATATATATATATATATATATATATATATTACACGCGTACAAAAGAGGGTGAGGATTCAATGTCTCATAATTTAATTTTTTAATTTTTTCTCTTTATGTTTCTTGTGTAATTTTAGAATTCTCATTGTACGTTTACATATGGAGAGACAATTGGTCCACATACATTCTGTACACTATTTCGTTTCTTTCAACATTCGTCCATAGATGTGGCTGGTCGAATCGTTTGTCTGCAATCGGCTTTTCTGTCTGTCTTTCTCAAGCACCAACTTGCCGAAATTCTTTCCGCTTAAATGTATTCTTATATTTAAAGGAAAATGCACGTATTGTTGATTGTAACTGTTTTCTGTGACGTAGAAAATGTCATCAGTGATATGTTGTAATACATGCAAAGCGTATTCCGTTTTACAATCATCAATATGATCGTTAATATACCTTTAATCAATTAAAAATAAATTAATTCACCAAATTATATAAATATATAATTAATGTATACTCTAGTAAGCATAGATACGAAAAAGTCAAAATATAAATACTTATAATAACAATAATGCAAATTATCTGCATTAACAACGCAAGCAACAAATAGTGTACTAACATTTTTTTCGGCGGTCTAAAATAACAGTTTTCGACCCTCTTTCGTACAAAATCGTCATATTTATTTCGAACATATGCATATTCCCAGATATCCAACACCAACGCAATACATATGCCCTTATATATTCAACACCAACGCCATGCATATGGCATTAAATATCAAACACAAACACCATGCATATGCCCTTAGATATTCAACACCAACGCCATGCATATATTATTATATATCCAAAACAAACACCAAGTATATGCCCTTAGATATCCAACACAAACGCCATCCATATGCCTTTAGATATCAAACACCAACGCCATGCATATGGCATTAAATATCAAACACAAACACCATCATATGCCCTTAGATATCCAACACCAACGCCATGCATATATTATTATATATCCAACACAAACACCAAGTATATGCCCTTAGATATCCAACACAAACGCCATCCATATGCCTTTAGATATCCAACACCAACGCCATGCATATGCCCTTAGATGTCCAACATGAACACAATGCATATGTCAGTAGATATCCAACACAAGCGCCAAGTACATGTCTTTAGATATTCAACACCAACGCCATACATATGCCCTTAGGTATCAAACACAAAACGCCATGCATGTGCCTTTAGATATCCAACACCAATGCCATGCATGTGCCATTATATATCCAACACCAACGCCATGCATGTCATTAGACATCCAACACAAACACCAAGTATGTGTCTTTAGATAGTCAACACCAACGCCATACATATGCCCTTAGATATCCAACACAAGACCAGGAAGGTACAACACTATCATGTCAAATATAAAGTTATATATTTAATTTTTTCGCCGATACCGATACAGAAGAGTAAGAAAACTAGTACCTTCAATTATTTGCAAATTATTTTGGTGTTGTTGCTTTCTTCTCTGTTTGTAACACGGTATATTTTTTTTTATACTTTATATGAACTGCTTAAATGGTCAAGAATTGATCAAGAACACCCTCTTTATTTGCGTGTTGAAAATTACATGTAGTATATTCAGATATTTTAGGGAATACAGTTGTTTCTGTCAGGAATTCTTAATTTAGCAACACAATAAATGTTCGTTAAATTCAAATATCGCAAAAGAATATGAAAAAACAATTGGTAACATAAAAACAAGAATACCTTTTTAAATGTTCATTAATAAAACATTAACGCTTAAGGGATAAAGGAAGCATTTTGAATTTGACGTTTTTCCAGGGGTTTTTTTGGTGTCGATTCTCTATTTTTTGTATCATGTACTTAATTAATTTCTGACAGACTGGTTCAACATTTCTGTTTCGTTATTATGGCAGTACAACTCCAAAGAGGGGAAGAGAATTCATGAACATGGACAAACGTACAATCAATCAATGAGAGTGTTTTATTTTTCATAGCATATTTATAATCTTTCTTACTCAATATAGTCAACTACAACGGCTCTATATTAAAAAAAAAATCAGAAACATTTAAGATTTCTGTACCTTTGATTATCGGGTCCTGTGATCTTATTTTTCCTTCTGATTTATGTAACTTGCTTATTGTGTCATGTGATATTTCATCAGATTTCTAAAACTTGCCTATCGGGTCACCTGATTTTTGCATCAGATGGAAAAAGTCGGCTTTTGTTTTAAGATACATAGAACTCAACTATATTGGTCTTATATCGAAATCTACTCCATTGATCTTATATTGAACTGGACTAAATTGACTGTTATGAGTGTTTTGATTCTTTCATGATATTGCACTCATTGAAATTCCAAAATGTCTTTGCTTCAGTTTGCAAAGATTGATCAAATCTTTATATCTCGGATGATGTGGAGAGATAGTTCGCGGCTAGACCGCTATCAACGTATAATTTGGTAATTGGTGGTATATCAAATTTACCAGTTTAAAACTGAAATTGAAACTCGACGTCGACTGATTGAAACATATAATATTTTGAATGCGTAGTTATGATTTTGCCTAATGTTTGAAAAGACCTTCAAATTCAGTAGACAGACGCAGATACGTACGCATAAAAACACACACGTGTTTGTATCATTGAGTACGCTTACATTAATATATTTGTACTCATGCAAATCGATTATTAACAAAACAAATGATTTTGCAAATATTGTCCTCGATTGCCTCGACAAACATTGAAATGGCGCTGACAAAAGTGTTTAAGATGTCTTCCACGAAAGCACAATTTAACAAATGAGTCAACTATTGTCTGTATTGACTTACGATTTCAAAATGTGATCTCCGTAAAAGACGATCAACCAAGAATGTTATCCAAAATAAGTAATGGAATACGTTTTCTCGTGGGAAACCATACTGTATGATTTCATGTACACATATAATATATACAGTACATAGAGTGTATGTATATATATATATATATATATATATATATATATATATATATATATATATATATATATATATATATATATATATATATAGAGAGAGAGAGAGAGAGAGAGAGAGAGAGAGAGAGAGTGAGAGAGAGAGAGAGAGAGAGAGAGAGAGAGAGAGATAGATATATAGATATATATGCGTGTGTGTGTGTGCGTGTGTGTGTGTGTGTGTGCGCGCGCGTAGAAACAAGCGACAGAAGCAAACGGTTGCATGATATCACAGAGAGGCACGAGGGTGGACAGATATCGACTGAAAGATAAAAAACTGACAGGTAGTCAGCTGGAATAGATAAAGGAAAGATACGTGAATAAATTTTGAATTGAACAGCAAAAGTATGAACGATGCCACATGCAAATCCCCTTTCAGCTTTGCAAAAAAATCTTTTACCTACTTATTTCCATACATAGAAATTGCAATTTAGTTTTAAAATTAGTATTTATGTTTAGTTATATGTCATGCCAACGTTTATTTTCATTTACAAATATAATCTGGGGATTTTTTAAATTGCGTATATATTATGCAATAAGATATATAGCAGGTATAGGCAACCAACAGTCTACGACCTGGTTTTATCCACTTATTTACATCATAGGGTGTGATTTTAAAATTCCTTTCTCCAGTCCTAGATGAAGTTGCTCAGTTCTGACTTTCAGTAATTGTATAAAAATTAATGAAATTAAGAAAAATAAGGTTGAATTATCGGAGATTCGAGACAAGCAATATAATTTGCTTTTTTATTTGTATTGTTTTCTATTGACGCATTAATAATAATAATAATAATAATAATAATAATAATAATAATAATAATAATAATAATAATAATAACAATAATAATATTTTTGTTGCTAATAATATTGTGTTAATAATAATAATAATAATAATAATAATAATAATAATAATGTTGTTAATAATAATCATAATAACAATGATACTAATACTGATACTACTACTACTACTACTACTACTGCTACTACTACTACTACTACTACTACTACTAATACTACTACTACTACTACTACTACTACTACTAATAATAATAATAATAATAATAATAATAATAATACAGTTATTTATACATAAGCAGGGTTAATGTATTCTGATTGTATGACAATAAAATTATTCAACACATAAAGATGCCCACCCTTTGCCAAAAAATTAAAAACCATTGAATGTTGTTTTGTGTCACTAATACGATGGACACGGATCGTGTCCATTGTTATAAATATACTTACCATCTTTGTTGACGGAAAACCAATCAATTTAAACACAAAATGCAATTAGTGATATTTTGATTTGGTCAAATAACTATTTATCGGGCGCATGCTGACATATCGAATGCAGAGATGATTGCCGGAAGGCAAACATTCAATATTGGTTGTGCCCTTACTTACACGTGCCTCTGAATAGAGTCACGCGCAATTTCAATTAACCCCGTATGGATCATACCATTTTAAATATCAAAATGGTAAAGGCAATATGCTATGTGTTCAAGAAGCGGGTTGATCTAAAACCGGCCAAGTACATAGAAGTGAAATTTTATGTGTTGAACAATTTCAAAGTATTTTAGTTTAAGACCTAATTTCATAAACGATAATCGAGGAGCTTAAAATTTTAGAATCGTGTTGTGTATGTGCATGTGTGTAGATTTTGTCGACACTTATATTGACGAAATGTTTAGCTCAGTTTCACCCCTTTTCAAAGAGCTATAAACTTGCTTTGTTATTTAACGGTATCTTGTGAAATTTTAAAATTACTTTGTTATTCCATGCTATCTCATTAAAGTTTACTACCTCGTTCAGCTTATTGGAGCTATTTAATTAAATAGATTAAGTCAGATATGTGTAGGGAGATGACCCCTGATTAAATATTTGTCAGCTTGTTAGGAATACACATTGATACAGGAGATTTGGACATTTACTTTGTAAAATAAAAATCTTTATGAAATATGATTATGTAATGTAGACAGGGATAGCAGTTTCCGGCTTTTATTTTGTGCATGATAGTAAAATCAAGCTGGAATCGTATATAATTCGTTATGATCCGTTCCACGCTGGAATCGTATATAATTCGTTATGATCCGTTCCACTCTGGAATCGTATATAATTCGTTATGATCCGTTCCACGCTGGAATCGTATATAATTCGTTATGATCCGTTCCACTCTGGAATCGTATATAATTCGTTATGATCCGTTCCACGCTGGAATCGTATATAATTCGTTATGATCCGTTCCACTCTGGAATCGTATATAATTCGTTATGATCCGTTCCACTCTGGAATCGTATATAATTCGTTATGATCCGTTCCAGGCTGGAATCGGTCATAGTTCATTTCAAGCTGGAATAGTATATTATTTGTCGTTTTGGATCGTTCAATGCTGGATTCATTCATAAATACACATTTACGCCCTTCCAATTCTCTTCTTTTTTTTTTAAATCTATGGATATACAAATATGAATGTCGAAATTGAGGAAACTAAGAAAATAAAGATATGTGATGGATAAGTAAATAAGTACATAAACACAGATATAAGGTATGTATGTATGTATGTATGTATGTATGTATGTATGTATGTATGTATGTATGTATGTATGTATGTATGTATGTATGTATGTATGTATGTATGTATGTATGTATATATATGAATGAATGAATGAATGAATGAATGAATGAATGAATGAATGAATACATACATACATACATACATACATACATACATACATACATACATACATACATACATACATACATACATACATACATACATACATACATACATACATACATACATACATACATACCGTGAAGAATGTTCATGTCATTCTTCATATTTTTTTAAACCTATGTTAAAACCCCACATATCACACACACACACACGCACGCACGTACGTACACTTTTAGATTAGCAGTGCTAGAGTATATAAGTTTTCGTAAAATAAGTCAAGCAGAGTAATTGGTGCCAAAGGTTATTATCGTGTTAGTATTGTATGTGTCAAATTGCAAGTAAATGATAATTTCGTAAAAGTTATTTTTTTTAAATACAAAATGCATATATCGTTTTAATGAAGTACTCAAGTTTTTTCATATTCTTTTGTTTATATTTCACATCTCTATCTCGTTCTGTATTGGGCCAGCTGAGGTGGACCACAGTATTGCAATTTCTGCATTATAAAATAAATAAAAAGAGTTATTTTAGCTTACAGACGTCGTTCTAAAAACGTTTTGCTTCTATTCTGGACTGAATTCGTGCTTCAGCAATTGTATGAAAGCCACTTATCCAACATGGGCCCACGATTCATGTGATCTGACAAGCCGTGACAAGCTGCTCCATTGTTCTTATAGTGGGTAAATGATTTGTGTGCTTGACACCAAATGTTAAGGTTTGTCTCGTGCCGGTCGCTACCAACAACCTGAACATATCACTTTGCCGCGTGCAGTCAGCGTATTAATGGTCAACAACCGTGCTAATTATTTCAACTCGAGTCATTAATTTCTAGCCTCAAGCCCAACTCAACCCGCGTCCTGCTCATCTCCTAACCATATATATACTATACTGTATCAGATGAAATAGTGACCATAATGCCAGAAACTGTATGCATTAAATTCTATCGCAGATGTTCATTGCCACGACATTGTGCTGTAATCCATCAAGCCATCACATGTTTAACAATTATTGACAATAGACGAGAAACGCTATCATAACTATATACATGGTTACAGTTTTACTTTCTTCGTTTCCACCGAAGAATATTCCCAGGGCTTTTACTCCGACTTTAATTAAATATGGGAGTAATCCTGAGTAGTTCCCCCTCCAGTTTCTTATTTTTAAAATTTCAGTTCTATCATGATTTATTTTCGACCCCATATACCTTTTAGCTAAACACACAGACAAAAAAGCGGGAGTAGCGATAATTGTTAAAAATTCTTTTAGGCAAAATTGGGAACTTGCAAAAATAGATAGTGCACTGGAAGGGAGGGTTATTCATTTTAAAAGTAAACAATTAGATATTTTAAACATATACGCCCCTGCAGAACGTGAACGTCACTTAGACTTTATAAATGTTTTAAATAACTACCTAAAAACATTTACAGCACAAAATCTGATTATGGGGGGTGATTTTAACTGGGTGGGAGATAGTATAGACCGGACAGGAAACTTTACAACTCATGACCTATATGCCATGGCATCTATGGGTAATTTTATTAATACCAATAAATTAACAGATGTGTATAGAAAACTTAATTTACTGAGAACTGAATATACACATGAATATGTAGGTAAGGGAAAATATAAGGAAATGAAGGCAAGTAGGATAGATAGATTTTTTGTTACTGGTTTTGACTTTAAAAAGTATAAAAAAGCTGAAATTTTAAACATTCATATTTCGGATCATAAACTAATAACACTGGAAATAGTGATCAAAAATAATAGATGGGGAAAAGGGATTTGGAAACTAAACAACTCTATTCTTGAAGATGAAGCACTAATTCAAGAAATAAAAGAAGAAATTCCAAAAATTATACACAACACAATGGAACAAAAAATAGCTGATATAGCATCTGATTGGGAAAAGTTAAAGAAAAAGGTAAAGAAGATAGCAATATATCACTCAACCAAACGAAGAAAAATTCAAAATCTAGCTAAAACTCAGTGTAAATTAATACTAAATGCAACAACTACATCTGCACGGGATAAAGAAAACTGTGCCAAATATTTGGAACAGTTAGAATCGGTAGAAAACAAGGGGAATGAACTAAGGGCGGGAAAATACAACAAAATATATACACAAGCCAGAGAAATGTACAAAAGGGAGGAGAAAGAGAGGGGGGAAAATAAGGCACTAGACACGTTAATAGTTGATGGAATAGAAATAACTACTAAAGCTGAAATTTTAAACGAGGTGCATAACTACTACGCTACACTATATACCTCACAATCCATAGACAATAACACTATCACAGAATATCTAAATTCCATACAATGTGAGGTGATAACATCAGAACACAAGAAGCGGTGTGATGCTTTCATCTCTGTGGAAGAAGTGCTGTCCACAATAAAAGAATTAGCAAAAAATAAAGCTCCAGGACGAGATGGACTCACTGCCGAATTTTATAAAAAATTTAGCAGTGAGGTGGCACCAATTTTAGCAAACTTATTTAATAACATACTCTTAAAAAATGACAAAATGACGAAAACCATGAGGGAAGGGATAATTACTATTATATACAAAGGGAAAGTGGACAGACATGACCTAAAAAATTGGAGACCCATCTCTCTCCTAAACACTGACTACAAGATATTGAGTAGAATCTTAGCTAGAAGAATTAAATCAGGGATAGACACCATAGTAGACACAAATCAAACATGCGGTGGAATAAATAGGAGCATGCAGAACAATATATTAAATATTAGGACAATAATAGACTTTGTTAAAACCTCTAATCAAAAATGTGCTATGGTACTTTTTGACCAAGAGAAGGCTTTCGATAGACTCGAACCTAATTACACACAAAAAGTACTCGAAAAATTTGGGTTTGGAAATAACTTCCAAAACTGGACCAGAATAATGTACAATGACATCACTGCTCAGGTACAAATTAATGGAACTGTTACGGAAAAATTTGGAATAAATAGGTCAGTGAGGCAGGGATGCCCACTGTCCATGCTATTATATGTAATAGCAATAGAAATCTTGAGTATTAGAATAAGGAATAATACTAATATAAAGGGCATCAAAATTCCTAACCTAATGAAGGAATTCAAAATGCTCCAACATGCAGACGATTGCACCAACTTTATAATTGATCCTAATTCCTTTCAACATCTCATAAAGGAATATGAAAGTTTCGGTAAAGCTTCGGGATCCAAAATAAACCATGACAAAACAGAGATTCTATTAATAGGCAACTGGAGGGGAAACCACCCGGGTTTACCCCCCCCCCCCTCCCCAATCTAATTAAAAGAAAGGTAAAAGCCCTAGGGATCTTCTTTGGGGAAAACGAGGAAAAAGAAAACTTAGAAAATGTAAAAACTAAACTAAAAAAGATAATTGAAATCTGGGTCTCAGTGCCACTAAGTTTAATAGAGCGTTCACAGGTTGCAAAAACTTATATGTACTCAACCCTGGCTTACTTAATAAACACTGTGGACATAAAAAACAAAACACTAGAAACAATAGATAATGACATAATAGATTATATCTGGGACAAAAAATTACATCATATACATAAATCAATATTATATAAGTCTAAAACAAAAGGGGGCTTAGCCTTACCGAACCCTCTTTTAATTAAACAAAAAAGTATTTTAAATAGGTTCAAAAAGATAAACAGTACACCCCAAACACCTTGGGAAGCCACATACATATTTTGGTTAGGAATAAGTATGAAACACAGACAAGACATTTATAGGAATAACAAATTAGTTAGGACTCTAGAAATACCAACATTTTATAAGGAAATAAAGGGACTCTTATCTAAGTATAGTAATAATCAAAAACTGTGGGAACTGAGTAAAGACGACACGTATGGACTATTATTAGAGGAATATTCTGGGAAAAATAAATCCAAAGTAGAAATACAACATCCCCATATTAACTGGGACAGGGTGTGGGGGAACTGGACAAGCATCAACTCCTTTAAAATACAGAGTATAATATTCACTTATATCCATAACACTTGGCTAACAGGTGAAGTGGCGTACAAACGACGGATAATAAAAAAAATCATAAATTGCCCACTATGCAATAGAGCCACATATACAAAAGACCACGTGATACTACAGTGTGATGTAACAAAGGAAGAGAGACAAAAACTCATAACAGATATTATTAAGATAGAGAAATACGATAAACGGCAACTACTCTTCCTGGACGGAAAACTCAGCAAAGGATTGGTACGACAAATAACAGACTTTATAACGGCGACGTTAATAAAATGTGGTCCACTAATGAAGGTTAGGGGAATACATAATTTACTGCGTAATAGAAATTTTTCAAACAAAATAAAATAGTTAACTTATTTCTATTTTTGTGACCTGAAATATTCTTAGGGAAAAGTACATACGAGGAGACCGTGGGGCGATACCACATGGCGCTACGCGAAGTGGGAAGGCCTACGGAAGAGTATGGAAAACAACATCCCTATGGATAGTTTTAATTATAACAAAATAGAAATATATCTATATCTATATATATCTATATATATATATATCTATATATATATATATATATATATATATATATATATATATATATATATATATATATATATATATATATATATATATATATATAGAAACAACTATATATAGATACATATAATGTAGAAAATATATATACATACTAACTATAGGTATACATACCTTTTACCCTTCAAAACCCTCTCTTAAACCTCTTCCATGCTTTTTCTGCCATGATTACATCCCTTAGTAATCATGGACCCAAATTTGTGGGAACAAAACCTTTTTGGATTATTTCTAGACTAAATGAAACTAAATAAAAAATGGTCGGACAAATTGAGGCAGGAATGGTACAGTCAAATAAATTTGTACTATTTCTGTCTCAAGGAATACGAACCAATCCAAATAAATATTATATTTTGAGATAAATTGAGACACACTCAACATCTAAAGTAATACACCTCAATTTATATTAAATTCAAAATTCAATAAATTAAAAATTAATAAATATACTGAGAGGGGATTATCCCACTCAAATGGGGAATATAGTATGAACCAAATCACAAGGTCAGAGGCTTTCCTGTACAATTATACGAGTGCACATCGTACTCATGCCTAACATACATATAGCATATACATATAGCATACACCAGGAACTAAAGGACCACTAGCCATGGTCAACTTGATAAACAGTAACCTTCTAGAATGGTAGATCAATTCCCAACTAGAAAAGGAGTACTACTTGAGACACTAGGGAATTATGAATACCCCTTCTCAATTATAACCCTTATGGGAAAATAAATATTTAGAAGTAAATGACAATTTAAAAAAAAAAACAACATAAAAACACTTGGGGGGAACACACTAACAAATAAACTTTTTTCAAATTTTTTTTGATTGGGGGGGGGGGGGCATCTGTCTGGTGCCCCCCCCCCCAAAAAAAATATACCTTTTCCAAGCGTTTAAAGGAGTTGAAGTGTCTAATAAAGTTCGTGCAATCATCAGCGTGTTGTAGCATTTTAAATTCATCCATCAAGTTTGGGATTTGTATACCTTGTATGTTGTTGTTGTTCCTAATTTTTATACTCAGAATTTCTATCGCTATTACGTATAATAGCTTCGATAGTGGGCAGCATTGCCGCACCGATCTTTGTATTTTCCGTGGTCGCCTCATTTACTTGTACACTTGCAGTTATTTTGTTGTACAGTACCTTGGTCCATTTTTGTGGAAATTTAATCCAAAACCAAATTATTACAGTACTTTTTGCGTGTAATTATGTTCTAATCTGTCAAAGGCCTTTTCTTGGTCGAAAAGTACCATAGGGCAGTTCGCTCCTGTGTCTTGTTTATAAAGTCGATAATTGTCCTAATATTTAGTATGTTTTTTTTTTTGTATTTCTTACCTTTTGCCCCACACGTTTGATTTAAGTTCACTATTGTGTCTATTCCGTGTTTAACACTATTTGCTAAAATCCTACTTAGTATTTTGTAGTCTGTGTTAAGGAGGGAGATGGGCTTCCAGGTTTTAGGTCAGTTCTTTCACCTTTCCCTTTCTATATGATAGTGATCAGTCCCTCCCTCACTGACTCAGTCATTAAGTCATTTTTAAAAGTATGTTATTGTAAAGGTTTTCAAGAATAGGTGCCACCTCACCTTGGATTTTTTAAAATATATAATTCCGCAGCGATGCCATCTCTCGCTTGGGATTTCCCTTTCGCATATTCTTTTATTGTTGCTTGTATTCAACTGAAATGAAATCGTCACACATGTCACTGTGTTATGACGTTATCATTTCACACTGTATTTCCTCTGGGTATTCTGTTTTTATTTGTGTGTTTATATTTTGTGACGTGTATCGTTGAGTGTAGTAGTTTTGCATTGCCCCACCCCTTTATTCCCTCTTTATTCGTTACTTCCTTCCTGTTTATAGTTTTGTTTGACCAACATCCTCACCCCCTTTTCTTTAACTCTTCCTCTGCTTGTTTGTAAATGTGGTTTAATTTCCTTGCTCGTATTTCATTTCCCTTCCTATCCCTTTCTGCTAATTTATCTAATTGTTTTAAATAGTTATAATCCCATTCACCGTTAGTTATTAATCTAGTTTTTATTCTTATTTTATTCATTTTCCGTTTCCATTTTGTATTCTCGTAATTTTAGGCGAATGATTTATTGCTAAGCTTTTCATAAAAAAAAATCTATCCCAATCTGATATTATGTCCGCTACGTAATTTCCTTTTTGTTGTATCTAATTCTTCTTTTATTTATGTAATCATGTGTTCATCTTTTAGGATTGAGTTATTTAATTTCCATATCCCCTTTCCCCATTTATTCCTTTTTTGCAAACATTTCCATCGTTATTAGTTTATGGTCCGAATTTTTTTAATCTAGAATTTCCGCTATTTTGTAAATATTAGGGTCAAAAAGTATTACGTAAAACTTATCTAGTCTACTTACCCCTTTATTCCTGTATTCGTGTGTGTATTCTGTTCTAAGTATGTTTAGTCTTCTATATATGTCTGGTAATTTATGTTCTCTTAGTAGTTTATCCATGATTTACCTTGAGCTAAGATCGCTTGTTGTAAGTTTCCCGCTTCTATCAACGTCCTCTCCCACCTAGTTCAAGTCCCCTCCTAAAACTAGCTGCTACGATGTGTAGTTGTCTATGTGTTTAAGTTTTTTTTTATATGCATTCGCGTTTCTTGTATCTAGTTGCAGGGCAATATATATTTCTGACGTGTCGTTTATTTAATTTTATATGTAATACCCTCTTTTTAAATTAACCCCTTCATTAATATGTTCCCAGTTTATTTTACTTTTGTTCATGATGATTGTAGCTATTCCCGCTTTTATGTCAGTGTCCCTATACTCGTTGGTGACTATTATTGCATTCATTTTCTCCTCCAGTATGCTTATTATTTGTTTATTGAGTTGGTTGTGTGTTTTTTGTATTAGAATGATGTCGTAGTGTTTTAGTGTGATCAATTGTGTGATTTTGTCAGAATCTATTCCAGTAGTGTTGATTGATTTGGAAGTTATGTCTCTCCATTTTTGTATGTGTCCCTCCAGGTAGCTTAAATACTAATCTAGTTGCATGTTTGGTCCTATTTTATGTAATTAGTTGTATTTAGTTACTTAGATGTAGTTCAATATCTATTGTAGTTTGGGGCACTGGCCCCTCTTCTGTTTGAACATTGTCATTTTGCTTATTGTCATTTTCGTTTGTCAGCTCGTTCGTATGTTCGTTCGTGTGTTCGTTGTTCTGTTGTGTGCTGGTCAGATCTATCGTTTACCTGGTCCATTGATTTGTTGTCTTCTTTTCCTTCATTTTCTGCCTTCTCAGTATTGACATTTGTGCTTTACTGTCCTGTCGAAGACTCTCCCATATATTTTGTTTAATTTGGGGACATCTGGTGTTGGTGTCAATGTGCTCAGACCTTCTATTGTCTTTAGGTCTCTTCCGCTGGATAAGGAGCTCGACGGGGACTTGCCTATCTTCCTTTTTCTCAGTTTGTTAATTGGAGTTGCGGTGAAAGGCAGCCTTAGCTACTCTGACTGTCTGTTGTTGTTGCTGTTGTTGTTGTTGTTGTTGTTGTTCTTCTTCTTCTTCTTCTTCTTCTTCTTCTTCTTCTTCTTCTTCTTCTTGTATCTGGGAGTCTCCTGTTGTGGGCAGAGTCTCTACCAGTTGGTTTGTTTGTTCCGCAGGTGGAGGTACTGTTGTCTTTGTTCCCCTCAACACTCTCCCTGTACATGTATTGGGGTCTGCATGTTTTTGTTTTTCGTCGTCTTTAGCGTTTTGTAGCCATAGACGGTTACCATCTTGCCATTATTTATGGATATGTTGTAATTCACTATTAGTTTATCGACGATCTTCTGAGTGGGTATCTCGAGAAGGGGCTGGAGACAAAGACATCTATAGTCCTGGCCTCTACCTCTCGCACTATGGGTGCCGTAGCTGCTACGGTCACCATACATCCTTTTATGGATATTTCATGTTGGTCGATAATCTTTTTGTTGGATTAAAAAGAGTAAACAATGTACTTATTTTTCCCTCCGTACCGGAGCACTTCAATTTCGCCAACATTTATCACTATTAGCTTTAACGCGGTGACTGCTTCCGTTTGCCGCGGGAAGACTTCCGCTGTGCCAGAATACATGGTTTGACATCCCTCTAAGTGGTAGGCGATCAGGCTCTGGTTCCCTTGTCCACCTTCAAGCACGGTGTTGACGT
The DNA here is from genome assembly GCA_029339505.1 of Unio delphinus. Lineage (NCBI taxonomy): Eukaryota > Metazoa > Mollusca > Bivalvia > Unionida > Unionidae > Unio > Unio delphinus. Next base: position 2,518,480 of record JAQISU010000157.1, on the reverse strand, counting down.
ATTATTTCATTCTGTTTCATGCCTGTCTGTCATCTAGTCTCTTCCTTTTGATGGCTTCAACTAAATTCAACCACTCAGGTGGCCTAGTGGTTAGAGCGTCCGCCGCAGAAGCGAGTGATCGTGGGTTCGAACCCCGGCCGAGTCATACCAAAGACTTACAAAAATTATACTAACATCTGTCTCGCTTGGCAATCAGCATTAAGAGGTTAGTGTTAGGACTGGTCGGTCTGGTTTCAGGATAATGTGGCTGGGTGGGACATCATGCTACATATCTGCGGCATGATGCCTCAGTGCAAGATATCACTATAAACTGCCTCACTGCAGACATCATAGCGATATGACTGAATTTTTGTTAAAACTACGTTAAAAATCTTAATCACTATCTTTCTCTCTCTCTCTCTCTCTCTCTCTCTCTCTCTCTCTCTCTCTCTCTCTCTCTCTCTCTCTCTCTCTCTCTCTCTCTCTCTCTGTGTGTCTCTCTCTCTCAACTAAATCCATTGTATTTGGTAGGTTGTCGGTATTTGTTTCCGGTGAGAATGTCGTCTTACATTTAGGATAACTAAACTTATGTTGAATGATTTTTACTAATGACGGATTTGTGTCTGGGGTTTTAACCCTTGAAACTGTTTAGAAACTGATAATATTAATAGAGTTGTTGGTTAAGTGAAAAAATACAATATTACATGTAGAATAAATGAGTACTGTACTACTATACTACTAAAGCATAATCACTAATGGTAGTATAGTGTAATTGTTTCATGGATCACTATGATCTAGAAATGAAAAAAGCAAAAATTACTCAGTAATGCTCACCTGGTTGACTTCCTAGCTGTCCACTGACATCCGGTTCCAGACAGTGTCAACTCTACTCTCTGACAGGTTTTAAAATGTGTAGTAAGTACATTTTTCTTCTTCTTCTTCTTCTTCTTCTTCTTCTTCTTCTTCTTCTTCTACTTCTTCTTCTTCTTCTTCTTCTTCTTCTTCTTCTTGTTCTTCTTCTTCTTCTTCTTCTTCTTCTTCTTCTTCTTCTTCTTCTTCTTCTTCTCTAATTATGTTTTGTTTTTATTTTTAATTCTTTTATACGTTTTCAGGATGATCACATATTAATACAAGAAGAAAACAACAATAAATCCGCAACTAAAGACCCAAGGAAAAACATGCCAACATTTCCATTCCTCTTCAAATTGGCATACTCGGCAGATCTCGTAAACCCTTCTATATTTGTTTAAAAGTAATTCCATCAAATTTGCTATTTGCAGGTATATCTAATCATCCTGTCTAGAATTCTCTCAAAGTATTTCCATAAATGTGCTATTTGCAGGAATATCTCGTTCACCGCAATTCCATCAAATGTGCTATTGTATAAATATCTCGTCAACCTCTCGCAAAGTAATTCCATAAATGTGCTATTGAACACCAATTATTTCCGTAACTTTGACATAAAGAATAGAATTGTATTTCAGCTAGGTGAAAACACTGGCTCACTCGATCCTTATTTCGAATCCAACGCCAAAACTCCTAACCCAAGCAATTTATATTTCATTTGGAAAGTATATTTTGAAAAATGTTGGGGATGTAATATGTTATATTATCATGCGACATATATGTTTTTATAAAGCAAAAACAACACATTTTATAAATTGTGCCGAAGTTAAATGTGCTCTTATGTCAAATGCTGAGTCAATCCGCTTGTTGAATGAATGAATAATTTCTGTCTGATTTATATCCGGCATGACATTGATGAGAATGTTATGGATACTGCATGAAAGATGTATGACAATTTATTCTGTACTATTGAATATGTTATAAGATGCCATCTTAGATGGTCTGGTCTGGTCTGGTCTGGTCTGGTCTGGTCTGGTGTTATGGTATGGTATGGTATGGTCTGGTCTGGTCTGGTCTGGTGTTATGGTATGGTATGGTATGGTATGGTATGGTATGGTCTGTTATGTTATGGTATGGTATGGTTGGGTTTTTAATGATAATGTAGCCTTGTTACGTTATTTAGTGCTAAGTCAATTGAAGTATCAAGTGCCTTGCCTGAGGATACACCAAGGAAGAGAACCAGGATGATCCAATAAAATGACTCGAACCTGTGCCATGGGATAGAGACAACTCCGGAACGCCAACCACTGTGTCACTCCAGTTCATACCATGGAATAAAATACCAACCACTAATATATATATATATATATATATATATATATATATATATATATATATATATATATATATATATATATATATATATATATATATATATATATATATATATATATATATATTAAGAAAATAAAACATATTGTTATCGATGTTCGTTTATGTCTGAACAGGAATGTGTTTTAACATTCCGTATAAAATAGACAATATATGTACGTACGGGGGAGGTCAGAAATTTATATGCATATGTTGAAATACTTATGGTACACAGTTTCCCAGATGCTTTAATGTCTTCATCACTCAAACGCTCATGTAAACCCTGTTGATCCGATAGCCGACATGACTGACATTATTTCTAGAGTTCCTGCTGTGCGGAACATGCTTTTATTAACTCGTGGTTCTCTTGGGGTGTATCATTTTGATTACAGTTTTCCTCATGAGGGCTTGTCAGTACGACTCTTGACAGATGTAACTTACCAAAAATAAAGTTTTTATTCCTTTGTGCGCCAAACGATGCAATTTGTTTTCCTTGGACTAAAATTTATAAATGAAGAATTAAAACGTTTCCAGAAAGCTGCTAGTCGTTGGTCCCCAAGGTGTCAGCCCACGGTGAAGACGAATTGCTCTGCATTTGTAGTGTTTTCTCACTATTATTCCCGCATCCCTCGTAATTAATCCAGCTGATGTCTGATTTCTTCATCACCAGAATATATTTCCAAGTGGGACATAAAACCTTTTCCTCAAATGCTTCAATGGGAGACTTTATAAATTATTGATATTAAAAATGTCTACTATTACTCCTTGTGACAAAATCTAGCACCGAAATAACTTCTTAAGTACTCACAATGTATTAGTAACACAAACATAAATTTTTCTTTCGAAAAATAAATTATACAATGCACATCAAACATTGCTCTATCCACATAATTCCAAATGAATCATTCAATAGCACCTACTGTAAAAACATTAAAATAGGATGCTACACAGATTAATATGATACATGATACAACTTGGCAATGTTAGCCTATGTTTTCAAAAAGTTCCTTTCTGATATTTGCTGAAGAGGATCTGTTCTCATTTCGATTTTCAAATAACACATACAATTTAAATTCAAAGAAACTGGTGTATGTGGTGCGGTATGTATTAAATTATTCGGATGTCCGACTTTGATATAAACTGTCGGAAATGTTGACTCCGCTGTGACGACATTACTCTTCATATGCTATAATACAACCGAAAATCACACATTTGCTGTTTTTAGACAATTATTTTAAGTTTTAAAATGTGGATCAGTAATGTAAGTATCAAAAGTTTCCGACCATAGTAATATTTAATATCACTAATCATCTTTCTTCGTGTGGACGAAATACATAAATAAAAATAAAACACACAGGCAAATTTAAACTCTGCACTCAGTGTATATAAGATAAAAACATATTAGATCAGCCAGACTCAAGGAACTTTGTATTTTTACTGGTACAAAAAGTGTGTACTATAGAATTGTGGTACGGAAAAATAACCAAATGAATTGGAACAAAGGAACAACGGATTCAAATCTTAAATCCACCCCACCACAAATGCTTCTTATCAGTCTACGCTCTAGAAGCTAGACAGGCTGAAACCATGTACAAGCAACACTATTTAAATGATTCTAAATGCTACTTCTTTGGAATAATCTTGAACTCATATTTTACAGACAGATAAAAGAATAATAACATCAGCTAAAGTATAAATGACCTTAGGACTACAGAAATTACAATAAAACTGAAGAAATAAAAATAAGCAGCTAGTATTACCTTATTTTTAAAAAATTTGATAAAATTCAGTCGATGTCATTTGTAATAGGCTTCATTGCTAATTTAGATAAATAATTATTTAGTTTAAAATTACTTTGTGACTTAGATCTCTGCATGTTTAATTTTTAAGATTGTTTTCATCTCGTATGTTTTGATGACCAATACAAACTGTATCCTGTTTGATTTCAATGTAACTTACTGATGTGATTATCATATGGACAAAATATTTAAGTTATTGTTGGCAGAAATCCATTTTTCGTCATGTTGGAATATTCTCATTATCCACAATCCAGCTGCTGTTTTACCCGTACCGTCTGACACTGTGCCCATGTTGGCCATTATTATATACTTTTCAATTATTTACCAAAAAATCTGCCAGAATTTTAACCTCAAATCCCCAAAGTAGGTCAGTTATGCTGTTTTTTATGAATCGCATATTACCATACACTCAAACGAGGCTGGAACTACTTTTTCACTTGCCATACAAATGGAAATCAGAAGCATTTACGTTAACAAATCTGTATCATCAAGTTGGAACAATTTCTCCAATCACGCTGTAAATATAAAATAAACCCCGCTCTTGCCACCTCCCCCTTTATTCGGATTTGACCTCTAATCATGTTTTCGCCTATATCTGAATGCTAGTTATGTTAATATTGTATTGACGCTGTATATGCTTGTATTGTGTTGATGCTATATATGTTTATATTGTGTTGACGCTATATATATCTTAATGTTGTATTGACGCTGTATATGCTTATTTAGGATTGACGTTAAATAAGCGTCTGTTGAATTTATCTTAATATGCTTATATTCTATTGACGCTATATATGCTTATTTTTTTATTGACGCTATATATGCTTATATTCTATTGACGCTATATATGCTTATTTTTTTATTGACGCTATATATGCTTATATTCTATTGACGCTATATATGCTTATCTTTTCATTGACGCTATATATGCTTATTTTTTTTATTGACGCTATATATGCTTATATTCTATTGACGCTATATATGTTTATTTTTTATTGACGTTATATATGCTTATTTTTTTTATTGACGCTATATATGCTTATTTTTTTATTGACGCTATATATGCTTATTTTTTTATTGACGCTATATATGCTTATTTTTTTATTGACGCTATATATGCTTATTTTTTATTTACGCTATATATGCTTATTTTTTTATTGACGCTATATATGCTTATTTTTTATTGACGCTATATATGCTTATTTTTTTATTGACGCTATATATGCTTATTTTTTATTGACGTTATATATGCTTATTTTTTATTGACGCTATATATGCTTATTTTTTTATTGACGCTATATATGCTTATTTTTTTATTGACGCTATATATGCTTATTTTTTTATTGACGCTATATATGCTTATTTTTTTATTGACGCTATATATGCTTATTTTTTATTGACGCTATATATGCTTATTTTTTTATTGACGCTATATATGCTTATATTCTATTGACGCTATATATGCTTATTTTTTTATTGACGCTATATATGCTTGTATTGTGTTAACGCTATATATATCTTAATGTTGTATTGACGCTATATATGCCTATATTGCACTGCCGCTATGCAGGTGTATTTTATTATGACGCTATATATGCTTATATTGTGTTGACGCTATATGTATCTTAATGTTGTATTGACGCTATATATGCTTATATTGTATTAACGCTATATATGCTTATGTTGTATTGACGCTATATATGCTTATGTTGCATTGAGGCTCTATATGAATACGTTGTATTGACGCTATATATTCTTTTCTCACCCAAGCGACATAGAAATCTAGCTGTTTTGCTAACCTTACTTTTCTTATCTCAGTCTAGTCATCAGACCAATCGTCTCAGTCATGGTGTCCACGCGCTCAGAACTACTTTTAACAAAAGAAACCCTTCTTGTCTTCTGATGTGCCATAGTTGTTATAAAAAAAACAACAACAAAAACAGCAACAACAAACAACAAATAATATATAATCAAAACATAGTTACTTAAGGTCAATCTGTCGTAGAAAACACACCAAACAAAAACATTTTGATAGAGACAAATACACACACACACACACACACACACACACACATACTATTTCGAGGTTTTGATATTATGTTAGTTCGTTCTAACTAGCATGGTCAAGTTTATCCTATATGCAGGACTAGCTCAGTACATTTTCAGATCATCATCATCAAATGTAGCTTAAGAAACAAAACTAGTTGCAAACACTTCGCGTGAAACATAGTATATACTGTTAGCTAAATTTAATGAAGCTGACCTGAAAATTTACTGTGCTAAAGATAGGATAAAATTCTCAATGGTGTGTGAAATAAACTATGTCAGAAAACACTGATCCATGCACATAAAACTATATAACTATACACTTCATAGCATCCAAACTCTCTAAACAACAACGGAAAGCTTAGCAACAGCCATAAATGTGTTATGTCAAACATGCTCTATTATAATTTTGTTAAGCATCTCCGTTGTGCTCCAGCTGAATATACCTGCAATATTTATTGACAAATAAAACACTTACCATCCAGAAGGAATCATTTATCCCTCAACACACTAATCCATAAGCAAATTTCACTGCATCACTTGCTATTTTTCCAAGACAGAAATATAAATTTTCAAAGAATCCGTGAACTTGAAAGTTTAGCACATGGTTATCCGTTAGGATCCGCATATTTAGAGGGTGACGAGGGTCTTTTATACGGGAGAGTGGGGTACTCAAACTTGGAAATGATGAAAGGAAACAGTTTCTTTCTAAAAAAATATTAAATATTTATTGTCAATTTCATATAACATCCATATATTAAATGTGATAATACCTCATTACTATGCGACGTTATATGTTGTTATTTTTCTTTGCTCACGCGTATGAACTGTGTACTTCGGATGCAACGGTCACACCACAGCCCTCATTAGCATATTTGTATTCATGCGCCGCATGTAAACATTGGGTCGTGAACACTAGTAAAGAGTTCTTTTTACTTTAAAGGATAATATTGGGTGAGAAAAATAATCTACGTTGGGGTTTGGACCGAGACAATGAAATCCCAGCCGCGGGGTTACATTATATGTCTTCCCACTCAGACAAGCCTCGTGGGGAGACAAATAATGTAACCCCTACGCTGGGATTTCATTGTCTTGGTCCAAACCTCAACATAGATTCTATATATGTTGTATTGACGCTCTATATGAACGCTGTACGTGCTTATATTGTATTGACGCTATATATGAGTATGTTGTATTGACGCTCTATATGAATATGTTGTATTGACGCAGCAGCAGAGAGGGTGAATCCTACAACGTTTTTAGACAAAATTTGATTGAAATCCTAAAACGAGCCGTCTTATAATCTTATTTTAACCAAAAAAAGGCGAACCCTACAACGTTTTCAGACAAAAAATTTATTGAAATCTCCCTATGAAATCATTTTAACTAAAAAAATGAAAACGATTTTTTAATTAATTTTGGTCGCAACTTGTTGTCATCCACCCTCTCTGCTGCTGGAACTTTCAGTTCTGGTTAACAAAAATAAGAAATGATTTTAACCGAATATTTGATCCAGTCCAATACGATATCGTGTCCGAGGATCATGCAAATTTATTGTTGCGAATCCGTGCGGAGTCGACTGAGCATGACTAAAGAAATCTCGAAATTGATTGAAGTCCATATCAGAACACCATGTCTGCCAAATATTTCTAAGAGTATGAGTATCAACTCCGTTGAATACAGACAATAAATTGCAGTTATCTCTGATGACTTTTGGAACCTGAGTGTAGCGTTGAGTGACATATATCACGTCAGTGTTTTTGTGACGCCCACGGGAAAATATTCTAGCAGGATTCTTTTGTTTATCCAACATGATATCGTCGTATACGACTAAATTGTTAATATCTCCATCAATATCATCAATACTCGGTGCTTCATCGATATCGGTTATAAAATCAATGGCGTTCTCACCCTTAATTTCTGATGCATTCTCGTTAAAATCCTTTAACACTTCATAACATCGTTGATCATCTACGCTAGGGGCAATTAAATACAACTTATCCCACTTCATCCATCTCATTATTAAATTGAGCAACAATTGCGTTTTACCGGATCCAGATGGCCCGATTATAATCATCCGGATAGAGTTTGGTAGCGCTGCATGATGCTTAATTGGTTCTCTTGTTTTAGTCGCTGAAAAATCAATTATATCCATATTTCTATACATAAATTATGGATCTATATTGTGTGAAGTGTAAAACGCGTACTGGCACAGATGATGTGACGACGATTACAACAAAAAATAACCGATCAGCGCTTTCTGGTAAATGCGTACAATGTAGTACAAAGAAATTTAGATTTGTTTCTAAACCCAAGGAACCTTTAAAAAAAAACGAGGGGGTGTTATCGCAGCCAAATTGGCAAAGCTCCCTGGAACCCCATGGGCAAAGTACCCCGGAGAAAAGCACCTTCCAGGATATAGCTACTGTGGACCGGGAACCAGACTTGATATCAGACTCAATAATCAAAATCAACCCAACCCCGGTGAAGAACCAATAAACGCCATTGATAAGGCCTGTCACCTTCATGATGTTGCTTATAAAAGCAGCAATCTGCAACACAGGCATCTAGCAGATGTGAAATTAATTCATGCGTTAAAGGCTATTCCTGATAAATCCTTCAAAGAAAAATTGTCTTCATTTTTGATAAAATCGGCTATGAAAAGTAAATTGATGTTAGGTGCTGGTAATTAATAATATGGAATCAATTTATTATTCTCCGAGGGGATACTGGAGGGGTAACGCTGCAATCAATAAACTCGCTAGAGCTGCAAAAGTGAAAAAAACCACTGCGGCTAATTGGTTATCCAAACAGGCACTATGGCAAATTTATCTACCACCGCCTAAACAAATTCAATTCTCGCATTTTGATGTGACCGCTCCTAATGAAGTTCATCAGGCTGATATATTATTTCTGCCACATGATCGTGGTTACAAATATGCGTTAACCGTAGTTGATATTGCAAGTCGATACAAAGAAGCAGAACCGTTAAAAACAAAATCAGCCACTGAAGTCGCTTCTGCATTTGAAAGGATTTATCGACGAGGTCCTCTGCACTGGCCAAACCTATTGCAGGTTGATCCTGGCAAGGAATTTCAGGGTGCAGTGTTATCTACAATGAAACATCATAATGTCACCATACGACGAGGGCATACTGCGCTACATCGCGATCAGGCCATTGTAGAACGATTTAATCGGACGATTGCTGAGCGGTTATTTGGATATCAATACGCAAAAGAATTCATTCAAGAAAAGCGATCCAGTGAATGGGTTAAAAGATTACCATCTGTGATTACTGCACTGAATAACGAGATTACTAGAACAATCAACATGAAACCTATCAACGCGATTAAAAAGAAGTCAATACCCGTACAACCACAAAAAGATTTCAAAGAACCAATTCTTGGTAGTAGTGTCATTGTGAGGTACTTATACGAACCAGGAGAGCTTGAAGGGGGTAGAAAAAGGGCTACTGATCCTATTTGGAGCGTCACTACGCATAAGATATCTAGTATAACACGATCAACTGGTAGACCTCCAGTCTATAAACTGGATTCAACTGCCCCTCAGCGGGGTTTTACTCGACAACAACTACAAGTGATTCCCGAGGATACTCAATTGCCACCGCATGGTCTTAACTAGCGCCGTTGCGTCTATTGCACTCAAGACAAGTCAACATCACATTATTTCTGACATGACCGAGATTGTTATTTTTTCTGTCTACGGTAAATTGGCGAGGATCCTTATCCGAATACTGCCAACGCATTATACAATTGCAACTCGCGCAGTGATTATTCTGTTGTTTCTTCAAAGTGATTATTAGTTCAGCATCAATATCAAATTCTCGTTGTTTTTTTTTTGTCCTGTTGTTTGTAACCGGAGAGTTTTTTATTAATGATGCTAACATCAATATCACTTATTGTTGTGTCATTATCATCACCAATGATTTCATCATCGAGGACAATTCTTCGAAGTTGATTTATGTTTCGTACTCTGGATACTGCGAGATAGACTAAATTTGACCATTCGATGCGATTATCTACCATCCAAACAATTGTATCCGATATAGTCAATCCCTGTGAAGAGTGTATTGTTGCTGCGTATCCTAGCGTCCACGGGGATTTATTAGCACGCAATGCATCTTCAACGACATTGATATCAACCAGCACAATATCATTTAATACCAGAATTTGTTTTTCATTCTGTCCTGGAATATCAACTTCTATATTCTGCTTTCGTGTATCCGATGGCCTATAACAAAGGGGTACTGGAAGCGTTGCAAATTTTTCTTTATGCAATTCAAATAACTTCATCTGAAGTGTATCCCTGACTATTTTTCTACTTGCAATGATCAAATCGTTTGGTCTCCACGCTTCCCAGAAATCATTCATTGGGGTTTCTGAAATCACTTCACGCGTTATTTCGCATTGGATTCTATCCGGTTGTAATCTAATTAGCGCTTTGAACTCGCGTAATCGTTCATCAAGTGATCTATAATCAGTGGTGATTTCTTCATAGTAGTCTACAAAACCCTTTAGCCATTCATGTGGAGATGCACCGACAAATGGTGGTGGTTGGCCTTGATCCCCGCACATGACGACTTTTGTGTTTTTGGTTAACAACCACTCAAGAAATGTTTTTAATACATCTAATGACACTGTGCATATTTCATCCCAGATTATGATTTCAGGAATGAATTTATCACCCATTCGATCAGGAGTCCATTTGTCACCCTTCCATCGAAAGAAGCTGTGATAAGTGCAAGCATTTACCCCTCGCTGTATCATCTCTCTGGCGAGTCTATGAGTCGGTGTTAGCACAATCATGTTAGTAGAAATACAAGTATTTCCACCACCACGAAATAATTCAATTGCACGAGTTGTCTTTCCTGACCCACCACAACCGTTTAAATAAACTGTCTTGTATCTACATACTGGATCAGATACCGGTGGTGCATTAGAAAATTCTGATTGAATTTCAATACGGTTACAACAAATATATTTATCATCCATGGCAACGTCTGCGGATTCACAATACTCATGTAGCATCTCCTTTTTAAATCGCCAACGCCCCCAATTTTCTTCGGGATCTGTGAATGCCGCTACAGCTGATTTGTACTTATTGTGTATATACATCGAATCAGTGGCTACTCTAACCGCGGTATTAGGAAATCTATTTATCATCGAAAATAGATTAATAGAAGCATAGGCTAGCATTGAACTTCTCAAATGTGTGTACTGGGAATTATATCCATCACAGTAGGTAACAACCGTACCTAATTCCTCACCATTGGATAGAAAAGCATCCTTACGGGATACAAGTTTTCCCTGTTTCATTAAATCCGCTACAATAAAATCGTATTCAGCGACATCTATGATCAACCGCGAAGAGTATTTTGCGTTATCGTATCGTCCACCCTGGGTAAATTTACCGATTATTCTTCTTCCGAGATCTTTTGCTTGTTCTTTTTTAATTTCAAATAACTTCTTAGACCAATTTATGATTTCTTCTTCACTGAAATCTGGAAACTGTTTTCGTAGTTCGTTGATTATTCTATCTAGATCGGGTTGTGGTAGCCAAACTTCTTTCTGAGCTCGATAGCATATAATAGCCTCGGAAACAATCAACGATCTTAGCATACCACAATCAATCATATATCTCAATAGCACTATTGGCATCCAGTGTTTTTCAGAAAGGTGTCTACCGAGCCAAACATAACTACACGGATGTAACCCTGTAGCTAATTCGAATGATATCACACGAGCGAATCCGGTTAAGTCAAAATCAGGCAATGGTCCATTAATCGCAACACGAGTCATTTCATGCGTGGGGTGTCCAAATCGTTTGAAGTACTCAGCGCATTCCCCATACCCGAGAAAACTTCCGGGATAACACGCGGATATATCAATTGAAATCATACCATCACGATGGTATTTTGTATTCCACAGTCCTCCATGACCGAATTCGACGCAACTCAATTTAACATCCTCGAGAAAATCATTTCGTGTTGGACGCCATGAGTTTTTTTCTCTTGCGAAGTGAGCTACCACTGATGGAATAGTAAAACTATCCGTGAGTAGTTTTTCATGGGAATTCTCCGGTGAAAAATCACTAGCGATTTTTCTCATTCTGTTATCTAATTCTTCAACGCGATATAATTCACCATTTGGTTTTACAAATTGATCGAATTCTTCATCACTTCTAAGTAACCACACTGACACAGGATCATCCTTACACAACGCATGAATAGCATCGAATAATTTCTCTTCATAGAAAACATCCCCGACGAACTCCTTAGGGATATATTTCACGGTTCGTTCTCGTGGAAATATTGTTACCGCAGGTGTCCACGCGTGTTTGTTATGATCAATAATCTGTATTGGTGCTCCATTTTTGTTATATTTCGGTTCGTATAAAACCTCTCCCGTTATCGTCATAACGGTTATTGGGAATCGTAATGATGTTTCTAATTTAGCTATATCAGAAATCTTTGCACCATGCTGTTTCACTGTCAGTTCCCACTCGGTTATTTTCCTACGTCGCAGATCAGTTAGTTTATTTCCTCGGGATGCATTTGTGAAGTGTTCTATTATTCGTTCTGCTACACAATTAAGCCCTGACGAATATTTCATAGGAGCTAGTTTTGCGATATCGGGTTTATCATTTAACGGATATATCCCATAAACCATTGCTGTTACGGGATAAGATCTTTCGTAGTATGGTTTATCAATGCCGGTTAGAATCCCTGGTTTGGAATCTCTACTCACAATGACAGCTTTTTTATTCTTGAGGATTGGTTCAAATTTATCCTTAATAATCCATTTGCCATCGACTTCGATAATGAATTTGATTCGGAAAAAATGCCGTTTTTCCCCAACACGTGAAATTATCACTGCTGCTTTTTCATCAGTCATGGTAGCATCAACAACACCATCAATTCGAAATGTTGACCAACAATAGGATGCTCCATCACGTTTGAATTCATTAAAACAGTCTCTGATTTTACTAATCATGGCTTTATCAAGAATTGTATTCTTTGGTGTATTAGAAACTATATCGAGATTGAATTGGGCATCTTTCCAGGGGTAATCTCTCTTGGACGTTTTTTTTGGTTTATCGAGATTAAATCTAGGATTGATTTTGTTACGTCTTTTTGGTTTATCGAGATTAAATCTAGGATTGATTTTCAATAATCTCTTAAACTCTTTCATGTTTCCGTCTATTGGACGTTTTTTGGTTTTTTTTGGTCTATCGAGATTAAATCTAGGATTGATTTTCAATAATCTCTTAAACTCTTTCATGTTTCCGTCTCTTGGACGTTTTTTGGGTTTATCGAGATTAAATCTAGGATTGATTTTTAATAATCTCTTAAACTCTTTCATGTTTCCGTCTATTGGACGTTTGTTACGTTTTTTGGGTTTATCGAGATTAAATCTAGGATTGATTTTTAATAATCTCTTAAACTCCTTATCAGCATTGAATTCAGCATTTTTCGAAGTCAATCTCTTGAACTCCTTCATGCTATAATTAAAACAAGCATTTAAATGAAAGATTTTTATATATGAATCACTGCAAGTGGCTTATGATTGGATCAGTAATCCCGTGTAACAAATCATGCAGAAACGAGTTCTGTGGGTATCATATGCAAAGCTTTCGTCGTGGAAGCCTTGGTCCGTTACCGTGCATACGATGTGGAGTTGGGGTTAGGGGAAAATCACGGTTGTGTTTGAATTGCGGTGGTAAGCGATACAGGGAATTGAAGCGTTATTATGATAAAAGAATAAAAAATGGACAATCAATCAGAAATTTTGACCCTGAAAAAGTCCCTGACACTGACACTGTCACTGACAAAATCATAAGAACCCCTCAAGACTACATCGAAAGATTCATCATTAAACCAAACAATGAATTAGACAAACAATAGTATTATGTATACGAATGAACCAAGAATTCAGACAGCATCCCTTGATTTTAAATTATGAAGCATCCAGTGATGGTACTGTCAGACACTGCATTTTGAAGAAAACGGTCGGTTTTGTGACTAATCAAGGGATGCTGTCTGAATTCTTGGTTCATTCGTATACATAATACTATTGTTTGTCTAATTCATTGTTTGGTTTAATGATGAATCTTTCGATGTAGTCTTGAGGGGTTCTTATGATTTTGTCAGTGACAGTGTCAGTGTCAGGGACTTTTTCAGGGTCAAAATTTCTGATTGATTGTCCATTTTTTATTCTTTTATCATAATAACGCTTCAATTCCCTGTATCGCTTACCACCGCAATTCAAACACAACCGTGATTTTCCCCTAACCCCAACTCCACATCGTATGCACGGTAACGGACCAAGGCTTCCACGACGAAAGCTTTGCATATGATACCCACAGAACTCGTTTCTGCATGATTTGTTACACGGGATTACTGATCCAATCATAAGCCACTTGCAGTGATTCATATATAAAAATCTTTCATTTAAATGCTTGTTTTAATTATAGCATGAAGGAGTTCAAGAGATTGACTTCGAAAAATGCTGAATTCAATGCTGATAAGGAGTTTAAGAGATTATTAAAAATCAATCCTAGATTTAATCTCGATAAACCCAAAAAACGTAACAAACGTCCAATAGACGGAAACATGAAAGAGTTTAAGAGATTATTAAAAATCAATCCTAGATTTAATCTCGATAAACCCAAAAAACGTCCAAGAGACGGAAACATGAAAGAGTTTAAGAGATTATTGAAAATCAATCCTAGATTTAATCTCGATAGACCAAAAAAAACCAAAAAACGTCCAATAGACGGAAACATGAAAGAGTTTAAGAGATTATTGAAAATCAATCCTAGATTTAATCTCGATAAACCAAAAAGACGTAACAAAATCAATCCTAGATTTAATCTCGATAAACCAAAAAAAACGTCCAAGAGAGATTACCCCTGGAAAGATGCCCAATTCAATCTCGATATAGTTTCTAATACACCAAAGAATACAATTCTTGATAAAGCCATGATTAGTAAAATCAGAGACTGTTTTAATGAATTCAAACGTGATGGAGCATCCTATTGTTGGTCAACATTTCGAATTGATGGTGTTGTTGATGCTACCATGACTGATGAAAAAGCAGCAGTGATAATTTCACGTGTTGGGGAAAAACGGCATTTTTTCCGAATCAAATTCATTATCGAAGTCGATGGCAAATGGATTATTAAGGATAAATTTGAACCAATCCTCAAGAATAAAAAAGCTGTCATTGTGAGTAGAGATTCCAAACCAGGGATTCTAACCGGCATTGATAAACCATACTACGAAAGATCTTATCCCGTAACAGCAATGGTTTATGGGATATATCCGTTAAATGATAAACCCGATATCGCAAAACTAGCTCCTATGAAATATTCGTCAGGGCTTAATTGTGTAGCAGAACGAATAATAGAACACTTCACAAATGCATCCCGAGGAAATAAACTAACTGATCTGCGACGTAGGAAAATAACCGAGTGGGAACTGACAGTGAAACAGCATGGTGCAAAGATTTCTGATATAGCTAAATTAGAAACATCATTACGATTCCCAATAACCGTTATGACGATAACGGGAGAGGTTTTATACGAACCGAAATATAACAAAAATGGAGCACCAATACAGATTATTGATCATAACAAACACGCGTGGACACCTGCGGTAACAATATTTCCACGAGAACGAACCGTGAAATATATCCCTAAGGAGTTCGTCGGGGATGTTTTCTATGAAGAGAAATTATTCGATGCTATTCATGCGTTGTGTAAGGATGATCCTGTGTCAGTGTGGTTACTTAGAAGTGATGAAGAATTCGATCAATTTGTAAAACCAAATGGTGAATTATATCGCGTTGAAGAATTAGATAACAGAATGAGAAAAATCGCTAGTGATTTTTCACCGGAGAATTCCCATGAAAAACTACTCACGGATAGTTTTACTATTCCATCAGTGGTAGCTCACTTCGCAAGAGAAAAAAACTCATGGCGTCCAACACGAAATGATTTTCTCGAGGATGTTAAATTGAGTTGCGTCGAATTCGGTCATGGAGGACTGTGGAATACAAAATACCATCGTGATGGTATGATTTCAATTGATATATCCGCGTGTTATCCCGGAAGTTTTCTCGGGTATGGGGAATGCGCTGAGTACTTCAAACGATTTGGACACCCCACGCATGAAATGACTCGTGTTGCGATTAATGGACCATTGCCTGATTTTGACTTAACCGGATTCGCTCGTGTGATATCATTCGAATTAGCTACAGGGTTACATCCGTGTAGTTATGTTTGGCTCGGTAGACACCTTTCTGAAAAACACTGGATGCCAATAGTGCTATTGAGATATATGATTGATTGTGGTATGCTAAGATCGTTGATTGTTTCCGAGGCTATTATATGCTATCGAGCTCAGAAAGAAGTTTGGCTACCACAACCCGATCTAGATAGAATAATCAACGAACTACGAAAACAGTTTCCAGATTTCAGTGAAGAAGAAATCATAAATTGGTCTAAGAAGTTATTTGAAATTAAAAAAGAACAAGCAAAAGATCTCGGAAGAAGAATAATCGGTAAATTTACCCAGGGTGGACGATACGATAACGCAAAATACTCTTCGCGGTTGATCATAGATGTCGCTGAATACGATTTTATTGTAGCGGATTTAATGAAACAGGGAAAACTTGTATCCCGTAAGGATGCTTTTCTATCCAATGGTGAGGAATTAGGTACGGTTGTTACCTACTGTGATGGATATAATTCCCAGTACACACATTTGAGAAGTTCAATGCTAGCCTATGCTTCTATTAATCTATTTTCGATGATAAATAGATTTCCTAATACCGCGGTTAGAGTAGCCACTGATTCGATGTATATACACAATAAGTACAAATCAGCTGTAGCGGCATTCACAGATCCCGAAGAAAATTGGGGGCGTTGGCGATTTAAAAAGGAGATGCTACATGAGTATTGTGAATCCGCAGACGTTGCCATGGATGATAAATATATTTGTTGTAACCGTATTGAAATTCAATCAGAATTTTCTAATGCACCACCGGTATCTGATCCAGTATGTAGATACAAGACAGTTTATTTAAACGGTTGTGGTGGGTCAGGAAAGACAACTCGTGCAATTGAATTATTTCGTGGTGGTGGAAATACTTGTATTTCTACTAACATGATTGTGCTAACACCGACTCATAGACTCGCCAGAGAGATGATACAGCGAGGGGTAAATGCTTGCACTTATCACAGCTTCTTTCGATGGAAGGGTGACAAATGGACTCCTGATCGAATGGGTGATAAATTCATTCCTGAAATCATAATCTGGGATGAAATATGCACAGTGTCATTAGATGTATTAAAAACATTTCTTGAGTGGTTGTTAACCAAAAACACAAAAGTCGTCATGTGCGGGGATCAAGGCCAACCACCACCATTTGTCGGTGCATCTCCACATGAATGGCTAAAGGGTTTTGTAGACTACTATGAAGAAATCACCACTGATTATAGATCACTTGATGAACGATTACGCGAGTTCAAAGCGCTAATTAGATTACAACCGGATAGAATCCAATGCGAAATAACGCGTGAAGTGATTTCAGAAACCCCAATGAATGATTTCTGGGAAGCGTGGAGACCAAACGATTTGATCATTGCAAGTAGAAAAATAGTCAGGGATACACTTCAGATGAAGTTATTTGAATTGCATAAAGAAAAATTTGCAACGCTTCCAGTACCCCTTTGTTATAGGCCATCGGATACACGAAAGCAGAATATAGAAGTTGATATTCCAGGACAGAATGAAAAACAAATTCTGGTATTAAATGATATTGTGCTGGTTGATATCAATGTCGTTGAAGATGCATTGCGTGCTAATAAATCCCCGTGGACGCTAGGATACGCAGCAACAATACACTCTTCACAGGGATTGACTATATCGGATACAATTGTTTGGATGGTAGATAATCGCATCGAATGGTCAAATTTAGTCTATCTCGCAGTATCCAGAGTACGAAACATAAATCAACTTCGAAGAATTGTCCTCGATGATGAAATCATTGGTGATGATAATGACACAACAATAAGTGATATTGATGTTAGCATCATTAATAAAAAACTCTCCGGTTACAAACAACAGGACAAAAAAAAACAACGAGAATTTGATATTGATGCTGAACTAATAATCACTTTGAAGAAACAACAGAATAATCACTGCGCGAGTTGCAATTGTATAATGCGTTGGCAGTATTCGGATAAGGATCCTCGCCAATTTACCGTAGACAGAAAAAATAACAATCTCGGTCATGTCAGAAATAATGTGATGTTGACTTGTCTTGAGTGCAATAGACGCAACGGCGCTAGTTAAGACCATGCGGTGGCAATTGAGTATCCTCGGGAATCACTTGTAGTTGTTGTCGAGTAAAACCCCGCTGAGGGGCAGTTGAATCCAGTTTATAGACTGGAGGTCTACCAGTTGATCGTGTTATACTAGATATCTTATGCGTAGTGACGCTCCAAATAGGATCAGTAGCCCTTTTTCTACCCCCTTCAAGCTCTCCTGGTTCGTATAAGTACCTCACAATGACACTACTACCAAGAATTGGTTCTTTGAAATCTTTTTGTGGTTGTACGGGTATTGACTTCTTTTTAATCGCGTTGATAGGTTTCATGTTGATTGTTCTAGTAATCTCGTTATTCAGTGCAGTAATCACAGATGGTAATCTTTTAACCCATTCACTGGATCGCTTTTCTTGAATGAATTCTTTTGCGTATTGATATCCAAATAACCGCTCAGCAATCGTCCGATTAAATCGTTCTACAATGGCCTGATCGCGATGTAGCGCAGTATGCCCTCGTCGTATGGTGACATTATGATGTTTCATTGTAGATAACACTGCACCCTGAAATTCCTTGCCAGGATCAACCTGCAATAGGTTTGGCCAGTGCAGAGGACCTCGTCGATAAATCCTTTCAAATGCAGAAGCGACTTCAGTGGCTGATTTTGTTTTTAACGGTTCTGCTTCTTTGTATCGACTTGCAATATCAACTACGGTTAACGCATATTTGTAACCACGATCATGTGGCAGAAATAATATATCAGCCTGATGAACTTCATTAGGAGCGGTCACATCAAAATGCGAGAATTGAATTTGTTTAGGCGGTGGTAGATAAATTTGCCATAGTGCCTGTTTGGATAACCAATTAGCCGCAGTGGTTTTTTTCACTTTTGCAGCTCTAGCGAGTTTATTGATTGCAGCGTTACCCCTCCAGTATCCCCTCGGAGAATAATAAATTGATTCCATATTATTAATTACCAGCACCTAACATCAATTTACTTTTCATAGCCGATTTTATCAAAAATGAAGACAATTTTTCTTTGAAGGATTTATCAGGAATAGCCTTTAACGCATGAATTAATTTCACATCTGCTAGATGCCTGTGTTGCAGATTGCTGCTTTTAAAAGCAGCATCATGAAGGTGACAGGCCTTATCAATGGCGTTTATTGGTTCTTCACCGGGGTTGGGTTGATTTTGATTATTGAGTCTGATATCAAGTCTGGTTCCCGGTCCACAGTAGCTATATCCTGGAAGGTGCTTTTCTCCGGGGTACTTTGCCCATGGGGTTCCAGGGAGCTTTGCCAATTTGGCTGCGATAACACCCCCTCGTTTTTTTTTAAAGGTTCCTTGGGTTTAGAAACAAATCTAAATTTCTTTGTACTACATTGTACGCATTTACCAGAAAGCGCTGATCGGTTATTTTTTGTTGTAATCGTCGTCACATCATCTGTGCCAGTACGCGTTTTACACTTCACACAATATAGATCCATAATTTATGTATAGAAATATGGATATAATTGATTTTTCAGCGACTAAAACAAGAGAACCAATTAAGCATCATGCAGCGCTACCAAACTCTATCCGGATGATTATAATCGGGCCATCTGGATCCGGTAAAACGCAATTGTTGCTCAATTTAATAATGAGATGGATGAAGTGGGATAAGTTGTATTTAATTGCCCCTAGCGTAGATGATCAACGATGTTATGAAGTGTTAAAGGATTTTAACGAGAATGCATCAGAAATTAAGGGTGAGAACGCCATTGATTTTATAACCGATATCGATGAAGCACCGAGTATTGATGATATTGATGGAGATATTAACAATTTAGTCGTATACGACGATATAATGTTGGATAAACAAAAGAATCCTGCTAGAATATTTTCCCGTGGGCGTCACAAAAACACTGACGTGATATATGTCACTCAACGCTACACTCAGGTTCCAAAAGTCATCAGAGATAACTGCAATTTATTGTCTGTATTCAACGGAGTTGATACTCATACTCTTAGAAATATTTGGCAGACATGGTGTTCTGATATGGACTTCAATCAATTTCGAGATTTCTTTAGTCATGCTCAGTCGACTCCGCACGGATTCGCAACAATAAATTTGCATGATCCTCGGACACGATATCGTATTGGACTGGATCAAATATTCGGTTAAAATCATTTCTTATTTTTGTTAACCAGAACTGAAAGTTCCAGCAGCAGAGAGGGTGGATGACAACAAGTTGCGACCAAAATTAATTAAAAAATCGTTTTCATTTTTTTAGTTAAAATGATTTCATAGGGAGATTTCAATAAATTTTTTGTCTGAAAACGTTGTAGGGTTCGCCTTTTTTTGGTTAAAATAAGATTATAAGACGGCTCGTTTTAGGATTTCAATCAAATTTTGTCTAAAAACGTTGTAGGATTCACCCTCTCTGCTGCTGACGCTATATATTCTTATGCTGTATTGACGCTATATACGCTTATGTTTTATTGACTCTATATATGCTTATATTGTATTGTCGCTGTAGATACGCATGTTGTATTGACGCTATATATGCTTATGTTGTATTGGCGATATATATGCTTATGGTGTTGTGAAGGGGCAAATTTCAGTCGATCTATTAATAAACCATTAGATGAGACCAGTGAACCATTAGTTAGATTTATGAAGACACGCCGTGTCAAAGGGGGGGGGGGTCTGTATGATAGAGTGCGACCGTTGTACTAATTAAGCCCAGCGCCGGATTAAGCACCATGGAGGCAGTCAAACTTTTGGGGCCCCATCTGGGGCCCCAGACGGTCTCATGGGGGCCCCTGATAGGGCCCATAAAAGTTGCGGGGCCCATAGGCAGTTGCCTACTCTGCCTAATGGGTAATCCGGGACTGATTAAGCCTTGTTTACTCAGCAATCAGACTGACTGCTAGCCACATTTTAAAGTTTCATTTTTTTTCACTAAAAGTGTCAGACTTAAGAAAACGCAGGGATTCTGTTACTTAAAAACAAGCATGTCATAGTGACCAGATGTAAGCGACTTTTAGAGGAAAAGCGGGAGAAAATACATTTGATTCTGATTGGTCACGTTAAATAAGGGGCGTGTTTTCACACGAAAATTCGTAGGACATAATATCGGCCATGCGAAATCAGAAATTAGTCTTTAACTTTAATTTCTCTGCAAGAGAGATAACCAGGGGTAGAATTATTTAGTAAGGCTCCGCACGTTATTTGAGACAAATACGTCCGTTAAGAAATCGTGGTCCGGAAAAAACCGTTAAACTAAGGGAAGTACACACCAGAAACACAAAGGTACTGTCACATTTTCATGTATATTGTTGATGCAATTTATATGATGCTTGCTTTAGTTTACAGGTCTGCATGTTTTCATATGATACATTTGTATAATTGATTTCATTTGATACATTTGTATAATAATGTGCTTTGAATTATGAATTGGAATTCTTACCTTAATTCTTAGTTAAGAATGACGTACTGTTAGTTTATGTCGTAAAACACTATGCTGAGTTATGAATAGGAAGTGTTACGTTAATTCTTGAATTTATCATCTTGGTTGCATAATGATTATGTTCTAAGAATTGAATGTATTACATTAGTAATGGGTTACGAGAATACATGTGAATTCACCGAATTTTGATTTCATAGATGATTTAGCGAGAGTATATTCAATTTATGTGCTGTGTAAATTAGGGGGCCCAAATTCAAAGCCTCGATGTATAATTCCCAATTTGTTTAACTACATTCATTTGATGACATGTGTAGTTAATTACTAGCCGTAAAGTTTTTATCACTGATAGAAATATCTGATTTTTCGAACCAGGAATAATGGAAAGTCTCAACTGTAACCATTGTAACGAGAGACTTAATATTGTCTAAATTTTCTTTTGAAAGGGAGAAAATAGCGTTTTTTGGAAGATTGTGAAGTTACGTGAATTACGACGTACACTTTGGAAATGAAATTGGAAAATGGGAATTGCAGTGAAAGCATGATAAAGTGGACAAGTGCGGAATCGAGCAGAAACATCCACGGGTGCATATTGTCTAGAAAGCAAGGGTCTTTTAGAACCACATTGAACGGAACAGTGACGGGATCGAGGAATAGCAGGTTATGGAAATCGAACAAGGCATTGACTTCGATTGTACCACTCGATCCTATAATGATTTAAAGCTATCAGTAATAGATCGGCTAATTTGTTTGAATCTATTTCATATTTCATTGTAATTCGGTGAAAGTTTATTTCTAAACAACGTGTATTCCTAATGAAAGAAAGTTTCATAATTGTGTATGTAATTAATGAAAATGTTTGTTTATCTTTACGGGGTCTCGTAGTCGTTTGTTCAATATATCTGCTCAGTTTACTCTATCTATTCTCATACTCGAACCGGGCATTTATATCGAGGGCGGTCATCTCTTAGATAACGAGTACCAAAATGGAGTGGGTTATTATTATTATTATTATTATTATTATTATTATTATTATTATTATTATTATTATTATACTGTGCAATACCCCTTGACAAAGTGGGACTTAACACTTACCCTTTGACAAGTGGGGCTTATACAATACTATAAACGAATAACGCTCATAATCCGCGTAACCTGAGAGGTGTATTGACGCTGTATATGTTTATTGGTTGGTTCTTGACGCTAAGGCCTTCCTGAGTTCCTTGGCACCAGCGATTTTCATTCTGTGGGCATCCTTGAAGGTTTTGCAACCCTTACTGAGGACTGCTCGGCAGCCAGTTCTATCCTTAGCTACAGAATTGGAGGTTTGTCACAGATGTCGAACAGCATCTCAGACGGTCGTTCGACCAATTTTTTTGTGTGTCCACTATATAGAGCTCCAAACAAAATCTGACGTGGCATTCGAGAATCCTCCATACGGATGACAATACCTGTCGATGGGAGTTGGGCTCTCATGACCATCGCTTTGATACTGGTTAAGCCTGCTCTATCCAGCACTTCCTCGATAGCTGCCGAACTCAGATTTGTTTCCTTTTTTTGTATAAGGTGACAATCATTGCGTCCTTGAACTCATGTAGCATCGACTCCTCCTCTTAAAGGCTGATCAGGATGTTGTGCAGTACCTCAAGTAACTTAGGGCCAGCTGCTTTGAAAAGTTCAATATGAATTCCATCCGTACCTGGTGCCTTTCCAGAGCTTGTCATTTTCATGGCTCGATCGACTTCGTTCGTGGTAGGGGGTAAGTCCAGGTCCGATATTGTTGGCTTCGGGACAATTGCGTCTAACTCGACAGAGTCTACGGTAGATGGCATGTTCAGTAGGCTGGAGAAGTGTTCCTTCCACCTTTCGATTATATCTTTATTTATTCAGTGTTAAATAATATGTCGGGTAAAAATTCATGTGTTTGTTAATTATGAGCTGGTGGAAATACTGAGATATTAGCAAAACTCTTAAATATGTGCTGAAATAGCTGATATTAGGTTTTGAGTGCTCAAAGAGCTAATAATGTTGTTGTTCAGATAAAATTGTGAAAAATTTTGATGTTCCGTCTATCGACGATAAATAAAATGTACAAAACATTTGTATGTTTATAATTATGATGTAGACATTGACAACCTTAGTCCATATTTATCATTTGATCTATTCCAATCAAAAACATTGTTTCCAGTGGTCAAACATTATGGTTATGATTCCCGGTCATCAAGTAGTTATAGATGCCTTCGCATGAAGAGACTGAGTACAAGACGAAACCAGATGAATCATTGAGAATGGCACACATTATCACAGAGGAGACTTTTTGTCATTTCTTATATTTGTCATTAATACATTTATTGCCAGCCACTCTTGTAAAGATTACTATTACGACGATTTTTGTCAAAGGCAGAAATTCATCAAAAATAAAGCAGCCAACACAAATTTGTTTATGAAGCATTTTCGTCTGTGTTTTCTATTTTCAACTCAATAACAATTTGAGTGATAAAATATCCAGTTAAGTATTTAATTCCATTTAAAGGCATGTAAATAAAATTCAAACTGTTTGAGTTTTCAATCTGAATAAATATGATAATGACGTTACTATTTTGTTCATAAGATCTAAAATGATATCGAAACTCTGTCATAAGCATAGATTTCATATGTATTCTTGCATTATTTCTTTATTAATTTATTCTATTCTTTTACTTAAATTTTTATTATTTAACTTTTGTAAGTTCCGTTTACAATAGTTGTATTCAATTCATGTGTGTACTCTTCTTGAAACTCTGGAGAAATGGGGTTATTGCCAATTTTGTCATCGCTAAATCCGATTTATTCTCCACTTGTGCTTTTTCCATTTATCTATAGATAAAAGCATGCTTTCCATGTGCACTAGTGTCTTTTCGGGAAACCTTGTTACGACGGCACAATTTATCGTTATCAAAATAACCTCAAATGGCTAAATGCGGGGTCTTTCTTTAAAATGAAGGCATTTGTCGATGATGATTATAATCATGTTGAAGTTGTAAATCTTTTGCAAATGGTTTTGCTGATGTTTGTCTAGGTGCATGTGAAGGTAGAGCTGATATGAAATGGTTAGATGCTTTTAGTCCAGTAAAATCAAGGCAAAATATAATAGCTAACATCATTGCAGAACCACTTACTGTCGCTAACAAACTAGTCAGATATGTGAAGAGTTATCTCCCCAAGTCACTACCCAGTTTCCTGTGGCCAATCTCAAAATCCGTTTTAACAATAGGATCAGGCCCGCACCTAGGGGGCGGGGCAACCATGGCACTTGTCAGGGGCCCGAGCTAGATAGGCACATATACGCACATATTTGAAACACGAAAGGGGCCCGAACTCTGTCAGCTGCCTGGGGCCCAGAATTTCCTAGGTGCGGGCCTGATAGGATGTAAAAATATACTGGTGTAAAACTGAGAAGAAACAAACTGTGATACCCCTACGTAATGTTCATCGTGTGAAACACTTGGAGCATTACAGTTTTACATTTTTACACAGTCCTTTTAAGTGGCAATAACCTGATAGATGCAAAAATACATCGAAAGTTGACCTTGGACTAATTGCCTAATTACATCGATGCCTTATATGCATAGAGATAATCAGTAATATAAGACTATACATATATGCGCATGGCCAGCAAACTAACCAATGGAAAACATTTTTGTTTAGCACAACTAGGCATTGGTCTAATGGAAAATTGGTTGGAAGTCGATGTATTAGGATGTATTCAGAAATAGTTCACAAAATGTGTTTCCTACTTGCATTTCATGCGAAAACAGTAAAAAAAACTCCAGGGATTAATGTGTTTACAATATCTAAGATATCCAAATCTGATTTGATTTACATTACAGCAGAATGTGAAACGTTTGAGTTCTTTTTTTTTTGGCTTAACAAACCCATAATTTTCGTATGGAGAAGACTCTCTGTTCAAAATGTCGACCTTATCCTACTTTTTGCACAGGTTCGCCTGTCTGTGTACACTTCAGACCGGTCTGCCTTAGATCTGAGGCCACAAAGAATAACATCTGCACACAAAATCGGATTCCGACCATGGGCGAAATTTGGTTTGGAAAAAAAACGGGTCCCAAAAATTAGGGTTTTTCCTCTGTATTTTGAAGTGCAACTAAAATGTCCAGATTATTTGGTATCATTGTAGAGCTAAATCTGTCTACCTTTCTATAACACCACTCACTTTAGTGTATCATGCATAACCTCGACGCTACAGACCTTGGAAGTAGCCTAGTACCTCATGCCCCGTAAACTCGGCGCTAGGTGTTAATGTGTTAAAGGAGCTTTTAATTGCTTTTGGTATATGATTGACGAGTGTTATTCTGATTATATAGTATACAACTTGGCCTCACTTCAGATGTGTACCAATAAAAATAACTGCTAGCTTCGCATTGTCATCTCACTTCCTCGTAAAAAAAACAAATTTTACCTTGAACAAGTGGTTTTGAACCTATAAAAGTTAAGTATACTCATTTGAAGAGATGCTGATTTGCTTTTATTCTTGTAATGACGTTTAAAAATATAATTAAACAAATAGAAAATCATATTGTACATATAGCACATGGATGTAAACAATCACCTTGTGAAAGGAAAGAGTGGAGAGGCCGTACATCTGCGAAATTCGGAGTCGACATGGAAACTTTGGTAAAAGAGAACGTCCGGTCTCTTAAGCGGTATAATGTCATTCTAGATTTATTTCAGTTTAAGTAACGAATCCTGGCTTCGCAGAGCATTATTTCGATTTGTATGCTATGTCGTGGGATATCGGATCCTTTAAATGCTAACACGCCATCCTAAATCTTTTAAATTCCCATTCGGATGTTGTAATAATGTAATGTCACTTTATATTTCTAGTGTGGCAATAATAGGAAATTCCGTTTAACCTAGATTATGTAAATTTAATATTTACAGCAAATTATTCAATAGTGTAAGTTCCCTATGTTAATCCTGCTCAATTCATAGCGACATAACTCATCCAGTAAATGTTTTGTTTCCTGTCTATTAACTGTCAGTTGGGTAACAAATGATGTAATATCTTTACCCGAGAAAGATGAAATTATAAATAATAAAGTTCGTGAGCACATATCAGAAGTCATTTGGCGTTATTTTGCAGCTAATACGGAGAAACATAATATAACGTTTTCAAATATAAGTTTTTACATATGCGATGCAGTAGATTATTTAGTGTATTCCATCTATCTAAATTTCTGGTTTATGACGAGTAGAACAATAGCGAAATGCTATATACATGCATAGACCTATCAAATTCCAAAATTTAATTTCGTAGTGTCTGGGGTCCACTAGGCATAAATCCATTTCTTCTTAATTGTTTTGCGTATTTTGAAGGACGCGAAATAAAAGAATGTTAACCTATTTCCTTAACATACTTTCTTCATAAATAATTGCTCCGAGACGTGTTAGTTATTGATAATCGAACAATTTGATTTTTTACGATGTAAATTTTGATCAGTCGTTTCTCGACATGTGTACGTAATAGAGTTTGAACTGACAGTTATTGCAACTAATTGTATACCTTGTGCATAATAAATAATAGTTTCGTCAATTATTGTGTCTTCAAGCATTTTCTAAACATCATCTACTATTTTGACAGAGTAACTAAGATATACGAAAAGGAATATTTTTTAAAGTGTTATTTTCTATCTATGATTGACAAATGAACAGGGCCGTATTATCCATAAGGCTGACTAGGCTGAAGCCTAGGGGCCCACTAAGCGCAGGGGCCCATTCAACATTTAGCCATGCCATGGCAATGCTGCATAATCGAAAATTCCACATTTAAAAAAAATTCCTACTCCATTCCACTACAATCAGACTGCTGCTAAATTCCACCTTTTAAAATCATTTTTGGTAAGTTTGTATTAATTAAAAGAGCGTGAAATACGCCGGTGGATGTCGTGGGGCTCAAAGAAGATCGAAGCCTAGGGGCCCTGCCATTCGCGGGTGGATGTCGAGGGGCCCAAAAAAGCTCGAAACCAAGGGGACCTGCCATTGGTTAATACGGCACTGCAAATGAGCAGTTAAACAGTTAAATAGTGGAACATATATAAAGGTATTCTGATTTCATGTACTCATTTTCACAGCTGTAAAGTGGCCCTCAAAAGACAACACCTTAGTACAAGTCGGTCCCACATATAACATAGATATAGTTATGGATCTAATTTTTGCATAGTTGTACTTTTGATATCGAAGATCTCTTTGTGTATACCGATTTCCCATATGATACCGTGCACTTTTATGGGATCCGCTGTGCTGTGTTATAATAAGGCGACTCTGTACATGCATACCTCTGCCTTTTTCATTCAACACCATACATAGCTGATAACGTTTTCGCTTGACAGTCGTTTAATTTCCTGTTCTAATGTTTTTAACATGCAGATCATCATAAAGACTTTGCAAAATAAACTTTCTTTAATCATCTTAAGACACTGAATTTTACAGCTTAACTTGTCCGTCATGATAATGTCAGGTATCCATCTATATATATGCGTTTTTTAAATGGAATGAAAATAAACACCACCACCCCACCCACGCCAACAACACCAGCAACAGAGAATTATGAACACATGGTCAAATTGTACAGATGTCAGTATCAAGACATCAAATTTTCCAATGTCAAATATTGTTGAAATTAGATTGATTTGTATTAATAATGGAATAATTATCAAAGAAACGTGCTTTTGTTAGCTATTGATTTCGTCATGGTTGCTGCGTACGTGCGCATGAAAAGTCGGGCTATGATACAGCCCATGTTTTAATTGATACTAAAACAGACTCAGCTAGATATATGCTGTCAAGTCCTGGTGTCTGAAATGGTCTTTTACGACCCTGTCACCCAGTGAAACTATGGCTATTTATCATTTTTCTGTAGTTTAGCTGGAAGAAATGTATGTATATATAATATATTGGAAACTTAATGCTGTTTCAGTATAATCTCTAAAGAATTAAGTCAGTGTAAAAGAAAGCAGCCATGAACATCTTGTTACTATTCTTCAAAGTGGATAAAATCAATTATCTGGAAATGCAAATGACCCCATTGTTTTTCACTTC
Organism: Unio delphinus; assembly: GCA_029339505.1. NCBI lineage: Eukaryota > Metazoa > Mollusca > Bivalvia > Unionida > Unionidae > Unio > Unio delphinus. Next base: position 2,489,544 of record JAQISU010000157.1, on the reverse strand, counting down.
CCCTGGTATAAGGTCGGAATTAAAATGCGCGAGACTAGCGTGAGAGAACGGAGAAAATTACTAGCTCGCTCCTTTGAAGCGCTTCATGTCGTGTGTTCAAAAACTCATTTCAGAAACAATAATGATATTGCTTTTGAATTATGCTTTAAGTGTTTTGTGATCTGGTAACGTATTTATCGGATAAACATCCTAAATGCTTTAGGGAGAATCATAGTGGTGAAAACTTATTTCCGCTTTCCCATTCAGTTTGCGCCTCAAATCAACGATTCACAATTTGTAAAATAACACACTGGCAAAAGCTGTTGGTCAATAAAGGTTTCTTCCTCAGTGGAAACCAGTTATGACATATGGCAACAGAGATGAAAAGGGGCTGGCATATGGGGGAAAATTGACATTGTCAATAAAGGGCTGGCATATGGGGGAAAATTGACATTGCCAATAAGAGTAAATTCTAATAAAGTATCCATTCCAGACATTGAAATATTCCCTATTTGTTCTTGCGTAACGCTAACTGTCATATCGCACTCAACACTTAGCGGGGACCTGTCAACTACAGGCAAGATCACACAAAAACGGTTATTTAAAACCAAAAACTTCGTCTGAGAGAGAAATGCAATAACGTAGATTTTATAATGAGAGGTTCTTGTCATAGACAATAAAAGTTTTTTTAAAAAAATAATCGCCGTTCTCTTGCATAATTTAAGCAATAGAGAAAGGTGTATACTATTAAGAGTTTGTGCACATCAGGTTTTCAGACCGATGGTTCTAATTTACTTACATTTATTGCTTAGGATTAGATGTTCAATTCAAACATGATGCCAAAATATCCGATTTTATCAAGTGTTAAAGGCGATTTCTCTTTACTACAAGAAACAATCATTTGACGAGATCATAATGAAAAACTCTATGAAAAATTAAAAATTAAAAATCAAAATATAAAAAAATAATTACTCGTAGATGAAAGGAAGTAGATACAATATACACAAAATGTACAGGAGAATGAGATTTAAATGTTTATATACTAATAGAATAACGGATAGGAAAATATATTTGTAAACTTATTCTACTTTCCAACATTTACTATTTACTAGGAGTATCACACATACATACATACATACATACATACATACATACATACATACATACATACATACATACATACATACATACATACATACATACATACATACATACATACATACATACATACATACATACATACATACAATATGCATATAATAATTTGGATGTATAAGCGAGCGATACATGTATGTTATAAATGTTATAATGTATATTTTTCTGGAACTGTTATGTTTGTGCCTAGCAACCAAAACTCTTTTTCCCTTTTATTGCTGATTTCTAAATCATTACTTTAGCTATTTATTTAAAATTTTGGTATTTTGATCTATAAAAAAAAACTTGTTATTCAGTACTTTACTCATTATATAAAACGGAACACAAATTACAGATGCAAGCCATCTTCTGCTCAACCGCACCACAGAGCTATACTCAGGATGCATTTATGCTTCGAAACCATGTTTGTTATCTGATCATCACCATGAAACACCCTATCAAATTATGACCATATTTCCTCAGTTGGTAAAGATGAAGTTTAGGTTACAAGGAAATGTCTATATTGCCACTGAACCCACCCCTCCTTCTCCGTACTTACTCCATCCAGGATCCGACATCTTCTTTGTCATCGATCTATCCTCCTAATAACCATATCACTCAGTCATTGTAATTCAGGTTAGATGGTTCATATCCCCCTATTATTTCTCAATGTATTTTTAATGAAACATGCTTGATCAAAATAGGTCCAGGTGTAGCTTAAAAAAATATATAACACAGTAAGAGTCATGAGGAGTTCAGTTTGAAATATTTGCATAGGCGATACTCACATAGTTAAGTCACCTACCAAGATTTATGGTTATTTAAGTTCAATGGACGGAACAATCAGTTTTGATCTAAATAAGAATTGTGTCAGCTACTCTGATTAACTTTTCTTATGGCATTAAATTATTTTCTGCTGTGCAATGGTTCATGCCTATTTTTTTCCGTATATATAAAAATCTTGGGAGCAAAAACATCACAATTTACCAAGACTGGCTTTTTTATTTTCAATGCTTACGGAATTAATATAATCTAATAACTAATGAGATTTTAATTCATAGATACGACAAAAATGTACAGGATACATTTGATTGAGTTATTGATATATTTTCCATTAGGAACGATCATAAATTTACGTAACTGAACTCGGCAATACAAATGTTGCTTTTAAAAACTTGAGAAAAATAAATAAGGTACATTGTTCTATTACCATAATTAGAACAAACACTTTATAAAGACATTGTAGACAACATAAGCTATGCGAGGTATTTTTGATTCACGTAAAATTTTCTTTTTTATATTAACACATTTATTTTAATTAATCGCTAGGCGATATCATCTTAATATATCTAGTCATCTGGACACTTTTACCAGCATACAAGAAAAAAAAAATTGCACGGATCTTGAAAGTTTTCAAAAACAGAAGAAAGAAGTGTTTGTTTTAACTTAAATTGTACTTTCTATTATGTAAATTCCAGCATCTGCCGCCGTCTCTGTTGTATGTATTGCGAATGATTTATTAGTTATGTTTTCCTTGCATTCTTAACCAATTCAGAAATACTTGTCTTCCTAGCTCTTACTGCATTTCATGTTGAAGGTTTTAATTGAGAGATATGTGTCCACTTGTCCAGTTGTGTTTGTATTTTCAGAAATGAAAAACCCTCGTACATGTAAATAATAATATTTACTTTTCTTCAAACCACTCTCTGATCATGCTGCGAGTCTGTAATTATTTTTCACAACAGTTAACTCCAGCGAGTGTTTGATGGACACGCCACTTGTATGAGATGTCATTATTCACTTTCGCTTTTCCTCCTAAAGACCAGGGTAACAGTATTATTTCCTCCTCATTAGCTACGCCATCCTTTGATCTAGCCGTCAACTGCCCGTTGGTCGTGTAATAGCTGGAAAGACATGTGTCCGCAAATTAATACCCATATTTTGATAGTTTCATATTCGAGCCATGAAAATTACTGGAACTATACCATATGGCAGTTTTGTAGATATATGCATGATTTCCAGAAGTGAAACGTCTAACCGACTAACCGATTTACAATATACTTACCATATGAACTCACTTATAAGTCGAGCCCAACTATATATATATATATATATATATATATATATATATATATATATATATATATATATATATATATATATATATATATATATATATATATATATATATATAAAATTGAACGCAACTTAGAAGCGAGTAATGATGGTATTTTAAGATTTTTGACAGCTGATCTCTTGAAAAGGTCATAAAAAATTCAAAGAGCTCTTACTAATTAATGTAATATGTTTGATAGCACACCCCTTCCATTTAAAGATCTGAGAAGTTTATTTTTTGCAAGACTTAGATACGTAATCAAAATGACTAGTTTGCATATCGATACAAAATAAAACAAGTTCGATAATGTTTCCATTTATCTGCATCTTGAAGTAATTTTCTAAACATTTCTGTTTAAGCTGTTTTCTTCAGTCTGACAAGGAGTATAAGTATGTTGAGAATCAATATACTTTACAATAATATTTTACAGTTTTTCATTGCATGGTTACAATACGGTTATTTGTTTTAATCTTTACAGTTGAAAATATTATTCTTAGGAATATGGCAACATTGATTAAAAGTTAATTTCACGGGTGAAGTTCGCAGCCCTGAACATAAACAAAATGTGTCCGGTTTCATATCAAGCTCAATTCGACAACATTTAGTAAAACGAAACTATTCACGTTCAATCCATCCGAGTTTTCTCTACCCTCAAAGAATAGCGACATTAACGCGTCTTTCGTCTCGTTACAAATAACAGTACAACCTTCAGTTGACATACCGTATTTACTCGCTTATAAGTCGAATGTCTCTGCAATTTGCACAGACCCATGTCAGCCATCACTAGGTCTGAGACTTTTGTACTCTGTTACGACTAATGAGTAGAAGAGAAAATGTAAAGGTACTGATTTTTTCTAAATAGAATTTATGTAAATATCTTTCTAATCTTCTTCTGTGTTTTCTTCGATTTTATCTAAGAACAAATTTAAATTTTCTTTACAACGTTATGACTGTTTTATTGTTCTGTGATGCACTCTGTTAAAAAAAAAACTTTCCCATTTTTTCATTATTGCTTGTAATAGAACTGAATGAAAATCAGCATCGTCGTAGACTGTCACGGCTTTCATCACAACTACTTTGACTTAATACTAATTCTATTAGTAACAATATCTGGGGGAGGGGGGGGCTATCAGAAGGCGATAACCATTATCATTGCATTATGGTTTAGCTGATGACAACTATTCGTTGTCCCGACACTGTAAGGATTGAACATTAGAGTAAATGTAAGGGAAAAAAAATTGCAACACAACGTAGTCTTTTTATGCAATGATCTCGCAATACAATATAGATAACATGAATACATCATGTATGCCTGTCCCTCTATCCTGGTATATATGTATGTATGTATGTATGTATGTATGTATGTATGTATGCATGTATGTATGTATGTATGTAGTGTGTGTGTGTGTGTGTGTGTGTGTGTGTGTGTGTGTGTATTTTGATGTAGAAAGTTTTTGTGTTACTTTTCGGATTTCATAGAAAAAAACAAAATTTAAAAATGTAAATACATCTCTTGAATAATTATATGAATGAAATATTAACTCTAATTTCTGATATTGACTTTATAGTGCGAAGTGTAACATTTTATTCTGAACAAATAAGCAAATACCAATATTTCTTTGCTTCAAAAGGCGATTTTGACCATTCCTGTATTTTTCTAGAAAACTTTATTGCGTGTAGATGTACGACTACTTCTTGAATTGCATTGTTTTATGAAAATGGCGTCATACGTTTCTTATCAAAACAACGATCACTTATTTGTTATTTTCTACTCTTAAATTGACAACTTAGAAACCAGTCTGTGCTGTAAAGGGGTAGGTAAAACAAACTACATGTGTACTATGACTGGTCTAGTAGGTGCAACTTATCTGTATCCGAAAGTTAAAAAAAGAAGATATTAGTCAATAGCATGGAGTAAAAAGCTAATTTGCATCCGGTTACAACCAATTATCAGAAACAGATTCATTAATTTTGCTTTAATTATAATTATAATAATTATACTTAGTTTTATTTTTTATTATATTTTTAAAGAACCAAACATTTTACATTATACATTTAAAATTCAGCATTCTACGGATGTAGAATACTTTCGTTTTGTCTTCATATGTACATGAATTTGTAAAATTATGTCTTAACATCAAGTATATAATCGCTATTAAATGTTTTTACCACACATTCGATATACACATAAGACATGCATAACATACATATGGCAGCTTCTATTAGAGGCTAGTTTACTTTCGACAGCCAGTCTTTGTGAGAATTGTATGACTTTTTTCAAGGTAGGCTTTTTTTCGAGCTCTGTTTTTTCCGAATTTTAGGACATTTATATCCTTATGCTTGTGCAGACATGAATGCTAGTGTTTGTGCAGATATGAATGCTAGTGTTTGTACAGACAAGAATACTAGTGTTTGTACAGACAAGAATGCTAGTGTTTGTACAGACAAGAATGCTAGTGTTTGTACAGACAAGAATGCTAGTGTTTGTGCAGACAAGAATACTAGTGTTTGTACAGACAGGAATGCTAGTGTTTGTACAGACAAGAATACTAGTGTTTGTACAGACAGGAATGCTAGTGTTTGTACAGACAGAAATGCTAGTGTTTGTACAGACACGAATGCTAGTGTTTGTGCAGACAGTAATACTAGTGTTTGTGCAGACAGGAATGCTAATATTTGTGCAGACAAGAATGCTAATGTATGTGCAGACAGGAATGCTAGCATTTGTGCAGACACGGATCATTACGTTGTTACTTGTGTTTACTTTATTGGGTGGTTTTTTTTTGCAACTTATGTTCCTTAAGATGATAAGCACAATTTGGTGGTTCATAGCGATTAAACGTCGTGAAATATAATCGCATTTTGTATTTTAAAAAAATTCATATCCTATCATACGACATCAGTCCTAAAATAAATTCACTATTTTTTTCGTTTACTTAGACTTGACTTGGAGTAAGGTCATTCGTTTATTGTATTGATCTTTTCTTCAAACTTTGTTGTTTTTTCTCTTGTTCACATTATTATGCAAATCAAAACGATCCAGATCCAGTTTATTTTGGCCGTTTAGTAATATTTGATAACTTGAGGGTTTTTTCAAAGTTTTCTATAATTACAATATGAAAAGACTGAGTTAAGAGCTAGCATGAACACTGATTCTCATTGCATATAACATAAATACTGTTTATGTTTGTGTTGTATATGTCTTCAGCAAAACATTGGGACTAATCCCTATCAGTCCTAAAGTGTTGATTTTTGAGAAACAAAATTCTCTGGACAATGTATTGTAGACAGTTATAATACATGTAATGAATGATTTTTTATATTAGCATTCGCATCATATTTAGTTTAATAATAATAATTTATTATTTATATTTCTTTTTCGAGAATTATCAATTTATTCATCGATTTATTTTTCTCTTCAATTATTTATTTAATTTATATATCAAAAAAAGGTTCTCTTCCTGTAAAAATTAACAATTACATATCTTATTCGTTCTAATATTTACGGAACATGTTTGATTGTTCTCTGACTGATCACGATTCCTTAATTAAAATTTAGTATTCTGAAATTTTTTATCGTCACAATAAATGCAATTGGAAGTAATGAAATGAAGGAGTGACTAAAATATCGTTCAATATTCAAAAATTAAAATTGTGTCGGCTTATCCTTGTTTTACGTTTCCTCCTGAAATAAAGGAACAGATGATGTTTTGCGGGCACAGCGGGAAATACCATTACAGGTCGCGGTGTCTGCCCAAATAACGGTCTGTCACGGCCATTACAGGTCGCGGGGTCCGCCCAAATAACGGTCTGTCACGGCGACATAAAGACTCTTGTCAGCAGTTCGGAAAGTCTTTTTATAAACGGCAGCAAAAGTAATTAAATCTAACAGCAGGTTCCAAAGACATTGTAAGAGAGAACTCAGAAAAGTCTCTCTAGCTCAGTGAGTTTTATAAGACTCATTTAACAGACTATCTTTTAGAGTGTTAATGTGATTGTCAAACTGTTTAGTATTTTATACGTCTAGAACAAGTCGATATTTATCCTCAACTGTCAAGTATGTTCTGAAAACATGTTAGGATACATGTAATATCTCGATATCAATATGAAACTGAACTATTAGATAAGTATATTTAATAGGGAAATATATTTATCCAAAGAACTAGTCTTGTTCCACGACACTTTGTATTCTCACATCCATATACATTTTTTAATCAATGCCAGCATTTCAATTACTGCGTTTACCAAATTTGTTTCATCACAAATAATCATGGAATGGACGCTTTAAAACAGCAACTTTTCTTTCAGTTTCGTGGTAAAGTGATACATGATGATGACGTTTCAATCGCCCAATACATCAAACATTGGTCGCTGGAAATGAAACACATTCACAATTGTATTCTTTATTTATTATCATAACAATGGAGGCGGATTTGAAAGTTTCGAATGAATGTCATTGCAAGGCAGGCAAATCTATCAATCATTATCTGTCTCAAACCTTTTCACATATTTAGAGCCAAATCATATCCGAACGAAACAAAGAAAATAAGTTTTATAACTTCTCGTGTTTGTGTAACGGGATAGACCCGAATGGATGCTTGGACCAAATGACAACACGACAATTGTGATGAAAGACGGAAAATTATGGAATGGAATAATAAAAACATATTCTACATAAACATTTATTATTTCACTCTCTAAATATACCTCTCAATCAAATATCTATCCAAGCATTCGCAATTAGTAAAACAAAATAAAAAGGATTTATATATTCAAAATAACCACATGTATTTTCGCACAATGAAAGTTAGATTCAAATAATCTCATGTAATCAAAATAAGATTCAGATAATCTCATGTAATCAACATTACTCAAAATGTACTTAATTGAAACAATAAATGGAAGAAAAACATGACTCGGTCATTTGTACAGCCGTATGATTCATACATATTTGTAATAACTTGCAATTGTGTCTACTGACAAACCACACAGTTCTCCCGAATTCTTCGGTTGGCCCCACTTATCGGTCGCTCCCACCGTGCATGGATCCACCATGCACACAAGTTTACAAATCATCGGTGTCGTCTTTGTATGGCCTTGGTTACATCATCTTCCATATACATATAAACATAGACAGCCTGTTATACATTTTTATCATACGAACAATATAAAAATGAAGAAAGTTTCTCATATTACCTAGCTTGTTTAAATTCGTTTGTTTAGATTCGTCACTGGTTTTCAGATATGTAATAGGTAATTTGAGAAAGCTGGCGAATAACTGTTTTCGTTTTTATTTTAACATCCCTAATGGAAAGTGATACGAAAACAAAAACATAAAAAGTCCGGTAAGTACAAAGCTGGCTATTCAACGTTGTATTTTTACATCCTGTAAGCATACGGGAAAACTATATTTAAAAATGAAAATTCACTAGCGCAGTCTAACCATTATGACATATATAAATTGTAATGTGAAATTTGGTAGACATCAAGTAATGATGCATTTGTTTTATCGTCGTCATCATTTTAGTTTTTCAAATAAATGACATAAATATTTCACGAGGCGGACATGAAAGCAGCGATGCTAGTATTAAGAGATGATTTCCTTTTGTTTACAATTGCTTTTGTTTCATTCTGTGGAGTTTCCTGCCACTTTCAGCACATAACAGGCTATGATGAAGGCCAGTATATTTGTTTGAGGAAGAATTCAATTAGAGCCTGGAAGAACAACCGGCCAACAAAAAGCTGCTGTCAAGCTTCTTTTAAATACCAACGATGCTTAAGCCGAGACACGAACTCATGCAAACGGAAGTGGCCTAAGCGATCTGAAATGGTAAACACACGACTTGGTCACCAGGGTCCTACAAGTAAATAAATGTAAATAAATGTTCCTGCTGTTGGTTGTTGTTCTGTAAACTTGTTGATATCACCTAAACACAATTTATCAAGAATTAAGTAGTTTAGACGTTTTTATTTCGTTTTTAAATGCAAAATAAAGAACGGTTTGTAAGACAATTTAACTACAGTCTTGATAGACAAGCTTACACGGATATAAAGAAATTTTAATCAATGGCAACTAAGTCTCGAGAGACCATGCGAATACCGCCCTTGGGGTGTTGTCTGAATCAAGGGTGTTGGTACCGTCTGCTATGGTTATGACAGTGACAGTCCTTCTTGAAGTTGGTGCAACATCTTCGGAAGTCTGAGTTACTATGGTTGCTGCCGTCTTCATATTTCTCTCACGTTTCTCTGCCTCCAACTGACCTCTCCTCGCATTAGCAACTGATATACCCTTGCTTACTGTCAGCCTCCTGGTGCCTCAGTCCTCGGCCAGTACTTCCTAGCCATCATGTGAGATGTCGCATGCCTTCATGTCCCTCTTGCACACACCCTTGAAACGGAGTGAAGGGCGGTCGACTCTTCTCGTGCCAGTGGTCAGCTGTCCATATAGAATGTTCTTTGGCAGGCTTCCATTCACGATGAGTCGGACGTGTCCCTGGTATCGAAAGCTGAGTTTGCTCACCAGGGAGCACATGATGTGGGTCTTTGCACGCTGAAGGATTTCGCTGTGTGGGACACGGTCTCGCCATTTGATTTTCAGGATGCGTTTTAGGCATTATATATGAAAGGAGATGAGCCGGCGCTTTTGCCTCATGAACGTACTCCAGGTCATACTTCCATTTAAAATGGTGATGATAACTCAGGCCTGGTAAACGTGGACCTTGGTTTTCCACACCCTCTTCGTTAGTAGTGCCATGATGGCGTTTGCCTTTCCAAGCCTTCTGTCCAGCTACTTATCAAGCGAGAGAGTGGTGCTGATTGTTGACCCACGGTAGGTAAAGTTGTTGACTGCTTCCAGGTTGACACCGTCGATTTTGATGGAAGGGGCAATGGTTCTATCTTGCAGGCTGACATTTGTCTTTTCCAAGCTGATAGTGAGCTTAAAATGCATACAGACATCAGCGAAACAGTCTCCCAGGTTATGGACGGAATCCTCGGTGAAGGTCACAAGAACCGCGTCATCTGCAAAAAACATATCCGTGATGAGCATATCCCTTACTTTGATCTTCGAGCGCAGTCGTGCCAGGTTGAACAGCCTCCCGTTGGACCTGGTGTGTAGATATATGCCATCAATGGACGAGTCGAAGGCACACTTTGTGTTGTGGCTTACACTTGAAAAAGGTGTTTGTGACGCACAGGCCATGGTAGATTCACAGCTCTAACATTCTCTGACCGTTTTCGTTGGTCTTTCCAGCTGTAATGATATCTGAGGATGGTAGGCCATGATTCATGGTCCGCATCTACTCTGTCATTAAAGTCGCTGAGCAGGAGTAAAGGTTCGTGTTTGGGGAATCATTTGATCTGTTCGTCCAGTTGCCCATAGAATTTGATCTTTTGTGTCTTCTGAAGACTTGAGGATGGGGGCATAGACACTGCAGTGGTGAGGTGGATGGACAAGAGACGTTCAACGCCCCCTCTAGGAGGTTCAACCGAGGCCAGGATATTGTTATTGACTTCGGAAGAAGGTGTAGGTTTCCTTTCTGAGGGAGCTACTAGAGGCGAGCATTTCCTGAGGGCAGCTATGGTATATTTAGTCTAGTGAGTTCTCTATCGATGATAACCGTCTTCCTAATGTCGTCCATTTCCCTGAGGTCATCGGAGATGCTTGTGCACATGGTGCGCACATTCCAGCTTGCGAATCGAAGAGCTGGAGTCTTCTTTATTGGTTTCTTGTTTACTGTGTCTGTTGTGGAATTTCCGTCTGCTTTTCATGCTGAACAACACACTGAACTCCATGCACCCACTAGAGTAGGCAGACGATAGTGGGTCAATACCTTATTGACTGGGACTGCCTGGTTTGATGCGGACCGTATTCGGCCAGTGGGAAACGATGACCCCCCTCCTTTATGCCAATCGGATGAGACTTATAACCCATAAAGTGACAGCTTCCGTGTTGTTTTCTCACAGTGACTCTCCAGGACGCAAGCCTGGGCTTGGATTATGGAGATCCTGGGTTGCCCAGACGTCAGTGGTCCTTGGGCGATCACTACACCTGGAAAGGAGAGGCTATGAGAGACGCTTCACTTTCCTTTGGCAAGAAGGACATCAGGCCCAGGCCTCGCACACCGCTCAAAGAAATTGTAGGAACAACATATTCCGGAAAAGCGCAAAAGAAAATACGCTGAATAGAGAGAATGGTTTGCTGAACAATCTACTTAAGCATGGTAAAAGAAAGCGAGAAAACAAATTACCTACGGATGTTTACTTCATTTACGTGGATGACCCGTGGAAGGCAAGCATTATTGACAGTGATGACCATTTTCTCCGAACACGATTGGTCTGAAAAGCGAACAAATATGAAATGCTTTGAGGAATAAATTTATAGAGCGAAAACCTGAACATATGAAGTTTTATGAAGGAAAATAATTCCACAACTAAACATATAGGGATTTACGGAAACAGATTAAATAAGACTTTGAGATCTATATAGTTTTAGATCTAGTGTTAAGAAACAAATGTGCTAGTGAATGCAACACCTCTTGATACTAAATTACCACCGCCACTATCGGAACCAGTACCAATTAGACTATGCTTTGGCATTCCATTATAAAGTTCGATAATATTTTTGATAATGATAGCAATAACTTACTTTGCAAAACTAAAATCAATTTGCCATGTATAACAGGCTGAGCATCGTTTAACCGTACATTTTGTAATTTGACAGTGATGACTTTGAAATAGAGATCATAGTGCGACATGATATATTGTCAGAATCAAGTAAAATCGGTAGCACAGATGACTCCCATGGTTGCATCGATGTAGGAAAATAGACGTAAGGTGTGGACAGAATTATTTGGCTACCAAAACACTAAATAACCGAATCTAAATTCATTCAAAGTGAATCTGTTACAAAATATAGTATATCCTTGTCAAAAGTGTATGCCTGTTTTCATTCAAGAAAGTTTAAACTTATGGAAAGTCATTTTACAATGTACAATATAGAAGACTGGAAATAGCTTTTGAAGAATGTCTAATGTACCATTATTCGATTGAATTGATTTTAAAACTAAACAAATGAATGGTAAAATGTATGTACTAGTAAAATAGAAAGGTTATGATAGTTCAATCACATCTGGAAACCAGCTTAATACGTAGATAGATATAAGTACTATTATATTAAGACTTGTTTTTTTTTTTTACTACAACTGAAGGAACGTAGCGAGATAAGTAAAGCATACAAATTGAAGAATATTAATTGCTGATTAACCAGTACCACAGAGTTACAGAATATGTTAATAATGACTACTACGTCTTTCGACTACAAAGGAAATCAAGAGGATGAATATACATACATTAAAGGAAATCATTGCATGTAGAATCCATAATCCATTTAATCCATGCGTCAATGCGTGCAGATTGAACGGTGAGAACAATATAGAATTTATACAACTTTTTGCTCCAGTTGAATAATACCTAAAGATAATATTTCCATGATGATCGACGATTTTGAATAGTTTTTCCATGATGATCGACGATTTTGAATAGTTTCTCCAGCATGATCGACGATTTTGAATAGTTTTTCCATGATGATAGACGATTTTCACTGGAAGAATAAGTGCGCATCCAAACGTAAGTATATGTATACCGTTTGTTTTACGAAATGCATTGAACAGTTTCCGTATCAGTATTCTCCTGCATTACCGTTCTACTTATGTAATTACGTATTTGATTAACATTATTTCAATGTTGTTAACATCTCAATTGTTTGCGTTTTCAGTAACCTTCCGAACCATTAAATATTACGTCACATCCTATGAAATACTGCTTGTTAAAGCTAGTTTTGAATAGTTTTTCCATGATGATCGACGATTTTGAATAGTTTCTCCATCATGATCGACGATTAGGCTAGTACAGCGTCTTGGAAAATTGAAGTTGAATAGGAATGGGGTAAGTGAAGTGCTGCAGATTGGCGACACTATTGGGGTTGATCTCAATCTGACCAAAAGGCGGCGAAAAAACTGGAGCGCTTGGTGGGACATTGACATGTATAACACATGCAACATACATACAAATATTTCTGAACATGAATCTATCATACCTAAAATATAAAATCGATTTTTTTAAAAAACATTTAAGCAAAGAAAGCAAATCCTTTCAAGGCATATCAGTGGCCCTGGAAAGGGCCATTTGGTTTTCTTTCCTAATTTCTTCTCTTCTTTCACCATCTTCTTCTTTTCTCTCCCACAATTTTTGTCTTCTTCTTCTTCATATTACTCCAACTCTTGTTTTTCCATCTCCTTTTCCTCTTTCATTTTCCATTTTCTTCATCTTTTTCTTTGTTTTTTTTATTCCACTCTCTCATTTTTACTCTATCCTCTTCATCTTCCATCTCCTCCTTTTGTTCTGTACTCAGTTGTCTTAGTAATTATTTTGCCTTTTTAAAATTATTCATCTCCATGTTCATAATCTGTAGACTATATCCACCATTCTCAATTCTGTCACTTCTACCATGCCTATGGTATCTACCACTTTCTGTAACTTTAGCATCTTGTTCATATGATTGCTAGCAATCCTCTTCGATTATTCCGTGTAGAATGGCCCGACTGACGGACGCTTAACTTTATATGTGTCTAGCACAGACGTGACAGAAAACATCCTTTACACTCACTTCATATTATCTACCATCCATACAGAAGAAAAGGTAAAAACTATGATATACTATCAAAAACCACAATATATACTAACCACACACGTGAAGGAGCTACTAACAACCACAAATATAATATCAACCCAGAGAGGATAGAAAACGAACTCCAAAATCTCCTATCCTCACCAACGTACACGAACGTATATACACCCAATATATCCTATGAAAAAATTAAAATATACTATCCACACATGGGAAGGAGATAGAAACAACTACAAATATACTATCAACACAGAAGGGAGAGAGAACAACACTAAAATATAATATCCACACAAACGTATACGAACTCATACAAACACACACTATCACATCAGTATAGGATTGAGTGTTTATAATCATACCACACTCATAATATTTGACAACTTGAATAGTCCCTTTTCTAGAGATTTATTTCGCCCTGAGAATGGCTGTTTTTGTTTGGAACTTCAGTTACACCTGGTTAATGGTAACATCTCTGAGGTACAGCATACACAATGACGGCTATAGTCATTGTCCCAATTTGCTTTAGATGATTGGAATGCGGAGGCAGGATGAGTAACCTCATCATTCCAGTCTTTACTTTGAGCAATAGTGAAGGCTTCCCTTCTTCTATGCCACACCCGCGAATGACAAAATTATAGTACTGGGGTAGCAAATGTTGTGGCTATTGTGGCTGTGTCTGTCGTGCTGGTACAGGCGGTGGAAGCGTCCTCACCTCAGACTTGACCTCTCAGACAGGGCTTAGCATCAGGCGAGACAAGATCCCTCTTTTTATTTCCTTCTGCTATTCTCGCCTTCTCCTCTCCTCCTCTTCATCAAGCCTGTTGTCTTCCTGTATTGCCTCCATAGCCATTCGCCCAGGAGCCGTTTGGCATACTCCAAGTGCATTTGGAGTTGCAAGAGTTTCGTTATTCTGCTACTGACGTTTTCAAGTTGACGAATCAACGATTGGTACCCAGACTGACCCAAGCTTCGCTTTAAATACTCTAAGCGCGGAATTCTCCTGATACCAAAATTCACAAAGTTCATATCATTACCAAAAATAATATGGAACGTGCAACCTAAAAGAAACACTCGTCTTTTTATTTACAAGCACTAACTACAAACACAAGCACACATAATATTTGACAAGCTATCTAAACAAAGTGCTTATTGACACACTTCTAACCAAGACAAGCAAACGAGGTGCTTATAGACACACTTCTATTTTTTAACTTCCTAACATTCAATTGGAAAGTGAATTAGTATGTCTTTTCTAGAGTATTGGGGTAGCACAAGACTCTCGGGGCATCATTTTGTTCTGTAACGTTTAAATAATAACAAACTTCTAAGTCTTAGACCGTTCTTCTTTTCATAGTCTTTCTAGCTTTATGAGTGTGAATGCTCCTGAAGGGGTGACTTCGTAGTCCTCTCTTTCTGCCCTGTCCTTGATGCAACTGCTCAGTAAAATGATCCACAGTTTTTTGCCTCCTTGTCGAGAACTCAAATTGGCAATGGCAGCACCGATGACACAATACATCACAAAGATTTGACAGAAAAGGACGATTTGCGTTTTATGCACACGTTCATTACATCAAACCCACAAGGGTTGCTTTTGTAAATCATGCAGAGAAGAACTGGGTGAAGGAGTGGTCACTGTGGTGATGGTAGCTGAAGCTGAAGCTATATTGAAGGGCATGTTGGTCACTTTTATAGTCGACGAGTTACGATGCGCCTATCCAAGAATCAAAACGGGGAAGATATCCTTTTCAACGTACTTTGACATATTTGACTCTGCGTTTTCCCACCATGCGGGTTCTTCGTTCGAGAATGCTTTCGAAGTCGTACACATAGTCTTCTTTCTTGGTCACGCGTTTTAACTCGGGCAAGTAAACCGTTCGTTTTAACGCTTCTCCATTCATGTCTTCCAGTTTATAGGATGAGGGCCGTGAACTCGTCCAGTGACACGAAACAATTCGGTGGTCAAGTTGGGTAAGTAACCTTTGTCGAAAGTGCGTCTGGTTTTGCTAATGCGAACCCAATCTCCTCCTAACAACAGTCCACCTTAAGCAACAGTTGAGTACCAAGCAAAGAGTCAAAACAGTCACTTGGTTGTCGGGAGTTTCATCTTGCGGGGCAGATTGGTTGTACGTATGGAACAGGTGGAATAAGATATCGATGTACTTGAGAGTGTGTTGATGCATAGAATAGAGTATTTCCACATGCATTCTTTCAAAGGGCATTGAAAACGTTCCACGATGCTGATTTTGGTTTCGGGATTATCGGTGGTGAAGAAATGAATGTCACGTTTCTTTAATTCTTTTTGGAACGCTTGGTTCAGAAATTCGGTGCCTTTCTCGGTTTGCCATCAAAGAGGGTGACGACCACATTGTTTCAGCACCAATTTGAGGGCTAGCACAACTTATTGATCGAACTGGATGTCAGTGGCACAAACTATGCATATTTAGAGAAGACGTCGATGACACAAAACAAATATCTGTAGCCACGATTGTAGGTGGCCAAATTTTAGACATCTGCTAAATCGGCTTGCCATTGATTGATAATTGATGTCGTCAACTAGGGTGCGACTTCTGGAAAACATTCATCGAATGGGTTTGTGTAAAGTCTACTTGTTCTTGGACCCATCGGTGCATTTGAAGTAAACAGAGAATTGTCAGTCGGGGTTTGGCAACATGATACAATCTCTGAACTCCTACGCCATGTGAAAGATAGGCAGGATAATAGTACATGCTAGCTAATACCTTCTCCATTTTATTAATCAGTCACACACTCTTCACTGATGCTACCCTGTTTTTCGTGTGATATTTTCCTGGATTGTGATGCTTTGCGTGTCCGGCGAGCGATGGATGTCGAGGAGGAGGCGGATGTCTGAACTGGGGTAAATGGTTCTTGTTTCACTTCTGTCTTCACCTTCCTTTTCTCTTCTGTGGAAGAAGGAGTGGTCAACGTCTTTTTAATCCATACATTTCTGGATGTAGGTGGTGTGTACTCTCTCTAGTACTTGGGTACTTTTTCTGGCAGAGTTTTAAGGTTTTCTTCTCCTTTTTCTGTCTTGGTCACTGGGGGTAATGGTGGTGGTTGGCCTTTCATCAAATTCTTAAAACCTTTCAGAGTCGGTTGAGTTGTTTCGTCTACAGCTTTCTGTAATCGATCAAAGCTTGCAATTCGTGACATATGGGTCAAATGAGGATTCTGAGGCAAATGCATGGTTCGTAATCCTCGCCAACGATGGTATCCCATCCACCGTTTGTAAAGTACTAAAGCCAGTGTTCGTCCTTTCATCAGTTTCCAAAGGTCACGTCGGAGTTCTTTTAACTCCGGAGGCCCCTTTTATCTTCTTGTCCCTATTATTTTGGAGCTATGGAGAGTAAAGTACTTCACAGGAGTAACAACTTTGGTCCCACTATTGTTTTGGTAAGACGTCCTAACAGAAGAAAAAATCCTACGTGTTGCAAAATCTTTTTCTTTTGACAATTGGTATTTTCTTTTGGACCATTTGGCCAAGAACGTGTCGAATTTATTCTGATGTTTAGACAAGGTATCGTGCTTTTCATGACATTCAAACAAAAGTCGCACAGTGGTACGTTTTGTTTCATCAAGTGAGGAAGAGCGGGTGTTAAATTTGGTTTTCGTGGCATCATCACCAACAGAGAAGTGGAAGAGCATGAGGCTGTTTGAGACTTTGTTACTGTCACTGCAGGTCGTGGTTTGTGAAGGTAAGGTTGCGTTCTGGCCAAAGTTCCTCTCTGGTGAGTAGAAGCTGTTTTATATGAGCTTTTTTTCTGTGTGCTTTTCTTTTTCTGTGTCCTTTCGTATTCTGTAGGATTTTTTTTTCTGTGACCTGGTCTTGACACCACTGCTCATTTTGCGTCTGCTAGGTATTTTGGGAATGATTTTTTTTTCTTGGGAAAGATTTTAGGAGCATTAGGATCCCGTTTTTAGACGGAGCGGTTACAAAATGTTTTGCTTTTTGGTTAGAAGGCCGATGCAAGGATTGGCCAGTTGCGTCAAGGCTACTTTGTTTCTCTCGAAACAGCGTTTGGTTTGATGAGGAATGTGAATGACGCCTTGCAGTAATTGACGTGGTCACCGTAAACTATCGTACGACTTCTTTGAGACTGGCTTCTAAGACAGAGTACATGTTTGTGGAATTTTTCGCGACTGATGCCGTAAAGTGCACAAACCAATTTGACAGGAAGATGATACTTGCAGGGACGTTATGCTAACGCTGTGTGAGACAGCCCCCATTGTTGCCAAATTCCAATACCATGTAGTCACCTCACCTGTTCCATTCCTATTCCTATGGAAAATAATATACGTACCTCATGGAATGCTCCTGTCACTTCTCGAAGTGGGGTGGGGTAACACAAAAGTCTTAAGAAATATTTGTAGGATTGGTACTTTGTAACTCAGATGCTTTAAACTTACTATTTTTTATTAAATTTGTATTCATTCTATACACTAATTCCGTCAAAACAGCTATGAATATTTTCTCATATTTAATAGTCTTGTTAGATGTGTGGTAGAAATCACTAAGCTGATGGTAATTGGATTCTTCAATGAGACGTCTGGATGAATGAAACCATAGAGTGCTAAGACATTATCCAAGTTGTTTAATTATTGGGTTTCCTAAACCTCGTTGTCTAAAACTTTCATGAAGGTGTTATGTGTATTTAATATGTATTATTTGTTGGCATTTCCTAATGGTTACATAGTTTTTGTATTTTGTACTTTACTTTTGTCCAAACTCAAGTTAATGGTACAACTGACTAGTGACATTTATTTTGCAAAACATAATACATAGCTAATATTTCTCATGATTGTGATTTGAATATTCAGATTATTATTATTTGTAAAATTGTTTACTCTTTCATTGGTTTGGAGTTAATACTAAATCTAGATTTAAATGCAGTTGGTTTCGTTCAAGTATGGGTCTTCGATTAACATACCTGTGCATTGAATTGAAATAATTGTTCATTCATTTTGACGCATTTTTGACATACACATACAAAAATGTCACTTACACGGTATCTGTAGACATGCTGCTCTAGGGAAATATACTTATTCCTCAGCTTTGGGTCTATAATCGACAATTTTGTATCTCCATGTTTAAAGGTTTTCAAAGTATTAGTTTCTAAATATAAAACTTTTCTTCTTGCAAAACAAGGTACATCACACTGATAATACGGGCTCCTTCATCATATACCTTTTCTATTATAATCGAACTCTCGCCACTATGACTTTCCCAAGTAACACTGGCGTATTCTAAGAATGGTTTAATATAACTCAATTACAGTTTTGAAAGATGTGCTTTAGAAAGTTTACGCCTTTACTGCTCTCAACAATTCTCGTTTTAATTTCCCTTTTTTGGCCATTTCAATATATTGGATCCAATTTAAACCGTAAACCCAAGGTGTCTATGAGAATTAAAACCTTTTGGACTTTTTTTATAGTTCCAGCGCTTGTGTATATATATATATATATATATATATATATATATATATATATATATATATATATATATATATATATATATATATATATATATATATATATATATACCATTTTGAAAACAACATTAACTTTGCTTTTCAATGTGATGAATGCCACTGATTTGACCAATCAATGATTCATTCCAAAACATTGGTTAAGCAAAATCACTTGCATAAAATAAGAATAATAAAGGAACTTTTTCATAACACTACGTATTGAATTCGTAATCATAACACTCTACTCACATTCGAACAACTAGCTTTAAACCAGACAAGTGGTTCAAAATCTATTCCATGTTCCCCAAGTTTAAAGACAAGTCCTAGATGCCACATTCTGTCGGATGCCTGAGGGTAAGAACACGAAACAACCACCTTTTTCCTCTTGATAGATATAGAATATTGTTACACGCACAGGGGTATTCACTTGACCGAGCGGTGTCAAAACCCTGGCGCGAGTCACGCTGGAAGTCATATGTTTTCACCAAATTTCCAAAGACTTCCATACAACTTGAGTTGTAAAATGGAAAGAAAGACGTGTCTGCTATAATTAATAATCTTTGCTCTAATCAATTGGCGACCCAGAGGAGACAACTTGCCCAAGAGTCCATTAACCGCACCTTAGCATGGTTTTTCTTCTTTATCATCCTATTTCCGTACCGCAAGCCCGTCATGCCATAGAAATTCCACTAGTATTTCCTTACTAACTGGGAAATATTTAACTGCGCGACCCTAGGCCAGTCAATCCACAGAATTTCCGGCGTATCACGCTCATATACATACGCCCATTTTCCACTATGGACACATAAACGGTACCTACCAAGTTCCAACTTATTGATTCCATTATATTCCCCCCCCCCCCATAAATACTGCAATTTCAATCACATCACTTTTATACACCGAGGAATTTTAATATGGACTATGTTACTAAAAAGGGAATGTCATTCGGCTTTTACCCAAATTCACTACTAACGACCCCAGCATGGTTCAAATTCACTCACACTCGGCTCTGTGATGTTTGCTCCTACTAACTGGCTAACTATTTCGGGCTAGTAATGTTTCCATGGCACCGAAGACCAAATACTCGCACAAATTAAAAACGGGATGCTGTCAAATACACATACTCCAAATTTATTACAATATGGTAAATCTAGATTAATTTAAATAATATGTCGTTCGAAGGTAAGAAAACGGCGTTACTTATGAAAAGACTACTGATGTGAGCGAAGTTATTATTAAATTGTAACGCTATTTTATTCATTTTCATGTCCGACATCTCATAAAAATTCACACAGATCATATATTTGTCATTTCTTTAAAATATTATTTTCAACATTGTTATGTCTAACAGATACAATGCCATTATAAGTACTGAATTAATAGAACATTGACTTTAATCATAAAACTCTAACTGAATCTCCATTTAACACATCCGTACAAAGTACTGAAACATTCTTATTGTTTGCCGTAAGCTAAATACTTTATGCCTTATTTGGGATAGTCACTTGTATCATAAAACTTGATGTCACCATTCACAGCACTTTACATTGTTCTATCTTAATACCAATGTGTAAAAGTCAGCAACAATCATGAGTAGTATCGGTCCATAATATCAAATGCTTTTCTACTTACCCTATCATTCATATATCACGTACTTGCTTCACTCTAACAATTAAATTAGTCTTGCTTATTTGATTATCATATTTTTTCTTCAAACTAAATATCACTAGGTCATCGTCAGTAAATATTCTACTAGCAAATGATAAATCTTTATGGCATATGAAACACTGATATTCAACAGGAACAATTGTAACTGTTGTTCCTTTGCTGAAATTTTCAATCTATTTACAAAACGCTCTATTACTATGAAGATGAATTCCTGATTTTTTGTTGTATCGCAGTCTCAAATTTCAGTTTAGTTATATGTAGAATTCAGGCGATAGTTGTTGTTCTAAAAAGATAACTCTGTATATCTTTCTCCATGTTAAACATACTTATATGAAAGGCCATAAATTTACAGAGGTCATCCTTAGCTTTATTTCGTAATGTACATTACATTTTGGTAAATTTGCTTATGTGCCATTGTAGTCAATTAACAATAGCTTTCGCAAGGAAACTATATAATTTTCATCTGAAATTAACTTCTCCAGAGTTTATAAATAGTTCCTGAAATGTTCCTGCAAGTTTAATGGGAGCTTTAATTCCAGTGTCATAATCATTTTGCATTTCGTACATATTTACTTCTACCCGTCTAACATCGTTAGTTGACTTTTGCAATCATTAGCGACATGTTTTGGCTCATGGCGCATGTCTGAGGACTGATCCTATACACATAATGAATGACCTTGACCGTGCTCTTGACTTTTCTCATTCTGCATCATATTTCCACTAGGGCATTGTCCAAGTAGCATTTGTGATTTGTTTCGGCATATCTATATGGTATCACTTAATATTCTATTTTCATAACCTACACTATTACCCGTCAACACCACTATTTTTGCACCCGATACCTTTAAGGGGTACAAATCAGAATACAGGAGCAATATTACAACGACATAATCAGTTTAGTAAAGCATCAGAAAAATGTAACTGCTCAAAAGCTTAACGCAGCATGGTAACCATGTCGATCACTTAATACAATAATGATAACATGTTCCATGACTTCATGTGCTTCATAGCAGTCTTCGTTCATCATGTTTGATCGCTCTTTTATCAGTAAATATTTTCAATATTCAGCTCTTTCATTAAATCCGTTAAACAAATGTCAATCTTCTTATATGGGTAAAATGTCATTTCTGAAATATTTAGTTGTCGTTTCTACAAAATATAAATAATAAATACTTAAATGCAAATGACGTTTGCCCTTATTTAACAAAGCCAATAATTCCTAAATAACAATCAATCTTGCCGTAAATGGCATTGTTCCATCTCTTCCATTCTTGCAACATGATATTTATTTACCCGCAGAATCACATCAGACACTATTTGAATACTCATGTTGCGAGTTTATGCTCTAATAAACGGTAACAAATAAATAAATAAAACAACAAGCCTTTTAAATTTAACAAATAATTTATATCCCTGGGGAAATAAGGCAAAAATGGAAAAAGATTTATATGTATATTCACATCTAATATATATATATATATATATATATATATATATATATATATATATATATATATATATATATATATATATATATATATATATATATATATATATATATATATATGAATTAGTCCGTTCAACTCCAACTGAAAGGAAGGAAAGTTAAGTTGGATTCAACAATTTGGCTACGACAAAAGAAAAATATTATCGTCATTCTAATACGCAGTTCGAAAACAATCCTCGTGTTGCGAAATCAATAAGGGGGAGGAGTCACACGATCGTTTATATCATGTTCTCCTAACATGACCCTGACGAGAGACAATCATTTTAAAATTTAAAAAAAAGTTGTTTACTTCTTCATTGGTCCCATTTTGATCTTGACAACAACCAATCATTTTAAAATAAAAATGAAACATGTTTACGTGGCTAAAACTGTTCTTGGGTCAACAATACTTATGTGCCGAAGAATATTGAGGTCAATCAAGTTTCTAAAATAAACATCATCCCCAGTGAACAAATGTACTTTACAACAGTATGTGATAAAAAAAACAAAGAATTTAAAACTGACAAACATTATTAAATTAAAACAAATAAATATCAATTTAAAATTAAAAAAATAATAACAATCCACTTCACTCTGGCAAGTTAATTTTAATTTGAACGTTCCCCCAAAAATATACAAAAACGCAAATATATTTCTCGGCAGCTCACCCAAAAAACTTGCTTTTATGATATGATCTATGCCATTACATTTGCACATTCATTAAACAATGGTCTTGCTACCTGTCAATAATGGTATCACATCAATTAACTGAGGAATAAAGTGCACCAAAGGTCTATACTTTCAATTTATCACATTTCCTCTTTCTCTCTCCAGGATTCGATTTTTTGTTCACAGAAGTCTTGTCCCATGGGCTAGTGGTTTCTGAAAAATCCTTGTCAATTTATTTTTAAAAAAATGCAGTCATATCGCTACGATGTCTGTAATGTGACAGTTTATAGTGATGTCTATCACTGTGGCATCTTGCCGCAGACGTGTATCATGATGTCACATCCAGTCACATTATCCTGACACCAGGCCGAACAGTCCTAACACTAACCTCTTAATGATGAACGCCAAGCGATGCAGCTGTTATTGCCATTTGTATAAGTCTTTGGTACGATTCGGCCCAGGATCGAACCCACGACCTAACCCTTCCGACGCGGACGCTCTAACCACTAGGTCACAGAAGCCGTTGTGTCAATTTATAAAACAATACTACAATGTCAAGTGAAAATAAATAAAAATCGATTCATGATTTTTTTAAAAAATGGAACCATGTCTAGTTAATGATAGTTTACAATACTTCGCTGGACCCATTGAATATTCATTCCACTTTGGAAGGGAAAAAAATTCTATTTTAAATATTTGTCCCTCAGTGCTTCATTGGGACATGATTATGAATGTGCGATGCACGTTTAACATTTGTCAGTCTCACCACGCATGGAATTCCAAACTTTTGTATACAACAAAATGTCAAGCAATTTATCATTTCAGAATAAAAGGGACCCATCTGACTTCTGTCTGATGTAAAGTTATCTTGTGCAACGCTGAATTATCGAGGGGGTAATATTCGATACCTATTGTGAAAAATGACTCTGTATTCCGACTCTAGCTCTCCCTTGTGATTAACTATCAAATCATATCTTTCCATGCGCAATTTAGGCCTGTTGACTTTCAGTTTCAGAGCTTCCGTGATCAGGGAAGAACAGTTTGTGTGTAGCTTCATATGCAAATTTTGTACCGCCATCAAAACAGTACTTTGAAATGTATTATTCGTACCTCCATCGAATTAAACTTGAAGCAGAATAACATTGGCAAGAATCCGGTAAATGCGTTAACTTTTATGTGTTAAGTCTAAGACGATATTATGCAATATTATGACGGGTTTGATGGGAACGTTATGGTCCCTTTAATCATGCACAACACCAACCCACACCTTATCTCTAGATACAGAATAGTATGTTTGCTATATGATAAAATAAAACTAGCACGCGATTCTACTGATAAAAAATGATAAAAATGATTAGGTTTTCGTATTAAGCGATATTTGTTTTTCTCTAAACTTCTTTCTCAGTCATCACATCTGGAGAAATATAACGAGATCTGACTATCAGCTATGTATTGCTGATTTAAACACGTGTTTATCTATTTGGTAAACTTTGGGTTCTCGTTTGATCCCCGGTTTATCAGATTTAGCTTTCAACAGGCTTGTAAAATGAATTGACGCGCAGTCACGGTCGTTAGCGACCTCTTTACCTGAAGTCATCGAAAAGCAGCGCCATCGCACGGTCGAAAGATATTCATCAGCTACAGTCTTTCTATTATGCATTGATTTGAATGGTGCAGCAAGATTCACAAGCTAATGTGCAAAATGACTTTCTCAGAAATTAGATCATTATTAGCAGTGTTTGGACTGAGTTGTGGTTCCTTGTTTTATTCCATGTGTCTAACGCATTTACCCTAATATGAAGGATCATTAATTCTGGTCACGCTCTGGGATGCTCAACCAAAACCACTAATTCTAAACAAGTTGTAGAATGTTCAACAAACCCCAGTTATTGGATTTATTTTCATTATTACATTATTTTTTGTTACAAATTTAAAACGGCGAAAGTTTACTTTGGTCATTTTAATTCTCTTAATGAAAATTTTAAACAGTAAAATTGTCGACCTATGTAGCCAGCGCATGTCTAGCGCAGAGAATAACTCTATGTGGTCGGCCAGCAAAAATTTATGAAAAGAATAACACTTCATAGCGTCAAGAAAGCAAATCAATCATTCAAATCTTTTATCAAAGTTATTAAAAAGTAACCAGTGCTTGTGTGTAGATTTAACCACGGATATTTTTATTTTCTTTGTTTTAATTGAACTTCTCAAGAATAGTTTTAAATTCAGCAAATTATATATCAACAACCAGATGTATTGTACATACGAAAGAAAACAATTTCTAACCTTTGTTTATTTTTCCACTTTGAATCCTGACCATGTAATTAAAACGCTTTACATCTAATATTAAGCTTTTTTGTTCTTTTTTCTATTTGCTCTTACTTGGCCATTTTTATTGTAACAGTGATATCTTGTGGTGTACGTACAGCTGATTTGGGTATGGGATATATAAATATATTATGGTATAAGAATTTACTGAAAAAAGTGCTGTATAAGTTTTAGGATCGCAATACGGATATAGAAGAAAACTTTGGCAAACTTGGAGCGCTGAAATGGAACCAAACTTTTAAGATCAATTCAGACGTGTGCGTGCGCGCGCGCGCGCGTGTGTGTGTGTGTGTGTGTGTGTGTGTATGTGTGTGTGTGTGTTTGACGTAGCTTTAACAATCCGAGTCTTATCACTACGATGTATGAAGTGTGGCAGTTCAGGGTTATGTCTTGCACTGCTGCATCATGCCGTAAACATGTAGCATGATGTCGCACCCAGTCATATTATCCTCACACCAGGCCGACCAGTCCTAACACTAACCTCTAAAGCTAAGCGTCATGCAAAGCAGATGCTAGTACTATTAGTGTAAGTCTTTATTATGACTCTTCTATGATTCGAACCCGCGACCTTCTCGATCCAAGCCGGACCTTCTAACCACTAGACCACAGTAGCGGTTATGACTTATAGATAGCTTTTGTCCTGTTTGCTGAGGTCGCAAACAAGAGAGGGATTTATACGGGGAGTGCTAGAATCTTTTGAGTAATGCTGACTATGAAAGTTATTGATTAACGGAAATTGTACATTACTATCATTTGTAAGAGAAAAAATTAGTAAAGTAAAATGTACAATGTAAATCAGATAAGTTACAGAACTAATGCATAACCTTTTGAGCGGTTGCCATTGTTGATTGATTTTTATTGATTGATTATTTTTCTTCGGGATTTTGATGGGTGGGGAGTGTTGCGGGACTACAAGATAGATGAGCGAGCTTACTTTCATCATTATATATTGTTGAAATGACGTGGGTTTCCACACAAACACCTAAATATTTATTTTCGGCTTTTTTTCTTCTTCATATAAATCAAAAGCGCAGGCGATTCAAATAACAAAGTATATATGTGTAATCGAATGACTTAAGAGACACACAGCTACATTATCAATGACGTCAATCGATTGAGGATATGGTATTGATATGACTATCAATTACCCCTCCAATCACACCCATCACAGCCATATGGTGTGACTGTGTGCAATACCTAGCTGAATTATATAGTTAAAGGTCTTTATATCACTTAAAAAGTGATTTAAAGTATATAATATTATAAAATTATTTGTGACAAATGATATTGGTCCGGATTCATTTACAGTAATCGTAATCAATTCCGTTTATATATTTTTCAATGGAGTAGTTTTATGCTAATTTTTTAAGTGCTGCCTCTGAGTTTTGTTTGTGGGTTATACATATAGGAACGCTGGATGTACATAAAGGCCCCATACATCTGTTCAGTTTTAATCATTGTTCTAATTTATAACATTACATTCATTAAGAGTGAAACCTATTGTCAAAATCTTTAGTTTCCTATTTCGTTTTATATTTGGCGTTCTGTTTACTTGCATTCACTTATCATAACCTAATGACCTTCAGTAGACTTCGATACCTTCTTGTGTCTGATTAATCCTCTATATCTGTCTGTCTTTCTGTATTACTGTCTATCTGTCTGTCTGTCTCTTTTTTTTAGAAACATATCTTCTACTTTGAAAATACAGATGTTTTTTTCGTATCATGTCTCTCTCTCTCTCTCTCTCTCTCTCTCTCTCTCTCTCTCTCTCTCTCTCTCTCTCTCTCTCAAATCTGCTGTTAGACAATTTGAAAACTGAGAAATTTGATTTAGAAAGGCATCACCTGAATTGCGTTTTATGTAAGGTGAAGTTGATTAGTCTTTTATTATAAGCGACGGCAATACTGGTGCTTACTTCCTCCTATTTCAATTCCTCTAAGATTCTTAGAAGTTAATTGTTTATATTGTAAAATAAAAGACACTGGCAAACATAATGGAACTTATTATAAAATTTATTGGCTATTGACCATTAGCAATTAACGCCAATGTGTCTTTGACATGACATCTTTGACATGACATTTTAGAATGAATGCAGGCTATAATATCTCTAGACACTCAGCAAATCAACATCATAACTGGCTAAGATTAGTTGATGTCTTTCGAACTAAATACAGATAAAGAAAAGTTGGTCTTGAAAAGGCTTGTCTATTTTTAAACTAACAAACATTCTCACTAAAATACGACAAAAAATTATTATTTTTTTTAGAATGTTTGGAGATCGAGGTTCGTCCTTCGTTCCATAAAAATGTATTTTTAAATAATCTTTCTTGTTCGGAAATAGTAGTGATAATGGCAGCGGCAGAAAAATCAGAGCGATAGTTAGCGACCAACAGTTTACGGGATTTTCACTGCATATGCCGCCAAGAAATTATAGTTGAGACTGACACAATGTAAATCTTCTAAATTTCCAAACTCGCTCAGAATCTATTTCAGCTTAAGAGTTTTAAAATTGGTCTGCGGAATATTTTTGTTACATCTTTTAAGTTGTAGCATATTTCATAAACCATGTTAGAAGCTTCTTCGGAGTCTTGATGAAGTCTGTCTAAGCACGTAGTTTTCCAGCTTTACCAACGTAAATAAATAACCTTCCTAATCAAAATAATTCATACGGGACACATACAAAATAACGTACCTACTTAAAATCGGATAAATTGCTAATAGTTGTTCAATTACTTTGATATATGAATGTTTCAAAGTTTTGTAATTAGCTGTCTGAATGCTTTTAGACGGTGTAAGAGAGCGCAAAGTAGCTTGTTTGTAAATGCGAACTTAAGCGGATCTCCCTCCATCATATTAGCTGAATCCATCCTTATTTCCAGATAGACAAATGCCGAGTTAATGATCTTGGGATCTCGTGAAATGTATGGCTCCTCTGTGTACAATGATTTTAAGATTCAAAGAAAAATTAAGACGAAAAAGATTTTTTGTTTGTTCTTTGGCGTTTCGGATTACTGAGTCAGGTGAAATTACAATCTACGTTCGGTCTTCTCAATAAATCCCGAATCCAGAACGGAGTCCTCTCCAAACAGGCAGAGATTCAACGCTGGTTGATGTGTCAAAGTGGTGTCCCCATTTGTAGTCGCCGATAGAGCTGAACAAACACTATTTAACATTTATAACCATCACTGAATGTATTCGGATAAAATTCGAAGCTATGAAACCCATGCCTTTTCTTTGTCTACATTAATATTAAGTGTACCCCAACCTACTGCCTAGCTGCATTTGCAACAGTAAACCCAGTCCAATAATTATAACATGTAATTTTAGGGACCTTGAATTTGAGATTCAGACAAAAATTATAATGAATAAAGACAATATTTAAATGTTGACACTCGATAGAAACTTACTGAGTAATTGTATACTTTTCAAAGTGCTATCACGCGTTATTTTTCCATTCAAGCCATTTAACTGTCACAGAAATAATCAAAGGAAGAGCTTGATATAGAACCATATTTTAGAATGATTTTATGTTTTTAGGAAAATCATGACTATAAGTCATCTGTATACCCTTTACTAAGCAACTAGTGTGATATGATTATAAACAAGCAGGTCACAAGCGTTATATTCTCGTTATAAACAAGCAGGTCACAAGCGTTATATTCTCGTTCAGAGATCGTGGCAAAAACTCAGTCTGTCCGGTAGCCTGTACCTAAAAGAGAGCATGAAATTGTAGTTATACCATAGTTGATACACTTAACATATAACGTGTGCAGTTTATTATTTTTCATATGATAAAATGTTAACATATCACTTTATTTGTTTATGATTGGTCGAAATAATCCCATTTAATTAATGCGCACCCAATTCGAAAAATTCATTAATGATTCATTTCATATGCATTAATTTCAATAAAATACAATGTTCTTTTGTTACGCACTATAACATCTTTTTATACCGCATGATGTATGGATATGTATTATGGGCCAGTTACCTGTATTACAAAAAGAACTATTATTATTATTATTATTATTATTATTATTATTATTATTATTATTTTTGCACACGTTGTTATAGCGCTCCTTGTTCTTGCTTTCTACACATTGCGATCTTGCAAAATCGTGTCTATTTTACGTGAGATCCGTGTCTCTGCATATGACCCTGTCCTTCAATAAACAACTGGTGAAATCTCTTCGAAGCAAAATGCAATAATTTCTTAAGCATGGATTGCAAACCTGCCATGTGTTTTCCTTGGTAAAAGAGGTAGAGGTGAGTGCTGAATGTACACTGTTTTGACTTGTAATGGCTGATTTTAAACGGGGTTGCCCATTTCGGGCGGAAATAACATGACGGTGGGTCGGTTTGTTGTTGCTATTATTATTGTGGAAAAAGACTTTGTTACAGATAAATATTCACTTACAACTACCTGGAATGTGCGAGCCAGATTGAGTCCGCAGAATGTATAGATGTATAGAATATATAGATGCATTTTTTTTACATTCTTGAACAGTATCATGTGACCGTTTTGTCTAATCAGATTGCAGAAAAGTCTGCCCATTTGTAATAATTGGAATCACACACACACACTCACATGCACGCACGCACGCATACGCACACTCATTGTATTCTGTCCAATCACAATGAAAATAAAGAAACCGTTAGGAAATCAGAACCCCAAAATAGCATATTATCAGTGACCTGTCATTGTTCTTCTACTGTACGCTTATAATATTCCACTACTGTACGTCTGTCATTATCCCCCTACATGTACACTTATAAGTTTCCACTACTGTACGTCTTTGTTCTCCTACCTGCACTGCTACAACCATAGTACCACCACTGACTATTGCTAGCTTGATGTATGATAATGATGATTCAAAATGGAGGAAACCAAACGTTTCAGCCAAACTCTTTAACTCGGAATTGTTTAAAATGTTGTATGGGACATATTAATGAATTCAAACTGCAGCCATAGGAAAGTTGATTTTATCTTACTTCTCAAATGGAACCTACGTTTTGTACATCTGTTAAGTGACCATTTTTTTAAAATCATACTTACTGAATATACATACCTACTTCCAAGCAAATTTCAGGGAAAATGTCACAGATTAACGGTAATTAAATACATTCAGTTTAGAACCTTTTAATTTACAGTACTTTCAAACTCCCTTTTTTTAACAATTTAATACAAAATGTATTAATACAATGAACTTGAAGTAGCAATATTATCCTGTTTTTCTTCTCCTTATTTTCTACTTGAACAGTCACCCGAATTTTATATGTAAACAAACATACACAGTCGCAGCAGCATTGTAACAAGAAGTAATTCAAATGAAATTTGCATGACAGTCAAAATATTGGCAGATCAATGCGATACCTCTACGTTTATGTTGCATATATTTGTCAGCTTTATCCTCATATTTTCTAAAGAAAATTTTCCTTAAGTAAAATAGATTTTAAAAAAAATGAAAAGTTTTTCCACTTAAACTTGCTTCTTAAAAGATGTAACAAAACATTTCTCAGACCATATTTTAAAACTCTTAAGCTGAAATAGATTTTGAGCGAGTTTGGAACTTTAGATGATTTACATTGTGTCAGCCTCAACTATAATTTCTTGGCGGCATATGCAGTGAAAATCCCATAATCCCCAGCGACAAAAGAGGCCACTTTCATCACACATTTCTTAAAATTACAAACATGTGCTGCCATTCTGTAATATTTTGAATATGATGGAAATAAATCATTCCCAATATTTATATGTGCATAATACTTATATCTCTAAACGTATTTCCAGGTTGGATGTGTTCAATACGATACGTAATCATAGATTAAACATGTGTATCCAACGTCATATCAGCCATGTAAGATTAAATGGATATATTATACAATCTGTTTTGTATCTTGCACAAATACTGTGTTTCTTTTTAAGCATTATTTCTATAGCTATGTGCAAAAACAAATTTTTTTTAAAAAAAAAAAAATCTTATTTTAGCACCTATTACACTTACGTATTGTCCTTTGAATTACAAGATTTTATTTGCAAGCAATTCAAAACTTGAAATGCATATTCTTGTAATTTGTATTCTCAAATTCCAACTATGAAATGGGCCTTGTCAACATAACTAGCTATTTGTTGTTCACAAACAAAGTATTACATATCATAGTTCTTCTTTCCAATTAAACTAATATGTTACCTTAAATGAATCATAGGATTTGCGCTGACAAAACCCAAAAGGTTTTTCGCAAATTATAAATCTCAAAGAAATTGGCAAAAGATCAGTATAAACTTCTTAGTTTGTTATTTTAGTAATTTATTAGTTAATAGCTTACATCTTAGATATTATTAACTTCCGAAGTTATCCCAGTGATTGAAGTATCGAGTCATTATAATAAAACTACATTATTCCTTTCTGCTGTCTGCAATGCAATGGGACCCCATGAAAATTGTAGTTGTTGCATGCACATCCGATGTATACGCTGTCTGGATTGCATGTGCATTTTTGTCAAAAGCCTTATAATATCGTAAGCTGAGTTTCCCTGGGGAACTATTTGACGTAGCGTCAGTAAATAGAAAGCCATATTACGATTACTTTTGAAGACTTTTCCACTCAATTGAATGGATGACAAAGATAAAGTCGGACTTTGAGTTATCATAATTTGGAATAAATGTTTTGATTTCAACTATACATTTTGAATTCATTGGAGTTTAACGGTGTATTTTCATCATAACTAATTTGTATTGCTAAGAAAAATGCTATTTCTTACTTCATTTTCTTTTCTTTGCAACCGAGTTGATTCAATGCTCAGTAACGTTATTATCATTGGAGCCTGATCGATGGTTGCAGGTCTCTGTAGCGAAATAAAACCTTCAGAAATGTGGAACAATGATTTTATTTCTGTGTTATTTTCTATATCCTTTCGTAGTCAGTAGACCTTAATATCAGAAACAAAGGATGAAAAGAAACATAATATAACACTGTCCTTAATCTGTGGATTGTAACGAAAATGTATTTGCGAACCTCAGTATAGCAGACATTTTAATGAGTGCAAATTATCCCATAAAGATACATGAACAATGGAGGAAGCTAGAGTGCGTGATTTGACTTAGAACATGCTTACTAAAAGACGATTATAGCATAGAGTTATATACCATGCTGATTTTTCTTCATTCAAACTGTCCCAAATCATTTTTTTAGAAACATATCTTCTACTTTGAAAATACAGATGTTTTTCGTATCATGTCTCTCTCTCTCTCTCTCTCTCTCTCTCTCTCTCTCTCTCTCTCTATATATATATATATATATATATATATATATATATATATATATATATAACGATTATATGTCAAACTAAGTAATAGATCAGAGAAGAGAGCGGAAAACAAAGAAGTTTTGTAAAATTTAAACGATAATGTATTTCCATAGAATTAAATTATATATTTTAACTACCTTTCTTTTCAGCCGTGTAAGGACCATATTACTTAGCCTGGACTGAATTTTGAGGTAATGCAAGAAAACCAGAACTATATCACCAGACTGAAAACTCCTTTCCTTTGTAATTTTGTCATACCTTAATTGTTTTTGACTGAGTAGAGTGCAGATTAGTTCTTGCAATTTCACAGACCTTTGACAACATATTTTTAAAATTAGAAACAGAGTCGCGAGGATTAATTTTATATCTGTATTTGACAGAATTATCTATTTCAACGACCTGAATGGTCCATTGATATTATGAGCCAAACTAAATCAAAGGCACTAAATCCAAGAAAGTTTTTGAACCGATTCCTAACAGCAAGAGCAGCAAATGAGCACCTTCTGGTATCAAAACAATATGGTCGAATCATAGTTTTCAAAGTTTGATGACATCTGTAAACAACTCTTTGGCTTTCGTGGAGATAGGAAGAAACTCAAATTGTGATACCTAAATTTGACCTCTGATCAGATTGAAAATGTTTGGGAAGGCCAAATTGTAAAATATGAACTTTATTAAAGCGTTTGCTATGGTTTTGGTTTTAATATTTCTTGAAGGAATTGCCTCTTGCAATCTTGCAGACGCACACATAATGGGCAACATATAGGTTGCCTGACTTGTTATTAGGTAAGAGACCGACACTGTTTACAGTTATTCTACTAAATGGCTTTTCAAATGCAGGGATGGATTATTTCTGAGCCTTAGGTAATTTCTGATTTGGTTTAACTACCATTTAACTAGGGCGACAAGATTTAATGTATTGACAAGCATCACTTTTAATGATTGTGATTCAGGATCTTGTGATAAGTCATATTAGTCCCAAGATGACCAGCCAAATGTGTTTCATGGGATAGAATAAAAATTTAACTGACCGCTCGTGATCAGCAGGTATTTCGAGTGGTGTTCATTTTTTCATAAGGACTTCATTTTTAACAACAACAAAAAACATCTACAAGTGCGGCTTTATTCTTGTCAATAGCCCTCCCAAACCAACATATATATTAATTTCATTTTTAACACCATTCTCAAAAACTATATTTACCATAGCCCTAGTAAATGTACAAGCTGAGTCTAAATCTGAGATTTCATTTTCGATAGGATAGCTTTCTGATCCAAACAAGGCTTGTTAGATAAAACGTTATTGACCACAACCTTGTTTCATTGCCTAATAATAAATGAATACCATCGATGGGTAAGAAACAACTGTTTTGATGCATGTGTCCTAACCCTATGTCTGATGACAAATGTACGCAGTAGAGAGGAACATTAACAAAGCCGTACTCTACACCCTGAATAATAGACTTTCATTAAAAGAAGACTTCTCAGAAAAAGGCAAGGTACGTGCTAATAAACAATTTTGAGAAGCTCATGTGCCCCTTAACATTTTAATAGGCATAACCACTAATAAGTGATAGAGGACCTTTCGACATGAATGGTTCATATTTCTTCGTAATCAAATCAAACTTGGATTTGATGTGCTCAATAAATATGATGCTTTCAATATATTACTGTGACCTTAAACTCTTAGAATTAAGAGTATTTGGCAAAAAAAATATGTCTTGATTCTGCTACTTAGTTTTGAATCTGTAATTTCTAGCAATCAGAAAAACGTGTCCTTTCATATCCAAATAGGTATAGGTAGGCAACATATTTTATGCATGTGAATATTCTTGAAATTATTTTAAAATTTGCATTCCTGAGGAGGAAGAAAATGTCGCAGGCAGTTCTAATGGGTATAATAGCTTTTATATTTATAATGTAAAGAGACTGTGATCGTGTCTACATTAGGAACATATAACGAACAATGAAGTCCCCCAAACTCGTATGGGAGATAAACGTGTAATGTTTTGAACAATGTCGCTTGTAGATATATTTACTGGCATTCGTGTAGCTAGTTCAGTTAAGGTGGCAACTGTGAGCTCTTGTAATAAGTCTTACCGCTGATTATTTTTGGTAATTACAGAGCAACAAAATTGTAGCAGTGCATGGTAAAGCTACCTAGCTTTGCTAATGTCTTTTTAATTGCTGAATATATTCTTGCCAATTTTCACGCACATTTCAAAGATTTCAATACTATGTAACAGACTTGCAAGCCACTGTTGTATTATTATTAAGAGAAGAAATATGCAAGTCTTATATTTTTTAGCATTTTTTTATCTATTGGCCTGATTTCATATGCTTTCTAATATGCATTATACTAGTACTTATTATTATTTATCTAAATATATACGATGAATTTAAATAATATACAAATTTAAAACTGAGCACATAATTGTGATTCGGCAAATTTTATAGAGAATACATTGCATTGTATATGATGAAAAAGCCACTACCATAAATTCCATCTCCTTCCAATAAATCTGTTCTTTCTACTGTTTGTAACAATGTACAAATTATTACTTTATATCCTTTTGTGAAAATATATATTTTTCTACCATGAAATCTATATATGACATTAATTGCATTTTGAAACAAATTTTGAATCTCTTTTTAATTATTTTCAATTGATTCTCATATTGCTTATGAAGTATGTCATATATAATAGCTTTTTGATACCTCTATGACGTCGATATTTAGCTTTGTTTTGTCTTGTTCCTTACGATAACACTACCTTTTAAAGGTTAATGTAAATCAATAATTAAAATCATTTTCTGACTTATTAGTGAATTAATATGAGATCGAATAACGTAACTCCATCATTTGAAATTGATGTTTGATCAAATTTTATTTGCAATCATCTGCCATATTTTCTACACTTTCCCACAAGAGTACAGCAGATAAGTAACAGACTCCTTTCCTATATAATAAACACATTCAGTATTTAAAATAAAATAGCGCATGTGAACAAATATCTATTTACAAAGTTCTGTCTGCATAAAAAACCGGATATATTGATTTAAAGTCAAAATATATAATATTTTCCCTAATGAACGTAATCGTTTGATACTATTTTGTTTTCTATGCGTGGGCTTTGTGCTAACTTTAACACGCATTATCCGTCATTTGTACATCTTTGTTCAATATTGTTTGTTATGTATATTTACTTTGCTTTGTTTGCTAGTTCTTTTCATTTTTTTCTTTTCATTACCTGCTATTAATAATGTAACATTGCATGTTGGACTTGACCGTGTCCAAAATGAAGTTTATTTATTTTACCCGACCTGAATCATTGGCTTTGTCAACAAGATTTGTATCTCAATTTGAGTCTAGAACTTTGGAAATTCCCCAGGAATTTCCTGGTGTACCTGTACTTTCCTGCACATTTTATATTTATGATTTAGTAATTGACTTTGAATTATAAATAAGATTTTATTTTTTAAATATTATGAACCTTCCAAAAGGAAACTTTGCTTAACTTAAGAGTATTTTAAAAAAAATAGAAAATGCTAATTGCGTCCTGAGGTCAAGTAGAGGGCTATATAATCTTGCTTTTCTAGAGATCAGTTATTCGTGTTGTAAAATTTTATCAAAATCAATTGTCGTATTGTTTTCTTCAGAAACTCATTTGGGCTAGAATTTAACTATTGCTTATCAATGGCCGAGTTAAATTAAGGCGTACACCTTAGAAGTAATGTGAATTTAAAGTTACAACCTTTTGATAGAAATTCTTTAGTCCTTTAGTTTTTGGGAGAAAGAATGTTGGTGCTGAGGAAGCCTAAGAAAAGATTAGTGCTTTCCTCGTTAAACAAGAAATGGACCAGTGTCTGTCTTATCTAATTGTAGTGTTTTATGACTGACTGAAGTTCATTTTTGGCATTTAATTGTA
The DNA here is from genome assembly GCA_029339505.1 of Unio delphinus. Taxonomy (NCBI): domain Eukaryota; kingdom Metazoa; phylum Mollusca; class Bivalvia; order Unionida; family Unionidae; genus Unio; species Unio delphinus. The sequence continues at coordinate 2,452,761 of JAQISU010000157.1, read as the reverse complement.
ATGTCGTATGACGGTTATAAGTCCACCTTAGTATTAAATTGTAGTGTCGTATGACGGTTATAAGTCCACCTTAGTATTAAATTGTAGTGTCGTTATGACGGTTATAAGTCCACATTACTATTTAATTGTAATGTCGTATGACGGTTATAAGTCCACCTTAGTATTAAATTGTAGTGTCGTGTGGCGGCTATAAGTCCACATTACTATTTAATGTTGTGTCTTATGACTGATATAAGTTCAAATAGGTATTCAACTGTACTATGGTTTCGCGGTTACGAGTCCACATTGGTGTTTAATTTGAATGGTGTGTGATGGGTAGAATTCCAGTTTGATTGTAGTGTCTTTTGACGGGTTGAAGTCCAAAACAGTATTTATAGATAACTTTATTTTTGTTACAGTTAAGTAATAATAGTTTTTGTAGACATATTTTAAAACATTTTTGGACAATTCCTCTGATTTAATCAATAGAGAAAAAGGCTGATTTTGATGACACATAAATTAAGAATTGGATACCTCCGCTTTTCTTGATCTGCATATACTATAGTCGTTTTACTTGTTCGAATGCTGACTAGTAGTTTCCAATGCTATCACACTGAGCCCTATCTGTTACATAAGATCTGAGAAAAGAATGCGTAATACTTTAAACTGTATGAACTGTAACGTCCTGTAAAAGAATATCGTTATCAGTAATATCAAACGTCTTTTCTACATTTATCAAGACAACCCCAGTGAATTTAACTGCTTTGACAGTAGATAGTCATTCGTTTATTAGAGTCGTTAAGGACACATTTGAGATCAATGTAGAAGATTACATTTATTGAGGTAACGGGTTGAAATGTGTTCCTCAGATTTTTTTAAATTAATGGTCAGAATAGAAATAAATCAATAATTTGAAGGGTCGTTCTTGCATCCAACTTTAGAAATTAAAAAAAAAAACTTTTGTTTACAAATACATCATGAAATGTATTAGTTTGTAACCCTTAATTGAATAACCAATTAGAGAGGGAGCGATACTATATGCTCTGAGATATATATTTTCATATATACTATATGCTCTGAGATATATATTTTCATATATACTATATGCTCTGAGATATATATTTTCATATATACTATATGCTCTGAGATATATATTTTCATATATACTGTATGCTCTGAGATATATATTTTCATATATACTGTATGCTCTGAGATATATATTTTCATATATACTGTATGCTCTGAGATATATACTTTCATATATACTATATGCTCTGAGATATATATTTTCATATATACTATATGCTCTGAGATATATATTTTCATATATACTATATGCTCTGAGATATATATTTTCATATATACTATATGCTCTGAGATATATATTTTCATATATACTATATGCTCTGAGATATATATTTTCATATATACTGTATGCTCTGAGATATATATTTTCATATATACTGTATGCTCTGAGATATATACTTTCATATATACTATATGCTCTGAGATATATACTTTCATATATACTATATGCTCTGAGATATATATTTTCATATATACTATATGCTCTGAGATATATATTTTCATATATACTGTATGCTCTGAGATATATACTTTCATATATACTATATGCTCTGAGATATATATTTTCATATATACTATATGCTCTGAGATATATATTTTCATATATACTATATGCTCTGAGATATATATTTTCATATATACTATATATTCTGAGATATATATTTCACAATAATCCCGTCTGGTCATGTAGCTATTTACTTTATTAGAGTTGTAACTTGAGGAATTGCAGACAGTTGTAAGTTGAGGAATTGCAGACACATGGCAACTCGGCAGATATTGTTTTCATAAGTTACTCTTAGAACTTTGAATAAAATATATTATGTTGGAATAAGCTAATGTAAGTTATTTTAACATTTGTTTTTGTCAACCTTCCGACTATTGGTTTTGTTTTGTTTTGTTGGGGGAGGGGGTGATTCTATTTTTTCTCAATGTTGTTTTTGGGGGAGGGGGTGGTTCTATTTTTCTCAATGTTGTTTTTGGGGGAGTGGGTGGTTCTATTTTTTCTCAATGTTGTTTTTGGGGGAGGGGGTGATTCTATTTTTTTCTCAATGTTGTTTTTGAGGGGTGTTTTAGTCATATGTATTTAGTTTTAAAGTAATTGTTATTTTTTCAAAAGCTGATTTACGCATTTAAACCTTATCACTCACATATCTTCGTAGAGACGCGTGCAAACATGTGCTCATTTCAGAGTTCCACCATAATTCATATATGCATTTTGTAGATACGCTTCCAAACGTATGCTCTTTCAAGCATTCAAACGCTATCCGTATATGTTTTTTTTTGTAGAGACGCGTCCAAATATATACTCTTTAAAGCATTCGAACGCCATCCTGATATGATTTTCGCTGAGTCGAAACATACGCTGTAGCTATTAGTAACGTTTTGAGCAGCGGGTAAAATTCTTTTGCAATGTGGTAAGAGGGCATGCTTAATACAATTCACATGCTACATCGTCATTATCACAATAAGCGAATGAATCATTCTAATTAAAGTTTTCCATCTGATGATTCAGTTTTTCGCAATCTCCTCTTGTACAGAGCCTGACAGATCTTTTGAAACGTTGTAGAGTGTTGTAATCAATTTTAAACGAAATAAAAGTGACTCTGTGATGGATGATTCTATTATTAATACTGATAGTTCCGATTCAATTATATCAAAACCACTAGATATTATTAATGGGTCAAATAAGATAGAAAAGTGAGGTGTAACGTGCGTGGTTTTATCGATAATATTATGGAAAGTGCTTTGAACGAGAATCTCGTGCAGTCTATTGTTGTGCGGATTAGGAAGATCGGATATCAGTTTCGATAATAATAATCGGTGAAACATGGTTAGTTCTAATAATTGATGCGGATGATCTTTGCCAGAAACCTAAAATATGTTTGACTTTACTTGAGTACAAACCGTACAGGCTAATGACTCTTTATTTGTAAGGAATATCTGGAACTATTTCATCTCACAAAGTAGCTATTCTAGACTCTCTTCTGACACATTTTAACTATATATTGGAACGTCAGCTTCGGATTGTTTCAAACCTTTTCAGTAAGGGTTGGGATAACTCGATATTCTTCCAAATCCAGGAGTTGGGAAGGAACACTTTTATCGTGGCGTGTTTCTGTAAAATGCGTAAGGTGGCAACAATAGATGTTGATTCATTGGGTTTTTGTTTTTTCCCCGGGTTTTTTCTTCTTCCCATTATACTTAATGTGTTAAGATAAAGGATTGATTTTTTTTATTGTCAGAATCTGGATGTATGTACCTATCCCAACTAGTTAAAAATATTAAACAAATGGCTTAAATGCCCTAATGGGGCACAGATGATAATATGACAGAAAATTAAATTTCTTATTTGTTATGTAAAATACCTAAATTGCAACCAAACAGTTTTAAAAAATAATAATGTGTGTGTGTGTGTGTGTGTGTGTGTGTGTGTGTGTGTGTGTGTGTGTGTGTGTGTTATAAACTAGACATTAGATCAGAAAAATATCGAGTTCTAAATGCATGACAACAATAATCATCTGTACAAATTTAGAGACGTTTCTTCGAGTAATCTTGTGGAAAATGTGACCCGTTTGCTATTTTACCCATACCCCTCCCCTATTCGATCTATCTATCTATCTATCTATCTATCTATCTATCTATCTATATATATATATATATATATATATATATATATATATATATATATATATATATATATATATATATATATATATATATATATATATTACTGACAATGTCCCCGAATTTTCACTGCATTGTGAAGAGATATATTGCAAGAGTATGATTTTACATATTATTTCCAGAGAACTTTCAAAACGTTGTAGCAAATGCAAAACATCATTCTCAGCTTCGATGTCAATGCTAGGGATCATACTTAGAATGTATTCCGATAGCTCTCATTCGTAATATATGGGCGATTTACAAAAACAGATCGAGCTACAAATCGCGAAAGTATCTGCATTTCATATTTTAGTCATTCTGAACTCGCCCTCAGTTACAATAAAGTAGTCTTTACTCTCCTAATGGTAACTTGCCTCACTCTCTATTTTCCTATCGCTAACTTGCCTCATTCTGCACTCTCCTTTCGGTATGTTGTCTCACTTTATTTTCCTATCGCTAACTTGCCTCAGTCTGTACTCTCATTTCGATATGTTGCTTCATTCTTAACTCGCCTTTTGGTATTTGGAATTATTCTTAACTCTTCTTTCCGTATCATTCTTAGCTCGATTTTTGATACTTTTTTTTATATCATTCGTGACTCGCGTAATAACATTTAATCACTCTTAAATATACTTTTTGTATTTTGAATCATTTTTAAACAAGGATGAACTAAGTAGAGACTATGCATCATTATATATATATATATATATATATATATATATATATATATATATATATATATATATATATATATATATATATATATATAATGAGGACTTTGTATAGCACCTAATCTTTAGAAGTTCTAAGCGTTTTACAACATCTATAATGATATGAATACAAAAAACAAAAAACAAAACCGAACACCATGAAATTGAAAAACGAAAATAAATGCTGAAACTATTTCAGGTAGCAAACATTATTAGGTCTTTAAGTTTAGTTCTTGCGGTAGAAAAGGGTGAGTTTTAAGAGAACTCTTAAAAGGGTTCACTGTGTCTTTATGTCTAATTTCAATTCATTCCACGTTATTGGGCCCTGGAATGCAAAAGAACGTTGTTCATATGACTTCGTTTTCATAGTGACTCTCAGAAGAAGAGCATAAGAATTTTGCTGGTGTGTTTAAATGGGTGAGGCCGGATATGTATGCTGGACTGGAGTCCGTCAGGAAAACGTAGCACAGAGAACAAATTTTGAGTTTGATTCTGGATCGAATGGATAGCCAGTGTAAGGTACAGAACAACGGTGAGGTGTGCTATGATCGTGATACTCTCTAAAGATGATCCGAGCACTTATTTAAGTTTCTGGAGTAGATATTAAGACGAACCAAACAGAATTGAATTACAATAGTCCAGTGTTGAAACTACTAATGAACACACAAGTGTTTTAGTGGCATCAACTGAAAAATATTTGCGAATAGAGCTGATGCGTTTCAGCTCAAGATATGCAGCCTTGCATATATGTTCATGACATGTTGGTGCATTGTGAGAGTACTGTCTAGAGTAACATCTATGTTTCGTACTGACTGTGAATTTAATGTTGGTGTTGCTGATATTTATTGTTTGAGGTAAAGGATGTGAATGAAAAAGTCTTTGTGTTGTGATCAGAATGGCCTCAGTTTTATCATCATTCATCTGCAGCTTGTTACATGTCATCCATGATTTCACATCAGAAATGCACATCTCTACTCCATGGATGGTAGCATCGACATCAGTTGGGTGGCTAGTCTTGCATATTTGGTTGTCATCGGCGTATAATTGGTGAGACACTGGGTGATGATCTATGACACTTGAGAGCGGTTGAATGAAGAGAACAGATCCAAGAACAGACCCCTGTGGAACACCACATACATCAACTGGGCTGGAGTGTATTCCATTTGCAGATACAATTCCTGTCCTGTTAACTAAGTTGGACTTGAACGACTGAAAGGCTGTATTGTAAATGCCAAGTACATGCTGGAGGCGATGAAGTAATATATCATGGTATATTATTATTATTATTATTATTATTATTATTATTATTATTATTATTATTATTATTATTATTATTATTATTGTGTGTGTGTGTGTGTGTGTGTGTGTGTGTGTGTGTGTGTGTGTGTCCCTTCAAATTCCGATAGAAATTAAAAGTTGAAATACTTATATTTGTCTCAGAAAATGCAATTTTTGACAATGTACTATCACGTTCCTCGATTAGTATCCTCAAGCAAGAATTACCAATCAAAGCTTAAAAATTTAAATTAACTTATTTGTGTACAGTATTCAAATGAATTATTTAATTTCATCACTTTTAATTTCCAATACAATGTCGGAACTCATTTGTCTCCATTGGATTTCAGCCGTGTTTCGTTAATATCTTGACCTTAAGGGATATCTCGCAAAAGAAATGTCATATTCTAACTACAGTCCATTGCTTTTAATTATGTTTTTTTAATACCTTATGGTTTATATAGTCTTTGGCTCAGTTACCTAATGATACAACTTCTATATGTTTTCAATTTGATCATATCAGGTAAATGAATATCATTCGCCTTGCCATGAAACAACAGATAAGAGCAGAAATAAAACCTAAATTGATGCGCGATTGTTTTATAATAATTTACCCTTTTATGAGGTAGTTATCAGCAATTTTATCAAATGTAGACATTGCAGTCTGTGTATTTCATGTTGTTGTTTTTTTCTGGGTTTCTTCTGTAGTCATATCATTATTGACTTAAAGAGCTTAGAGCTTCTAAATATTAGGCGCTCTGCAAAGTCCTCATTATTATTATCATTATTATTATTATTATTATTATTATTATTATTATTATTATTATTATTATTATGTGGATCACACTACAAAGAATTTGTTACAAATTAAGGTATCGAAAATTTCCAAAATTTGACTGATTTATATAATGTACAAAATAATTACTCACTTAATTTAGAGAATGACTTACTTTTGTGAAAGACGTATTTTCGATCGAAAATAATGGGCAACGATAATGTTTCTGTGTTTCAGTATTTAAATGTGTATTGTATATGAAGATAAAAGAATGATTTGAATTCATAAAAATATTCAGCATTATGACACGTTATTGTTCGTTTTCATTGAAAGCGCTCAGGCTAGTTAGATCCTAGTTTTGTACTGTTCACTGTCAGTTTATAACATTTAATTTAATAAATAAATGACACTCGTGATTCCTTGCTGATAAACACTACAAAAGAAAACATAACTTAATCTCTAATCACCTAATGACACACACCATGAAACTCTAATTTGATACTTGCATGTTTCATATAGGAGGACGGGGGGCTGGATTTCACCCCTAAACATATTCTGACCTATATCAGTGTAACTTCAGTGTATACCACTACATGTTTGTCCCCCCCCCCCCTTAAAAATTATTCAGGCATTCATGATGTTTCACATTTTATGATTCGCAAGGAAGCCAATTTTTAGTACTTCGCGACATGCAATACAAAACACGAAGCAAACAAATGATGCAAAATTATTATATTATTTTTATCTCAAATTACAAAACATGTATACCTTAGAACATCCAAAGAATTCCGTATGTTAGAAAATAAGAAGGGTCCATTTAACGAAACTATCTTCCCAACACTGGCTCCCCACAATCTCTAAAATCTAAGTAAGTCATTAAAGGGGGCGTGCATGCAAATAGCATATGCCCTTGTTTTAATACAATGTCAAGGCATGGGATTATGGTTATGTATATAACGATAGATTCCTACATTTACATTGTTCGATCTAAATATTTGTAGGACTTGTGTCAGTGTGTGATTTTTTTAGTTATATCGCTATGATGTCTGCAGCGTGGCAGCTTATAGTGATGCCTTGCACTGTAGCATCATGCCGCAGACATGTAGCATGATGTCCCACCCAGTGACGCTATCCTGACACCAGGCCGACCATTCCTAACACGAACCTCTTAATGCCGAGCTCCAAGCGAGGCAGCTGCCATTACCATTTTTATAAGTCTTTGGTAAGAGTAGGCCAGGGTTCGAGCCAGCGACATTCCGAATCTGAGGCTTAAGCTCTCACCACTTTGGCCACCGCGGCGGTCATTTGTACGACTTAAATAATGCATATCGATTTTTTTTATATAAAAAACGATAATCCTAAATTTATCCCGACTCAGTTAAATTGTTGCGAAAAATAAAATTAAAATATTGAATTCGAGTTAATCGGCCGGTTGCATCGTTTACTTTCTTCACAAGCTGCATCTGAAAAGATTGGTTTAGCACGTGTTGGAGTTAGTTCGGTTCCATACTGGGCAGTGGTAATTGATTTACAAAAATTAAAGAAATCGTGACTGAAAGAAAACTGTGAGAAAGGTTACCATATTCGGTAAAAACAAATTATAATTTGCATCGATAAATGTGACCAAAAAAATTGCATCCTTTTTCTTTCCTTGATGGATAGCTACAAAATAATCGTGGAACAGCATTCCTTCATTTACTTTAAACTGTTCAAATTTGGATAATTAATGTTTGTTAATTTCTTGCGAAAGTTTGAGCACAAAATATGCAGATCAGTGTAAAACGAAAGAATAATGTTTGACTGGCTTTTTGCGTCCAAGGTGAAAGTGAGAGCAATTATCTTTAAGTTATGGACAAGGGCGAGATATTATAGACGCCGTTGTCACCGCTCTATCCAAAACCCGTAATCCGAAACATGTATGGATTGCCTCTCATGTTGAAATTTTAATTAAATATTACGAGATGGTGCTATTGTGAAATATATATTGCTCGTTTTCATAACAGAGAATATGCAGGTGATAAATGATGATGTCTTTAAAGTAAAGATTGATGCTGAGTTAGAAAGAGAGGAGTCACGGGTAAAATAAAGAAACAAAAATCGTCGAGTTCAGTAGTCGTATTAAGAAATAAAAATCTGTTGAAAACTAAGAAAAACACGTATATCAAAATTATACATGCATCAATAAATTAGCAATACCAGTAAGATAATAGAATGGTGACATTAATAAAAGGAATGATACCTTAAAAATAATTTGCACTGACTGAAAAAGTGCCTAATTTGATTTGCCCTAAAGGCAGTGGGCCTCAACTAAATTGTCTTAAATCGATTTATTTCAGACCCGGCATGTGACTGTTCATATATTTAGCAGTTATAATAAAGAAAGATAAAGTTCAATCACACTTTTGTGGCAGAAAGGAAAAAAACAGAAATCTTTCAATATAAGAAAAGAAAGTTCAAATAAGTATTCGCTGCCATATTGTGCCATAAAAAAAAAACAAACGCAAAAGTTATTCCGAATATAGTTTTCATTGTGGGAGAATAACATTTGAGGTTCTTTCTCAACTTGACGGAAAAGATAGAGGCAGCTCCAACTGCAACATCATAGTCGAGTGTGAAAAAGGCCAACAAAAATATTAAGCATAGGTTCAAAATGACAAAATTTTGCGATAAGTGAACTGTAAATGAGAATACAATGAAATATGTCAAGAAATATATAAAATGATCGGTCGACAGGATAAAATATGAACATGGTTCTTTTCTACATTACTGAAACTCCCTCTTCTTGAATGCAGTCAAACATTTTGTTTAAATTTGTTCCTTCTGTGCTGACAATGATACATTAAAAATCAATATCCATCAGCGATGCTGGAGAAATGTTGGCCAAAACGGTTTGAACTTTTATTTATTCCTTCATAAATTTGAATGTTAAAAATGAATTTCTTTTTTCCGTCCTCTGAGACTTTCGTCGGAACCAGGCATCAAGTCAATATGAATTGATATAATGCGATAATTTCTAAGTACTCAGTATGGCTTCAAAGACAATGTTCAAACCTTTTCATTATGCTTCCGTTGGGAACCATTATCCCCCTTTTTCTCACCTTCTTGCTCACGTCCGCCACGAACTGTTCATTATTAATTGAGCAGGGTACCAGCTTCAAAGATGGAAACTTTGGATACCGTACTTAACCCGTTGAAACTGGAGAGTAACTGGTAAGATTTAAAATTTATAATATTCGAGTTGATAAATACCTAATTTCTGGCACCATAGTTCATAACCTTATTTAAATCACATATATACATTAATTACACATAAAAAGACAAACAGACTTAAGTTACACATGAACATACTAATCACACACTGAATTATATAAAGCAGGAACGGCCTGATTTAGATCATTTTTAGAAAAGACCCCTTGATTTACACGCGGAACCCCCTGTGAGCATGGTAATTGGAAATAAACTTTTAAAACAAGTTTTATATAATATTGAACTTAAAAGCTTCTTCCATCGCTTCAATATTATTTTTTCTCTATAGATATATTTAAACGAATTACTAACGCGTGCGGCCCCTGTATGCGTGGGGCCCGAGTGGGCCAAATCGGTCCAATCGGACCAAAGGCCCTGCTATGTAGTATTGTACAAGTCCCTTTCCATGCGTAATTGATGCATACACAAATTACAAGACATTTTAATAAAACAGCATCGTCCACGCACACATGATCATTATTGGAAGAATGTTGTCATCAATCATCGACAGGTATGACAACTACATATAAATGTTAATTATTATGTATGAAAAATGTGTAAAATATTTAACCTAGGGTATGAAACATAATGGTTCACCAACTGTATATTAAATATAAATGAATGGTTTATAGATTGTCATTGACGTTCATAGTTAGATGGAATAGAGACAACAAATCAAATAGAATGCATCAACAAAATTGTATGTTACTATTCCATGACGTCCGCACGACGATCACGACGAAGCCAGGTCCATTACTGACTTTTCATTATCTAAGGAATTAGTATATATATATATATATATATATATATATATATATAGAGAGAGAGAGAGAGAGAGAGAGAGAGAGAGAGAGAGAGAGAGAGAGAGAGAGAGAGAGAGAGAGACCCTCGGCATGCGGATGGATCCTTCGGGAAACTCCCTAATACACAAACGCACTGATCCAAACCCCAAACTCTTGGAACACCATGCTGAGCTTACTAAAATCATCCATCTCTAACTTCATGAAGTTCAGTTACTCCAAGTAACGGGCTTTTTAATTTAAAAAAAACTTTAAGAAAATATGAAGGATTCGACATATTAAACAAGTTTGTCACAACAGAAGATAGAAAGAAAGAATGATATTGTGTGCTTTCACTTACTTCAACAGCTGAAGATTGTTTCCATTAAATGGACAGCTCCCTGTGTTTCAGTCTAGATATCAGAGGATAATTGAAAAAGGGCAGATCATCATTAACTACGCACATGGATCATAGATAGATAGATAGATAGATAGATAGATAGATAGATAGATAGATAGATAGATAGATAGATAGATAGATAGATAGATAGATAGATAGATAGATAGATAGAGAGAGAGAGGTAAAAAAAAAATGAAGAAACATAAAATCAACATCATATTTGCAAAGGAAGTGGGATTTACCGCGAGTCACGACACCATTGGACAAAATCATGTTTGCTGTCTAATGTTAAATTGATACAGCAAGAGAAGTTTTGTCCATGCACAGTTGTTGATTGTTTCTCTCTCAGACTGAAGAGATTGAAGAAGTCCAATTTGGAAAGTAGATTAAAGGTTATATGATATGGTCGTTCATGACATGTGCACCCGTGGACACTTCATCCTCCCTGCGCATTTCTTTACGTGTCCATCGTGTTCTTTGCCTGTCGTGCTCTTTCTTTGGGTAGCTAGGTAAAGACGAATTTGCCGCTAGCGATTACTAACATTATGCCACAAAAGTAAATCATAATTAGTTGGAATCAAATGCTTGTATACAGCATTTATAAATTATCGTAGCTAAAAGAAAACTTCGGTTACATTAATATTGTGTGCATCAGTCATATTGTTCTTTTAAAACTAAATCATTTGTTTGCAATCGTTTTACATTTTTTTTTTGTTGCAAATTTCACAGGAATAGTGCTGGAGAATTTATTCGCAATGTTTATTTAAAGCATAACAATAATTTTTTAAAAATGTATAATACATGCCATCAATATTGACAATACAATTCCATCAAGAAAACTTTTTGAGGAGTTTTAGATTCGTTCTGGTTTTGATATTGTTCATGATGATTCCTTTTACTTGATAAAAATTAAAGTTATTCAAAAGAAACCAATTATTTCATACTTTGTGGCCGGTAATAGTCTTCGAACCCACGATGATCCCCGTTTTTTAGTTTCATTGAGATAGGCAAACCAGAAGAAGCGACTGTTCGAGAACATTTTGTTTCTTCATTAATCAATTATGACTAATGACAAGAAAGAGAACGTAAGGGTTGTTATATGGCCGAAAACTGACATAGGCAATTAGGTCTAAATTCTAATGTAGTATCATTTCGAACATTAAACATTACACGCTTGTCCCGGGTTGACGTCGTATACCAGAAATATTGCACTCGAAAGCACGCAGGGGCCTAACAACCAGGGGCAAGATTTCATAAATCGATGCATGTAAAACAGGAATCTTCTTTGAGGGATAAAAGCTAAAAGAACTTAAATTTTACTTTAGGGAGATACTGTAATAGTTCAAATTAGCTTTGAAGTAATAACTCCCAGTTAAGGGCTTTCTTCCGGCATTCTTTAAGCGACAAGGGAATGTGGCAAAAACAATGAATACTTGTAGGCGTCGGAGCTCAGTCATTTCTTGTTTTACAGCTAGAAAGTTCCCAGTCTCGTGGAACTTTTGTTCTGCTAATACCTGTTTCAGTTAGGATATTACATATTGAAGTAATAGCATCCTCTACAGCTACAAATGGATTTATAATGAATTGTCCACATTCGTTGGGTGAGTAATGGGTATTTCTTTAATTATTGTTTTTTATGTAGCAAAATACATTTTATCTACCTTTTGTTGTGTGATATGGATATTTGTAAACATTAAAAAAATTAATCCGCATTTTATAACGAATGTTATAAAAATGTACCGAGGATATGTTAATAAACCTTCCATACAATTTGACATACATTTACATCAATGATGTATTGTCTTGCATTATTATATTGATAATTCACTGTAGTTTTGTCAATGTGCTTATTAATGCTATAAACATTGCTAGGAATACTTATTTGTGATTTTAAAAAATAATTCTTTTTTTCTTTTTAACTATAAGCGAATTCCGTGTACGTGTACGTGTGCGTCAGAGAGAGAGAGAGAGAGAGAGAGAGAGAGAGAGAGAGAGAGAGAGAGAGAGAGAGAGTATTCGCTCGTCGGGGAGTGTTTATGCAAAACTTGTTCAAAGTCAATATCTATTCAAATGCTTGGTCAAGGTAACAAACTTGCATTACTGAAAACGTCCCTCGGATGAACAGTGGGATTTCAAGATGAAATGGTGCTTTGATATGTATGCAATAAAAAAATCTAACTGCTAATTAACTAAACGCTTGAATTTTCATTCACATATAGATTGCAAGCACTTTTATATACATTTGAAATTTGTTTTCATCCTAGAGTTGATTTAAATGTATGTGGGTTACATTCTATGCTCATTGAAGCTATCGATGAGAATTACAAATACATTATTACGTAGTTTAACAATCTCTATGATGCATCGACATTTTAATGTAACAGAAAGCACCATTCAGAACGGTTCACATAATATATACAAAAATATGTTATAGTGGGTAACATAAGAACAGGAAAGTAATCGTTATTGCAAGTTTCGAATTGAGTGAGATACAAGTATATGCTAAATGTTAATCATCAAAAAATGCCATTCTTTTATAACTCTGTAGGCTAAAAGATATATTGCTTGTTCATCTTAGTTAACGTCAAATTAGTATCTTCTTTCCCATAGATGTTGTTTAAAATATAGCAAATAACGACGAGGGTAGCGGCATATACAGCGAAAGACACGTAGTTTTAAAGCTTTCGACCCCGAGGTGACAGGTTATTTCAGAGGCGTAGCTAGAGTGTTTGGCGCCCGGGGACAATATTCATCCCCCCCCCTTCTCAACTCTGAAAGCCATTATTTTCATCAATAAAATCACCATTACCCGTTACAACCTATTTCAAAGCCCATTTTGGCGCCCCCACTAGTATGGCACCCGGGGACATATGTACCCCCCTGCACCCCCCCCCCCCCCAGCTACGCCTCTGGGTTATTTAGCTTACCACATCTGATAAATCTACAGCGCTACTACCACCATAGAGTATACTATTACTACTACTACGATCAGCACTTATACCGTTTTCGTCATGCCCGTTATGGAAATGTGCTAACAACATCAACAGCAACAACAACAACAACAACAACAATAATAATAAAAATAATAATAATAATAATAATAATAATAATAATAATAATAATAATAATAATAAATCTATTTTTGTATGCATTTTTTCTTATTGTGAGTGGCTAGTTAAACGTAATCGTGTAAAAATAATTCTCTTCAGAACAAGGTTTTATTTTTAAAAAAATATTCCAACAGTATTTCCTTATATTGTTCACTTGGGATTAATCAAATAATAATCTGGAATCTTTCATAGAAAGTGTCATGTTGCAACGATTTGATATTAAATTATGTGGAAATCAAGATACCAGTCTAGCACCTTTGCTAACTCTGGAATATTCCCTTAGCATACAAATTATTGTCGGCAAACCTGTGTGAGAGAAGAACAACGATTATACTCGAAAATAACAAGATATCTACATTTATGACGGAGCAATAATGATGGGAGGGGGCATTCTCACTGAGGATGACGAATCACGATTATTCCTTACACACTCCTAATATATTTACCTTACTTGTGAATGGATAAGTAGCCTACAGCTATATTTGTCGTTGGTGATGACTTTCACGTTCAGATACATTAACTGTTATTGGGATCGGCGTAGTCTTTTGTCTGTCCTTTGATTTCGAACCCCATAGCAGATGCCGTAGTAATGGATGGCATTATGGAGTTCTACCCACTGCGAGTCTTCCATTGTGATTAATGTTGGAAGCATGGCAAACAGATCCATTTGCGTCTTGACACAATTTAAAGAATCACTTTTGTATTATCTATGGTTTCTAATGGTTTTGGATGGTTTAACTTCTCTGACGGTTTTTTGGTCTCTTCTGATTCTTGCTGTGCCCATGTTGGTCTTTGCTTTCCTGCATCACCCTTGCTTTTGCACGTAAGCTGAATATATTACTTCGACAGGAAAGGTAATGTGACGTTTCGCAGTGTCCAATGGTCTTTTTTTTGGGTTTGAATCATCACATTTTTCACCGTATTCAGTAATGCAGGACTCAGATAAAATGGTTTCGTTGCTACATTTCAAAGCCTGCAGTCTTCGGTGAACGAAAGTTTTCAGTACTGGTGCGATGGTTCGAAAGAATGGTTTAAACATATTCCCCATGTCATTGTCAAGCTACTTATTGGTACAAGTGATATGTGAATTACAAGTCACTCGAGGATAATCGTTTGCGAAATTGTAGTTTCACTTTACATTGGACGAATATAATAACTTGACTGAGAATTTATTTTGTACCGATATTCATATTGTCATCATTTGATTTAATCGCAAGAATAAGTCATTTATGGGGATACGTTGGAAGTATTTCCTCATTTTTTGTCGTCATTGTTTGGAGTGGTAGATTCCAATTTAATGGAACTGCTATCAGCGGTGGAGAGGAACTTTTTCCCGTCAAAATGTATTCTTTCACATCTGAGTAGGTGTCAACATCAATTCGAGTTCATCATTCAGTTCCAGAGGTATCAAAATTATTTGAAGAATCTTTTGTTGTTGGTGATGATTTTGATGGTGATGATGATGTATTTCGACTGCAGAGATAGTTTCGTGTTTAGGTCCAAAATAGACAACGTTGAAGAAATATTGGCATACAGCATCTTTCTGCGAAACATTCATTTTTAGACGATGAGCGGGTGGGTTTTAGTCAATATTCACATTTTTGCATTTTTCTGAAAATCGTGTTATTAACTGATCGTTAAATATACTCCAGATGACATTGACGAGATGCTGATCAGTCCAATAATATCTTTCAGGAATTGTATTCAATTTGGAATTGTCCTTGCAGTTCGTTTATATCAGCAAGGGATTTTATAATATGTTCCATGGACATTTTGTTTATATATCTCACGAAAAAATGCGCTTGAGTCTGTAAAAATCAAGACTTTGGTGGGATTATTCGTTTTTCCGAAAGTTACTTCCCAAAGCATTTGGTGTATTACTTGTATGGACTGGGGTAATTCGTTGAGAAGAAGTGCAATGTGTTTGTAGGAAACACATACAGAAAACTATCATTGGTGCAATGTGTTTGTAGGAAACACAGGCAGAAAACTATCATCGGCTAAAGTATATAATATTCACATTTCAATCCTTCTTGAATGCGAGAAATCACTTGATTTCTAGAGATCACATGTCTTGGGGTGATTTTTTTTTTTAATGGGGTTGCAGTTGTTGCTATTGCTACCACTGTTATATTGCTATGAATGATTCGGAAGATGAAACCCATTACAGCTCCCAGTTAAATGATTCACAATTGTTTAACGCGTTATCGCAAATTAGTTATTGTTGCTGTTGCTGATGCTGCTTTTGTTTATGTTGCTCCAATCCAAACAGCGTTTGAAAACGAATTGATAAAAGAAACAACACTCATAGCCTCAGTGACATTACGATAAGTAGAACTCATCAGCCAAATCGGATTGCCATTAATGGTCAATCGATGTTATCTTTCCCCGTCTTTAGGAAATTTAGCCGAAATTGCTCCTGTAAAATGTACACCGATTGTCCTTGCAGCCATTGTTGAATATCGCGGAAACCTAAAACCTACACTGATGAATTTGGATTCTTTGCTAGCCAGCAGCATGTGTATGACTGTAGTAAATTTTACACAAAACGTCAACCAGTATTTGATGCTCTTAAATCCTTGTTATTGAGGTTGTTGTTTTGGTTTCGATGCTTTACATGTCAGACGAGCATTGTGGGTAGTTAATGATGCCTCCTAAGATGTAATGAATTTCAGTCGTTTATTTCTTCTCTTCTTTTTATACTTCTTTGACAACGATGCTATTGACATGGTTATCTTTTTAAGACGTCTGCGGTAGGCCATTTAGAAACGTCTCCATTTATAAAAGAATTGTATCAGCGAACTAAATCTTGTTAAGATCCACACATTTTTTCAAACTTGTCTTGAACTGTTTGTTGCGGGTACTATATTTTATAAGCATCAGAAACAACAACAACCGGCGAAAATGGCGGAAAGAAGAAGAGAGGAGAACAGGAAGTAGTTTTAAATTTGGTGTCCACTTTAGTAGCGGACTATGTAGAATGGTACACAATGTTTTTAATTGGAGGTGAGGAGACTGAAACACAGTTGTGGCTGTGGGTAAAGGTTTCCGTTGGTTGAGGAAGAAATAAAACTTTTGTATCATGTAAATGATGCCAGTTTTGCGAATATGTCTTTCTCGTTTAAACAAAAGTTTAGTTTCTTCCTCACTTGATATCAAAGATACGTTTGACAAGAGCTAGACACGATAGCGTCACCTTCGCGAAGAATACCCTCTACAAATGAAATGGTTTAGTTTTACTTTATTTCGGTGGCTAGTAAGTTGATTGTCATTCATGGTAACATTGCACGATGCGTTGCAGAGGATGAACGAATATGTTTTTGGGTTCAATAACTCGGTTGCAAAATTCTGTTTTCCCTGAACCACTAGGCCTGCCGTCCATATGAAAAAGGGATGATTAATATACCAGGTCTCCTAACTTTAATGAGCCAATCATATATCAGGTCTCCTATCTTTGATGAGGCAATCATATACCAAGTCTCCTATCTTTGATGAGCCAATCATATACCAAGTCTCTTATCTTTGATGAGCCAATCATATACCAAGTCTCTTATCTTTGATGAGCCAATCATATACCAAGTCTCTTATCTTTGATGAGCCAATCATATACCAGGTCTCCTATCTTTGATGAGCCAATCAATTTTCGATCATTTTGATGATGTAGCCTTGCGTCTTGAGTATTTTTGTTATTTATTTCTTTTCTTGGGAAGTAAGCTAGACTCTTATATCGAAAGTAAACAGAAAAAAACAAAACCCAAAACCTTTTACACAGAAAGGAAACTGAAAAGACATCTCAGATCACTTTGTATACTATGATGAAGCCGATAGTTGTCCATTTTTTAACCATAGCATGGGAATGTAGTGAAAGACCATTGCATTTGTTCTTCGTAAACAGACTCTTTACGTTTCCATTTGTAATGTGTCTAGCCACAACTAAAACATTGTAATGTGTGGTGTGTTTTTTTCTAGGTATATAAATCGAGCCCTTTGAGTTCATCATCATCATCATCATCAGTCTGTTGACCTGGTGTCGTCGTTGAGGCACTGTGCTGCTAAACATCTGACAAGTTCCCTCCACTTGTCTCGATCATGTGTCAATGCCTGTGTCTCCGCAAAACGTTTCCCTGGTCTATTCTGTATGTTGTCAGTCTAAGTTTTTCTCTGTCTACCCTTCCTTCTGCCACTTTGGATACTGCCCTGCAGTACTGTTGTGGATAGACTGTTGGATCTAGTGGCATGGCCATACCATTTCAGCTTTCTCTTTTTGACAGTGGTGAGGAGGTCTTCATAATGGCCTACTTTATGGCTGATGGTGTTACGCACTTCTTTATTTGTGGTGTGGTCCATGTAAGAGAAGCCAAGGATGATTCTGTAGTATCTCATTTCCAGTGCCTGGATGTTTCGATGTAATTCTGCTGTCAGGGTCCAGGCCGCACATGAATGCAGAAAGATTGAGATGACTAGTGCTCTCAATAGTTTGATTTTAGTTTTCAGACAAATATTCTTGTCTCTCCAGATGGGCCTTAGCTTTCACATAGCTGCCTTTGTTTGTGCTGCTCGTGACAAAATGTCTGTTCTTGGTCCCTCTTCGGTGATTATATAACCAAGATGTTTTAACTAGGTCACTGTTTCCAGTTTTTGTCCTCTGATTTTTATCTTGGCTGAGATTTGTTTGCCATTATTTATCATTAGTTTTTTCTTCTTCTCGGCGGTTATCTCCATGTCAGATCTGGAAGATGTTTCATCCAGGTTATTTACTAAGGTGGCATGCTCATCTTCACTGCCTGCCAGCCCATAAATGTCGTCTGCAAGCGTAGGTTGGTGATGTTACGCTCTACAATGCTGACTGTCCCGCAGTGGTTTTACAGGGTTTCGTTAATGGTGCGCTCAAAGTAGATGTTGAAAAGCGTGGGTGACAGGAGACGGCCTTGCCGTACTCCAAATGTTGTCTTGAACCAGTCCCCCCACAGAACATTAATCAATTACTTCACTGGTAGCCTTGGCGTACAGCTGCTTGATGCTATTAGTAAACTTTTGATCCATATTGTACTTTTGATTGTGGCCCACAATGCCTTATGCCACACTCTGTCAAAAGCCTTTTTGAAAAATATGAACACATGATAGATGACATCACAAAGATTCAGAATATCTTCTGTATCTCAGGGTTGTTTCTTTGGGCGATGGAGGCCTATGATGTCCTTGGCAGCTGTTGTCATGACTGTGTTGAAGTGTCTGTCATCACTTTAACATCAACATCCATCACAAGGAGTTGAGCAAATTTTCCTCCAGTTGTGGCTTTTAATGACTATATTAGGGTCCTTCAGTTGTTCAAAGTTGAATTTTCTTTAGCTTGTTAATTTTCTGCAGCCTCACTCGGAAGTTCATAATCACGAGGTCGTGATCACTCTCAACATTAGCACCTGGAAATGTTCTTGTTTTTGCACTATTTATGCAAGATCGGTAACGGTTTTGAACCAGTATGTAGTCGATCTGGTTATGACGGGTTCCACTTGGAGCTTACCATGTCCAGCATCGTGAAGCTTAATGTTGGTCCAGGGTGTTGGCTAGTACCAAGTTGTTGTAGCTTGCGAACGGGAGCAGCCGTCTCTCTATTTAATTGGTAAGCTTATTGCAAGAAGGTCCGCAATGATCATCTCAGTCTTTTAGAGCATCTTTGCCAACTTTGGCATTCCACTCTCCTTGGATGATGAGGATGTCTTTTTTACTTACCATGTTTATTATCCCCCTGGAGTTTGTTGTAAACTCCTCTATTTCTTCATCATCATGATCAGAAATTGGAGCATAGACTTTAATAATTGTAATGTTAAAGGGAGAAGCTTTCAGACGAATGGAGATGATTCTGCTAGATATGGGGCGATATTCAAGCACGGGCTTTGGGATAGTGCCTTCCATATATGTTAGCCGTTTTTCTTTGATTCGACCGGCAAAAATCATAATAGCTAGTCAAAATCACGGTTAACGTGTGGTCTGCTTTCATTCATGACTCACAGCAAAGGGCGGATGTAGTTCTGGAACGGTCGGTTTATCTTTAGATTGTGGTGTTAAAATGGATTGTAATATACATAATGATGCTGATAATGAGATCCAACGTTTCTCATAATGACTTCACCGCCATGAGAACTGAACAAGACCAAACATCAACAGCATCACTCTCTTCATTCCAAGTTCCTCTGATGGTAAGTTGAATATGAAAGGGGGGGGGGGGACAGAGCAACGTTTCTTGGTTGCTGTGATGGTAGTTGTAATTGTGACTCTGATTATTGTAATGCAAACGGATCATCCTCAAAATCGCAAATTGAACTTCTGGTAAGTCATATCTTATCATATCTGGCAATGCAGAAAGTCGTCACTGTTTGTGGCACTTCGTTGTTGTGTGAGCTATTGACTACTGATTTGGAGATGGTACTTCTATCAGCATATGTAGAAACCTGACTAATGATGGTGACATCATTCAGTAAAACGCTATAAAGCACATTGTGAGTGTTTGATAATGGCAACGATATCTCTGCTAACAACATGAGATTCATTCCGCGTTTTGTGGATACAAAAGCACTTGAAAGATGAATAATTAAAAATCGCTCTGATTGTCTGAAACTAAAAGAAGTGGCATTATGCGCCAAAACTAAATTTCAAATAACGTGTTTTTCACCTAAAATTCATTTATCCCAAGATAGCAATTTATATGCTTCCGCCTTCTATCATTCTCATATCCGATTACCATATATGGTTATAGCATGGATCAGTAGATATGTGTGTTGGTTAGTAAAGCTGAGTCTAACTCACCATTACCTTTTCCTATCATCGTCATACGGTATTTGTATATATGTGTTTTTGTCTTTAAGAACGTGTGTTGGTGACCGTTACGCATCCGCTACCTCCTCTATCATACGTTGCATTTATTGTGATTACATGTATAAATGGGTTGAAAAGGAAAATAAAGATGGTTGCATTATTGGTCAATCGATGGTCGGTATCAGTTGCGATGGTCAGTCATATTAGGGATAGCTCCATCACAGGTAAGTGTTGGTCATTTACAACAGATATTAATAAGTGACAAAAAATATTGCAATAGGTTTATTTGTTGGTTAATGAGAGCAGGTATAGGTCATGCACAATAAGTGTTGGTTCGTCAATTGAGCCGTCTGTGTGTCTGACCCACTGTTCCATTTAACACCTATTGTGCCAAGGTGCATTTTTTAAAAAATTATTCTTACGAGTCATCAGTTAACCTCAATTTCCATAAAACAACTAATGACACAAACCCTGTGTGAAAGTTCCAAAGAATCTCATAAACCGGTAATCTTAAATCCTTATAGACCCATTAAAAAGTTATTGTTTAATTAACAGTCTCCCAACTTTAAATCCACATAAGTCCTTAAAAACCCAACGTTAAATATGTATGGACCCGATAAAGCACTGAAGTCAAATTCCCATAGGCCCTCATTAATCCACGTGCATGAAATAATCATACGCCCCATATTTTCATCTATATTACTGACCTCGTAATTACCTTTCCAAATCTCTCAGATAATACGACAGAGCACAAAGTGGCCTGTTTGTCAATTAAAATTTAAGCGGATGCACAGCTATCCTTTCACAAACGTCTACTTTAATGCGTTCAGCCTCTTGAGATTTCATTAGCTCCTTTCTATTCGATGTTTTCAATATTCATACCAATGTAGCCAAAAGAGCTGAGTAGGTGAGCTATGAATTTTGTGTTCCTGGTGTCTTTCGAGCGTGGAGTTGGAGTATCACGTGAATTAAAAGGGCATCTTTTCTTCTGTAGTACTAATTTGGCCAGCTGGGAATTTATTTTCCCGGGTTAATTTATCAAAATCGTTGATGTGTCGAAGTCGCGTGGGCATTAGTTATGGCGCGTGCCGATTTACCTGATACCGACGGAAGTTAGTCTTAACATTCACTTGGCGTCTTTGTGCGAGACATCTTGCCACGAAGCTGAAGGTAACTGGAGTCATCTTCATTAAGAAAGGATATTTTAAAAAATAACATATCGTAAATATTCAAAGTAATTGGTTTTTAATTAAAATGTTTTGGTCCATTGTTTCCCAATTTAGAACGATATTCCTCCTTGGTACTGGTGTCACAACTACAGAATAAAGCACTTGTTAAATTTGAAACGATATATTCCAACGCAGATATTTATTTTACATTTTCTCACCTAAAATCCGAACCGGAATTAAACAATACAAAAACGCAGAGGTGTTTTGTCCTAAATTACATTTTTAACAAAATGTTGTCATTTGTTACTTGGTTACTTTCTCACTAATATCTTTGCTAGTCAGTGGTTTCGACACAATAAGATGATAACCCTTGACAGAGAAACATTTACCCTAATTTGCACTGAACTGAGCGGTGGAATAATGTGAATCGTGTCTATGTTCACCTCAGATCGTTGTGGATGACTTCAGCATTATTAAATACTGTATGGATGTATTCTATCGTAAAACGGCTAGAAAACAGTAATCTTTCCCAATTCAATATAAAATGGCACATTTATCTGGGGATATAAGCTCGACTTAAAAATACTTGGGATCATCTCAAAAGGCGAACCAAATCCCATTTGAATGCCCCATCTCAGTCACAAAATTCTGGTTCGTTAATGATCCTGGGTTTGTTTTGCTTATTTAACTCATACAGTCAGATGGTAAGCCAAACCAATTGTTCCTATCCTGTCACTGTACCTACTTTACTATCCTTAATGAATTGTGTACCTATGTTACCATCGTTGACGAATTATGTGCCTATGTTACCATCGTTTACGAATTATGTGCCTATGTTACCATCGTTTACGAATTATGTACCTATGTTACCATCGTTTACGAATTGTATACCTATGTTACCATCGTTTACGAATTGTGTGCCTACGTTACCATCGTTTACGAATTGTGTACCTATGTTACCATCGTTTACGAATTATGTACCTATGTTACCATCGTTTACGAATTATGTACCTATGTTACCATCGTTTACGAATTATTTACCTATGTTACCATCGTTTACGAATTATGTACCTATGTTACCATCGTTTACGAATTACGTGCCTATGTTACCATCGTTTACGAATTATGTACCTATGTTACCATCGTTTACGAATTATGTACCTATGTTACCATCGTTTACGAATTATGTGCCTATCCTTAAAGATGTATATATCCATCATAATGTCCTTAACGAATTATGTACCTTATCATCCTTAAATTCTCTAAGGATATATTTCTTAATGGCGGCAAATTACATCCGAGCTTTCTTCTGAACTTGACGGATATATATATATATATATATATATATATATATATATATATATATATATATATATATATATATATATATATATATATATATTGTTTTTATTTCTTGCCCCTGTGTTAAACTATATCAAACTGCGCCTAATTTTCAGGTATTTGTGTGAAAAAGAAAAAAGAGAAAAAAGAAAGAAAAACCGCGTCTCAAACGGAGTGTTTGTAAGTTGCTAAGAATCTGCCTTTTTATAAAATTTTGCCAAACGAGAGAGAGAGAGAGAGAGAGAGAGAGAGAGAGAGAGAGAGAGAGAGAGAGAGAGAGAGAGAGAGAGAGAGAGAGAGAGAGAGAGAGAGAGAGAGAGAGAGAGAGATGAGACGCCAAACATTTTTTATTGTTTAAATGCAAGTGTTTATTATACCATTACAAAAAGGTAAATGTGCATGAACTTGACAACGTGCCTTATGTCGTTTGGAATGTCAAAATTCAAGTTATGGTCCGGTTACGTTTTTTTCATCTTCTAATTGTCATTCAGTAGTTCCTCTGATTCGTTGTCATATTTTTTAATTTAATACTGATGAACTAACTCGACGGCTTGGTCACAAAAGGTTACATCGTTTCTTTCTTGCAAAATGTATAACCTTTTGTTACTGGTGCAAACAAGCTGACGACAAGTGGAACACACTATCGATAATTGACAAGCACGTTGCTGTTAATGTTTCACGTAATTTTACTCTTAATATGATTAATTGACGAATGTTCCCTTGGAGGTAGAGCATCGAATTTTCTCTTATCCTTCTGGAATGCGTAGTCTTTATCCACGATGAACATAGTGCACCAACTTAAAATATTGGTCACGTTTGTTATGATAATTGTTATATAGGATAAATCATGTGTTACTATTACCACGGCTGTGATAAATATGAATGTCTTTTTGTCTAGAAATAAGGATCCTTGAAACACGAAATCCCCACGAACGTTGTGAGGTTACACTTAAAAGATATCCAGACAAGCAAGAACTTTTTACATTTTACGGTTTAGAAAATCCACACAAAAATGTACGTTTCTTCTAAACGAATCTCTGCTTCTCTCCGTGTTTGATTGTATGATTTTCTCCTGCTCTTTTTTTCTCTTCTGTGTGGTTTTTCTCAGCATGAGTTCGAACCATCACGATTGCGCGCAGTAAACACATCTGTTGTTGTTTTATTGTCAATCTGGACGATACATTAATAGATAAGAGTTGATCCACCAATAAAAACTTCCGCTGCCACTTGTAAGTGAAACATGCATTATGTCAAGAGTACCTTTGCTATCGGTGATGTCAATCTGATTATTAAATTGTTATTGTTGTATTATGTCAAAGATTTTGGAAGACGTTTTGCCTGCGGGTTGACCAAACTGGATCCACACGGGGAATATCAAACTGTTATGAGACATTGACAGAAATAAGAGATCATACACTTTAGCTTCACATTGTCATTTCAATGAAATTAACGTTGACTCAGATAAGTTCGTAATGACATTAACATTTACTCAGATAAGTCTGTCGCTGACATTGTCGTTTCAGTTACCTTGAGATTGATTCAGAAAAGTCCTAATGAAGTCTAATAATTTCTTTGCTGAGGCTGGAGCCTTAATATATTTAAATTGGACCGTGGGCAGTAATTCGAATTTAATTTGAAAATAATCTTCAGGAGCCATAGAACGACTTTCTTTCATGCCTGTCCATGACTCTCGCGCACTTGTGATGGTAGAGGCAGATTATGTTGGATGCCTGTCGGCCATGTCCTCTTAACGTATCTGATTTCTTTCACAAGTATGATTTTGACTAGGTTATATATATATATATATATATATATATATATATATATATATATATATATGTGTGTGTGTGTGTGTGTGTGTGTGTGTGAGTGTGTGTGTGTGTGTGTGTGTGTGTGTGTGTGTGTGTGCTGATGATGATGATTTATATCACATCCAAATACATATATTTGCCCTTTCGAACGGAATTCAGATCTACTGCAGGCAGCTGTGTATTGGCCGAGTGAATGAACTCTTCACATACACTAATATGTCCGCTACAAATAATAGTTCTACGCCTTTTGTGGATATTTACAATCATCTTTGCATATTGATAAGTTGATTGTTTTCATTGTTTAGTTTCTATTTTTGTTCAGAGTGATTAAATCAATATATAATACACACTTATGATTTAAACATGAAAGATGATTTTAATAATGATGAAAGTAGAGCACTACAAACACATGGTTAGCTAGGTCATTCACATGAGCGCAAAGCCATTAACCAACAGGCTCGTTGAAATTAATGTGGAATATAAACTAAGCGAAATGACAACACAATTTATACATCTCCATTTTTAATAATTACTTGGTACAAGTTTAATTTTTTTCGACCAGCGCATTATTATCTCTCTCTCTCTCTCTCTCTCTCTCTCTCTCTCTCTCTCTCTCTCTCTCTCTCTCTCTCTCTCTCTCTCTCTCTCTCCATATTTGTAGATTTGTACTTTTTTTGTCATTTACCCAGGAGAGGAGAATGGAAAAGGAAAGGATTCCTATGAAATTGTGTATCATTGTAATATCATTTAGAAAACATGGACTATTAATACTTTTTTTTCTTTATTATTATGCCATTTATGATTAATGAATGAGGAGAAATTCGTATTATTGCTCCATGGTCGGATCACACTTTGATATACCAATAGTAATGGTATAGCAATTTGCTATACATATAGGCTCTGAAACGGGGTGGCAGTTTTGTTAACAGATTATAGATTATGGACTGGACATAATGGATTATGGACTGGACATAATCATCTGCATCTGCCTTAAGCTTTGTGCACGACTATTTCACTGTAGCAATAGTGTCCGTTGCCGCCGCTGCCTATCACGAGAAAGCACTAATATCAAATTAGTATTCAATTGCTGTAAACATTTCAGTTAGTTATCAAATACCATTTTTTTATTAGGAAACGAAAATAGTGTTGACTGGGTTTCATTTGTTATTTTGTTATTGTTGTTGTTTAGGGATTTTGTTTTTTTTTTGTTTTGTTTATTTTGTTTTAGCAAGCAAATTATTTTTTTTATTAGCTAATTAAGCTCTCTCTCTCTCTCTCTCTCTCTCTCTCTCTCTCTCTCTCTCTCTCTCTCTCTCTCTCTCTCTCTCTCTCTCTGCACATCATGAAATTGTTGTGGCGGGAAAAATAGCAACAAATAATACTAATACTAATACTAATACTAATACTAATAATAATACTAATACTAATACTAATACTAATAATAATACTAATACTAATACTAATACTAATAATGATACTAATACTAATACTAATACTAATACTAATACTAATAATAATACTAATACTAATACTAATAATAATACTAATACTAATACTAATACTAATACTAATACTACTAATAATAATAATACTAATACTAATACTAATAGTAATAATAATCAATAATAATAACAATGCTAATAATGTAATCATGATTTCTTGTAATATAGGCCATATATTTTGCTAAGATGAAAATTATGTAAGATATTAATATTATTAAACTTATAAAACTGCATGTGACTTGCATTGTAAAGAACGCATGAAAGTAAATTAGGCATTCTGCAATTATCATACACGGGGTATTTAACAGTAACGTGAAATTTGTCTTCTTTTATGTAAGAAATAAACAGTTTTCCTACGAAGTAATAATTTTAAATCTACCTATATTTTCCATTATAGGAACTAATACATTTCTGAAGTCACCCGGTTGTTGTGAAAAATAGCTCAAACAATCTGCTTAGTTTTGGCGACTCAACTCATTTCTTATCTTGCTATTGAATTTTAATCTATTCATTGAATTTAACTCTTATCTAATTTAGCAGAAGAAGACAAAATATTGTTTGGACCTTATTTTAATAAAATATAAGATAATGTCTTATCACTTTCTCCCATTGTATATGAAAAAAGTAGAGTCTTATTGATTTAAGTGAATACTTTTCACATCTAAAAATATAAGGATATATTTTTACACGTAACAATCGAGGAATTAAAAAATTGAAAAATCTCTGTATTTCATATTTAAGTATATAACAAAAACTGATAATTTGATTTTAATGCCTATACGGGTACTGAACCAGATTTTATCCAAAATGATCGAGTTATATATATATATATATATATATATATATATATATATATATATATATATCTTTTAAGATTATACTTCCACAGAAGACTAAGACACGTATGGTCGCGCGTGTCAAGACAAAAGGGAGGTAAATCGCATATTGCTTTAATTGGGAATTTGAAGTGAACATAAAAAAAATACAAGTATGATTGTATTTCGCAGAGGTTTTTTCTATCTTATAATTTATGAAAAGTGGTACAGTGATCTTACACAGGTAAGGATTTAATATGGGATGCATATTTTATTACACAGGTTAAGATTTAATATGGGATGCATATTTTATTACACAGGTTAAGATTTAATATGGGATGCATATTTTATTACACAGGTTAAGATTTAATATGGGATGCATATTTTATTACACAGGTTAAGATTTAATATGGGATGTATATTTTCTTCAAAATAATCATAACATGTATGCCAGAAACTGACTTTGCAATCATTCAAGGCTATGCATGCTTTGAAACAAAAACTTTGAAACAATTTGGTACCTAAAATGCTTTTTGTCTGGTTGACTCGAATACAGCTCAAATTCTTAATTATGGGGCCGATGATTTTGAGGTTTTATGATGCCATTGATATGTAAGAAAAAACAATCTCTGAGTATATGGCAAACGCATTCGTCTATAATGAATTAGGAAGGAATAATAATTTTACTTATATCTGATTATATTGTTACGTATATTTGATTTAAATAATTTATTTATTTTTGTCAGATTCAAATTTGACATCTTGGATTAAAAATTCATATATTGGGAAATTTTTCTAGAAATTTTCACACTACAAGTAAACAACAGATGTTAACCTCATTATCTGACCTTCTTCAGAGTGTAAACAAGCTTTTAAAATTATTGGTTGATTCCAAGGACATTATAACTTTTTTAAAAATGATTGGTTGATTCCAAGGACATCTTTCTAGATCATACGTGACTTGGCGAGCATGGGTTCGTTCTGTGACCTTCTAGAAAATCACGTGACCCCTTTCTGTTTACGAGAGAATCAGTATATAGCTGTGTTTTGGAAGCTAACGGTTCAGTAGTTAGTCTGGGGTTTAGAATACCAAGATGTGTGTATTATTGTTTGAGTGTAAATTATTTTAATTCGTTTGGGATCAATAGGAATTTATTGTGTTATTTATCTAGATATTACTTGTGCTCATTTGAATTATTATAAAACTAAAACTGACTTCATCACGTGACATCGTCGTCCATATTGGATTACATCGTCAAGATTCGAACCGGGAACTATTAAGATATTTTATTATCAGGACTCTTGCAATTCCACTATTGGATTATATTGTGAATTCTTTTTGGACTAATTGTTGGACTTGATTCTCTAAAACCGTAAGTTTAAATATTTTCTTTTATGAAAATATTTGTACATAATAAATTGTTTATTAATTTTTTACAAGCTTCTTTTTTCACTTCTTTTTGTGTTGCTGCTTACTCGAGCCTAAGCAAGTAACAATGTATATATATATATATATATATATATATATATATATATATATATATATATATATATATATATATGTGTGTGTGTGTGTGTGTGTGTGTGTGTGTTTTAAATTTAATATTGTTTGTCAATTTTACTTTCTTTTTTTTCATTACATGCTTATGTAACTTTATTCACTAGTTGTAATGTGTTTTTTTTTCCTAGAAAAATCGTTTGACCGAATTTTCTTTGGTAAACAAGTAATGTTGACCTAGATCCTGACATTGATAACAAGGTTAGTGTAAACCACCTAAACAGGTTTCATCTTTATTTTAAAATGATTGGTTGTTGTCAAGGTCAAGATTAGACTAGCAAAGAAGTAAACAACTTTTTGTTCTTAAAGTAACGATGATTGGTTTTCGTGAGAAGGTTCGTGTTATGAATACGTGATATAAAACGATCACGGTACTCATTGCCACCCACCCCTTCGTGATTTCGCAATTTGGGGATTTTTCGTAACTGCGTAGTAGAATACGATAAAGTCTTGATTTTAGTGAGATATATTCAGTTATGGGCTTTTACAAATGACGCTTCGGTGGCCTAGTGGTTAAAGCGTCTGCCGCAGAAGCGGGAGGTAGAGGGATTGGTCTCCGGCTGAGTCATACCAATGACTTACAAAAATGGTACTAACAGCTGTCTCGCTTAACGCTCAGCATTAAGAGGTTAGTGGTAGGACTGGTCGGCCTGGTCGCAAGGATAATGTGAGTGGGTGGGACATCATGCTACATGTCTGCGGTATGATGCCCCAGTGCTAGACATCATTATAAACTGACTCACTGCAGACATCGTAGCGATATGACTGAAAAATTGTTAAAAGCTACGTTAAAAATCCAAATCAAACAAACAAACAAATGACCTTAAGTCATTTTCGTTCGTTGTGAGCAAGTTTTTGAATCCATGTTAACAATTCTTCAGTTCATTTGGATTTTAAAGGATCAATTCGTATCTTGGGAAATATTTGATATGCTTATACGTAATTCTCGGACAAAGACAGTTTATCAAAATATTATTTAGATTCCCAACATCGGAGTGTTAAATCTTGTGATTCTAATAGGACCTATAGACAAACACAAAACAATTTTCTGCATACGTCATCGTCTTCCATCTTGGATTTTCCAACAAGATTCGAACTACGTCATCGTCTTCCATTATGGATTTTCTAACTCGAACTTGAATCTATTAGAACTTGCCATTACTAGGTGTTTTGTAGTTTAAATCGTGGATATTTCTTGTGTTACTGTTGGATTTTATTCTTAAAACTAAGTTTTTTTTCCATTTTTACAATCTTTTTCCAGGGAAATAAAGTATGTGTTAAAATTTTTAAAAAAAATTGATATTTTCTCTGTTTTATTGCTACAGTTTATTAGATGCTAAACTCGTAACAGTACGCAGAACATAAGATATAATCGTATTTTTGAAATGTTGGCTGAGAAGTCTGAAAATGGTAGAAGATATATATCCTAATCAATGTTTCTATCTACAACTTAGATGGTAAGAAAATTGTGATTGCTGGGTCAATAATGTACAAAAGCTTTTATTTACGTATGGGTTGTGCAATGTTTGGTGCAGACAGGGCGTAAATGATGTGTATGAATATGTGTGTGCGTGTGTACACTCACGAGTTTCACCCAATTGGAAAAAATAAATACTTGCTTACTTTGATCTTTAACATTTCCAATAGATACGATATTTATCTGCTACTCACTAACACAGGTTTTTATTTTTATACTATATATACAGAGAGATATCTTGTTCAGGTCACTCTTATAATAAGATTGAATATAAACCTTGTTGAATCAACAGTGATGTGTACATTGTCTCTTCTCTCTAGCTGAAAGCTGCGGTTTGTCATTGTATTTTGTCGTCATTGATTATGTTTCTTTCATCATTCACTCGCTCACTTTCACTGGCTCGTTCAATCACGCGTGACACATCTCTATCTCATTTTGGTGCTCAGTAAACGTAAATTATAACGCCATCATTTGATGTAAAAAATATCAAAATCATGAACAAGTAAAATCATGCTATATCTGATGCTAATGCAAGAGCCAAAACAGACTATTTGACAGAAATATGACAAGCCAAAACAGACTATCTGACAGAAATATGACAAGCCAAACCAGACTATCTGACAGAAATATGACAAGCCAAAACAGACTATCTGACAGAAATATGACAAGCCAAAACAGGTTATCTGACAGATAAATGATAAGCTACACCAGAGTATCTGACAGAAATATAACAAGCTAAACCAGACTATCAGACAGAAATATGACAAGCCAAACCAGACTATCTGACAGAAATATGACAAGCCAAACCAGACTATCTGACAGAAATATGACTAGCCAAACCAGACTATCTGACAGAAAAATGACAAGCCAAAACAAACTGACAGAAGTATGACAAGCCAAAACAGACTATCTGGTAGATAAATATGGTTAACAAAACCAGACTATCTGACAGAAATATGACAAGCCAAAACAGACTGACAGAAATATGACAAGCCAAACAAGACTATCTGACAGACATATGAGAAGCCAAAACAGGTTATCTGACAGATAAATGATAAGCTACACCAGACTATCTGACAGAAATATAACAAGCTAAACCAGACTATCTGACAGAAATATGACAAGCCAAACCAGACTATCTGACAGAAATATGACTAGCCAAACCAGACTATCTGACAGAAATATGACAAGCCAAACCAGACTATCTGAAAGAAATATGACAAGCCAAAACAGACTGTCTGACAGATAAATATGGTAAGCTAAACCAGACTATCTGACAGAAATATGACAAGCCAAAACAGACTATTTGACAGATAAATGAGAACATAATATCTGACAGAAATACGAAAAGTTAAAGAACATTTTTAAAAATATTATGAATGACTGAAAATAATAATACACTCTGTGTGAACACATAATATTACAGTGCGCTGTTAAAGTCAATCGAAATATTCACTCATGCCGATGACAGCATGTGATAAATGTTACAGGACAGGTAATCTGATGGGTTCTAATTGAGAGTGCAAGGCACGTGCATGGCAGCATTCACGGTCATTTGATCAATGACACGTCTAAGGTGGACGCGAGCAAAATAAATTGTTTGCGATTTCGTCTCATTAAATTTAAATAGACAATTTATCTAAGCCGTTGTTCCTATTCAGCTGTCAAAAAGTATAAATAAATAAATTACGAGTAGTATTGAAATATGGTACATGCAGCCCGTTTGCTTCAAAAGTGTAGCTCTCACACCCGGTATACATTTTGTGTATGTTGTGTTGGTGTTGTTATTGGATTTAACGCCATTGTTCAGCAGAAGATAGACTTTTACATGGCGAAATTTAATGTTATTCATTTTATGACCCAACTGTAAAACAAATATGCATCCAAAGCAGTATTTGGAAATACATGTAGTGTAATAAATTGGAATGCAATCTTTATTTAAATAAATGATAATTACAACGAAATGAAATATGACTTGTATTGACAAGATTTCTGATCCGAAACAACGTATTATTCAATAGTGATTTTGAAAATGAGGTTGCTAAAGTGCATCATATATGTATTGAATCTTAACTTTAGAATATCATATATGTATAGAATCTTAACTTTAGAATATCATATATGTATTGAATCTTAACTTTAGAATATCATATATGTATTGAATCTTAACTTTAGAATATCATATATGTATTGAATCTTAACTTTAGAATATCATATATGTATTGAATCTTAACTTTAGAATATCATATATGTGTTGAATCTTAACTTTAGAATATCATATACGTATTGAATCTTAACTTTAGAATATCATATACGTATTGAATCTTAACTTTAGAATATCATATATGTATTGAATCTTAACTTTAGAATATCATATATGTATTGAATCTTAACTTTAGAATATCATATATGTATTGAATCTTAACTTTAGAATATCATATATGTATTGAATCTTAACTTTAGAATATCATATACGTATTGAATCTTAACTTTAGAATATCATATATGTATTGAATCTTAACTTTAGAATATCATATATGTATTGAATCTTAACTTTAGAATATCATATACGTATTGAATCTTAACTTTAGAATATCATATATGTATTGAATCTTAACTTTAGAATATCATATATGTATTGAATCTTAACTTTAGAATATCATATATGTATTGAATCTTAACTTTAGAATATCATATATGTATTGAATCTTAACTTTAGAATATCATATATGTATTGAATCTTAACTTTAGAATATCATATATGTATTGAATCTTAACTTTAGAATATCATATTAATGAGTCTGCATCTTTACGATAACGTCCTACAGTAGCAAGGCTACACATTTCCAAGATTGATGGATGACTTGTCTGATACTATTCTACAAGTTTTTTTTTAAATAATAAATAGTCAAATTATTTGTATTTCGTTAATTCACATTTTTTAAATTTCTGTTTTTATTATTGCAAGTATTAATTTAGTAGCTTAAGTGTCGTGTCGTTTTAACAATGAACGCCAATTTCGTCCAGTGTGACGCATTACTGAAAAAACAATGTCATTACTTGATTTCAAAACACCGCGTTTCGGCATTTGTTGCCTTCATGGCCCTTTCTACCTGCGAGAGCTAAAGAGTTAGAAATGTAATAATGAACTTTTTTGTAAACGACCAATCGCTCATAGCGAATATGTTAAGATGGGAGGCGTAATGAGAGGCCAATAATAGTCGCTAAAGCCACCATGAATTTCGATTCACGTATTTGAAGAATTCCAAGGGGTATTAATTTAAGTTCCCAATCAATACTTATTCTAATGTCTTGGCCTGTCGATTATGTGTCAGTATCAGGAAGAAAAAAGAAAAGAAAAACACTTTCGCTCCCCTTGTGATTTGTGTACATCAAATGGATACATCTTGATATCAAACACTGAGTAAGTGTTGACGTCAAAATGGCGCAAGCTAACATACGAAACATCTTGATACTACAACATTCATCTTGATTTATACAAGTATACTTTGCAAGTTGTGATCGTTTGTTTATAAGCGACCAAATGAACACGGTTCAATCATCAAGGATTACTTATGTTTACAAAAATATTTCTTTGGTGAGAGGTATAAAATTAATGTTTTTTATGTTAATCTTGCCAGCAAATAATAACCCAAGTTATCGATTCCGATTTTTAAAAACATTTGATGGTGCTCCTGGACGTTATTTCTGAAAAACAAAAAGAAAATTAATTAAAATGTTTTGGGTTTTTTCTCTCCATATTTTGACCTCTCTGATTGTATTATCAATTTTACACACACACACACACACACACACACACACACACACACACGTACGTACGTGCGTACGTACATACATACATACATACATACATACATACATACATACATACATACATACATACATACATACATACATACATACATACATACATATGTGTAGCGAATCTAAACTGCGCACAAAATATACCTTTGAAATACTTCATATAATTTATCATGATTGGACTACACATACCTTGATAAAATTAATTGGAAATATGTTTAAAGCCCCTGAGCAATATGCAACCACTTGCTTTTAGTGGCTCTTTCAGTTGATTTCCCCTATGGTTGCGTATCTTTTGTCGAAAAACACCAATTATTGTAAGCGAATCGCATACTTTGGAATGCAAGGGTTTAGAGTTGTGCATCAATACCATTAAGACAGCCTACGGTCAGTTTGTGCTTTGAAAATTTCTGGCGATATATATCGAATATATCATTCTAAGAACTTATCTTAATTAATTTTTCTACTTGATTTGTATTAACAGTGTATATCGTTTAATATAATGACAAAACGAAATGTTCAAATTTTCAGTCCCTTATGAATATGTTTTACTAGATTAGGACTAAATCGTAAATTTGTTTTTATTTGAACATTACAGATATGACGTTAAATCTATAAGGCATTAAACTATGAAAATTGTTATATCAATTATGCATGTGAATGAGACACAACAGACTATTGCTTTGGCGAATTTTTACCTATGGGAATTTCCGATTTGCGGAAGTGATAATACAAACATTGCTACCAGAATGGGATTGGCTACGAATTGCACGGATATTTTATTTTCCAAAAACTCAATTCTAACTAAAATATAGCCAAAAGAGGTTCCCTCCATACGATGGGAGCATGAAAGTGAGATTCAGACAATCCGGGTTGTGAAGCTACAAATCTGATTTTAGTCTCGATATGTTTTATGTCTGAGTTTGCATAATGTGATTTCTTTCTTCAAAACTTTCATTGAAAATATTGTCTGTTATACCGATTTATTGTATCCATGCAAGGCGGTAGAGACAACTAACATACTACAATGCCATTCATATTCCACACATTTAAGATTTTTTTGCGTTTAAGGATGATATGTAAAGTGGCTTTTACATATAGATGTACTAGTATATCTTACTTTTTCTATTGTTCGTTCATGTCACGTACATTGTTCGCTTCAAGATAAAAAAAAATCTCTGAAAACTTTATTTTCCTTAAATAACTAATTCCTTAACTACGACGAAGACGATGACGACGATGTATACGATGGGCCCTGAGTGGCTGAGTGGTCTAAAGCGCTCTCCGTTATGTATCACTGCCATCTCACCTCTGTCTGCTTGGGTTCGAGTCTAGAGTTGGGCCAATGTGCGTATGCGATAAAACTTGCCAGTAGCTTCTCGTGTGTTGGTGATTCTTTCCGGGGGGTGGGGGTGGGGGCGTTCCCGGGTTCTTCCTCTACCATTAATACTGACCACCACGTATAGCCTACCGTGTGCTGCAAAATGACATTAAATCATACAACAACAACAACGATATTGATGTTGTTCACTCGCAGACATTTGGAGAACAGTTGGAACTGTGAACCACTAAATATCTGTATGAAATATTGTTCGTAAATGCAGATTCAAGCTGCGTAATTAAACATGTCACGTCGTGTACGTGCTTGTGTCTGTGTATTCTACCACTTACCACATGTTTTGCCTGTGTCTACGGTGTGCTTTACCACGAAGGACTTGTTTTGAAAATAGTCGTGAATAAATTATATCAATGAACAAACGTGTAGTTCGTGAAAAATGATATACATTATAAAAGCAATAAATATATTTATGAAAATAATGAAGATGAGAACACCAAGTGGAATTTGGAAAGTTTAGTTGACGAATTCCTCACTGTAATATTACAGATGACCGTCATAATTAATTTGATTAGTGCCCATTTTTGGTTTTTAGATAATGTGCGTTGTAAGAGCCTTCTTGATAAAGATGTATTTAAGACAATGTAAGACCAATATAAGAAATGTAAAAGACGTATGTAAGACATGTTAGACATATGTGAGAGGCACGAAAGACATACATGACAAAAAAGACAGTTATACACTGATTTAAGACCCAAAACAGATTCCCGTATGGGGTCACATGTTCATGTTTCTAGAACAACATAAAAACATCGCGTACTCCAGTTTGGCCTCTAATTCAGTTTATAAATCTTAAACTTAGAAAGAAATTTTTAAAATACTTCAACTCATTCAGATTCTTAATTAATTTCAGTAACTAGGTCAGCATTATATACAAAGTTTATATTAATAATGTTTACGAAAAACAGTCCAGTCAAACAGAACTGAATTTCTGGAATTAATAATTCCAGTAAATATATATTAAATTACATTAGTATCTAACGGAATATATATTTAAAAAAATTAACTAACAAACAAACAATTAAAATAAATCAAATATAAATTCAACCAAATATACATAACATAAGACATATGTGAGACTTATGCAGAAAGTATGTAAGAAGACACGTCAAACGTGTGCAAAGACACATATGAAGTAATATATAGGTAAGATGTGTGTAAAACATCTGTAAATACATGCAAAATAGCTTCTTGAAGCAGCTGGTGACACATCCGACGAAAAGTGCACGAGTAACCTAATGAATTGATTCTGGAACTGTTTTACGAATGGTTTTGTTATTATCTCTTGAAACTGTTCCCTTATTTGGAGTTTGAAAGTTTTTAAACATTTTATCGTAGTTCGTATACCACATGTATAACCAATAAATAGTGCGAGTTACAATGGTTTTAAAATAAAACGTAACGTTGAGTTAGATGCACTTTTACCATGTTTGCTGTCTTAACTCTTCAGAAGCTAAATTAAAATAGAGTATCAACACACTGTCCACTGCATCTCAAATTTAATCTCTGTGCAGACTTCTGTATATACTAACCGTAATACGTGTACAGATAAGTTCTCAAAAACAAATCAAAATGTGATATTATTTAACCGACTCCCGGGTTCTCATTTGTCGCCTCAACAAGCTTTTGAAATACAGTTATATATAGATAGATATAATGTGTATGTGAATATAATTTGACAGTTCAAAATGAAATTTATTTGCTAAACTGAAGATTGTAGGATAAAAGTCCATACGTCATGAGGGGCAAAGAGTGGCCGAGTGGTCTAAAGCGCTCTCTGTTACGGATCACTGCCATCTCACCTCTGTCTGAGTGGGTTCGAGTCTCAGATTCGGCCAATGTGAGTATGTGAGAAAGCTTGCCAGTAGCTTTTCGTGGGTAGGTGGTTCTTTCTGGTGGTTTTCACGGTGTTCTTCCTCCACCATTAATACTGGCCGCCATATATGGCCTATCGTGTGCTGAAATGCTGATAAATGGTGTTAAACCCTACAACAACAGCAACAACGTAATGTCGTATACCTTGAAACATTATTTCAGACACATAAATACATTAATAAAATATTATTAAAGCGGGATTATTCGTTTAAACTCGATATGAGTTTTTATATATATATATATATATATATATATATATATATATATATATATATATGTATATATATATATATATATATATATATATATATATATATATATATATATATATATATATATATATATATATATATATATATATATATATATATATATATATATATATATATATATATATATATATTACAGTGGGGAAAAAAGAAACCTGTAATAAGAAAACCAATCGCCTCCTGCTTATTCCATGGGATGAATGTATGGTCGCTAATGTGTCCACCTCTGTGATATGTGTATTTGCATTTATTGTTAATGATCACTATTTCATTTCTATCCTTTCGACATAATTCTCTAATTTCAATTAAGGACCCAGCATTAATAGGCTCTAAACGTTTAAAGCTACACTACTATGAGATGACGGCTTGATGGAAAAAGAAAGAGCGACCTTTATGAGTAAGAATCGTACATACACCTCATGGCTAAGCATATTTTTTTAAATATGCATCTCTTTAAAGATACAATCTGAAAATGAACCATTTAACACTGGCTATAATGATCAGGTTTATTATTCACAAACGGAATACTTCATCAAGCACCTAATGTCCTAATGTTGACATTTATTTCTCTATCATTAAAATCAAATCAGTTCCGAAGACATCGCATTCATATTTCTTGCCTGGTTATATATCAAATAACGACTATTCACACCTGTTTGGGCGTATCGCGAAACAACAGAGGTATTCCCAATACAGCCGTGTTCAACTTATGCCTTTCCACAGATCTATTAGCTCGATTGAGAGTTTTATCAAGATTTTACATCACAAGTTTTCCTTTGACATATTCTTTATTGACTGTTGTAAATTATACATGAAGCAAGAATAATTTAATCAATGAGTCACCACGAATAGTATACACTGACGGACCAATAACAAGAAATCGTATTTATCTTATTCTAGAAATAAATGAAGAAAATTTAGATCAAGCCTTACATTTAAAATACTGGAACATAACATTGAACAGCAACTTGTTAGAGTACATACAGCACCTCATCTTCATTTTCTTTGTTACAAACATCATTAAATCTAGTGATGTACGATATCTTTCTTCTTAGTGCGTATGAAAATGACCACGGACACTATCTGATCCTTCCCATATGGAAACATTGTTACTGTGAGTTCAAACAAAACAACCACAACAAACAAATATGCAACCTTAATAAAATCATATATCCACTGTTCTATGTGGAAATCAGACTACGACTGTTAAGGTACATGTTCTGGTGCCCAATATTATTACCATAAGCGCTAATTGTTACCAGTCAATCAGACGAAGTCTTATATTTTCGCTTTGTGAGACTGCAGTGTGTCTGAAGAGCATCAATGTGTGCAGAATTATTCAATTCACTTTCAGAATGTTTATTTATTATGCAATATATATATATATATATCGTCCATTGCGTAGTCAAGTCACACTGCAAACCACACAGACACTGAATAATTTGTTTTGCATTTTTGTAAAGAGTAATCAGAAAAACAAAAAAGTGTAGACCTTGATCTGCAGGTGCGTTATGCGAATCATGGCCTATAACGTTTGCAGTTGGACTCGATTTATAAGCGAGTATAAACGGCTAGACACGTTTCCAGGAAGCCAATATGAAAATAGTTCATGTACGTAACGGCATTTATAAAGCTTATATTATTAATATGACATGCGTTCTTTTGATACAGATCATTTTTCATGACAACTTTTGGGTGGAAACTAATGATCGTGATTTGAGTGAGTCAGCTGCTTTAAATGACAATTTCTTCAAGAGAAAGATAGTATTTGACTAGAGGCGATTTTGGTGTAGGAAAAAGCGGGTATTAACAAATCGTGTGTTTATTTTTCTCAAGTGAAATCTTTTTTTTTTTTGACAAATGACTAATACAAACTTAGAAATGTTATGAAAGACTCTAAATATAAGCAACAATCAAAGTGAATGCTATTTTCTTACATGTGTATTTGTCATGGATTAGTTCCGTGTGTGTGTGTGTGGGTGGGTGGGTGTGATTATGAATGTGGCCTACACTACGTTTTACATGTCAATTATCACACTTTATCGTAAAATGTAGCATTGTTCAAATAGGGAATTTTTGTGCACAAACAGTGTACCCTATATACGAGAATGCGCAAAACTAACCTATTGAAAAATTACGCAGCATTCTCTTCCTCAGCTCTTTCATCCTATACATATTTATTTCGTTGCTTCCAATGAGACGCTCCCGTCGATAAATGAGAATTAATTAAAATAAATGAACGTATATTCGCATTATGGGTATGTACTAGTTGTTGAAAGTACAATCGGTAAAAGATTATAAAGGCCTCTCTATTATTATTATTATTATTATTATTATTATTATTATTATTTAGTCTTTTGTCAGTGTGGGTGATTGTTAATGAAAATATTGTAAATATTTTTCGATTTACTATGCCGAGAGGTTTTAAGTTTCCAAGACACTTTTCTTTTTCAACATGTTGAACGATTTAAATGGCATATCTGGGTCTGCGCAGTTTGTAGCTGGATTGGACTTATAATTGAGTACATACGGTAAGTGATAGACACAAAAAGGAGAAGCACATAAAGGCAATTTAAATAGCTATGAAACAGTATAGCTTTACCATCGCCTGATATAAGGAGTAAACTTTAATCATATTCTTAGTGCACGTTATCTGTATCGTTGGTCTAGTATTTTTGGGGCACATCAACGCTTGTAGGCTATTTAATATTGAGGCAATTGAAGTAAAGTTCCTTGCCAAAGGACACTGCACGGTTGCCCACCCATGCTGGTCCGATGATTTCATCCAACATCGTTATTATTGCATGACAATAACCGCTGCCATTACAGCATTTAGAATACCACAAGACAAATCGCATATTAGATCTGCGAATACTAAGAAGTGTGACCTCTCCAGTGGCCTAGTGGCTAGAACGTCCGCCTCAGATGCAGGAGGAAGCGGGTTCGAATCGTGTCCGAGTCATATCAAAGACTTGCTAAAATGGTATTTACAACTGCATGTTTAGTCACTCAGCAAAGAGGTTAGTGTTAGGACATCATATATATTGCAAAAAATTTGAAATATTCTACACATTAGTACTAGTTAGATTCTGTGTCTTCTCTAATTGTTTTCATAATTTGGTTAATGTATTTAAATAAATCGGTATAGTGATCATTGATGGTGTTGTAAAGGAGTTGTTTGTTATCTACTGCTCCATATTTGGTTGTGATTTTATCTTTTAATGTATGTCTTTCTATGGCTTTTGTGAAGCATGCAGTACTTAAGCGAGTTTTAGAATCTATAACGTTTTGACATAGTCTGCATTTAGATAAAATATTTACGTGGTTTCTGTTAAAAGCAACCTCACCAGTTAGGCATTTATCGTGCAGGTATATGATCAGTCTCCCCTGTATGGAGGCCGACCCTATACATGTGCAATGTTTTTACATAGACGTTCAGTTCAAATCAGGATAACGAAATTAAATTCCCTGTTAGTTCTGGGAGCCCATAATATTCCTATCCTATAATTTTGTATTATCTCTGTAGATTTATGAGTTCACTAACCCTTTTACATGACCTCAAGGGTTTCAATAATTTAGTTTATTTTTGTAAATAAATTTCATTATTAAAGCGGCATATGTAACATTATAAATTAATCATTCCCATGGTAATTTGGGAGCACTGTTTAGTTGACTAAACCTATTTAATATAATGGCTTTCTTTTTAATACTAAAGTTGGGCAGGGTTAGCTCTCCTGTTTCTTTTGGCCTGCAAATATGTTTGTTTTCTTTTAATAATGAATTTTATCGTTCCAAATGTAACCCAGCGTTTTCCTTTCAATATTGACAATCATGCACCGAATTCATTTTATATTCCAATTGATTGGTTATACATGTATTTTTAGCAGCCTGTATACGGTCCATTAGATTAATCTTCCTGTGCGACCAAGTTTCAACCTGCTCTTCTGTCTTAATTAGCAATTCACGATAGTTCTTGTAAGTTTAGCTCATTCCGTAAATTATCCCCAATGCCTTTACGTGGTCTTTAATCAAGTTTAAAGGAAGAACAGGGCGGATGCCCCTCCAGTTTTCTATGAATAAAATTTCTGTTTTTATCACGGTTGATTGCGGAACCAGAGACTTTTTTTCCGAATTGTAGATCTTACTGATCGTTCTATATTAATCCCATCTGTAAGTGCTCCGTTAATGATTATTTTAGACGTAATATTAACATACATGGCTTTAACCCAGTTTATAATATTTCTCCCCAAACCACATTTTTCCAAGCCTTTAAAGATGAAGTCATGCTCTCTATTAATGAAACAAAAGTCTTCTCCTGATCCAATATGTACATGTCTCCCTTTTATCTTTCATTTTTAAATATTATATTATGACGGATTTTTATAGCGTATTGTCTAAGATATTTCTACCTATCCATCGACGATTTTATATATGTATAGTATTAAATTTAAAAAAATTCCTGCAAAACCGGCCTAACGGCCGAATTGGTTTTGGCTGTTAAAAATCAAACACACATACACACATCAGGAGGTGTGACTGGTTCCGATTCATAGTCATCAACTGAGACATTTGTACATCTCGACTTTTGCTCAGAAGCCGAGGCTGTCGATGACATGTCAATATTATTATAAATATATCGTTAATTTTCATAACATATTCTGCATACAAGTGAATACAATACACTAAAATTATTAGAATACGAAAACCGCCACATGAAAAGTGCCATATGTTTTAATACACTCGTGAAGCGATATATTTCGAAATTATTACATTGGTTTGACTTTTCAACCTTTGATGTTTATAACCAGATGAACTAAGGCACCCCGTCAACTGAATATTATACTAAATATATAATGAAGATTAAATTAAGTATCGATCGGTCACATTTTCTAAGACTAATCGTGTACAATGAGTCATTTAGGATCAGTCGACAATAATACATACATTAAAAAACATCCATCCATTCATCCATCCATCCATCAATACATACATACATACATACATACATACATACATACATACATACATACATACATACATACATACATACATACATACTGTCAGGTTACTCGCGGATTATGAGCGTTATTCGTATAGTATTGTATAAGCCCCAATTGTCAAAGGGTAAGTGTTAAGTCCCACTTTGTCAAGGGGTATTGTACAACATATAATAATAATAAATATAAACCACTCCCCTTTGATACTCGTTATCTAAGAGATGACCACCCTCGATATAATTGCCCAGTTCGAGTATGATAATTGATAGAGTAAACTGAGCAGGTATATTGAACAAACAACTACGAGCCCCCGTAAAGATAAGCAAACAATTTAATCATTTACATACACAATTATGAAACTCCCTTTCATTAGAAAAAATACGTGGTTTAGAAATACAACTTTCACCGAATTACCATAACATTTAAAATAGATTTAAGCAATTTAGCTGTTCTATTACTGATAGTTTTAAATCATCATATGATCGAGTGGTACAATCGAAGTCAATGCCTTGTTCGATTTTCATAACCTGCTATTTCTTGATCCTCGTTCACTGTTCAGTTCAATGTTGTTTCAAGAAGTCACTGTCTCGTCCAATCTCTAGATACTCTGCACCAGTGGATGTTTCCGCTCGATTCCGGACTTGTCCACTGTATCATGCTTTCACTGCAATTTCCGTCTCCGAATTCCTTTTCAACATTTCACGATCTTCCAAAAAGCTATTTTCTCCCTTTAAAAACAAAATTAAAACAACCTAAGTCTCTCGTTACAATGGTTACTGTTGAGACTTTCCATTATTCCTGTTTCGAACAATCAGATATTTCTATCAGTTATAACAACTTTACGGCTAGTAATTAACTACACATGTCCTCAAATGAATGCAGTTACACACATTGCGAATTATACATCAAAGCATTGAATTCGGGCCCCATAATATACACAGCATATAAATTGAATACACTCTCGCTAAATCATCTATGAAATCAAAATTCGGTGAATTCACATGTATTCTCGTAACATATTACTAATGTAATACATTAAATTCTTAGAAAATAATCATTATGCAAACAAGATGATAAATTCAAGAATTAACGTAACACTTCCTATTCATAACTCAGCATAGTGTTTTACGACATAAATTAACACTACATCATTCTTAACTAAGAATTAAGGTAAGAATTCCAATTCATAATTCAAAAGCACATTATTATACAAATGTATCAAATGAAATCAATTATACAAATGTATCAAATGAAATCATGCAGACCGGTAAAATAAAGCAAACATCATATAAATTGCATCAACAATATACATGGAATTGTGACAGAACCTTTGTATTTTGGT
Source organism: Unio delphinus (assembly GCA_029339505.1). NCBI lineage: Eukaryota > Metazoa > Mollusca > Bivalvia > Unionida > Unionidae > Unio > Unio delphinus. The sequence goes on along the minus strand of JAQISU010000157.1, from coordinate 2,408,550 downwards.
GTGCCCGTTCCTTAGTTTGGCTGTTTTTTCTGGACCACGATTCCTTAACGGACCAATTCTCTCAAATACGTCCGGAACCTTACTAAATAATTCTACCCCTGGTTCTCTCTCTTGCAGAGAAATGTAAGACTAACTTCTAATTTCACTAGCACGTTATTATGTCCTACGAATTTTCGGGTGAAAACACACCCCTTATTTCACCGTGACCAATCAGAATCAAAATGTATTTTCTCCCGCTTTTCTCTAAAAGTCGCTTACGTCATGGTCAATATGACATGCTTGTTTTTAAGTATCAGAACCCCTGCGTTTTCTCAATTCTGACACTTTTCGTAAAAAATGAAACTTTAAAATGTCGTTAACAGTCAGTCTGTTTGCTGAGTAAACAAGGTTTAATTAATACAACGGTTGTACTCTATTATACAGACCCCCACCCCCTTTGACACGGCGTGTCTCCATAAATCTAACTAATGATTCGCTGGCCACAACAAATGTTTAATTAACAGATCGACTGAAATTTGCCCTTCACACATACATACATACATACATACATACATACATACATACATACATACATACATACATACATACATACATACATACATACATACATACATACATACATACATACATACATACATACATACATACATACATTCATACATACATACATACATACATACATACATACATACATACATACATACATACATACATACATACATACATACATACATACATACATACATACATGTTTTATTCTTCCCAAGCACAGACTATTAAATTAGTATCACTAAAAGGCTGAGTTTGGATAACGTTTTATGTAAGCTTTGCACAATAACAAAATACAACATGCACGTTCATTTTGAATGAGTCGAAACTAAAAGTAAAATTAGAATTGTAATGTAGATGTTTAAGGGCAGTCTGAGTGAATAGACTAACGGCATCCATGATGCAGTAAATAGTACAGTTGTAATTTATATATTTGCAGTCACAAATGCAGAGAAAATATTACATTATCAAACCTTTCAGTTTCTCACTAGCACAATTAATTGATCTGCACGTCGACGTGTTGATGGTTCAATTAAACCAGATTCATCATCATCATCATCATCATCATCATCATCATCATCATCATCATCATCATTAGTCTCTTGACCTAGCGTGGTCGTTGAGGCACTGTGCTGTTGAACATCTGACCAGATCCCTCCACTTGTCTCGATTATGTGTCAATGCCTGTATCTCCGCATAACTTTTCCTGGTCCATTCTGTGATGTTGTCAGTCCACTTTTTTCACTGTCTACCTCTTTTTCTGCCACTCTTTAAGCTGCCCTGCAGTACTGTTGTGGATAGACTGTTGGCTCTAGTGGCATGGCCATACCATTTCAGTTTTCTCTTTTTGACTGTGGTGAGAAGGTCTTCATAATGGCCTACTTTTTGCCTGATGGTGTTACGCACTTCTTCATAGGATGGTTCTGTAGCATCTCATTTCAAGTGCCTGGATTCTTCGATGTAATTCTGCTGTCAGGGTCCAGGCCTCACATGAATTACAAAAAGAATGAGATGACTAGTGCTCTCAATAGTCTGATTTTAGTTTTCAGAGAGATATTCTTCAGAAGAAAAAAATCGGTGTGAAACCAGAATGCTATCTCCCAGATAAAGTCGACTTTAAAATTTAAAAATGCAAATTGATATATTTATATTCCGTACTCCGCCAAACTCTTGATTTTTAATAATATATATATATATATATATATATATATATATATATATATATATATATATATATATATATATATATATATATATATATATATATATATATATATATATATATATATATATATATATATATACAACTGTTTGGTATCTGTATTTGACTAAAGCTTTCATTTTGGCATTTCATTATAACTGATGATAACGAGGATAAATCACAGACACCCATAAGGAAATCTTGCATCATAAATTAGCTCAGTGTTGGGTACTTAACTTTCTCTTCAAATTTATATATAATTGAATTTTAGTTGGTATGTTTATAACCCGACTTTAGTATCTCACCTCATCATTTGAATAAACTTTCCAATGTTGTGTGGGGGTCCCTAGTGGGCCAGAGGTCTAGAGATCTCACCGTTACGGTTTATTGCCATCACATCTCTGCGTGGGTTCGAGTCGAGGATTCAGCCAATGTGCGTATGCGAGAAAGTTTGCCAGTAGCTTCTCGTGTCAATGGTTCTTTCTGGGGTTTTACCGGGTTCTTCTTTAACCATTTTTCCTAGCCGCCATATACAGCATATCTTGTGCTGAAAATGGCGTTAAACCCTACAACAACAACAACAACAACAACAACTAATTTTATATTCATGCACTGCATCCACATGCAATTGAGAAAGGTGTCTTTAGTCAGGCAAATTGAATGTGCTGACTAACATTTTGGTATTTTTACAGCTTCTGTATAAAAACTGGCTAATAGCTACACGATGTCTACTAATATTCCCCAAACACTCTTTTAGTAACCATTTCCATATTTATTTATTTATTTTTAATTTTGGAAAAAATAAACTCTGGATTGGTACTTGAAATTTGAATTTTGACGTCATACATTGATATTTCATCATTCAGATTATTTTTCATGTTACTATTGGTGCAATGTCTTCATTTGTGGGGAAACACAATTAAAACACTAATTTCTCCACCATACGACAGAGAAGGGTCTAACTGATTCTCATGGCATATGTAACAAAGAAGGGCCTAATGACACTCGTGACATAAATAAGAGGAGTGTCTCAATGATCCTCAGGGCGTATGCAACAGAGAAGGGTCTAAGTGTTCCTCGCGACGTATGTAACAGAGAAGGGTCTAAATGATCTTCATGACGTAAGTAACAGAAAAGTGTATCGATGATCCTCATGACGTTTTAACATAAAAGAGTCTAAATGATCCACATGAAAAGAGTCTAAATGATCCACATGAAAAGAGTCTAAATGATCCACATGAAATATGCAACCGACAACTGTCTAAATGATCCTCATGACGTATGTAACATAAGTGGCTAAATTATTCACATCTTGTATATTACACATAATATTTCGAAATGTCCTTGACATTATACATATGAATTCACTCCAACCTAAAATCACTGAACTACGTTTTTATTTTTACTAATGTGCACTCTTTTGTTGTTGGATCCTAATTTTAAAATTGAATTGCTATTGCAACAACAAGAACAATGTAAACTACGGGTCTTGCTCAGTTGATAGCGGATGTGTGTGGTAGGAGTAGATGAGGCTGTATACCTGTAACGTGGAATCAACGCTATATTGACATACATCACATTTAATTTTACTATATGTTCTCTACATATATTTCTCAGTACTGACCTTTCCACTGTGTGACAATCAATACAAATCATATTTTAATCTAAAATACCTCCAAAGATGACTTCACGCTGAAGTTCTTGTCGAGGATTCACCGGCATTTTTTTTTTTTATTGGTTGAGATCCTACACTGTAAACAGAACAGCACGTAAAGATAACACAGATTTCACTTCCGGGTCATCACCAATGCCTTATTACTTAATGTGCACTGTCGCCGAAATACACACAGACAACCACTCTCTGAGCTCATATTCTCAAGAATAAACAATTACCGTTAAATCCATAAAAAAATGCATATATTTAACTCTTCTAGCACAACCAAAATGAGAGAGGACAAAATGTTCTAAAATTAGACTAGAACATAATAATTGTAATGCGATTCCATTTACAGGACTGTTTTAAATGCTGACTGACAGAAGCAAATAAACTCAACTCTGTTGACAGAAGAATGTAAACATTAAGCGGTGTGACAGCTAACAGAACTGTATTCACCGACAATATATTTAGGTGGTAAATAGGTGATGCAAATCAAACTTAGATTGAAAATATTTAACGTATTAAGTAGTCTACTGTTCCAAATCAAACTTAGATTGAAAATTTTTAACGTATTATGTACAGTCTACTGTTCAAAATCAAACTTAGATTGAAAATATTTAACGTATTCAGTACAGTCTACTGATCAAAATCAAACTTAGATTGAAAATTTGTAACGTATTCAGTACAGTCTACTTTTCCAATTCAAACTTAGATTGAAAATATTTAATGTATTCAGTACAGTATACTGTTCAAAATCAAACATTGAAAATTTTTAACGTATTCTGTACAGTCTACTGTTCAAAATCAAACATTGAAAATTTTTAACGTGTTCTGTACAGTTCACTATTCCAAATCAAACACAGCAAATATCCGCTTTCAAATATATTACAGTAAATATTATCATTTCTACTCCAAGTAATCCAAATATATTACAGTAAATATTATAATTTCTACACCAAGTAATCCAAATATATTACAGTAAATATTATAATTTCTACACCAAGTAATTCTCCTTTCACTTGAATATCACAACAAAGTGAGGTTTAGTTATGAAAGTAACACTTAAGGGTTAACATTGACCGCATGCTTTAGGTCTGTTCTAACGGGTACGCCTTCAGGCAACATGACATCACACGCAAGGGCATTATTCTGTTATGACAAATGATTGTCTCTGTATGACCTGTTTATTCGGATGGCTTGTTCTTTGATTTATAGTTTGTAAGAAATTGTATAATCGACTTTTAAACGTTAATACTAGTTAACTTTGCTTGGGAATATTCTTTAGGCACAACAAATGAAAGATGCATCATCTGTCAGATTGAATGAAATTATTCGTTCTTCTTTCTATCGAAACAAAATTCCACTGAAATCAAATATGTGATTTAAAGGTTCTGAGCTGGATACTGATTTAAAAAGTTTAAATTATGAAACTCGTTAAATAACGTCCAGCTTTTATTCAATGTTAAAACATTACCCATTTCAGAACCTATAGCTATGAAACTCGTCTAATAGTGTGAAACCTTGGCTAGGAAACGATTGAAAATATTCGACGTGTTTCATAAACTACATTTGAAATGTTTATAATGTAATTTACCTCATGACGAAATTAAATTTATGATTTTATTTGACAAATTGCCGAATTGTATGTTGAATTGACTTTTATATACGTTCCTATGCCTCATTCGCCATCCCTTTCCCTTGCATAACGTTATGATTTAATTTGTGACGTCACGAGGGGCGGTTATAATCGCCGTAACTATAATCAGGGAAAATAGTTTTCATATATTGATAAATAAGAAAATTTGATCTCATACATGATTTTCATCGAGTTGAGTTTTATTAAGGTGTAGCATAAGTACAATAATCCTTGCAAACCATTAGAAGATTAAAACCATTGGAACTGGGTAATTTGTTTATACAATTCATCATATTTATGGAATGCGCCTAACGTTTGATCGCTATGAACAAGATGAGTATATATATATATATATATATATATATATATATATATATATATATATATATATATATATATATATATATATATATATATTGGTAATTTTGCTTATATAATATAAGTTTGACAACAACAACAAATTGCTATGACGATACAGAGAAAGCAATGACATGGACTACAATGCATGAAAATCAAATCGAGGAATGCCAAAGAGCTTACATGGTTTAAACACAGATAAAGTCAACAGTGAAAAATATACTCCTGTCCTTCTCTCTGAAAATATCAAGAATATGTTATTGAACTACTTTTAATTCCTTGACGTAACTGATTGGTTCTTGTACGGTGTTAATTTTATAACTGATGTTTGCTTCCAGTTTTTCTTTAAACAGCTATAATTTTAACGTATAAGAAATCATCGATCCCTTTTCCTGTAGTTTTAAAGCATAAGAGACATCGAACTGAGTTTACCTGTTCATTCAATGTATAAAATATGAAATGCCTCTTTACCTGTGATTTGAAGTATAAGACATTAAATGTCTCTTATCTATACATTTAAGGTATAAGACGTCAAGTGTCCCTTTACATGTACATTTAAAGTATCTGACATCGAAAATGTCTCATTGAAAAATAAAAAGTCAAGCCAATTAGTCATCAGACAGCGTATTAAATAACAGTAAACTTTTGATGATCCATATTGCAAGGCACATGTTTAAGTAAAACCTTTATGTAGGTTTTTGGCTGATCGTAAGGAATCACAATTATATTGTTACATGTCGTTAAACTTATTTTCTTTGGTTTTCATTCCAATCATGCATATGTTAATTCCCAGCTTTTGAGGCAATTAAATATTCGAAATATCAGTTGTAAGCACTATGCTCTATTTTATTACCATTTACTTCAAGTAGAAGAAATAAAATGTCTGGAAAGGAAATTTAATCCGGATGTTGTTTTTTTTTTAAAGTTTGTAATACAGATCATAAAATACGAGTAGATATTATGATGCAGAGATAGGGAGAATTGCTGGATTTTGCCATTAAAATTATGTAAACCGATATCTTCTGTTTGCTGGCATTGAAGTTTATTTCAAAAGCAAAAATTATATGACAGCTTTAGAATGGAGCTCTCTAAAAAGCTTTAATTTCTCTGGGTACCATTTTCTTTACCCATTTCCAGGCTGTCTGATAATGATTTACAGTTTGAAATAAAACAGACACAAGAGCAAAATTAGTGGTTGATGCAAGTATCTGCCTGTGTCGTATACATTTATTACAAGCAGAAGGAATGTGGGGCCTGACATAAGGCCGAAAACTGACAGTAGCAATTAGATCCGATTACTAATGCAGTAACTATACTGATATTTCAGCATTCCGTATCTGTCCCTGAGCGAGGCCGTTAAACAACAATATCGCACTCAGCAGCGCACGGGGACTTTGCAACAGGAGGCAGAATTTCGCCTCAGCAACTCTTGGAAAACTAGCAACCTCCTTTGAGAGAGCAACGTAAACGCTTAAATTTTACTTTCGGGAGGTCGGGTATAACCCAAATTATCTTTGAAATAATTAAGCGCCGTTTTGTGGCTTTCTTCCTGTATAATTTAAACGAGAGGGCAATTGATAGAATAATAAAAGCTCGTGCGCAATGGGTCTAAAGTCATTTCTTGTTTTAGAACAAGAAAGTACAATGTCTTGTCAGATTGTATATTCGGTTCAAAAAAGGATAATGCTCGATGAGAAAGGGAATTATCATTATCTGTGGTTAAATGGATTAATAATATGTTGGCGAGTAAGTAGAACATGTCTTCCATTCATGTTTTGCAGCTAATCGCATGATCTTTATCTTTTAAGTGAATATGAATTCTTCACAATCTGTAGGGAAAAATAACCTCCATCATACCGTTTATGTACTGAGCCAATGTATTGAATTTGTTTTCGTATTTTTATGTAAGTTCAGCAGTTACTTTCTGCAAATAAAAGTGTTATTTTTTCAGCTATATTATCAATTTGTTTTCTCATTTACTTAAGATTATCAGAATTGTTATCATAATTCAATAGAACAATTTTTTTAAAGTCACCACCATCAAATGAATGTACATAACTCATTCTGAAAAATGCAAATTCCGATAACAAATGTAGTATATACGGGTTACAGAAACGAAACAAAATGAAGTAAGGGAATGCAAACGAGACTTGTATCCATATTTTAAAAAAATATTTATTAATTTTAATATACTACAGAAATTTCAACACCTTTACTTCAAAGTTACTACTACTACTTGCGAAATGCGACGGAATATTGCCGTCTCTGTTACTTTATTGACAATATGTTGACTCTCCTTGGTTATTGTGATTCAATTTACTTATTTCAAGAACTTGAAAAATTCCCAAAATGAAGTCAGATTTTTTTAATCGTTTAAACAATATCTTTAATTCATCAAAAACAGATATATTTACAATTTTAAAGAAATACTTCCTGTTTAAAAAAAACTTGGTTTAAACTTCAATATGATAAATACTAATGTATTAAGAATGTTGGATGTGGGGTTAACATCATGTACACCTGTTCTTTCTATTTGTATTATAAAGACTATAATAGAGTGATTAATATGTGTTTCTTGGAAAATATATGTGACATACTTTCTTTGTGTAATGTAAAGTAATCAAAGAAATTGTCGGCTTGATAATCATATGTATTTATGTGTATGAAATATGTAACAATGATTGTATAATGAAATCCTTCCAAGTATTATCTATTTTTCTCTATTTAATCGTAATTTGTCCGAATGTTATAATGTTAGCCAAGTTTTATTTTAATTCTTGAAATTAAGCGTAATAACCATTATTAGAAAAAGATTAAATATGCAGATTATGTTTTCGTCTTCATTACATGATACTTTTGGTTCTTGTATACATACATACATACATACATACATACATACATACATACATACATACATACATACATACATACATACATACATACATACATACATACATACATACATACATACATACATACATATATATATATATATATATATATATATATATATATATATATATATATATATATATCCTCCTGTTTTAACGCGATATCTTGAAGTCAATTTTTCTCTTTATTTTATGCTAAATAATACCCATTTTCAAGGCAACACGTGAATACCGCGTGAATTTGTGTTATTTTTATGAGGGTTTTAAAAAAATATTAACATGAACAAAATTTATTATTTGCACAACTTTGTATACTGGGCTTCATATTTAATAACGTGTTGAAACAATTTCTCTGTGATATTTCTCCCTAACTTGGGAACTTGTCAGCAATATATATGGTGATTAAATGAACTGGGGTACTTTGTTTCTATCTTGATCATTTGTCACTTTAGAAGACCATTTCATATACGAATGATTAATTTTGTAACCAGCCGAATGTTCACTATTTACAATAAAATTAAAAGGAACAGTATTTACCACGTGCATACTAATGTGCTCTCTCTCTCTCTCTCTCTCTCTCTCTCTCTCTCTCTCTCTCTCTCTCTCTCTCTCTCTCTCTCTCTCTCTCTCTCTCTCTCTCTCTCTCTCTCTCTCTCTCTCTCTCTCTCTCTCTCTCTCTCTCTCTCTCTCTCTCTCTCTCTCTCTCTCTCTCTTATCATGGTACTAACTCCAAGTTTAGTTGAACAATACCCAAAAGTTTGCAATTTTTTTTTTCTTCTCTTTTTATTGGTATATTGTAGAAATAAATACGATATTTTTATTTTTATTTTCCCGGATACTTCTAGTCTATTAGACGCTATTAGAAAACATGCTGTAAACATTTATGAACATGGGTATTTATGTATGAAGTGTATCATTTTACTCGTACGATGTACATGTAATTTGCACAGTCCAGTTTATAACGACACGGGTAATGTTCGGAATAGAAATTGCAATGGTTACATGGCCTTTCTTTGGTATACTTGAATACGATTGAAATGGCTGGTCAAAGTATAAACTGAACATTTTGTTCAAAACCATGAAATTAAGTGGTTTGCATTTTTACAGTAAATATCAAATATAGAGTCAAAATTTTACAACGATATTTGGGGTAAAAACAAATGCAAATTACCATGACGAGCTTACCATAATCGAGATTACGGTATCTTTTTATGTCACCTATTCTAAACTGACAACTGATTTAGCTAGCATCTGTAATAAGTTTTGAAAATCATGTATTTGTTTGATTGAAAATCAGCTCTAATAAATAATTATTTTTAATATTCGGCAACAGATTAGACATTTTACACAATACGAGTCATCAGTTTTCCAATACATTTTACGTTTTACACAATACGAGTCAACAGTTTTCCAATATATTTTATATTTTACACAATACGAGTCATCAGTTTTCCAACACATTTTACATTTTACACAATACGAGTCATCAGTTTTCCAACAAATTTTACATTTTACACAATACGAGTCAACAGCTTTCCAATACATTTTACAGACCTCGATAATTATTTCAGTTCCCAGTTCAGTTCATTAGGTTATTTAGTACTAGGTGTTTTAAATCAATAGGTCAGCAATTAGGTTATCGAATAAACTTAATGGGTATTTGAAATAAATAAGTCAGCAATTAGGTTATCGAATAAACTTAATGGGTATTTGAAATAAATAGGTCAGCAATAGGTTATCGAATAAACTTGATGGATTTAAGTGACACAAAAACTACTACTGCAAAATATAACCAATAATACGTGTGTAATGTCCTTTGTAATGCAAACTGTTGTCTTGATTTCTCATCCAAGTTTATGTTTTCCGGTAGAGTTGTCTTGGGATTCTGAATGAACCATATTACATGTTTTAAGACATAAGTAATGGAGGCAAATGTCTTTCCCTTGCGATGCGTCTTATGACGATGTTCTAACTGAGGAGGTCTTAAACTTTTTTAAACTTTTGACCGCTCAGGAGGCATATTCGTTAGAGAGTCCGCCTCGGATGCTAGTGTTAATGGGTTCGAACTCCGACCGAGTCATACCAAAGACTTATAAACAGCGGCGTCGCTAGGGTTGGTGTCACCCAGTGCGGTAAACTCATGGTGTCACACCTCCAGGCGTGTCACCCAGTGCGGTAATTTCATGGTGTCACCCCTCCAGACTTTCACTATGGAGCACCAGACGCTCTGCAGACTACATGTTGGCACCCTGTGCCTGCAAGTCATGTATTTAACTATGATCGGTTATCCGCTTATGAAATCCGACTAGACCGAGCAGTGTGTGCTCTGTAAAATTTGCAATTTTTCATTTTGGTGTAAACCCCTCTGAGATGGTGTCACCCGGTGCGGTCCGCACCCCCCACATCCCCTAGCGACGCCACTGCTTATAAAAATGGTACTAACGTCTGCCTTTTTTCTGCGCTAAGCTAAGAGGTGATTGTTATGTCGGCCTGATGTAAAGATAATGTGACTAGGTAGGACCTCATACAAACATACCTACATACATACCTACATACATACATACATACATACATACATACATACATACATACATACATACATACATACATACATACATACATACATTCATACATACATACATACATACATACATACATACATACATACATACATACATACATACATACATACATACATACATACATACATACATACATACATACATACATACATACATACATACATACATACATACATATTTGATTTGTTTACCGATTTGTACACACATGAAACAAAGGTTATGAGCGCGTAAAAAAAAAATGTTGCTTTAGAGTCCCAGGCCTGGGCAACTTCGTTTAGGTCTCGGGCCGGATATGTTAATTTTAAAGCCACTCTCCCTGATGTAAATAAGCGGGGAAAAAAAACAGGTCACGTACCAGAGGACATTAGTTTCCAAACCCCTGTTTTTGGATAAACCACTCACCAATCAGGTGGCAAGGACCGTACTTATTTCCACACAACAGTTAGCGGGTTGTTAATGGACTCGCCATTTACCTGAGATGTTTTGTTTACTTTTAGAGTTTTACTGCACTCTATATTGATATCATAATTATTTCCCCATTATTAGCTACGCCTTCCTTTGATACTGTCAATCGGTCTGTGAAGCACGGGAAAGACGTGTGTCCGCAATAAATATTAAACATCATCCTAGCTTCCCATTTGGGTCATGAAAATACCGGAATGATTACACATGGCAAAATAGGTACATGCATCACTACAATACCACTAGAATTAACCATATTTATTTATGTATTTATGTATTTATTTATTTTTATTTTTTTATTTGCATTTATTTATTTATTTGTTTATTTATTTATTTATTTATTTATTTATGTACTTATTTTTTATTTTTTTTATTTGTATTTATTTATTTATTTATTTATTTATTTATTTATTTATTTATTTATTTATTTATTTATTTTAATTCTGTTCTTGATAGCCATCGTGTAAGGACTAATCTTTGTTCTCTCTCTCTCTCTCTCTTTCTCTCTCTCTCTCTCTCTCTCTCTCTCTCTCTCTCTCTCTCTCTCTCTCTCTCTCTCTCTGTTGGTAGGAAGAAAGAAAACTGGGATTGCTGTGAATTTTATTCTAAGAAAAAATGTCTGATATCTATTATACGTCTGCAAGAATGAATTATGTATAATAGTAAAAATCTTGTTGTGAAGAATATCTCATGCATACCTCCACCCGAGTAGATCCCTAAGAAGTGATATTCTCAACACAGCCTTGAAATGGCTTATAAATAAAATAGAAAGATGAGACAATAGTTTCAATTGTTATGCATCATAAACTCCTTTCCTGCTCATATTCGATTATATGGTTGGTATATCATGTATGGTTAGACTGTAATAAAAATCATTAATTTGAATTTCAAAGAACAACGCACTAAAAAATGTGATATAAACCAAACAAAGTGAAAGCTATGATCATCATTTTAAAACAAAGAGACTTAGAATGGTAATAGGTGTGGTATTTGAATCGCGTATAACTCGAAGAAAAGCAATAATATTTTTTCTCGCAATACTTGTGAAATGCCATATCGATACTTTTAGTTCACTATTTTCAATTTATCGCTTTTTGTAACTTTCCATTTCATATATATATATATATATATATATATATATATATATATATATATATATATATATATATATATATATATATATATAGTCCCTAAAATTTCACGCTGACAATATGATAGACTGGTTTTTATCAACTCATACCGTAATAAAACAATGACTGTCCGAAAGCCAAATAGTGTTTTTCGTCACCCCATGTCACAATAGAAACATAAATGAAATCAATTTTAATTTTGCAGTATAATTATAATTAATTACAATTAAGCATAATATGTACCAACACAGACTTCTTACACATTTTTAAGATGAAAGAAACGAATGCGTCTCTCTCTCTCTCTCTCTCTCTCTCTCTCTCTCTCTCTCTCTCTCTCTCCGAACTCTCTCTCTCTCTCCGAACTCTCTCTCTCTCTCTCTCTCTCTCCGAACTCTCTCTCTCCGAACTCTCTCTCTCTCTCCGAACTCTCTCTCCGAACTGAAGAACAGATGACGTTTGTATGGCAAGCGCATCTGGGAATACAATTACAGGTGGAAGGATCCACCCACTTAATATTCTGGATGGTTCATGGCGATAATGCAGACTTCTGTCCGCAGTTTATGTAGTATTTAATTAAGAGGCAGTTAAAGTGAATTAATTTACCCGCAGAAACCGGACGAAGGGAAAGTGAGAATCGTAAGAAAAATGGGTTTTCTTGTAAGAGTTGATTGCGCATCGAAATAAATTTTCCTTGCTGTACAAAACAAAAATTATAAAATAAAATAAAATAAGCGACATTAACTTCTAGCTTCTTTCTCTAAATATTGAAAGACTGATTACAGTCTATATCAGGCACATATGTATGTACCATTTCATTGCGGCCATTGTGGTAATTTCTCTGAGATTCATACACAGCTCGATTGTATTGTTTGTGTGTGGAGTTCTATTTAATTGCATAACAATATCTTAATAGCTATACATCGTTTGTTTTTTTACTTATAAATTTAGAATATTAGGCATTCGGTACACTTAAAAATGTTCCTTGCAATTAATTTCTTGAAAACATTAGCAAAAGAGAACCAGCTCTGCATTTATTAATATCAATCCTTTTGCGTTCATCAATCCATGGATGCAATTTATTGTTTGTCATCTATTTCCTAGAAGCAACAAAACAATTTCAAACTATCTTAAAAATGTAAGTGGCTGTATATTTTAATGTTCGCATGTAATAAATTGCTATATATTGTCAATTAACCCTTGATTAAATGCATAAAAAAGTGTAGCAACTCGCTGGTTATCAACATGGTTTGTAGCAACTCTCTGCGTATCAATACGTTGCACATCAACTCGTTTGGGTAAAAACACGGCGTATATCAACTCTTTTGAGTAAAAACACGGCGTATATCAACTCTTTTGAGTAAAAACACGACGTATATCAACTCGTTTGGATAAAAACACGGAGTATATCAACTCTTTTGAGTAAAAACACGGCGTATATCAACTCTTTTGAGTAAAAACACGGCGTATATCAACTCTTTTGAGTAAAAACACGACGTATATCAACTCTTTTGAGTAAAAACACGGCGTATATCAACTCGTTTGGGTAAAAACACGGCGTATATCAACTCATTTGGGTAAAAACACGGCGTATATCAATTCGTTTGGGTAAAAACACGGCGTATATCAACTCGTTTGGGTAAAAACATGGCGTATATCAACTCGTTTGGGTAAAAACACGGCGTATATCAACTCGTTTGGGTAACAACACGGTGTGTCAACTCGTTTTGGTATCAACACGGTGTGTAACAGCTTGTTGGGTGTGTAGCAGTTTTTTGGGTATCAACACGGTGTGTAGCAGCTTGTTGGGTATTAATATATTGTCTTGCAATCTAAAACCATACAATATCATTTAAAACTCTTTATGTTTCTAATGGCCACGTAGTATATCATCGCTGCGAATGAACTCCAGCGTTAAATACTATATTTTGATCAAGTAAAAATGCTTTTTTACCGCTGGGATAGGACTAAAATAATTATGTAGATATGATCTTAAATTATTTCATATGAGTTTTTTGTCAGAGGTCCATCATATTCACATAAAGTGGTTGCTGTGTTTTGTTTCATTGAACAAAAACGTAATCCTCTAATGGAGTCTTGATGTTTACGCATCAACTTACAATTTTATTATAGAGCGATACGTTTTTACGGCTCGGGGTCTAATGTAATGTTTCTGCATTCTATTGCCTATTGCGTTACGACATTACGTATCAATCGATCGTTGAAGATAAATCAAAAAGAAAGGAAAAAAATGCCGGTATTCTTGAATCAACTGCATTATATAACGAAATTGTATTTCTTTATTTTTTATCTCAGTTGGCAATGCGTCCGAATTGTTATCCAAAAATTGCGAGATTGATACCGGTCCATTTCAGGACCAAATGGTCTCGGTTTGTCTTGAATTTAGATACGGTTTATGTGTTCAAAGTGACCTAAAGACATACAAATACGGAGAAAAAGACCCAGTAAGCGCACACAATATCCCTGCACATAGTTTTCTTCTACAATTATTAGGATGCATGTCTATACAAAAATTAATCGAATAACATTCTTCGTCATAAAATCGATCGAGAATTATAACGACCTCAGGTAAATATATTTTTTAAGGTATAACCAGATATTATTCGCTTTCCCAAATTTATTATGAAATAACTATATATGGAACAACAATATACATAGGGTAAAAAAATCAGAGTGTTGTATCCGTCTGCAAAATAATGACAATTTGAATAGATTTACCTGTTCCCGTTAAAAAGAAAATATGACAACTATTCATACCTGGTTCGACATGATGTTTGTCCGTGTAGAATTATGTTTGTTTGCTTTTGCTGAAACGTTTTCTTTAAAATCCATGTCTTGCATCGAATTTAAAATGATAAGAAGTCACCTTTGATTCTGAAAATGAGCGCAGACATTAACTTTCACATTTCTGGTGAAATAATTATAGTAATCGGATCTACTAATAAAATAATCAACACACGAGTCGGCCTGATTTTCCTAAGAATGATACTAATGACGAGTCTGCCTGATTCTCTTCTGATTGCTACTAACGACGAGTCCGCCTGATTCACCTTAAATTGCTACTGTTACTAACTACGAGTCTGCCTGATTCGCCTTCAATTGATACTAATGAATAGTCTCACTGATTTACCTCACACTGCATCTAACGACGAGTCTCCCTGATTAACTTCAGATTGCTACTAACGACGAGTCTCACTGATTAACCTCAGATTGTTACTAACGACGAGTCTCACTTAGTTACCTCAGATTGATACTAACAACGAGTAATTACCTCAGATTGCTACTAACGATGAATGTCACTGATTTACCTCAGATTGCGTCTAATGACGCGTCGCATTTTCGCATCGCTAATAAAATAGGTCTATTCTGGGTGAACGAGTATTTCTGGAAGTCGCCATAAGTTCGTCATGCCGCAAGGTAACTTTTCTGTTTCAAATCAGAAATTCCAAAATAATTTTCACCATGATTTTTATCATCATAATTTATCTTGTATATGACTTAGCGGCAAGGCAAATGCTGAGAAAATACAACAATTGACAAGTAAATCCTAAGAAAGATAACAACTGGCAGCGCAATTGTTGAGCAAAAGTAATGTTAACATATTCTGACGTCTATTCAACAAAATTACTGTTCCAAACATTTTTGTTGATACCTACCTAGTACCTAATTACCTCAATGTTTACGTCCATAAACACATCCCAACATAAAAATATATAAAAACATGCGAATATACATATACATACATACAGATAGAAAAAACATGCAAGTATACATACATACATACATACATACATACATACATACATACATACATACATACATACATACATACATACATACATACATACATACATACATACATACATACTGTTACGTATATGTGATATAAGTCATTTATATATATTTTTTATTGTTTGTTTGTTAGATTTAAATTTGGCATTTTAAGTTTTAAGATTCGTTCATTGAAGGGGGGGGGTGACCTGTACTTTTACATAGTAAACACCAGGTGTTAACCTCATTTTCTGACCTTGCTTCAGAGTGTAAACAAGCTTCTAAATGATTGGTTGATTCCAAGGACAAAATGGAGTAAAGTATAAACATCTTTCTAATTAGTTGGGTCATATGATGCTTGCGTGATTTCTTGAACGTGAGATTGTTCTGAGAGATTCTGGAAGGTCGTGACCCCTTTCCTGTTTACGTAAAAACAGGTATTTAAATTATTGTTTGGGAGAGAACAATTCAGTAGAAGTTGGGTATTTATTATATTAAGTTGTGTTATTTTTAATTACCGTGTACTGGAAATTGTGTCAATTCGGTTGGAGCAAGAGGAATTATTTTATTATCAATCTGGATAATAATATGTGCTCATAGATTTTCATTAACATGAACTGACTAAATCAAGTGACATTGTCGTCCATATTGGATTGCATCTTCAAGATTCGAACCGGGAACTATTAGGACCTTTATTGCAATTCCACTAGTGGATTATATTGTGAATATTCTTTTTGGATTTATTTTTGGAATTGATTCTCTAAAACCGTAAGTTTACTATTTTCTTTTATGAAAATATTTGTACTCAATAAATTGTTTATTAAATTTTACAAGCTTGTTATTTTCACTTCTTTCTATGCTGCTGCTTATTCGAGCCTAAGCACGTAACAATACATACATACAGACATACATACATACATACATACACACATAATTTTAACTTCAAATTAGGGTTGTCCAGTTACACTGTTAAGAATAATTAGAAAAAGAAAAAAAATAATATTAATGAACATATCATTAATAAAACCTTTCATTTATGTAGTTATTTAGAATTAAGCAAAATCTGAAGACATAACCATTTCATGTTATTGAAATTCATTTTTACAATATGTAATATACACTGTATATGTGATAGTTTACATTCACTCAGTCAGTTAATCATTTATATCAAGAATACACTCCGAGCGCCGAAAATCAGGTTTTATTCGTTATAACAGCTGGAAGATGAAACTATTTTTGTAATTAGTTAATAAATAATTGATGAACTAAAACTGCTTGTAATTAGTTAATGAATAACTGATAGACTATAAAACTAAGCCTTCTACAACTGGGACTTCGTTATGTTGTTTATCTATTAATAAATTTGCTAATTTACTAATAACGCTATGATCTTACAGCGAAACATATGCGGCACCGCAAGCATTTTTCATTTAATATCATACATATTAATAAATTATCATTTCATCAATCGGAACATCCTTGGCTATTTCTCCGAGAGATGCATATTATAGGGATGTATATCTGTTACAAGTCAATGGTTTTAAAATATGTAACAGAACAGAGCGAGAAGCCAAAAGGTTTTGTAACATTCAACATATATTTTTTTCCCCTGGAATTTAAAATGAAAATTTGGAGAAAAAAGCTTAGTCTTGTGAATTAAATCCCAATTAATTTTTGTATAGACATGCATCTTAATAAAAAATACAATTTCTATTACAAGCCCAAATGTATAACGTTTCAACTAAATTCCGGTAGTATACCAATTAAATTCCAATATCGAATGTGTTGATGTGCCAGTAGTCTCATACATGCTGATGTGCCAGTGTCCTGTAGTGTGTCGATGTTCTAGCAGCATTTTGATGAATCGCAGCAAGATAATCCATAATGTTCTTTCCTGAAGTTACTGTAATTCCAAATTATTTTCAAGCCCAAGAATATTAGAGATGAGCACTTTCATTTTCTAGTGAATAATATTTTGAATCATTAATTCCACCCAAATTAAATACTGAACACAACAATAAGACTGCTTGTGTCTCAGATGTTAAGTGCAAGAATTAGTAATGTCTCAAGTAAACAACATGATATAAAAAATCTAAGACACAAAAGTACACGTATGATGAGGGTCAAAAGTTAATTTTTAGATTATTCAAAGTTGTAAACAAGATAAAATCTGTTACTAAAATTATATTACATAAATTGGAAACAATACAGAACAGGTTTGTCATGGGAGAATTCCAATGTTATAGACTCAGATTAAGATAAACATGTTTACTTCCATTGATAATGATCCTAATATTTAACACATAATCACAGAGAAATATTAACTATGCATTTTTTTTTGTTTGCAAAATGTAAGTTACTAATTAGGCACATAATGAACTTGATTTTGGACAAAAATCAAAATATAATTATACATAACATATAATCATGGAGAAGAAACTAACAAGTACAACTTAAATATGTCGGCGCAGTAATTTACTGGGGAAAAAATCATCAATTTTCTTCGCCGGAAATTTCTACGTCCAGAAAGAAAACGCATTCTATTGCGATCATCTCTATTATTTCTACTATTGAATCAAGTTCGACGCATTCTTAATTTCTCGGTCCATCATTGATTCAATAATATCATTGGCAAAACCATGTAAGTCATGTTGAAATAATATGTGTATTATTGTTGTATGTAATACGTTACAATTATCATAGAATAATAAACATGAATGGATCACGTAATTATTGGGGGGGGGGAGGGGGAGCAAGACATATTTTTCATAACCTTAATTTGTTTTTTTTTTGACATTGTTGAAACGGCTTGTTATTGATGAACACATCTTGTTCATTTCATACTTTCTAGCGGCTACTTCCGAGTACAGAACGTTTACATTCATTGCTTTTTGTTAACGCGCAGACACCCTGATGCGAAATTCATTAAAAAAATCTCTTGCTTTAAGTATTCCATTGTAAACTGTCTTGTTTCAGGCACATTACTATCTATTATATTGTTCCTTCAACGTCGTATCTAATGTATAACGGCAAACACAGAAAGACAAAATAAATAAATAATAATAATAATAATAATAATAATAATAATAATAATAATAATAATAATAATAATAATAATAATAGTTATAATAGTTATAATTATAAATAAATAAATAAATAAATAAATAAATAAATAAATAATAATAATAATAATAATAATAATAGTCATAATAAATAAATAAATAAATAAATAAATAAATAAATAAATAAATAAATAAATAAATAAATAAAATAATCCCTATATCTTGTAACATAGTATCGGCCTAATTATATTACATATGCGTATAAAAATATGGTGCAACCTTAAATATAAAAATTCCAGAATAAATAAATAGCAAAATTATGTAAGATATTTACCTTATTATTGATTCTCTGAATAAAGCTGTTCAACTTTATGATTTGCATTACAATGAACGTATGAAGGTACATATATCTTTCCCAGATGTGACTGTGTCAGCGTCTATTGTATAGAATTCCTTACCACTTAGAATAAGAAATTCAACTTCCCTTGCTTCTTTTAAAATATCAAAACAGAAAATTCTTTCTTGACCAGCTGGAATGCTATATTAAAAGGTCTGAATAGAAAACTTTATCATTATGTCCATATACAATATGTCCAGGTCTTATTCAACATGTGTAATAGGTAAGACCTAGTTTATGCTGAAATGTATGTGCCTGTGTATTGAATATTTTTCATATATGTATATATGTTGCCCAGTATAGTCACACATATTCATTCCTGTTAAATATGTATAAATGAGTGTGCGACGATACCTGATTATGTGTATATTTTTTTTATAAATTTTTTATTTTGGTTGTTTGTTTGTTTTCAACATAGCCAATTCCAAAAACTGAGGACCACTTACCAGATGGGACAGGCATGACCAAATCTGTTATCCTCGTTAAAGAAAGTTGTCTATTATTACTATTATTATTATTATTATTATTATTATTATTATTATTATTATTATTATTACTGGTGTTCTGTCAGATTAGTTGACCCCCACCCCCACTCTTTCGGTCATACATCACACCTTCCTTATCTCTCGTTTCAGAACATTATGATTGCAATATGATAAAACAAGACTTGCATGCCATGACACTGATACGAAATGATAAGAAAGATTTGCTTTTCATAGTCAGACATGGCTGTTTTTGCCTCTAAATTTATTTTGCATCCATCGTGTCTGGAAAAGTCGGAAGAGTATAAGCGATCAGCCACCGTTTGTATACTTAAACACGTGTTTATCTTTACGGTAAACTTGGACTGCTCGTTTGATCTACAGGCCTGTCAGATTCAAAATTTGAATCGACTTGTAAAATGAACTTAGGAGAAGTCATGCTCATGAGTGACCTCCTCGCTGGATGTTATTGAAAAGACTCTACATCTCACGGTCGACAGCCATTCACTGCCAAGTTTCTCTCCATTCTGCGATTGAATGGCACAGCAAGATATCCAACATCGGAATGACAGCTGCTTAAGATGACTTTCTCAGAAATTGTAGTTATTAACAGCAGTAAAATTGAGTTGTACTTCGTTGTTTTACTACAACTGTCAAATCCAATGAACCAAATATAAAGGGGCATGAATATTAGTCAACTTCTGGAATAATGAGCCAAAATGACTTCAAGGAGAAATCTTCAGAACCTATTTTTTCTCTTTATCAACTTCCTTTTACGTTTCCATTCTGCCTCTGAAAACGAGTGTAATCTTGGGATTTTCTTTAGTCGAACCTGTACACGACATCGTAGGGGTGGGGTAGTCGTGGGGAATGAAAAGTGTACCGTGACACACTACTCTGTACAAGACAGCTTAGGGGTGGAGGAGTCGTTGGGAATGAAAAGTGCGCTGTGACACACTACTTACTCTGTACAAGACAGCTTAGGGGTGGAGCAGTCGGAAAATAAAAAGCACATCGTGACCCACTAGTCTGTACTTGACCGAAATGTGAAGGGTTGGGGAGTCGTGGGGAATGAAAAAAGTACATTACAAAACACAGAAAAATCGGCCAATAATAGACCGACAAGAGAACGAGCGGGGAAAATCAAAGGTAGCAAAACATTTAAAGGAAATTAGAATGCTATGGATTAAAAGTGGTGAAAGAGTATGTTATCAAAGAGGATGGTTGCATATCAAACCTTTTGAGACTAATGTTATGGATTCACAATAGTCTTCTTGCAACACCTACACATTCGCATAGCTATCTTTTCCATAGCGATATATGTTTCTATATTTAGATTTAGGCCAAGGCATGTCGGAACAAGGAATACATATGGTGAAGTAGTTTCACGTCCTTGGAGACCTTTTCCCCATTCCTTGCATGGTCTATAATGATTCCGGTGGGGTGTTGTGTGTTGGAAATCATGTTTTATACATATGCTTGAATTATTGTGATTCTGACTCGAAGTATAATATGATTGTATTTGATTGTAATCCTTGCCAATGAAGAAATTATGCCAAGCAACCGTAACCGGAACATACTGCGTAGCTCTCTGTTGCTTCCAGATATCAACAGTATTTAGTTTGTTAGCAAATAATAACCACGATCAACAAGCTCAGTCATGTAATTAGATATAATACTAAACATACCAAACTTATATACAGTTGAAAGCGTATCTACTATAACTATATGTACAAAATCATTTCATCATATACACACGCACGCACGAACACAACGCTCAATTAATTTGACTATAGACTGGGTAGGAAAAGCTAGCTGTTTAATCATCCATTCTATGTTTTGACATACGGGTATATGAAGAATGGTGTTATTCATCGTTGGAGAAGAAGAAAAAAAAACGCCTAGCATTTCCTAAAATAAATTATGGGCTAGTTTTTCTCCAATTATGTCATCGCCCACCAAATGTAAGAATGAAATCTGGAAGACCCAGGAAATGGACAAAAGAAAAAGATTAGGTAGTTACTTAGTTAATTTGGCGTGTTAATTAGGTAATAAAAACAAGTTCATAATTTTAATGTCAAATGACTTTTAAAACAAATATCTCTAATAGCTGTAGTTACATACATTGGCGTGATGCGTGACTTGCGCCGGATGTGATATACCGAGGATACAGCTGGTTTTCAAAGTCATGCAGTAAAGCAATGAATACTGTTTGTCGACATGTACTGCGCAGCTGTAGCACTTTTCACTATGATGTGCTCCGAAGGACCGCTTGACATTGAAGATACGATTATAACGGTGTAGATGCACATTCTTTTCTTATTTCACACGGCATTATTGTAGCGAAAACCGTGTGATATTCGAAGCTGCAACTTCACAGAAATCATGTTACCATATTTCCGTCTTAAGTAACCATGCAGCGAAATGTTTGCCCATTTTCTAACTAAGACTTTTGGGGAAATTTTTAACCATTCCACTCATAGAACTTAATTTGTAAACAACACTATATCCATTAGTTGTTGCAAACATGCCGTTGAACAATATAATGGGCTAGTTCACGAAATAACCGGCTTTATGACAAAAAATTTAAATATTTACTTTTCAGTATTTTCTGGTAGAGTAATGTTTAAAAATCATAATAAAGTATATTGTAGCATCCTTCTACTCACGGGCTTGAAAATGAATCCATACCGTTCTCACAGTGCAACACCATGACGTTAAGGCACATTTGCACAAACTGTAATGTGATAGTCAAACTGCTTATAAAAATTGACCCAGATGCAATTTTCCATTAAAAACTTGTTTCATGGATGTGAAATGATATTTATTTATTTATTTTTTATTTATTTATTTAATATTTACAACTTTTAATCAACTGGGTTCATTATTTATGATGCAACTTTTATTATCGGAGAATGGAGATGACCTTGGAGTCCTGAAATATTCTTCTGTTAAACTTGATTTTATTTAAAAACCAAAAAAAAAAAAAGTCATTAAATGGCATTACACATAGAGTGATGCCAAAATCATACTTCAGTATTTTTATATCTCACAAAAAGTATGCTATAGAATAACATTAACCTCATCTGAGGTTCGTGGAGAGAGAGAGAGAGAGAGAGAGAGAGAGAGAGAGAGAGAGAGAGAGAGAGAGAGAGAGAGAGAGAGAGAGAGAGAGAGAGAGAGAAGAGAGAGAGAGAGAGAGAGAGAGAGAGGCAGGCAGACAGACAGATAGACAGACAGACAGAGAGAGACAGACAGACAGACAGAGACAGACAAACAGAGACAGACAGAGAGGGGTGTCTTATTTTCTTCTATTGTTCAGAAACATTAAACCTATCAACAAAGATTTTCATTAAAGATCAGGTAAAATAAGGTAATCTTTATTCTTATTCCAACACTCGCCTGAGAGTGATTAGATGTATAAGATCCTTCATTGTGAATAATATCGGTACCTTTATGCTGGATGTAATACATTATGATACATTGTGATAATGTACCATGATATAACATTTTATTAACTTAGTACCGTAAGCGTCGCAAGGGCTTGAAGAACATAGCAAGATAGCACTCTCCTGTATCTCCACTAACACGTATCCATCAGCTTAACAATCGAGTACTGCTTCTTTCTCCTCCTTAAACATTTATTTATGATTAACATGTGTTCATAAGTGACATTTTGGTTATGACTGAAAGTATATTTTTCTCGGCAAACGCAACCCTTTCTGATACAATTGCCCACTGTCTTTCAATTGACATCTGTTTTCATTTATTTACTACGGCGTCATGTTCGTTTTCAAAAACTTTTTCCTCACTGTTGGGTCCTTCTTCCTCGGTTAAAGTTATCCACATTATCAACAAACATATATACCTAACCTAACCTAACCTAACCTATCTATCTATCTATCTATCTATCTATCTATCTATCTATCTATCTATCTATCTATCTATCTATCTATCTATCTATCTATCTGTCTGTCTGTCTGTCTGTCTGTCCGTTAGTGATTATATGATGCTGCCTATGCCTTTTGACGTAGACATTATATTTGTACTAGAATATTTTTGATAAATAAACAGTGGTCTTTAAATTTGTTCCACCCTACCCCGATCCATCACGTGCAGAATGAGCTGATGTAAGAGTGGTATGGCGGTGTGACATGAATTGAGAAAAGAGTTGGGATAAACAGTTTAACTTTAGATTTCTTGTTCCATTCTGCTTATTAATGTGGTTGCTACACATGTAAATCTGTTAAATTACGACAGTGAATAATGAGGAGTCTGTTTGGCAACCACATAACTTTCATGTTGGGTATAACAGATAATTCCCATGTCACCTGAACGACAGTAATAAACATGACTTATTTCTTCTTCTTTTTCTTTCCTCTACAATCCTAATGAGAACATTTCCAGTCTTGTGAAAGAAACGTACCGGCATTTAAATGCTAAAAAAAAAATAATTTTAGGATAATAAGACAGTCGTCTGCCAAGGGCTCGGCTTCGTTTCAAGCGAAATCTGAAATTTAGTTCCAAAGTCTTGGATACGGCAGTTTACAATTCTTCTGGGACTTCATTAGTTCGCCGACATAAAGATTCTAGTACTTCACCGCTAAAGGAAAGTGTTTCACCTGGGACTAAGAAATTAGATCAGTTTTGAAATCTAATAAACGAAATGACTTTTCGGTTTAGAAAAGCAATAAACCTATTTTTATAAGGATAGTAATTCCCATAACATTACACGAAGAGCAATCTTGATTTGTCAATTTGGTCGTTCACTCAGATTTTTGTTCTCGTCAACATTCCATACAAAGAGAAAATCAAGAGTAACGAAGTCCTCAAGGGCATCACCGAGTCAAGAGTGACAAGACAAAATTTAACACTCACCAGATGACGTCATTAGAGGACAAATTTGTTTACATCTGATAAAATTCGTCGTGGTTGTTACTTGCATTATGTTTATAATTAAGCACAGTTATGAAGTTTCCAAAACTTTTGTATATTCTCATTCTGTAAACGGAGTTCAGTTCTTTTGGGTATACTGATAACCTGAGATTTGCATTATGAGTCAACGGCATGTATTAACACATACATACATACATACATACATACATACATACATACATACATACATACATACATACATACATACATACATACATACATACATACATACATACATACATACATACATACATACATACATACATACATACATACATACATACATACATACATACATACATACATAAGATATAGGGAAAGCAGACTTCCGATTGTATTCTTTGATTATGATTGATCTAAAAATTAACAAACTTAAACAGTATACACCAATGGAGTACTTACAGAAAGGTTAAAAGAAAACTCAACAATGGAACACTGAAAAAGGACTGGAGTTTACGTCATTAAGCAGCTTGGATGACGATTTTGTACCATTTCCATCAACTTAAATTACATATATATATATATATATATATATATATATATATATATATATATATATATATATATATATATATATATATATATATATATATATATATATATATATATATATATATATATATATATATATATATATATATATATATATATATATATATATATATATATATATATATATATATATATATATATATATATATATATATATATATATATATAGTATTAAATGAGAACAGAATTCGCAGATATCAATGCCAAAGTTAAGTCCAAATATACTAACTGAACATCGTAGTTTCTCTGTCATTTGATGTAAAGGTAAAATGAGATATAAAACAATTAATGTGCAGTACTGGTTGGTGCTTTGGTATTGATATTTTCGAGCTGAATTAGCTTTGTTACATACAAAATGGTTTGGGTAAAAGCATAAGCAGTTATAAACAAAGCTTTGTAAATGGTAAATTAATAGCGTTACGGTAAGAGGTGGGTAATGTACGAAGTACTGGCAACAAAAACAATACGATTAGTTGTGCATGCGATGACTTTTCCAATACGATTCGAATAAGTTAAAGATATTTTGTAAAGGAACATAATACAATTTTTTTGACAAGGCTTGCGTGTCCAATTACATTAATGATTAGCGTCAGAGACAGTTGCGCTTTTTTGTCCTTATTTTAATGGTTTCATGTATTTGAGAAAACATTGATTGACATCATACCAACAAATTAATTGTATTCATTTTGGTGCTCTGCATCTTAAAATTGTGCGACCTGAGTAAATACTGATAATTTGTCTTGTAATTCAATAGACAATTATTCTGCCTTTAGAATTTAAATCCTGTTTGAAAATACATTTGTGATTTATTTACAAATTGTATTTTTGGTCTTTAATTGATAAAGTTTTGACTATAGTGCACAAAATCCACTCAGCTCATACTTGAAAATACCACTCTTATTCACATGTGATGAAACAAGTGTATTGTTTCTTCAGTTGTCACTAGTGTTGTGCAAGGCGATGTTTATCTTTTATATCATTCTCAACGTGGATTAACAGTGACTCATTATTGGTCATAAGTAAAATCGTTCTTTAACAGATTTCTTTAACATCGTTCTTTAACAGCATTCTTTCCAGCTACTTGTAGTAAGCTTGAAATAGCACCACTCAGGTACAGAAAATCCTCCGAAATTGGATCTGTTAACTGGCTTGTTTTTATTTATTTCTGACTGAAACTAGGTCACCATTAAATAAAAGTTCTCAGTACAAATGATACAAGTCCCCGATATTTTAAAAATGGTTTACATATGTCCTTGCAATGCCATTCATGTACGACTTCTCTGAAAACTTTCCTTCTATCTACCGAATGCAGTATTATAAATGGGAAAAATTCTCTTTCAAATTCATTGTTAGAGTTTTATCTTAAAATATAGTCTATTTAACAATGTATGATTTTAACCATGGTTACTGATCAAATAAGACATCTCCATCACTCTTGTTTCATTCGTAAAGCCAATGCTTGTAGGTTTTTGTAGCATATGAATATTTCATATTTGTTTCTTAATTTAAAAATAAATTTGATTTTGCTCATTTTGTGCTCTTGTAGACATTTTAGCTCTGATAAACAATTTATATGTTGGGTTATGATTTATGTAGATAATGTGTGATCCAAAAATGCAATGTAATTTCTAAATCCGCTGCAACAAGTAATTAGGTGTATATATTAATTGTGTGGATTTGAGTACGTGTACACGTAATTGTGTAAATTTACTTTGTTATAAAGATGTACATTTGCTTCTTTCTTATAATGACACCATATTAAGACAGCAGTGCTTTATTCTGCGGCTAAAAATAAAACTTGCAAGGGTTTTGAATATATATATATATATATATATATATATATATATATATATATATATATATATATATATATATATATATATATACGAATGTTGACAAAGTGTAGTCAAACGAAAAAATGGAAAGGGAAAAGGTAAAAAAGAAATTGAGGATATAAACAGTTGTATAGTCGATAGAAATGTTAATTAAAAAAACATAATTCTGATTTAAATTGACTGTAAACACATTTAAATATTTGAGCAATTTGTTGCTGGTGTTTTTTTTTTGTGCTGAGTTTATATGTTGCACTAGTTTCAATGTGCTAGCCTGTATGTGAATGCGCGTTAAATGCTATAGCAGTTAACGATGGTGTGTTTATAGTATTCTACTTTCTTCATTTAAACCGTCATGATTAAATTATAAGTGTCTTGTGTTTATTTAAGTAGAAGTTCAAAAATTAAATGAAGCAACTCAACTGCATAGTGTGCATATGTTGTGCAGAGTTCATCCGTTCCGACAATATATAATTCCCAGTAGTCAATAATAACTGCGTTGGAAATGCAAGTATGTATATTGGTATGTAATATAAATAAAAAATGTGTTTGCATGCACGCTGTATCTTTGATATACTACTCATCGTATACATATTTCATGGAAAAAATACTTGCAAGTCTAGTTTCAATTAACTTTAATTAAAAAAATGACACATATCTATCTATCTATCTCTCTCTCTCTCTCTCTCTCTCTCTCTCTCTATCTATCTATCTATCTATCTATCTATCTATCTATCTATCTATCTATCTATCTATCTATCTATCTATCTGTCTGTCTGTCTGTCTGACATGTGATTTGTTATAGGGATATACAAGTGTAGATGTTATAGGACAGGTGATTTGCCATAGGGATATAAAGGTGTCGATGTAGAACAGGTGATTTGTTTCAGGGTCCTGGAGACTGTGGATGTTATGGGATAGACGGTTTGTCTTCGTGACCACGAGAATATAGATGGATGGGACAGGTGACTGTTTCTTTCACGAGGATTTGACTCTTTTAGTGATGGTGTTCATTTTTGTGCTCTCCCCTTATTCGTAATATTGCCGTATCACAATGGATAAAGAAAACAAAGAAATGGTGTATCACAGTGTATGCCGAATGAGTTTAACCTTGGATATTGCCAGTGTTTGGAGACATCTGATAGCTGACAATCACCAATATATGTAATCCTAGCCAACACTCATGGCTCTACAAAGATTTAGGTCTTAACTTCTTGAAGGGTATACAACCAGTAATACATCTGCTTAAATAGGATACACTCCAGGAGTTTTCCAATTACATGGAGATACACATTTTTCAAATATAGTAATTAACTGTCTAAATGCTTTCAGACAATATAAAGGCTAAGGCAAAGTGGCGTGTTTGTAAACGAGAATTTAAGTTGGAATCCCTTGGTCTTTATAGGTGATACCATCTTTAATCTTTGATGGACAAATCCCGCTTAGATGAGGTAAGCCTCTTGAGACATTAATAGCTTCTTGGCATGCAAATAATGTCTGGAACGTTCGTTGAGTTAGCTTGATGTTCCTCGTTTTAGGCAATTTCCAAATTAGTGAAAAAATACTATTTGGTTACTTAATGTATTGGTTATTTTTTAATACTAGTTATTCATATGATATACTCATGAATGCATGTTAAAACACATTAACTGGTAGATGTGTTTCGTTTTTCCAAATGGCGAATATTGCAACATGTACTTGAGTTATGTAAATGCAGTTTAGATTCTGTAAATGCTCGGGCATCTGTATTTATTGTTTTGCACATCAATAACTTTGAATATCAGATGTTTTTTCTAGAAATTCTGTACCTACTAATACTATTTTCCTGGAAAATAAAAGACCAAAGTAATATAGTCCATGATTAACTCCTACCATATTTTAATGATAAATGTTAAAGGTGATTAAACAATTTTTAATGTAATTGTGTAGTTCTAAGCCGTAAATCAGTGAACAACCTAATCCATCTAACACTAATATTTCTACTTTACCTCTCTTTTAGAAACGTAATGTCCAATCTCAGAAATGATACCAAGAAATTAAACATTTGGTATTTCGATTCTTCAGAATATTTTCAAGTACGACATTTATGTCGAGTTAAGTTTAATGAGACATGTGCCTGATACACTTTACGTATTAGCTAAAAGTAATAATCTTCTTAAAGCTTTTTGTGAAAATATCAATTATATTTCCGTTCTTTCCCAGAAGGAATCACTTACTATGGCGAATAATAAATATAATTCTAAGTTTGTCATTTTCAAAACCGATCACTTCTATTTAAATATTGTAGTTTTGCAGACTACATAAAACACTTACTGACCTCGAAAACTGCAGAGCTTGAGAGCTCAGTAACTTACAGAAAAAAAATCATACGATTTGTTCGCAGGAAATTTCTTCACAAAAGAATAGAAACCGCAATTTACACGGACGACTTTGGCTATTTTTTAAGATTCACCCTATGACTGGTTCAGTAATTCTGAATAAAATATTGATTGATGCATTCGCAACTTCTGGTCAATCCTGGTTTTGTAAAAAAAAAAAAAAAAAAAAAAACGAGTTGGTCTCAACTACGGCTAACGACAGTTATCTGTATAACATTGAGGTGTGATCAGTGTGGTTGACATCGAGGCTGTAAAATTATATTAGTAGATAATTATGGAATGTAATATTTTACAGCAGCCATTTCTTGTGTAGTTCTAAGCCATAAATCAGTGAACAATCTAATCTCTCTAACACTAATATTTCTACTTTACTGGCATTAAATATTTATCCAATCGCTTCATATACCAAAACCTGCCAAATTGTATAAGATCTTCATTTTTTTTATATAGGTACATATTTAATGCTGACAATATCATTTTAATAAAAGACGAAAACGTTTGTTTATAGATATTTTTCAAATATATATAATTACTCTAAGATTGGCGATATAACAACTAGAAGATACAATGCCCATGGGTTACTCTCTAATGTATTTCAAGTTTCAGTATTATCCATTGATGATGATACAATTAGTTGACAGTATTATGTATTTATTTATTGCTAAGAGGAGATAAAGAAAGGATAAGTGAGAGGAACGATTCGATATCATTGTGATCTATATGTTTTCGTTGATTTAACTTTTGAACCAAGTGCAGAAAAAGTACAAAGATGTCATTGAATTTATTAAATAAACAAAAAACTCTGCAATCCAATTATATTTTAACGTCCTCCAGTCTTTGATTTCCTTTTATAAAAACTACGTGTTGTAGTTTTTTATGCTAATATTTTCCAGATCTTGTTAAATACTTATTTCCCACAAAAAACTCATTGCCCCATTCGTTATGTAAGTCATCGCAAATCAGTGAATGGAACATCGCTTCATCTCTGACAATTAGGTGACAAATCAAATGAAAATAGTGTACGTAATCAACATGCATATATATTCTTTCAACGAGGTTATGAAATATGCTTACAAAAATACTGCCATGAGTTTATGTTTAATTGACAATGCACTAAGTGAGGAAATTAATATAGGAAATGACGAAAACGCTTTGGTAAAATTTAAGCGCTCGTTAAATGCATTTTACATTTAATTTCCCTAATGACTGCTTTCCTGTTGTCGTAAACCACAAAGCACTGAGCAAATCGCTTTTAATTTTGAATGTTTCTGTTTGAAGTTATGTGCCAATATTTCAAACAAATTAAAACAGCCTCAGGACATCCGGAGGATGAGATAATTTTGCTACCTGTAATATTTTTTTTATAGTTTAATCGCACTTTGTAATAATAATCAACAATTCGAATGCTTAAGACCTAATGGTGCGACCAACTTTGTTCACACATATCAAAATTGACGAATGCTTTAACCAAGCAGTAAACAAGATCCCTTTGTGGATTTGAATGAATATGAAAGGCGCACGTCGCCAGACAAAGGTATTTATTTGATAAATAATTGCAATTGAATCTTCTGAAACTAAAACACCCATTGCATTTTCGATTTCGATTGTCCGGATGTGTATATTTACCTCACAAATACTTTCATTATGGCGAATCTCGTCAATACCCTACTAATTTTAGAGTATGCGAGTTTTGTTATATCGATCCGTTTTAAGGAATTCTTAGAATTGTGTGATAACTTGTTTGATCATTGGAACTCGGTGCAGTGGAAATATTCTTTAGTCCGAAATAATTAGTCATTTACAAGGAGAAAACTTCGCGGAGAGAAGTGTTAATGAGTTTCCATGATGCCATGGTTTACTAATAATGAACTTAGGCCAAAACCGCACGAGTGTCCCTGTCGTACCAGAGTCCCTATTAGAGCTAATGGTGTACATAGGTCGTGAGATTCCAGTGGCAATATTTACGATAGGAGACTGGTAAATTACACAAATGAATAAAAAAGAAGGCACTCGGCAGATTCCGTTTATGTCGCCATTTGATAGCAAATATGAAGCAATTTGAATGGTGAAATGTGCATTGGAACCATGAATTAACTGGCCTAAGGTGGCATAGTAAAAATTGTTCCCTGTGTTACGGGATAGTTGTATATTTTATACCGATGAACTGCTGACATTACGGAAAGTTGATGAAGAGAAAAAAAGCAGATGTGCGGTTGATAGATATTTGGAACGTTTTAAGATCTCTGCTCTTGTTTTGATTAGAGTTAAATTTATGTTTATATCTGACACGTCGGGCTTTCTAGTTTACAACTGAAATTGTATAGAAGTCTTTGGAAATTTTTGGTAAGCTTATATGACTTCTAGCGAAATCGCGCCAGGGTTTGACACCGCTTGATCAAGCAAAATACACTGGCTTGTAACAATAATATAGACGAAGCATTCAGTGGCCATATATCTAAACCTGCTCAGTAAATTTATATAAACTATTAGCGTATACTTTCGTTCACTTTCTAATTTCGCTTAAGGCACATATCAACAATTTTCCTTGAAATGCTGTAAGTTAAGTTTCATTTTATAAATATTTCACAAGAGTAGTGCTGCTTAAATATCTGACTGTTTATTTTCTGCTTACATTCCTGTTACATGCAGTTTTAATTTCAACCCGAAAAGAATCGTTAGCCTTTGCAGATTTTCAGATAAGACCCGTGTCGCATACTCTCACAGGCTGCAGTCGAAGTAAAATTATTTTGATGTGATGTCATTTCAACAAAAATGATATCCCTTGAGCTTCATTTCTAAACTAGAGAATTATGAAAACAAAACTTAACAACATCTCAGAAAAATTAGCATTTCTGACTAATAACAAGAGAATGTGCTATTTGCTTCCGCAAAAGACTTTTTGCTGTTGCTGTCGTAATATCATCACATAGTGCTATTATATTTGATTGAATAAGAACCTGGGAAATACCCGGGAGGGGGATCGAAGAAAAAAAGAAAGCTTTATGACAAAAGAAATTTGAGTGAACTGAGACTCGAACCCACACAGAGAATTCAGATGTCGGTGATCTCAAAACGCGAGCGCCGCAGGTCACATGGTCGCCCGGCCCAAGATTTTTTAAGAACGTTAATCCGGAGACTGGATGGTAGAACTTTAAACAATGATGAGATTAGGTTTGTAATACTTCAAAACATGAATGTAAAGGAGAAGCTCACCCTATAATACCTGCATGTACAGCGGACAAAGTTCGTATTGCTACATTTCAACCATTGTTTAAACTATGTGGAACCACACTCGTGTGGAAAAGTTAGACACCACAGGAAATGGTGGCAAGTTTTACTCTGAAGTATTTGTACTAAGCAGATAAGAATATGCAGATTTTGGGTATAATTCCAGAAATCATTAATATTACAGACATTTACAGTAAATGGTAAAGTTTCATAAGTTAAATATCTAGTCATATGGCAAGATTTGCTTTTCTTCTAATTTTTTTTCTTCTTATATATAGTGATATCATGAATCACATTCATCCACATGCCCTTAACGATGTTGCTCGCATGTAAATGAAAAAAATTAAAATTCTTTTCTTTTTCACACTTTACAATATAAGTTGAATTAATGAACAAAGGCTCTTAACGGTTTTGCTCACATGTAAAACGGGATAGATCACTGCATAGGCTTCTACGTTAACCCCGTGTTATCATATATACCTAACCACTTGATTTAGTTCTACCACAAAATATACACCATGTATTATTTATTATTTTGATCATTTGACTTTTAGTAAGGTCAGCGTTGTTATTACGGAAATATACAGAATTGTCAATCCGGACACGATTAGAAAAAATTTAAATTTTTTTATTGCGCCAACTACAATAATATCCCCTTTTGTAGTACGTCTTTCGTTTTAGCATTCTGGCATAGTAATGTATGTTTGTAAATCCGGCTCCAAACAAAATATTTAATTCCATTCTAAAAGACAAAGTAGTCGTGAAAACAAACTCGCTTTTTTCCCCCAATTCTATCTTGTATTGTCATATGAGTTTCTGAACAAAATATTGAAACCGCTTTCGTTTATATTTAACGTAATAGCTTAATATTATTTTCATCTACAATTGCTCTGTATTTTCTCAGGCAGAAAGAATTAATGCTATAATTACCTTTTACAGGTAAATTAACTTAAGAAGGGAGTAGAAGGTCAACGCAAATTGAATTTGACTTACTCATTTACTCACTGGTACCTATGTAGGTCAAAGTAAACAAAACTTTTGTTGCCTGAGAGGTTTTGACATAAAAATGATAAACCCGTCAGTCAACTTGAATGAAGTCTAAATAAGTCATTTTTGTGCTGCTAATAGTGTATCAATCTGTTTTCTATTATTCATAAACAAAAGTGATTTGAATCTCATGCATGTATAATGTTGTTATGTATATAGTTTGTACGGAATCTTTGAAAGCAGTCTATCAGACAAATCTCTTTCCATATGCGATTACATGGAAGGGTATGATGAATAAATTCAACAATGACGTCATTGTATTACAATTTAGGCTCGACACATAAATGATCCTTCATAAATAGTTTATGCCTAATGTTCTCTACGATTGCCTGCATAGTTAATTCATAAAAGTCATTAAGTAAATAACAGCCGTTTCATACTCCGGAACACGATTTATACCTGCCATTTGCATTGTTTCTTGTGGGGAATTATCATCATCCCATTGAAAGGCCAATACTAATCGAGTGATCAGCGAATATTAATATCAATGTGCTGTTTTTTTTTTTTCTCTCTCTTTGGAAACACATGAAAATGTCGACGGCAGATATAACATCCAAAGTAACGCCTTTCTCACGTTGTACAACTAAAACTATTTGCCCATCAAAATAGATATATTCCCATTGTAACCTTCGGCAAATGTGCACATCTGATATTACATATCAACACACAGACACATACACACACAGACAGACAGACACACACACGCATGACCCATAGTTGTACCTCAAAACCTATTGCATATATTGTGTCACTCCTGTATTAAAACAAGTTGAAAATTTCGTTTAAAATATTAACAGATATACCTGGAAGTATCGATTCTATACTGAGGACCCTACACCCCACTCGAAGAACCCCAGAGAATGAGGTTAGAAAAGATGAACCTCGAAATGACTATCAAATAGTGATCTTTAATACCAAATTTGGTGAAATTCACCCACAGCGGTTTAGGAAGGAGACAAAGGTAAGGACAGACGGAAAGACAGACATTAGCGATAACAATATATCCTGTGATTTGTTAAACAAACAATTTAGAGCAAAATCAAAAGTACATTGAAATGATTATAATATAATCAAGTTATTAACTTATAGGTCTGCATGAAATTTATAAAACATAGGTCTGTATGCGATCTTACAGACATAGGTCTGTATGAGATTATATAGACATAGGTCTATATGAGATTTTGTTGACATAGGTCTGTATGAGATTTTATAGACATGGGTCTGTATGAGATTTTATTTACATAGGTCTGTATGAGATTTTATAGACATAGGTCTGTATGAGATTTTATAGACATAGGTCTGTATAAGATTTTATAGACATAGGTCTGTATGAGATTTTACAGACATAGGTCTGTATAAGATTTCATAGACATAGGTCTGTATAAGATTTTGTAGACATAGGTCTATATGAGATTTTATAGACATAGGTCTATGTGAGATTTTGCAGACATAGGTCTATATGAGATTTTATAGACATAGGTCTGTATAAGATTTCATAGACATAGGTCTGTATTAGATTTTATAGACATAGGTCTGTATGAGATTTTATTTACATAGGTCTGTGTAAGATTTTATAGACATAGGTCTTTATAAGATTTCATAGACATAGGTCTGTATAAGATTTCATAGACATAGGTCTGTATAACATTTTGTAGACTTAGGTCTATATGAGATTTTGTAGACATAGGTCTATATGAGATTTTGTAGACATAGGTCTATATAAGATTTTATAGACATAGGTCTATATGAGATTTTATAGACATAGGTCTGTATGAGATTTTATAGACATAGGTCTTTATAAGATTTTATTTACATAGGTCTGTATAAGATTTCATAGACATAGGTCTATATGAGATTTTACAGACATAGGTCTGTATAAGATTTCATAGACATAGGTCTGTATAAGATTTTGTAGACATAGGTCTGTATGAGATTTCATTTACATAGGTCTGTGTGAGATTTTATAGTCATAGGTCTTTATAAGATTTCATAGACATAGGTCTGTATAAGATTTCATAGACATAGGTCTGTATAAGATTTTGTAGACTTAGGTCTATATGAGATTTTGTAGACATAGGTCTATATGAGATTTTGTAGACATAGGTCTATATAAGATTTTATAGACATAGGTCTATATGAGATTTTATAGACATAGGTCTGTATGAGATTTTATAGACATAGGTCTTTATAAGATTTTATTTACATAGGTCTGTATAAGATTTCATAGACATAGGTCTATATGAGATTTCATAGACATACGTCTGTATAAGATTTTATTTACATAGGTCTGTATAAGATTTCATAGACATAGGTCTGTATAAGATTTTATTTACATAGGTCTGTAAGCAATTTGAAAGACTAATAAATCTCCCGAGTGCATTTTGTGCAATGTAACAACAGTCACTATCAATCTGTTCTGCATACAAGTGATGGCACATGTTTGCCCTCTAGAAGGTCCCACTTAAAGTTGTGTAAAACGTTTGGTTTTCTGTAGTTCCAAATCACGGATATTTAAAGTTTTGTAAAACGTTTGGTTTTCTGTAGTTCCAAATCACGGATATTTAAAGTTGTGTAAAATGTTTGGTTTTTTGTAGTTCCAAAACACGGATATTTAAAGTTTTGTAAAACGTTTGGTTTTCTGTAGTTCCAAATCACGGATATTTAAAGTTGTGTAAAATGTTTGTTTTTTTGTAGTTCCAAATCACGGATATTTAAAGTTTTGTAAAACGTTTGGTTTTCTGTAGTTCCAAATCACGGATACTTTTATAACTGCAATTGTGAGACTCCCATGTCATTTCCAAGTTGCACGTAACAGAAATAACTCAATAAGCAATGCACTTTGTTAAAGCAAAACAATTGTTTATATTGTCTAATACAGCACGGCTTTTTTATATATAAAAATTGTATTTATAAACGTATTGTATCCTATATGCAATTATATTTACTTCCTGAGGTTATTGTTTGTTGTATGCCAACATTTAATAAACTCTTACATGCCAGAAATTCGTTCACTTTACCAATATGTGTAAAGTCATCTACATTCTACGTCCGAAAAGCTGGACAATGTTAAAAATGAATCTACTGTGATTTTAGATATTACAAGAATATAGGAAAATAGAGAGACTAAAAATGAACTAACCAATGTAAGGTATGAAATGTATTCTTACTCATAAAGTATGTGTGTCTGTGCGTGCGTACGTGTGTGTGTTACAACAACTTATACAAAATAAGACATATTTATCAGAATACAATCAGGAAGGATCACGCGTTTCCCTAGGGAATGAAATATATGTGAAGTTGAATCCTCTACGAATATTGATAATTTTACATAATTTATACTCATCAAAATCGAGTAGCAGCAGAAGCAGTTTAAACCGTAGCATATATATATATATATATATATATATATATATATATATATGTGTGTGTGTGTGATCATATATAAATATATATATATATATATATATATATATATATATATATATATATATATATATATATATATATATATATATATATATATATATGTATGTATGTATTTATGTGTGTGTGTGTGTGTGTGTGTGTGTGTGTGATCATGCCTTCTAACCAGTGATACTATTCCTATAAGATAATAATTTTAGTCCAGAGTTTACAAAGTTTAGACGTATAATGCTTTCACTATTTTCAACAGTTGAATATAATTTGACACTGAATACATGGCTTTTATCAGACCTTTAATATATTCTGATAAATTCACACTATGTCTTCTTTTCTTTTCGATATAGAGAAATAAATTCATAAGTATACTCCCTACACTAAATATCGAAGTGAGCGACCCCAGACCTTACAAGAGTGCATATATATATATATATATATATATATATATATATATATATATATATATATATATATATATATATATATATATATATATATATATATATATATATATATATATATATATATATATATATATATTATGGCTTTATTTTCTCATGAATCTGATCATGTTTCCATTTCGCTTCGAAAAAGATCAAAGACTGTTAAGCAAATGTGGACACTCTAAAATAAAGTCTAATGTATTAAAGTCAATTGCTTGCCTCTCAAACATCATTTACTTCCAATAATCATTTAATTAATAACGTTCCATGATAACCATTGAAAAACATCAAGTTGATTGAAGTAGTTAAGTATCATTATTCCTTCGAGCTTTTTTCCATTACAAATTAATTGATTTGGAACTGCTAGTTTTGCATGCAAACTCGAAGCATTCGTTACTTTGATTGCTTTTGCATCGTCATCTCTTTCCATATCAAAACAAAAGTTAACAGTGTGTTACAAGAGGATTTACTAAGCGGAGTAGAAATAATTGAAACCTCAATAACTATTGTCATATGAAGAACAGACCAGTTAGGCGTACGGATGATATACATTTCAAACATATAAAATTAAGACCTGCGATTATCATACATTTAAATATGCCATAAGACTCAGTATGTGACGATTGGAGAGTTTCTTGGGCGAATTGTCCTAATTTTGATTATATTACATTATTATAATATATTATTTAGACTAGCAATTGTTTGCGTTCTTTAAGAAATTAGAAGACTTCAACTTTGGTTTTAACTTTTTGCCATTAGTCGGAGTTGGATATTAATATATTTAATGAAACTTTTGATCCACTGATTCAAGTCAGATACTTAAAAAGAAATAAATAGAAATATCATGTCTATCGATTTTCATATATTATCATGAGACTAAATTCAGACATCATTTCGGCTAAACAACAAGCAATATGCGTAGCTCACTCATGGTCTACGCTATGCGACTAGACATTATTAAACAGTGTTAGCCTATCTTATAAATGAATGAAGAGGGAGGGAAATCCCACAAACAATGTGACATAATTAAACAACTGTGATGTTTGCGAAATTCAGATATAAGAAAAAAATACATAGACATAGTTAAGTTGTAGTCTTCGCTGTGTGTATTAACATTGCTAGTCTGTCTCTGATAATCGAATAAGAAGAAATTCCACATGCAAGAAATAAATCCCAAATATTAGGAGACATATCTAATTATTGCCATTTACATGATTCCTATATATAACAAACAATGCTAGGACATTTTGGGAAGTATTGTCTTTACCACATATTCTACAAACTATCATAGTTCAACTGGATCAATATTCTTCAATGTCAGTTAGAGAAAGGTCGTATACAAACATTTGCATTTCTGTTTTATTATAGCACTTAAAGTGTGAATAATGTTTAATTTTTTCAAATATTACACGAACATAAAATAATACTTTTGTGGCCACATCTTTGAGATTTATGTTATTCATGGATTTCACAAAATTAGTCAATAATTGTGGTAAATATACACATTCAAATTCATGAAGTGTGCGAATCATCCAGTCTTCTTTATTTAATCTTGTTATATTTCATTGGCGCTGACATTGTTTTGCTATTAGCCTTCCTAAGTATTGCTTGGCTAGCAGATTCAATTTGGAAGTAATTGTGACATTTTGCTGATATACTGGTGAATTCTTGATGTGTTTTATCGAAGTCAATGAACCATAATAGTTCAGTATAAAATCTTTTCATATCAATTGAGAGATATATCTGCATAATATTATTTTGGTATCAATCGAATGTTATCACATCATACAATCAATGTAGTATATATTTGAAGTTATCTCAGCGTAATATAATGTTTGGTATTTGTTGAAAGATATATCAGTATAGTATCATTTTGGGATCGATTCAAAGTTATCTCAGCGTGATCAAGTTTTTGTATGTACTACAAATTATTTGAACATGATATCGTTTTGTTATTATCGCAGCATGATATCACTTTGGCGTCTATTAAAAGATATCATAATCTTGATATATGATCCATTATTGGTAGTTAATGTACGCATACAAAATCTGGTACTTAACTGGAAAATGGAAATGAAACAGTATGCCCCTGTATAAATTGGCAATACTAGTTGTCTTTTCTTTAGTTCGAATATTGTAGCTAGTTTAACTTTAACAGAGCCACCGGCATACTCAGAACTTTGCAACGAGTGATTCCTTAGCAAATACTATTTGTATACTCAGAACTTTGCAACGAGTGATTCCTTAGCAAATACTAGTTGTATACTCAGAACTTTGCAACGAGTGATTCCTTAGCAAATACTATTTGTATACTCAGAACTTTGCAACAAGTGATTCCTTAGCAAATACTAGTTGTATACTCAGAACTTTGCAACGAGTGATTCCTTAGCAAATACTATTTGTATACTCAGAACTTTGCAACGAGTGATTCCTTAGCAAATAATATTTGTATACTCAGAACTTTGCAACAAGTGATTCCTTAGCAAATACTATTTGTATACTTAAAACATTGCATCGAGTGATTCCTGAGTAAATACTATTTGCATACTCAAAACTTTGCAACGAATGATTCTTTAGCCCAGACATTAGTATACTAAAAGCTTTATTCCTTAAAACTGCTATACTCAGAACTTTGCAACTAGTGCCTCTTTAACAAAGATATTTGTATACCCAAAACTTTTCAGCTGGTGATTCTTTGACTGAGAATTTTATATACTCCAAACCTTGCTGCTAGTGATTCCTTAACATTGGCCTAATCAAATCCTTGCTGCTAGTGGATCTTTACCAGAGATACTTCTATATTCAAGTTATTCAAACTAGATTTTCACACTTTAGCCGCAGCCATAAATGATATTTCATTTTAGAAATAAAACATTTAGATGATAAAAAACAGAATTTTTTAAGCATGTTCGTCTATTTATCATCTTCGTCGCTGTGATTGAAATTATCGACAAAAAGAGTGGATGATATTCTCCCGGGATATTAGGCATAGTTCTTGCATTTTCCCACGTGGTCCTCTGGGTTATTAGAATTGCCGATGCATGCGCCCTTCTGAACAGGCAAATGGAGAAAATTTATACAGACATATCATAAGCTTGTAAATTGTAAGATATCTTCTCTAGGGAAATATAAAAGGCA
The DNA here is from genome assembly GCA_029339505.1 of Unio delphinus. NCBI lineage: Eukaryota > Metazoa > Mollusca > Bivalvia > Unionida > Unionidae > Unio > Unio delphinus. The sequence continues at coordinate 2,367,382 of JAQISU010000157.1, read as the reverse complement.
TACTTTCCATCCAAAACAGAATGTGTTCAATATACTTTCTATTTAAAAAAATCCACGTGAGGGAAATATTACGAATACTTGTCTATTGTTTCTGAATTGTCCTCAATACAAAGCTGCCATGCATATGTCAGGCGGCTTGATTCTAATGTAACAATTTAGTAATATGAAATAGCATAATCCTCTGGTGTTGTCATCTTTATAATGAATAAGGGCTGGACTTTCCTCCATAATAAACATAACTTACTTGAGCTACTGCATAGCCTCGAAGTCCTTGATCTTGCTTGTTCCAAGTGACAAGCTGACAAGCCATTATCATACACAGACTTAGAAAGTTATTATTAATACAATCACTGAAATTATAATTGGAGTAAAGGGGTTACGTGGATAAACGTATCCATCAAAAGTTTTAATAAGAATAACGTATGAAGAGGTTATTTAATACAATTTGTATTCTTCGGTATATCCATCAATACAAACTGTTAATTTGCTGATTTTCATTTAATGGTGCAAACTATAAATTTGAGAAATGAGTATGGAATATTGCTCTATATGGATGTAGCAAGAAACCGTAGTACTTTTACAATGTACTTAATATAAAGCACCTCAAGTGCAGTATAAACCTCACAATTTACACATTTTCATAAGGTAGATAGTGACATGCCAAATAACTGCCTTGCTTGGCGCTCAGCATTAAGAGGTTAGTGTTAGGACTGGTTGTCCTATTGTCAGGATAATGTGACTGGGTGGGACATAATGCTACATGTTTTTGACATGACGTTCCTGTGCTATGCATCACTATAGAACTGCCACGCTGCGGACCTCTTAGCGATATGACTGCATTCTTTTTTTTAAAGCTACGTTAAAAATGTAAATCACACGCACACACTCATTGGGTAGATAAAACATTCCAAGAAGTAACTGTTCATGATGTGGTCCAATTATTATTTTTGTTGTATTATTCAACATTTAAAAAAAACTTCGTTCTCCAATAACACATGGTATCTACAGATTTGGTGGTTCTAGTTTTTACTGTACTTTTCAAGTGAGCTGCACAAACCTTTAAATAGCGTATGCATTTTTAGAGAAGGTTCAGTCAAAATTACCGTCGTTAGTGGTCTGTTAATTGAGTCTAATTTGAACTGCATATATCCAGATCTGTCCTTGTAACAAGCCATGATGGTGATGATTCCAACAACAGCAGTAACAACGACAAAGTTAATCACATATTCTTTTTTTTATCACGAAGAATGAAAGTAATTATATATTTTTCCCGATCCAGTGAAGTTTTCAGAGGTTTCCATATATTTCTTCGTATATTAACTCTGATACTTAACAGCCTTCATTGTTTGTCCTGAAAGCAATTGTTTATATCTGATTCAAAATGCAACATGCTAGATAATGAACTGACTGATATCAGCATGTAACATCTTAGATAAAGAATCATGATAATAATATAGTCTGACTGATATCAGAATGAAACATTTTAGATAAAGAACCATTATAATAATATAGTGCGACTGATATCATAATCCAACATTTTAGATAAAGAACCATGATAATGATATAATGTGAATGATATCAGAATGTAACATGATATATAAAGAAACATGTTACATAGTGTGACTGATATCAGAATGAAACATTTTAGATAACGAACCATGTTAATGATAGTGTGATTGATATCATAATCCAACATTTTAGTTAAACAACCATGATAATGATATAGTGTGACTGATATCAGAATGTAACATGTTAGATAAAGAAACATGTTACATAGTGTGACCGATAGCAGAATGTAACATGTTAGATAACGAACCATGTTAATGACAGTGTGATTGATATCATAATCCAACATTTTAGATAAACAACCATGATAATGATATAGTGTGACTGATAGCAGAATGTAACATGTTAGATAACGAACCATGTTAATGATAGTGTGATTCATATCATAATCCAACATTTTAGATAAACAACCATGATAATGATATAGTGTGACTGATATCAGAATGTAACATGTTAGATAAAGAAACATGTTACATACTGTGACTGATATCAGAATGAAACATTTTAGATAAAGAAACATGTTACATAATGTGACTGATAGCAGAATGTAACATGTTAGATAACGAACCATGTTAATGATAGTGTGATTGATATCATAATCCAACATTTTAGATAAACAACCATGATAATGATATAGTGTGACTGATATCAGAATGTAACATTTTAGATAAACAACCATGATAATGATATAGTGTGACTGATATCAGGATGTAACATTTTAGATAATGACAAATGTTACATAATGTGACTGATATCAGAATGAAACATTTTAGATAAAGAAACTTTTTAATGATATAATGCGACCGATTTCATAATCCAATATGTTAGGTCAAGAAACACGATAAATGATGTAGTGTGAATGATATCAGAATTTAACACGTTAAATAAGAGACCTTGACAACTCATATATTGACTGATATCCAAATGTAACATGTTAGATATTTTGTAAAAACTTGATATATTGACTGATATCAAAATGTAACATGTTAGATATTTTGTAAAAACTTGATATATTGACTGATATCAAAATGTAACATGTTAGATATTTTGTAAAATCTTGATATATTGACTGAACTCAAAATGGGTGTTTTGTTTTTTGGAAACTTTTAACGTAGCTATAAGATTTTTTTCAGTCATATCGCTACGATGTCTGCAGTGTGATACTTTATAGTGATGTCTAGCACTGGTACATCATGCCACAGACATGTAGCATCATTTCCCACTTTGGTATGACTCGCCGGTGTTCGAACCCGCAACCTCCCGCATACGAGGCGTACGCTTTAACCACTAAGCCACCGCAGAAGTCGATATCAGAACGTAACATATTAAATAAAGACCAATGATTTAAAAATATAGTCAATGATTTCAAAATGTAACATGTCAAAAAGAATCTTTAGAACTAACATATTGACTGATATTAGAATGTAACATGTTAGGTTAAAGAAGAAGCAACTTGATAATTCATGTATCAGAATGTAACATGTTAGACAAAGAACCTTGATAACTTATACAGTGATTGATATTCAATGTCTAACAGAAGTCATGCTGAGACGGCTACTCTGTCGATCAATAACACTGCACAATGGGGAGAAAAGGAGACTCGCTCTGATGAATCATCGTAGTCGATATTTCGTTTGTTACTGGAGGTTAGGTAAAGTTTCGAATGTAACATTGATAGTTGAAATTCTAACCTCTCGCACTTTTAGTTTAAGCTCTCTTGTCATTTGTCTCCATTAGGACTAATATTTATTCATGACTTCTTTCCACAAATTTCTTACGTGCTATCTCTGTTCTACTGCATCTTTAATTGTTCCATTACTCTTCTTGCGAACCTAACTTGCATTATATTTAAATATTTTAGCACATTATAGATAACCCGTCTCGTGTACTCGCATCATTACAGCGGTGAGACAGGCAATGTATGTCGTGTCTATTAACTGTGTGCAGATGTCGCCAGTTTCACCGGGTACAGTTAAAACTAGATTGTTTGAGGTTTCCCATCTTACTGCGGCCTATGTTTTGTCCTACGGAAGGCAATCTGAGTCCTTCTGCGGAATTATGACTTTAGCTTTGAACATAATGTGTGAATAATTTATATTAGTGCGCGCATTTGTTTTTCTTTGTTTCTTTTAAAGGGTATTTGAGTAAACCGTAGCAGTGAATTGTACGTAAGAACATTCTAGTAAAAATTTAAACATGCTGACATTTAACAATAAATCACGATTAGGACACAGTCCCATATACAAATGACAAAGCAAATCATGCATGAGACTTGATTGATGCCATTGATTCCCCAAATCCCACCAGCATAAAAAAGCCGCAAAGAAGCAGACATTTATGTTATATAATTGTATTCTTCTTTACATAAAAACTTTTAGAGCATACATACACTGGATATTGTGTTACCGACCAATCTTCAATGTTTCAGTCGTTTTTGGAAAAAGAAATTGCTGAACAGATGACGGAGTTTAGCAGGCTCAGCATGAAAGAACATTATCGTTGGCCAACTCCGCCCAGATAAGGTTGTCATATTGATACAGGGACATTTTTAATGGCATTTCATCGCCTGTCATTTTTAATGTTATTCAAGCTAAGAAAGAGATTCGAAAAAACGAAATGTAGAAATGAGCAAACTATTTTTAATTTTAACAAATGTGTTTCGAAAGGTAAACTTATCTCTATTTCTTCATTCACATAATTATATCCTTCCTCAAACTGTTGATAGATTGTACCAACCTACCTACCTGCCTGCCTGCATCCATGCATGCATGCATGCATGCATGCATACATACAAACATACATACATACATACATACATACATACATACATACATACATACATACATACATACATACATACATACATACATACATACATACATACATACATACATACATACATACATACATACATAGACTAACTATACAAAAGAGCAACTAAGTTGTCTGTTGTTGTGGAAAGTTGCCTCATGTTTGATGGACTGTTTGGTTGAAGATGATCTCTGGATCCAAAATACAATTTTACTATCTATTCCCTACATTTGTTTTTCAGCGCTAACTTTTCGCTGTGTGACAATCAATACAAATCATATGTTAATCTAAAATACCTTCAAAGATAATTTTCACAGCGAAGACTTGTCATATTTTTACATGCATTTTTTTTTTGAGAGGCTGGACTGTAATAATGCGGCATGCAATGGAACACAGATTGCACTTCAGGATCATCACCAAGGCTTTATTACTATCTGTGCGCTGTCGCCGAAATACACACAGACAACCACATGGTAAGATCCTATTCTCAAGAATACAAGAATACACAATTACCTTTAAATCCCTATGCAAAATGCATAAATATACCTCTTATATCACACCAAAATGAGAGATGAAAAACATGTTCTAAAAAAAAGACTTGAACTACATTCGTGGGTGCTAATTATGACCCGATTCCACCTTACACAATGACAGACAGGTGAAACTTGATACCTGAGTGACTGCTTGTAAGCTTTAACTACCTCTATAAAGATGCTAATTAGTCTGCAACTCTGTGAACAACGAGACCAACCAATATTTTTAACACCTTCTTTGACACAGTAAAGTAAAAACATAAGTTTCATTGCTTGACCAATTTGCTGCTCTATGTACTCATGTACCTACTATCTACAGCCTACCGTTGAATTTCAGAACTCTGTCTTGAAAGAGAAATAGTTAAATGTGTCGCATATGCTTTGGACAGCAAGCAACGGTGCCATATAAGACTTTAACTATAGTTTTATCTTCCAGAAAATCACGTTATTAAATGCAAGGAAAACGAGAGTTTTCAAAACGCAATATGGTACGAGGATGATTTTTTCATTATGATATATTAGCTATTGTCGAGAAAGAAATGTCATGAAGAAATAAGTATCGTGTAAATAAATTAAATTGTCAACTTTTACAGCCGAAAGAGGTTGTATTCATGAAAATGAGCAATTGCTTTTGCACATATTTTGCTGACATTAAGCGATGACCACACATACGTATATGTATAATCGTTGCTACGAACGCTACCAATCCTTGATCACGTGTTATTACCATCTCAGCTTAAACATCCGTCTGATTTGTTTTGAATAAACCATAGTCACACAAAATATTGGAGAGAGAGAGAGAGAGAGAGAGAGAGAGAGAGAGAGAGAGAGAGAGAGAGAGAGAGAAAGAGAGAGAGATTTTTAACGTAGCTTTAAGAATTCTCCAGTCATATCGGTACGATATCTACAGTGTGACAGTTAATAGTGATGTCTAGCACTGGGGCATCATGTTGCATTATGTTCCCATAAAGTCACATTATCCTAACACCAGGCCGACCATTCCGTGTACTAACCTAGTAATGCTGAGCACATGCGAGGCAGCTGATAGTACCATTTTTAAAATATCTTTGGTATTACTCAACCGGGGATCGAACCTATGTCCTCCTACATCCGAGGAGGATGCTCTAACTACTAGGCCACCGGAGTGATCTTGGATAATTTCTAATGGACTGCACGATATGAATGATTGAAACTGCATGCTAAATGTTAATGGATATTGTTTTGTGAAGCATCATAATATTTTCACTTAGTCTCCTTCTCTATGAATAATATTAGGTTTGGATGAAGAAAGGATAAGAACAAAAAAATGTGAATTTATTTAGTTTCTCTGTTCGGTTTTTGATTAGCAAAGTTCTAATAGAATTTATAAAAAATTCTAATATTAAAAACTAAAAAGAATTTTTGCTCTAATTTTGTAAATTTGATTTTCTTTTCAGCCGATGAAAAAGCTCTGTGTATCTATATCTTTCACAATTTCATTTGCTTCAAATGTATTTATTTTTTATTTTTTTTATTTATCTATCTTTTTATTTATAGAAGCTAAACATTTGGTCAAATAAAGTCAGTCTACGATATCGGCCTCAGTGTATTCACAATCAAACAGTAATGAACATGTCAAGACCTTTCATACCTCAATACAGCCACAAACAGCAACAGTGTACACAAATATCTAGGCAACACACAAACACATAACATAAGAACAAAACCACGAACATTCAAATTAAAAATGCATCGACTTAGTACGACACTACTCTATGGTATTAAACTAAGTAATGGAAAAGAACGAAAACCAAAACTTTCTGTAAAGTTCAACAAATAACTTATTTCCCTAAAAATAGAACATTTTGCAGTTTGATTGTAATATCGTCCGTTGATCTGACATAAGTATCAGTATTTTTATCACCAGCAGGTAAGTCAGTGGTACACTTAACAAGATGCGATGAGAGCTCATTCTATTATATTTTTTTTCTTGAAAGTTCAAGTAGAATACAACCTAACTTAGACCCCTGTAAAGCGTCATACTAAATTATATCGTCGTTATATTGCCACCTGTAAAGCGTCAGACGAAATTCTCTTTCTTGACGTTAGATTGACCCCTAGCGTCAGATGAAATTATTTTCTCTTGACATTAGATTGACCCCTGTAAAGCGTCAGACGAAATTATCTTAACGTTATAGACCCTTGTAACAATAGTTTACTTTATTTGTCTGGAAACATTTTTAACGAGTTTTTTTTTTGAACGAGTTTTTTTTTTAACGAGTTTTTTTGGGGGATGGAAATATTGCACGACCTTTGAAGATGATTAGAAGATGTTAACAGTGATAAAGACAGAAATTAATTTAAAAATTTTAATAGCTTAATCCATTAAAACAATTAATTTATTTTGTCCAAATTGAGAAAATATGTTAAGCTTTCAGTTTCAGATATTATTGGTAGACGTAAGTGGGTATTATGATGTACCTTTGATTTTCCATGCCCTCAGTTTATCGCGGTCTCTTTTGTCAGATGATTCGGCGAGAATATGCACGAAAAGAGGAAACAAAAGAATCATTCAACTTAGAACAATAGTATAAAAATTGGTGAAAATTACATATATGTAGTGCAGGAAATTGAAGGTGTTAGTGCTAATCTCTGTTTCGATTTAAAGATTATTTTACAAAAGTACTTTTCCAAGGCTTGTATAACAAGGAGCGTGTTTCATTGTTGTAAAATATATATATATATATATATATATATATATATATATATATATATATATATATATATATATATATATATATATATATATATATATATATATATATATATATATATATATATATATATATATATATAGTGGAGTTATATTCTTAGGGGTTATTTTAACGATGAATGTAAATTAAAACTTCTTGAGAATACAGTTCTTAGTGTTCTAGATCCAAGTCCTAAACATAATATATCGTACTGGAAGAATGAAATACAAGTCAGGTAAGAGATAAACAACCTGGTGGACATCAAGCAGCTGACCAACGTCATAAAGTTTCTTTCTTGGGCATAAGAGGTAATCTATGCTGAAATATTTTTTCAAGGTTCCATGAAAATCTGCACTTATAGAAAAGTGATAAAGTTAGAGCGTTGAGTTGCTATGATCTCATAGTGGCTTTTGAACTTGATGTGATCACCAACGAAAAAATACCTAGAATTCTGTTTTTTTTTTTTTTTAATCTAACTCAATATAGTACTGAACATACCATTGGGCAAAAGTCGCAATCCCCGCCCTTTTATAGCAATAAAATTCCAATAGTCAGCGACGATGCATATTGGATTTCATGATTCAAGATCTTCTTTTGTCTTTGTGGTGAGAAATAGTGGAAATAATACACTGGTTAGCTGCCCCCTTTTTAAGTTTCATATTTCTCTTGTATTGGATACGAGACGTTAAGATAAATTATTCCGTACAGTAAAATTGCTTTACACTTCCTGCCATAAACCATAAATGCTTTTAAATTTCATATTTGGTAAAGTCTGTTTCGTATAATCGATATAAACACCAGACAATGCACATAGAATATGATGCTAAAATAATAATAATAATAATAATAATAATAATAATAATAATAATAATAATAATAATAATAACACTAATAATAAAGATATATTATAGCACGGTCTGTACTCCGTTTGTGTAATTAAATTTACTGTAGCTGTAATTTTACATCAAGAAAACTAACATTATTTTCATAGTGCTATCAAGGTAATCCGTCCCATCATGCCAATACGGTGACAAGTAGATATCGCAATCCTCTACATTTGTTGAAAACTATTTTAGACAACTTTCAAACGGATGAATCTACACAAGTTTGCAAATTAATATTGCATATGACATTTTATTTTTTATTTTTCAAATCTGTTTCTTTTGTTTCCCAATAATAATAATAATCAGCCATGACACTAATGATCAAGCATGCAATAATTTCCTTATGCGAAATTGATGTTTTCTGCAGTAATTTGAATTTTAATGTAAATACATCACTTAGGTTAGTGTCAGTAATGTCATCTTTTCATTTTCTCCCGAAAGAAACCGACAATAGACATTCAAAATTTTTAATAAGGTTAGGTTTTATTTTCAAACTAAAATCCGACAATCTGCATTGGCATGATGGAAACTGGATACATTTATAAATGCAAACCACTCAATTTCGTCATTTGTAATAAGTTAGAGTACTACTTACGATGTAGATATCACCTTCTACCCACAACTTCCTATAAATATTTCTAGTTAAATAATTTCTGGGAATAATTAAAGCTTAAATATCCAGTGTGATTGATTTCTTGACAAAATTCAACTAATTAGATAGATAATGAACAACTCATGTTGTTGCTAAGCTTGAAATAATGCACATTGACAACCCCAAAACAATGAAGAGCGCGGCATCAGGCTATGTCACTAATAGTACACCATGAGAATTAAATAGAACCTGCTTCTACAAAAAAAATACACACACACACACACACACACACACACACACATATATATATATATATATATATATATATATATATATATATATATATATATATATATATATATATATATATATATATATATATATATATATATATATATATATATATATATATATATATATAAGTACCATTGAGTGTAAAATATGAAAATTATTTACCCATGTCAGTTTAGTATTTTGCAATACTGTCATGGTGTCCAACCATCCAAAATGCAGGAATAATTTGCATATTATTAATATTATTATTTTATTTATTTTCCCCATGGATTCCTAATTTGCATTCATTATTAATGCTATACAGTCAGAAATTTCAGAAAAATCCGATGTACTCATCTCATGGTTGAAGGCGGTTCGGTGAAGGTGCAACATATTAGCTATTATAGCTCATGAATAACTAATCGTAGCCAAAACATTCCGCTAACGGGGCTACATGTACAATACAAGTATACTAGTAACCGAATATCGACTAGTATAAATAATGTTTCCGATTGCACTTTCCAGCAACTCTTACCAAGAAATATTTCAAAACAAGTTTAGGTTTGAATAATACTACCAATTTTGGGAGAAAGTTAGCCTAATCAAAGACATTCTGCCTAATTAAAGACAGTTTAAGTCCGAAATTCCTTTGGTGATCAAATTATTTGGAGTAATGAATTCATAATAATCTATTTAGTTATATGATGTGGCATAATTCAATTACCAATTAATTAAATGAAGGGTAATTAGTTTCGTTCCGTCGCCATTGACTTTGTTAATGCAGCATGCATCTTCAAGGAATTTGTACGTTTCACATTTCTGTATATATACGTATTTTGTTATATTGCGATAGTTATTATTGTCCTTTTCTAAATGTGTATAGTATAATGGAAAAGTTGATTATTTCTAATGGAGTGGATATATATTTCAGACACTACTGAACTTTAACTCAATCGACTTCTTGAGGAATTAAACGATATACAACTCTTACTGCTTCTGCTACCATTGTTACTTATTATTATTATTATTATCATTATTATTATTATTATTATTATTATTATTATTATTATTATTATTATTATTATTATTATTATTATTAAACTTGATAGATACATGAATACTCATTGAAAACAATTCTTCCGATTTTATTCTTTCCGTGATCCACCAGGGAATATACTCATTGTGGTCTTAGTTCTTTTATAATGAAAATTCCAGATGCAATATTATTGCATATTAAATTGTGTGGAAATAAAGTTGGCACCTCACTTTACGGCGTAAAATTTCCCATAGGGCTCCAACGGCATATTTTGATGTTAACATTTGCATGCGAGTCTTTGATAGTAGTACACTAAAGCTGATTTGGGATTAAATATGGCTAACATTTTTGTTTCGACGAACATTGCATACCTTTGAATGTAAAATCAGACGGAAGCCTACGACAGTATTTAGTAAAACACAGCCTACAACACGTGCTATATATTTCTCCTGTTTGTGAAATGACACCGATACTGGTCGTATTCTTATCTACAACGTGATAAAGTCTATTTTTATTAAGTGATTTGAAACAAATGGTAAAAAGATTGGGGTGTTGATTCCAAGTAAAACATTCCTTGATAGCAATGAGCCACTAAGCCAAACACAAAGTTAGTAGGCTTGTCAGTGGCTTTCCATTTGTCATCGATGAATGTTTTTGTTATTTCACCGTTGAACAGAGTAGCATTTCTGGTAATAACATATTTGATTATTATACTGCATTGCGTAAAGCAAAAATTTGCAAACAATTTTTTTTAATGTGTAATGCAGAAGTATGGACCATCTACAGAATTATTAAGATACGTTTTGTAAGTAAATATTTATTATCATTAATTTTACCGATTCCGTTGATGCTATATTGGAATTCAAGTTTAAGTATATTTGTCTCTTTCAAAGGTCTAACATTTACACTCTAAATCATGATCACTTTAAGTACGGACGCTAATATAATTATTTTCGGGGGGGGGGGGGGGGACATGTAGCTTTTATGTAATTTCTCAATAGTTTTATTTTAGTCATATTTACTGGAGTCTTTCTTTTTAAGTCGAGATTTTGAAATCTATTCTCAATAAACGATCTCAAACTGAATGAAATTTTCCAAAAATATTTTTTTTTAAAATTAAATCCACCGCCTTTAATCTTCAAGATTAATATTACGATTAATGTTTAAAGGACCAAGTATTTGAAATTATGTTGAAATTGAGGAATATGTTAAATGTGATTTTTATATACTTTTTCATTTATATTTGTGAATATGTCTTTATGTTATCTTAAATTTTTCCTTAATTTTCAAATTAATTTGTAATCAATCTTAAGCAAGTAGCAAAACAACTGCTTAATCTAAATATTATAAGCACAATATTATTAAGTTAAACCAAAATATTCCGAGTAAAGGCAAAACTTGCATGTAATAGTGCAAGAAACACTGTTATGTACTTTAACATATCCTAATCTAGTAACCATGACGGCATGCGATCACTTGCATGTTTGTAAAAAGGCACCCGTTCATTGCGCACGTATGCAACCACATGATTAAAGTCCACATGAATATGTTAGATTAATGGGGCAAGTTTGGAGGATGTGTGGTTTTGTTGGTGGTGTTTTTGTTGTTGTTATTGTTATGATAAAACAATGTTCAAAATGAAAAGTATCCTGTGTTACCCACTTAACCTAAATTATTAAATGGCATGAACACGAAAACACAAATTCGGACCGTTAATAGTCCAACATAGTATCAAATTTGCAATGTCCAGAGTACATAAATAATATAAATTAAAAAGACAAAAGTGCAAATAAAAAGGGAATTAATATGGTCAATACTGCCAACGTTAGTTTTACACAGAATTGTAGAATGGCAATATATTCCGGATCTTTGAAGATATACCTTGCACTTATTCTTCCTAAACAAAATTAAATAGTTCTTACATTATAGCGACGTTGAATGGAAAATTCATTTAAATAGAAAGTGAAAATATTTTTACGTACGTGAAAAAAATGCGCATACAACAAAGAAAGATATAATTTAAGTAAAGATTTGATGAATCCATCTATTACTTGGAAGACAAAAGTGTTGCTTGTTGTTGTAGATCGTACATATGTAATCCTACCGGTTTTACTGCCTTATAAGTCGAGTCAAACTGTAAACAACAAGGATCCTGATCTACCTATCATAATGCGCCTGCAGATCAGGGTCTATTTTATTTTTCACACTGATTACTCCTAATAAACTGTTATGTATGCATAATATAATATCGTCCCTTGACTTACGTCATAGATGTACTTTGACTTCGTAACCTAGGACTTTTCTTGGGACCCGTTGTTTATCACATTAGTCGTTGCCCTTGGCTTTGTACTAAATTAAGGGAAGTCAACATCTTGCTGTCGGATAAAGGTTCACTACCTTGTCCGGTTGTATAGTACAGGTAGACACCAAATATGAAAACAACAGCTGTTGAATTAATGTTTTCAGAAACTACTTTTATATGAGCATGTATGTCCAATGCTTTTCTCAACCTGATAAATGCAATGATCCACGGCCAAGGGAGCAATAACATTAGTTAACATTTGAAAGTCCACGAGTAAATCATGTCTTATCTTGCATCAGTCTTTACCTCTTATTAAAGTTTCCCTAGATCACGCTGTGTTTGCATTTTCCTGTACTAAATACTGTGTCTGGTTCTTTATTTCCTAAATTCTCCACCTCTTTTGGAGCACCATCTTTAACAGAACCATCAGCCTGTGACAGGTGTCCCAATCCAAACCCCACAAAGGATTCATAACGTTGATTTGAAAAGATACCATAAAGTACACCGCTTTTCCTAATGCGAAGTCAATATATATCAGGACGAACAGGTGCCATCTACACATGAACTAATTGGGATCTTATTTTATTTGGTATGTTGTCAGGACAAGAACTATTATTAGTGCCAATGAATAGCTCTTATCAGAGTCTGCCATTAAAAAGTGTTGAGTATAGAACGTATTTTCACAAATTGTTAGGTTACAAATATGGCCATGAAAAAATTAAAAATATGGCCATGAAGAAAGGGTACAAAATATGGCCATGAAAAAGGGTAAAATATGGCTATGAAAAAGGGCACAATATGGCCATGTAAAGGGTAAAATATGGCCATGAAAAAGGGTACAAATATGGCCATGAAAAAGGTATAAATATGGACATGAAAAGGTATAAATATGGCCATGAAAAAGGGTACAAATATGGCCATGAAAAGGGTAAAATATGGCCATGAAAAAGGGTAAAATATGGCTATGAAAAAGGGCACAATATGGCCATGAAAAGGGTAAAATATGGCCATGAAAAAGGGTACAAATATGGCCATGAAAAAGGTATAAATATGGACATGAAAAGGTATAAATATGGACATGAAAAAGGGTACAAATATGGCCATGAAAAGGGTAAAATATGGCCATGAAAAGGTATAAATATGGACATGAAAAAGGGTACAAATATGGCCATGAAAAGGGTAAAATATGGACATGAAAAGGTATAAATATGGACATGAAAAGGTATAAATATGGACATGAAAAAGGGTACAAATATGGCCATGAAAAGGGTAAAATATGGCCATGAAAAGGTATAAATATGGACATGAAAAGGGTAAAATATGGCTATGAAAAAGGGTACAAATATGGCCATGAAAAAGGTACAAATATGGCCATGACAAAGGGTACAAAATATGGACATGAAAAAGGCTACAAATATAGCCGTGGTAAAAATAATAGCAACAAATTTACCTCTGACTCACGACGCAAAATTATCTTGAGAAGATTTTTTTTCTTCTAATTTACCCAGAAACAGCATTAACTATTTTAAAGTTACCAAGTCAACGTATTCATTAACCTTACTTATTGCAAAAATACGTTGCTCTCTTATGAAGCCCTCATCACTAAACGGCCTTTACAAATACCATGTCATCACTACACGGTCTATACAAATAGTAGCATGGCATCACTACACAGTCTATACAAATTGCAAGGTACCACTACATGGTCTATAGAAGTAGGATATCATCACTACATGGTCTATACAAAAAACAAGCAGGGAGTTCTCATTGTAATGCATACATACATGTACGATTACAATCAGCCTCAATTAGGACATATAACATTTTACTGTATGCTTGTGTTTACACTTATATTAAGAAAAGGCAAACTTATGAAGGAAAAAGTCGATAATGAACAAATAAAATCCGTTATATTTAATACCACTGCTTTAAAGCAATATTGAGCGGGCGGATTCATGTAAAAATAAACTTGTATGTAAAATCAGAGATACAATCATCGTATTACAAAAATAATTAAACATGTACCGGATCATTTGAAATTCGCGAAGTAGCGTATTAATGCATGTTGTAAGATATATTTTCCAGAACCTTATTCAGCAATCATTAGTGACGGTATCTGTAACAAAATTAAATTTTTAAAAAAAATGAAAAACAAAGAAATAGCAAGCGACAAAAAGAATTTATCTGATTAAAAATAACTGTAATTTATTTATTTTTAAGGCGAAATAACGAAGATTATACATGTCATTCCGTGAATGTAAACAAAGGATTAACGATAGAGACAAATAATGGCTGATATACCAGAATCCATCAGTGATGTATAAAAAGAGCCTTGTGAAACTCAATTTGTACTAATTGATTTCTGTGATCAACCATCTGTAGATAATTGACCGCTTTTATTGATATGTTATTACCGGTGACACGCTCGCATTTACGATGATTCGTCGACAACATCAAGAATGTGCCACCGTTTTATATTCTAGATAGAATAGCACGTGTCTAATAAATCCACCAGCAACGCTTTCGTGATAGGAACAATAATACTAGTGACCGCATACTATGTGTGATTAATGTAAAACAACATCTCTATAATAATAATAATAATAATAATAATAATAATAATAATAATAATAATAATAATAATAATAATAATAATATCAATTATTATTATTATTATTATTATTATTATTATTATTATTATTATTATTATTATTATCAGACATTACTGTTAATAATGATATGTATTTGTAATAATAAGAAGAAGAAGAATAAGAATACCAATGTTATTGATCATGTTCTTGTTGATGGAGACAGCATTTTGAAATCCATTGTGACCGATAAATCCAATGCAAGAAGTTTGTAAAAATGTCTTTAAAAGTAAATCATGCCACGTCAGGTTATAAATAGGAAGAACGAATGTAAGAAATAAAAAAAGAAAACATGATGAAAGTGTACAACATTCCAAAGCATTGTTTTAGTGGATGCTTTTTGATTGACAGAAGTAATGAAGAATTCATTCGATATATTTCAGTTATCCACGAATCTGACATCTATCTCATACAATTTTTATACTTACTCATACAACGATGCATCAGTAAGGACGCAACATTATCTTGAAAAGAAATTTGTTTGTTTTTAACTTTGCCCAGAAATAGTATTAACTACTTTAAAGTTACCAAGTCAATGTATTCATTATTACTTTTTGCAAGAATACTTTTTTCTCTTATGAAACCTTCATCACTACACGATCTATAACTATGTTGCTATTACATTTATCATGGCCATATTTGTACCCTTTATCATGGCCATATTTGTACCCTTTATCATGGCCATATTTGTACCCTTTATATCCTGGCCATATTTGTACCCTTTATCATGGTCATATTTTTACCCTTTATCATGGCCATATTTGTACCCTCTATCATGGCCATATTTGTATCCTTTATCATGGTCATATGTGTATCCTTTATCATGGCCATATTTGTACCTTTATCATGGCCATATTTGTACCTTTATCATGGCCATATTTTTACCCTTTATCATGACCAAATTTGTACCCTTTATCATGGCCATATTTGTACCCTTTATCATGGCCATATTTTTACCCTTTATCATGGCCATATTTGTACCCTTTATCATGGCCATATTTGTACCCTTTATCATGGCCATATTTGTATCCTTTATCATGGCCATATGTGTACCCTTTATCATGGCCATATTTGTACCCTTTATCATGGCCATATTTGTACCCTTTATCATGGTCATATTTATACCCTAACAATTTGGGAAATATATAGTTTCCTGATTCGGAGTACTTATTAAGAACGTACTTCAGGAATCGTATAAACTTTCCATCAAAGAACGACATGTGACCATAAGACGACGTTAGAAGCTCTTGATTTTGAAGCATCTGCGATAGTTGCTGAAATTATTCCAAAATGCTTCGTTGCCATAAATGTGAACTGAGTGCCTGTAAATTAGAACATAATCCCTTCAGATTACAACAAAATCCTCTTAGTTCAGTTTGCTAGAAGACAAATGAGACCTGAAACAGATCTATTCTGACCAGAGTGTTATGTTGAAACATAATTTGTGTTCTATTGATTTATGTCTTATTTGTATTTTATGTAGAACATTTACATTGACAAAGATGGAGATTAATAAAGAAACCAACTGCATGTTATATGGTGATTATTGAATTGTGTATTATAATTTGTGATGGAAAGGACAGAGAGGAGAGATATGCTTATTGTTGTTAACGTAGCAGAATAGTGACCATTACATGGTTCGTTGTAATTATATTTGTCATATCGCTATGATACACGAATACATTTATTTCCCCTGCCATGCATACATTTTTTCGTGTTTTTTTTTACGAAAATGACATTTCCTTCCGTAATTAAATACTTGGATTTAAACAATGAGAAATTTATACGAAACGATTATTGTCCGTTGAGTTCTTCTTAGCAACCACAAGATCGCTCTTATTGAGACCCTACTTAAAGTTATAAATCGCAAGATAAGAAGAGAAACAAAGCATTGACTGCATCCTT
This sequence comes from Unio delphinus, assembly GCA_029339505.1. Classification (NCBI taxonomy): domain Eukaryota; kingdom Metazoa; phylum Mollusca; class Bivalvia; order Unionida; family Unionidae; genus Unio; species Unio delphinus. The sequence goes on along the minus strand of JAQISU010000157.1, from coordinate 2,350,100 downwards.
TCCTATTGATCTTGTTTTTTATTGTATATATTTTCGAAATGACACACACACACACACACACACACACGCACGCACGCACGCACGCACGCACGCATACATACATACATACATACATACATACATACATACATACATACATACATACATACATACATACATACATACATACATACATACATACGTTACAAATAAGATAAAAACTGGAATCTAAGGTGATTCGGTCAAAACTGTTAATTCTGACGTCACATGAGATATGTGTTTTAGTATCATATCACTCGTTTTCTTATTACGAAGTGGAAATTAGTATTCTAACACACATGCATGCATTGTTTTCCGAATTTAGTACCCTTGATAACAAATTATGTCTTTGCAAAAATATAGTCGTTCCTTGTAAATTTTCTTTTCATAAACCATTTTCAAGTCTATTACCTTCAATGTTTGCACCTAATTCAATCAACACACAGTGAATTTATAATTATTTTATATCTTTTTTCCGTTTTTTGTTTATTATGAATCTATCTCTTTCCGTTTCGTTTTCATTTTTAATTTTGTATTGTTTAATTTTAGTTTCATATTTTATATTTCAGTGATTTTTTCGTGAACTGCTGCACATACAGCCCCAAGTTGCCTCTACACACACAAAAAAGGCACAATGTCTATTATATAGTCTCAAATACAGGAAAATCTCTATTATATAGTCTCAAATAAAATACAGGAAAAGTCATCATTTTAATTTTACAAAATATTTATGCTTTAGGTATTCTAGTTTTTGTAAAAATTGTGTTCATCAAAGATATAGAGATGATTGGATCAATTAGGTGTTTCTCATATATATGTTTGATACCAGATATGGAAGATATGTAATATGTTTTGGATAAGTACATACAAGTATTTATTATGGTACTATGAAAAAGATGAACACAACACACTGAACTGTATAAAGAAAACTGGATTATTATCAAAAGTCTCTCATTTTTCATTATTATTATTCTGTTTCAAATACTGGCAAAGATATTGGAGGGTGTTCTCCTGGGATATTCGGAATTATTCTACAATTTTCCACATGTGCTCTCTAGGGTTATTAGTCTTGCAGACGCACGCGCTAGTTATTGCTTCGATATGGAGGATTTTGAAACACGACAGATCTTATAGATGTAATAAGCCCTCTAGAGGAATGGAAATAGCGTCATTTCCATCAAAATAAAATTTCTTTAATATATGTTCTAACTTTTCCCAAGTGAGAGACGTTATGGATGCTAGTCTTATGTTTCCGATTTATGGTCAATAGAATTGGTACATCAATGGCGGAATGTTTGATCCTTGTGCAATTCACTCAAGGTGAATTGTTTATGGCCAAAATTTGGAATTCTACATTTGTTCGATGGAGAATAAATGGATATCAGACGAGAAAATGGAATTACTTGATATAATGTGCAGCCATAAAGATACAACATTGCCTGCTCTAATTAATGTATGTACACGATGTTTTGTACTAAACGCTTTCTCAAATTTAAAGAGGCCCATTTTGGGGGATTTGTTGCGCATTTTGTTTTAGAAAATATTCAATGTATACTAAACTATTATTTGCATATGTATGTTTGTCACCCTTGACATTTGATTTTTCGACTATAATCTATTTTTATGGGTGTTTCTGTTGCTTTTTTGCAAAATGTCAGCCCATTTTTCTATAGATTATAGTAGCTATATCTGAAGTTCACTACTTGCCACACCCAGGTGGAGTCGACCTTCTATAAGAGATCGATACCTACGCTTGGTGATCAGACTAATAAATTATGTAAGCACCTATTTATCGTGACATTTTTTAATGTTTATTTTGTATTACTAACTCCCACGTTAGACTAACTATTTGCCATGTGACGGAGAGAGAGAGAGAGAGAGAGAGAGAGAGAGAGAGAGAGAGAGAGAGAGAGAGAGAGAGAGAGAGAGAGAGAGAGAGAGAGACAGACAGACAGACAGACAGACAGACTCATAGAAAATAGGCAATATTATATATTTTTCGCATACCAATAATGTATGTATGTATGTATGTATGTATGTATGTATGTATGTATGTATGTATGTATGTATGTATGTATGTATGTATGTATGTATGTATGTATGTATGTACATTATGCATGATTCGAGTACAATCGATTAGATCGTGAAACCTTCATAAAATCAACGAAGAAAACGACATGTGAAATATGTGACTTGATTCTTAATACATGTCATTTATTAGGTTCAATTTACTAAATTAGCGTAATTGACCATCCTTTGAGACTTATACAAGAATCAAGCATCGAGTCAAAATAAGTTAACGTCGCACAATGATTCCGCTATTCGTCAATTTTGGGTTCGGACTAAATATGTAAATTCATCGGCCGCATTTTCCTTCAGGAACCATTTCGCGCAATTTCACGATTTTGTGACTCATATCACGTTGCTCATTGAATTAGTTCCTCACAGGAGATATCAATTTGATACAAACATCACCAGAGAAAAGTGTAAGTGTCAAACCAATTGCGTTAGCTGTATTCCCGAAAAAAAATTAACTCTTTCGTTTTTTTTATTCCCGTCAGATGTTCGTGTGAATATTATTGCGTTGTCTTGTCGCTGTAGAAAAAAAAAATAAAAAGATGAACATTTCGAAATCTTTAGAGGAAAATAAGATATTTAATATAAAGTACTAGATGAAGCGGAGTTTTTGCTCTACCTGATACATTGTTTATTTTAAGCTTCTCAGCCTTTCACTGAAGTTAAACTAAAACAAAGCAAAGCGAAAGTTTGGATGAATGACTAAGTGACTTCGACGGCAACGAAGATATTTGAGACGAGGAGGAGGAGGATGAAGATGAGGAAGATGATTTAACTAATGTATAGCCTGATGTGCATCATATATTTAACATTATTTCAATCTCGCCTTTAAATGCAATTACCTTTTATGTCATCAATACGTCCTGCGTTATATCATTAATTAGAACCACATTTTGATTGGGGCTTGAACATTACCTAACGGTCGTTATGTGTTGTACTAGTAACCCAAGAGTCGCGTGTTTAATATAAATTCACTGGCTGCCTCATTGTGTCCAGTTTCTGTTCGGACTCTATGGACATAAACTATGTAATTAAGGAAGCAAAACCAACAAGGTTTGTTAAACTTAACAAGCAATTTAATTATCAAAATTATACATGAAAGGATGAGAGAAACTTGCAGTATTGTAAAGTGAATCCAAAATTATCCTGATAACGTTTTTTTTTGAAAGTCCAAAAGAATGCAAAGTTCCATATAAATTCCAAGACTGGAAATATACTGGTCCGCCAAGAATTGTGACGTTGTCAAGATGACGTCGTCTGGAACTCCTTTGAATAATTCAAAATTGTTCCAGAATATTACTATATTCCAAGAGTATGATGACTTTCTCTTTTCATTGAACAGTCCAAACAAATGTTTCTGTTCTCGAATAATATATATGTACAAGAGACAACACGGCTGCATACTTACAACAAGAATATAATGACTCCAAAAATAGGAATGTATCTGATTGGTCAGTTCTCTCATTATCTACACCGACTATTACTACTACATTTCACAGCATACCTCAGGTGAAAGATCTTACTCAATTTATTTTGAAATTGCCAATTCATTTTAACCCTGCACAACCAATGGAAAATTACATACTTCTTCCAGATCTGTCAATTTCCCATCAGCCAATGAGAAATTAACCCAAAGTCGTCAACATGTCTTATTATTAGGATTATTATTAGTAATTATGAACACATATTCAGGAATCTATTTATATTTACTATATAATTTAACGCTCTTAATATTTCTAAAACAGATATTGTCACCTAGGTTTAATCTAATTAAAGATGATGAGAATTTACTACAATTTACAACAACCAGGAACAAAAATTAAAAATATTAGATGAAAATAATGTCCTATGGTTAAAAAAAATATAACTATATCTAACACCTCCCCTCAAAAGGAAAAGAAAGAATTATGCAGTAAAGGTTTCCTCTTCCATATTAAGCAAACACGCCAGTGATAATAATAATGAAATTACACATCAACGAAAATACAGAATGTATTCAAAATAAAGTAACATAAAACTATTATACAAGTGAAAGTACATCTGCGATTACATGTATATTTTTTTTTATTTGATGTTTCAAATATCGATGTTGTATTCTTGCAACATCAAACTCGACCTCAACAATATCTCATTTATATATTTCATTTTGTCGATGAAAGTAAGGGAGTTGTGATCATTGAATACAAAAATTAATTAAAGGGTAGAATTACATGCACTTTAGCGTCTTAGAAAGTAAAAATTAAAGTCAAACACTCGTTTTCGAGAGTAGAATACTGTTTCTTATGCTTATTTAATATTTTCAGGAAATATCACTAGATGATCCACACCATTTGTACCTACTTGAATTATTGCGCCACCAACCACTACATCACTGGCATCAACAGACATCTTAAACGATTGGTTGAAATCTATCGATTGGTTGAAATCTAGAGCTGAAAGAACTGGCGTACTTTTTAGTATGGCCTTTAGTCTCCTGACATATGTCAGACCAATAAAACGTGGCATTTTTACTGAACCAAATGTCCAGGAGCTCGGCAAATACGAAGAAATGCTTGAAAAATTTCCGACAATATCCAGACATGCACAAAAATCGGATGAGTTTCTTTTTATTTATATATACCGTTAAATCAGAGAGAGACGTAACCTATGTTTCAATAGGCTTAATCTGACTATGTCCAACAACTAGGCAAAGCACACGTTTGGATACATTAATTGCCAGATTTGCCTTACTCATGAAAATGAGGAATTTCCGGATAGTTTCCAGATGATCTTTCCATGAATCACTATATATAAGGATGTTGTCGATATAAACATCACAGCCATCACAACCAACTGTTATCATATTCATTAAACGCCAGAATGTAGACGGGGGATCTTTTCATACCTAATGGTATTACGTTATGGTGGTCGAGTCAACCTGGAGTTGAAAAGGCCAAACTTTATTTTGCTATATCCTCAAATGGAATCTGTAGGTCCTTTTGACAATAAAGTAGAAGTCAATTAATCTACTCAGCTTTTCCAGATAATACTTCTATGAGGTGTATACTGTAAATGTGTTTATTCCGACAGTCAAGGATCAGTTTACTTTTCTCTCTTTGGATAGGTTCAAGTCAGAATCAACTGATTTTGATCGGTCCAAATACGAACGTGATTTTCAACCATTTTGTGTGTCTCTGCTTCGAGGTGCTTTTTTTCTCAAAATTTTAAAGAACCACAATCTTTATCATTACTCCTGACGGTAAGACAACTGCTAGATGACCAATTATTGAATTAACATGTGCACCTGGGTCGCATATCGAGTTACCTGTCTCACTTTAATCAGCCTGCCATTTTTGCTAAAGAAGAAAAGAGATAAAGCTTTGTAATGCAATATCATGATAATGAATAGGGCATGTTTCAGCTAATGGAAATCAGATAATTAATCTGGCTCTGTTTCCATCATTTTGGTAAGTTGTAACTGATTTAGAAAAAAAGTTTTTAATCAATGCATCTTTATGTAAAGGTGACCGTTTAAAGTTTAATTTAGCCATTAACATCTGGTCTTGTTTTATGGCAAGAAATAGGTGAGATTCTCATTTAGGTATGGAACAGAGTAATTTGCAAATAAACTGATGAATTGCCAAAAATGTATCTATATTTACGGGGAGGTAGTGGGATTGATGTTCTGGTTGTTACGGAAAACTTCCCATCAATATATATGGCTGAAGAAAGAGAAGAAAAAAAAACTTAATAACTCCACGAAAAATTAAAATACAGCTTCTGGAGAGATAATAAGTCGTCTAATGACAAAGGGCTCTTGATTGTAAGTGTAGGCAGAAACAAACACTTTACTACTTAATTATCGGTGGAATGATGGAATGATACCACTATAATCAAACGGGTTAGAGAGTCATAATTTGTTCTGGGCAGGATTCAGTCCCTGCCCTCAGTATAAGAACCTGTTGGAGAAGGTATTAAGCATCTTACTCGGTCATGTGTTCATGCCCCCAGATAAGAATGCCAGAAGGTCGAAGGCAAGGAAACAATATCGGTAACTACGATCAAATCACAATAACGGTAATTTACATGTCCACATCTGACCTCTCACGAGGAACAGCTGTTAATGCAAAACGGAGTGTGACCATCTTGTGAAACCAATTGTCGAATTTCCTACTAATTTCATTCACATACGTAACTTGACAAAAAATTTTGACACCAGGGACCCTTTGTGTAAAGGTTTTTCTGCTACGTATAATTTGGTAGAAATATCCATGTGTTGTCTCAATTACAACAGTAGCTATTGGTTACTATGGACAAAATGCTTTTGGAAAAGAAACGCGAGAGAAACCCCAAACAGCAGTAAAGTACGTTATCGTTTCAAACATGTAAAAAAAAAACAATAGCAACAAATTAAACATATTATGTTGTTAATATTTCCATAGTTTTACCAGATTCGGACCTTTTATAAAGCATTAATTTGACACAAATACGTTATTTTGCCCTGTAGCTGTATTTGTTTCAAATGGCCCTAATGGAAGGAATGTGTACAGACGTCAAATACTTGTCCATAGATATGTATGTATGTATGTATGTATGTATGTATGTATGTATGTATGTATGTATGTATGTATGTATGTATGTATGTATGTATGTATGTATGTATGTATGTATGTATGCATGCATGCATGCATGCATGCATGCATGCATGCATGCATGCATGCATGTATGTATGTATGTATGTATGTATGTATGTATGTATGTATGTATGTATGTATGTATAGGAGTTTTTCTTACACCTTTCATGATAATGATTCTATATTATGTAGGAAGGGACATTTAGCAAGTCCATTCTTGATGTATCACTATATGTATAAATTTTTCATTAAAAGGAAACGATTCTTGCTTCGTTACCTTTAACTGAAACATTTATAGAATTTGTGTCAAAGATACAGCATTCGTAATATATTCAATTTATATGACATAAATTCACATAGCTATTATTTATTTATTGGCTGATTAATCTGATGTCTTTCAATTCCACACAAAATTAGAGAATGGTTGATGGAGGGAATATCGGCCTTCGAACCTTTTAATATTAAATAATATGTTTTACACCCATATTGATAGTTTTCATAAAATGGGAAGATATAAATTAAGGTAAAGATAACAAATAGATTACAGAATAACACCTGACTATATTGTTCTGTATACACAAGAATATCCACTATTATAAAGCCTTGTAAGATAAACAAAACAGTACGTGTTAAACCATGACAGTTAAAACAAAACGTAAAGGTATAAAATATTAAACCCCAGAAACAAAGTGTACATCGTTTTAATTAAGTCCAACATAGTGACAAATATGTAATTTATTCAAGAGGACTTAGTTCTTCCAGCATTCAAAAATGACCTATAAATTATGTTGTATATAATTAATCAATGCGTGTACATGTCATCGTTTACTCAACCCATTTATACATTGATACAATTACAGTATATACCTTTATACAAGCCTGATTCAACAGCCAAATGCACAGACCTTGGTCTCTCGTCGCATACGCGGGTAGATCAAGGTCTCTTGTGTTTGTTTTCTTGATTACTCCAAACAAAATGGGCATATCCACATCTACGTATTTATTATTCGACGGTCAGGTTCAACAAAGCTTGCAGTTGGTTCCCAGTTATATATAATTCAAGAAGACCATACAAATCAAAGCCTTTACCGTGAGAAAGAAAGAGGAAAGACAAGCCCTCATCAATTGTAGTTAATTTTGTTCGTGTGCTACATAATCAAGAATTTAGCCAGCATCGATCATGTCCTTATTGGCATTTTAACAGTTAACGGGATTTACAATTATGTCATTTCAACATTAAGTGCTGACAGACAGAAACAAAGCACTTGTCAAGATTCATGTAAACATTAATTTAAATAAGGAATTAAATTTTTCATCAGGAAATTATGAAGGCGCTCTGTTTAAAGGGTAAAGCTATTGAATTTGAGTACTGTGGTGTGTTAATTGTAGTTTTTCTGTGACGTTAAAGCATCATTACCATTTTTTTTTCTTTTAAGATAAGACCGCTATATTCATTCTTAAATATCTTTAAAAATGTTGTCGAAACATTGCACGTTAGCATGACCTGCACAGTTTTTTTTTCTTCAGAGAACTGTTCATCTTGGATTGAACTATCTCAGATGTGAACCAGTCAGAAATTGCATTATATTTGCTTGTGTGCTCGAGCAAGATTACCTAGAACAAATGTATATATTTTGAAATTAAATTTTATTACTATTTAGATTGGAATGTTTATTCCTTTGAACATTTACATTTTGGTATAAGAGTGTTTACTCTAACCTTTTTTAATCATCGTGAATGCCTTTTAGCGCTGCCGACCAATAAACGCAACTAAATATGTAAACACCTTAGGGACTTCCTGGCGAGTGGCAACCCATTAGACAAATAACCTCTGAGATCTGGTTTTAAATGTATGCAGCCAGATAAAGTTTTGTTCCTGTTATTTGTTGATTGTTTTTCTTTCAAATGCAATAATTTCCGTTTAATAATTATCATCATTCAAAAGAGTAATTGACAGTTTCTGAGGGATAACCGTTGATAACATGTCTCCCGGTGGACGAATTATCCCAGTCGCGACTTTAGTCTCCGTGTCGGAAAATCAATCCGCCATATACTTCCTAGTTGTTTTGGGTTGTTTTTTTTTTTTTGGGAGGTGGGGGGGTGGGGGGGTGAAAATATTTTTTAATTTGTCTTCAAATGAAAGGCCCATGCTGGTAGTGCAACTTGGAATGTAAAGCGAGGAAGTTTTAATAGATTTCTTGAGATACATTAAATTAGTCATTAAATTGGGGGTGGGGAGAAGCTTTATAAAAAGGTATTTAGCTTGTATAATACACGTTAATAAGAAGGCACGAAAGTAAATAACCAAAACTTAATTAAAACAAGTGAAAATAAAATATTTGCAATAAAAACTGAACTTAACGAATCCGAGGATATACCAAAATGAAAAATATTATTATATTTTTTACACAAAATATAAATTTGGGAATTTGAGGATAAATTAAATAGATCATTAAATTATGTCCTTCCGTAACTAAACGGTCGAATTTTCAAGGAAGAGAGGGTGGCAGAAGCGGTTAAAGTCCAATTTTTGTTCCAGTGAAAAGCAGCTCTCGAACGTCTCCAGTTAATCACGACTGCATGCTACACGGGTACATGTACAAATCCATTATTTATCATGTAGCTGTCGTATGCATCGTGAATAATTAGCATTAGTAGTAGTTGTATTTTTATCATTTTTAGTAATATATATATATTATTGCAAGTAAGGGATATCAGTCCAAATTAAGCACATGCGTAGGCGTGGCTTGGAATCAACTGTCTTCCTGTTTCCATGGACTCACAACAACAGTCTTTTGTCAACTGAAAGTTTCTTCGATGTGCGAATATTACAAATAGTCTTTTCCAAGCAGCCTAATGACCCTGCATCAAGAAACTCTAATTTCACACTGCCACGGTTTTACTTGCTTCAGATTTGTTTGATTTATCAGCAAAACGTTCCAGGCTGATTATTAGTACTTCACGTCCTACGCGATTTAGAATTTTTCTCGTATTAAACTTTTTCAGACATTTAAAAGATTCGATGTGACAAAACTGACATGGAAATCAGTCAACAAAATCAATGCAATATAAAGAAAAGAAGTTATTATGGAATTTTGAGAAAAATCTATGCAGATGATGAGTTTTTAACATTCTTTTGGACTTTTCTATATTTTAATATTTTAGCCATTAACTTAGTGTTGAAGAAGACCGATTTGAAGGCGACTTTACGTCAGAGATTTGTTAAACTTTTGTTCCTGAAATAATCTACTCTAAGTTTGTTATGAACACTATGCACTTTTTAAAATTTAAAGAAGAACACGATAAAGGCAAATGTTGGTGTGGTTGCCCAGCTTTAGAAACATTTCTTTAGTTTGATCTCGATGTTCACATTGTTTTATTATATGTCAGTGGGTAATTTGGTTATGTAACACTTTCTATACAATGTATGTGTGCTTGAAGGCTATATACTATTATCAATGTTTTATTTTATTATATGAGTAGACATGAAGGTTATGTAACACTTTCTGTTGTTTTTATTAATATGTGTGTGAGTATGATGTTTATGTAATGTTATACTTTGTAGTATTATATGTGTGGGCATGAAGGTTATATAACACTTCATCATGCAAATGTAATATCATTACAGCTACTACTGTCCAGAAGAAAACGGTACAGAGAGATATTGTAAGAGGACCAGGTGATCATGAGAAAAAGATCTTGAAGACCTTTGACAAAGATACACCAATGATACATTTTCCATGTTCAGTATACAGAGTGTTGTGATACTTAGGTTGCAGATAATATATATATATATATATATATATATATATATATATATATATATATATATATATATATATATATATATATATATATATATATATATATATATATATATATATATATATATATATATATACAGACAAATCATGTAGGTCAGGTTACCAGTTATCAGCTCATCTGTCACTTGTTTCTTCCAGTTAATCACTCTCCAGTATTATCTAAGGTTCTTAATCAGTGTTACCCAATCAATCACTTAGTGATAGGAGGTTGACTATACATCAAGAAACTATATTTTCACTTTTGCATGTTTTTGTATTTCATGTGTGTGTGATTCACCAGTAAACCTTTTTCATGCTGAATATCTGAATATTAATACTTCACGCTATGCAGCACAAAACACGACCCAAACATCTAATGCCAGAATTATTCCGTTATAAAATTACTAAACACATAAGCCTAAACATATTGAGATGATTCCATTTTACAAAACTAATCCATGAAATCATAAAACATCATGAATGATGTACATTTTGACGTCTGCTTCTTTGAAATTGGATAATTACATCGGTCGAGAAAGGGTTGAAAAATATCTCACCACAGCTAAATCCCCAATATCAACAAAAAATCCTAAAATCTAAGAACGCTTTAAACGGAGAAAAAACATAAATAGACATCATAAATAATAAACATAAACACATAAGCCTAAACATATTGAGATGATTCCATTTTACAAAACTAATCCATGAAATCATAAACATCATGAATGATGTACATTTTGACGTCTGCTTCTTTGAAATTGGATAATTACATCGGTCGAGAAAGGGTTGAAAAATATCTCACCACAGCTGAATCCCCAATATCAACAAAAAATCCTAAAATCTAAGAACGCTTTAAACGGAGAAAAAACATAAATAGAGCATGCCTTATGTTTATTACGGTAATAATAATAATAATAATAATAATAATAATAATAATAATAATAATAATAATAATAATAATAATAATAATAAAATTAATAATAATAATAATAATAATAATAATAATAATAATAATAATAATAATAATAATAAAATTAATAATATAATAATAATATCGATAATAATAATAATAATTATTATTATTATTATTATTATTATTATTATTATTATTATTATTATTATTATTATTATTTTTATTATTATTGTCAATATCAAACTTTACTGGCAATAATGATATCCCAGAGTTTTATTTAAGACCTACGTTTATGTTTTATTTGTAGAGCATAAGAATTAAAACAGAATTAAAACAGATACACTTACAGACCTACCCAACTATACTTACTAACGTACATACCTAGCTATTCACTTTCTGTACAGACGTACAGACCAATATCTTTGTGCCTATGGCCCTATTACGAAAAAGAAACATGAATAGTTCGAATTTCCTTCGAAAGTTCGCAACAGTATAAGAAAATGTTGTCTTTTGTGTCATATTAAAACTATTTACTAAAACTTTATAAAACAAATTTTAAAAAAAACTAAAATGAATGAAAGATGTCGCACAGGAAAAATCTGATATATGTTAAATAAATATGCACTAGTTCTAATTATATCGATTCAACGCGGATGGAATTTTGTAAAAAGTTGTTACTTGTACTTGTACAATTGTAGCAATTAATATATCGATTTAGTTAAAAATGGTCATAATTTGATTAATAGCACATCTATGGCGTTTCAAAACAATTCCATTGCCATTTAGTAACTCCGGCTATGGCTTTCCCTCAGTTTTCTCGTCCGGACATTCCAATACAATAATATTATGCCGTGCAGTCTAGCCTTTAGAAAACTGGGAGATATACATATTAACTACCCAATTTCCTTGTGGCGATACTCTTAAATTAATCTTTGGTAGAGATACACAAAACAACCCATCACACCATATCCTGCAATGCGCAACCATATAATAGCGGACCTCATTGATTCAGACAGAACCAAGGTCCGAATCAGTTTGAAATTAAAGACGCCCAGTCTACTGAGACCATTCCGTGTCAGCCGGCAGTAGATACACCTCAGCCCCTGGAAGGAATCTAATCAACCTATGGGTTTTCCTTTTGAACACCCATTTGGCGAGTAACTCGTAAGTAAACCCAATCCATCGAACGACCAGTGTAAAATATCGCTCTAATTCATGTCATACTCATTAAGAAGACAAAAAGATTAAACGGCTACATCAAGCCGGTTTTTACTTATTTTCCGAAAAGTTCATTACGTACACTAAATTTAAAGGATATACATTAGGTACATTTTTTTAACTAATTTCCTTCATCTTAATTTAAAAGTGCTGCTTAAACACAATTAGTTAATATAGCTAGCCCAAATTAGATAACCTGGGCAATTTGATCACGGTACATATATGGCATTCCAAAACATTTCCGCTGCCGCTTCGCGACACCGGCTATGCCCATCCCTCTCTTGCCTCTTCCAGACATTTTAATTAAGTAAGTATATTTTGAGTATATTAATGAATCGAATGAGTACTTTCTACCCAGTCGACGAGTAATTATTAATTCCTAAATAGCATGCTTTGCTCGCATTCACGGTAAAGATGAACATGGCCGAATTGCCGATACTCTTCTATAATTCAGAATCAGTCAGCCATTATTGTCAGTCATCATTAGCAAGTCTAAAATGAGTTTGGGTGGAAGACTATTGATTAAACTAGTTGGAACACCTCCTGGAATTGACAAATGGAAGAATACCCATGGAAAGAAAAATGCATTAGTTTGGGAACGCCTCTTTAATTTTGTTACAAGAAGAGAAAAAGAACAGACACGAAGGTTTGTGTGTGTGTGTGTGTGTGTGTGTGTGTGTGTGTGTGTGTGTGTGTGAGAGAGAGAGAGAGAGAGAGAGAGAGAGAGAGAGAGAGAGAGAGAGAGAGAGAGAGAGAGAGAGAGAGAGAGAGGAATCATGTGCCTACAAATCACAAGGACATCTGTGGAAACCAGGGGAAAACGGAAAGACAATAGCAGCAACAACAAAAGCAGCTGCCACTGTTATCACAAGAAGCGTCGGATGCTGAGACAGACGAGTGTAACTTTATTCTCTATCTTGGTAAAGATATGGACTCAAGAAAAAATGAACCAGAAGAGCACTTGCTTTAAACTACTATTCAGAAGGTGTAGTTGGTTGTCTTTAACATTAATTGTTCGCCACAAAAAAGAAACACAACAAAATTAACGGTCCATCTCAGAGACTCACAATTATTCAAAATACAATACTAATCATTTGTGGCCAACTTCTCTATGAGTGTTTGTGAGACTGTGGGTTTTTATGAATGTATCGTGTACCTTAGCCACTCCCTTTGTGAATGCGTGATTTTGGAGATTTTAATTTGTTGTAATATATTTGTCCTGCCCCGTCCCTTGGTATGTGTGATTGTGTATTTGTGTTGAAAATAAATATTCCTTCTCAAAGTTGGAAATCAATTTAGAAGGCAGCGGTATTATAATCAGTAACGTAGTCCATGGGACGCGGATTCGAAACCTGATGTAGTCTACTCTTATTGGATAATAAAAATGGTATCTATTTTTTTTTAACTATACGATTCATCAGACTGTGACAGATTCTTTCATCATATAGAATATACCGATAGTACTTAGGAAAATAGTAGTCATTACAAGTATACAATGCCATCAAAAAGCCATTATATACAAGTATACGACTCCAACGACAACACGATTTATACAAGTATATGATTACATAAATGAAAGCCATCTATACAAGTATACGATTGCATCAAAGAACTATATGCAAGTATACGATTTTCTCAAAAAAGCCATCTTTACAAGTATACAATTCTATCAAAATGCCATCTATACAAGTATACAATTCCATCAAAAAGCCATGTATACAAGTATACGATTCCATCAAAAGCCATCTATACAAGAATAAAATGCCATGAAAAAGTTATCTATACAAGTATACAATTCCATCAAAAAGCCATCTATACAAGTATACAATTCCATCAAAAAGCTATCTATACAAGTATACGATTCCATCAAAAAGCTATATATACAAGTATACAATTACAACGACAAAACGATGATATCATGATTCAAGTCAGTATATGGAAACTTCCAATCGGAAACGGGTGCTTTCCTGAGCTCTTTTATCTACCATTTCATTGCGCTTTATACATAGTTAACATTGAGGGGGTGATATTAACACTGCATCACTAGGCATATGAACTTCTGCAGTGAAGATACCAGATACCGGCTAGGGTGGAAGGTCTCTACAGATCAACGGCTAAGTGTTCAGTACAAGGGTGCACTATTATTATTAGTGTCATTAGTATTAGTGGATTGCGGCTGTGACCGAACAGTTATGATTCAAAATAGCAGAGAAGGCAGATATCTTAAGTCATGGTTGGCCATCTCCATAGGAGTGGGAACCTCTGATATAAAACCTACGGCCTGCGGACCTGGCTTGCTGGGCACAGACAGATGAAACCTAGATGAAACCTAGATTTAGAGAGTGGGGCGATTTTGAGCAGCCGGCAGGCTACCTATAAAGCTCCATTGCACCATCCTCAACATCCATAATTATAGCATACATACTTTACATATATTTATATCGCAGAGAAATACACATACTTGCATTTTCAACAGAGCTAAGGTTCACTACAAGCAACCCTGTGTTGACAGGATGAATGAGCTCTGCACAGACCTGTCGCATCAAAATGTAATTCTTATCCTTTATCGAATAAGCGCAATCTCATTTACAATGTATACATTGCCTCTTTTAGTTTTTAAACTTTTTTATATTTATTAAATAGAAATAACACACGTTTATGGTTTAAACAGGAAAGGTGGGGTTTTATTGAAAAGGTTTAGCACTACAAACAAAATGGTTAACCATACTTGAATATTGAACTCGCTGGCTTTCACATACCGGCAAGCATATTGAAACGAGTTGGAAATATAAACCATTAGAGACGAAGAACCGGTCAGAGGTAAGTAAAGCCTTTAAATGTATTTACAGTTTATCTACGTCACCATTATGATTTAATTAGCATTGCAACCAGCCATACATTTTATATATATATATAATCCATCTCTTACTTTCCCCTTTCCGTTTTAACCCATTCGATCAGCCCAATATTGTAGGTTTTATGTTTTACTTTGCAAGTCATAGTTTGTGGTTCCTAATAATGCTACACCATCTGCCATTTCCGGGTCGTCCTGTACATTGTTGTCTGGGAAATCTCTTTATGAATATGGTGCAGTATCAGAGTGCTTCGTGCTATATTTTCAACCAAACCAGCGATTGTAAGTCACACTGGCCGACTTTAGAAAACACTAATAAATATTGTTTACACTTAGACATATTGTAATATTTGTCTTACTTCCATATCACTAGCTGTAGACTTGCTTTGTTTTATTAAACTTGGTAATGGTGCTGTTAACATCAATCCTAACCAGTACAGATTAAAATTAGTGACCAGGTTTTCAATCTTCTTGTTTCTCTCTCAACCTTCGTATAAGTTGTTTTTCATAGTTAATCTCCAGGTATTCATTATGCCCGTCCACCATGGGAGAGTATACAATGGTGAATTTAATTCGTTGTACGCAGTACAATTTTACACCGGTCATATATTGCCAGATAAACTGATATTTTACATATCTCCACAGGGCCTTGTATTTATTTTTAAAAATTATCATACCAGCATTATTATATTCATGTTCCACAACTATTAAATGCATTTTCCACGACCATTATATTCATACACCACGACTATAAAATTCACATGCCACGACTATTAAATTCGAATATCAAGACTATTATATTCATACAGTAACACCACGCCGATTATATACGCATATCACGACTATTATATTCGTATATCGCGACTATTATATTCGCATATCACGGCTATTATATTAGCATATCACGACTATTATTTTCGCATATCACGGCTATTATATTCGCATATCACGGCTATTATATTAGCATATCACGACTATTATATTCGCATATCACGACTATTATTTTCGCAAATCACGACTATTATATTATATTCGCATATCACGACTATTACATATCATATCACGACTATTATATTCGCATATCACGTTTATAATCGCACATCACGACTATTATATTCGCATATCACGACTATTATATTCGCATATCACGACTATTATATCCGTACACCACGACTATTATAGTCATAATCCCGGACTATTGTGCTCACATACCACTAAAATTACATTCATACAACACGACTATTTTATTCATAAACCACGACAATTGTATTATTATACAACGAAAATGATAACTGTTGTATTCATATACCACGACGGTTTGGCTGTATCTAATATAACATGAACAATCATTCACATTCAACCCTTACCGACTTTTGTGACACGCAAGTCTATTGCATGTCTATTGCAAATTAGAAAGAAGTTCTGAGAGCACGATGGACACCGAAAATATTTAAATTTTGAAACCAGAAAGTACACTTCTGTGTATAATTTCGATATAACAAAAAGTTTCACATCCGTACATATCAAGCATATATTTTCCATACACAAAAATTTATTTATAAAATACGAACTTTTACTTTGTAGTGTACTGTATACACACATTGACACAGACTCACTCCAGTAATTGAAATTGCATACATTTTTTTTTCTGCGATTGTCAACACTCCTTAACCCTCTACGCAGACATTTTTCAAACTGTATTTTTAATAAAATGATAAAGCCGTTCTCATGGTAACATTCGGCGGGGCTTGCACTAAATTATTTTAACGAAACGTATTTAGTTAGTGGATGCAATATAGAGAGAATATTACCATGCTTTTAATACATTACTGACGTATTTCATCAGTTGGTGAACCTATTTATGTTTTTCAGCTATGAGATGAAATCTATACGCTATTTAAAATTAGAAAACTTGTTATTTTATGTTCAAAAGTATTGGCTAGCAATATCTTTAACCGACTGAAATAGCATATTTCTGACTGTATTCGATGCGTAAATGTCAGTCTTGACGTGTTTTGTGTGCATTCAGACATAAGCAGTGTCATAATTCACCTTCTCAACTCAAGATAAAATAGTCCATACACAAAAAATGAAGAAATAACTGTTTGCTTTATTGTCTTCTTGCAAGGCGACCATTTTTATCACTGCATCACAGAAGCGTCTTTGAACAACTACATAAGTTATTCATCATATTCATGATATTATCATTTGCTATCAATTAAAAAAATACCGCAAATCATAAATAATTATATATATTCAAAGTGGTTTAAATAACACATCGATTAATGTCATTCCACCAGTGACCTAGATTTATTTCATATTCAACAGTATCTTTCCTTGTTGGACAAAGAACAAAAAAAAAAAAAAGATTGGGAGGGCGTTTGAAAATGTATAACTTTTATATGTCATGGATATATATTAAATTAAAATATTCAATATCTGACACAGAGAAACTTTGCCGAGTATCCAGCACTGTATATACCTTCTGGAGCACCAAGTCATCATCTCATTAAAATGTATCCGATATTGTCACCATCTAAATATATTGTAATATTCAAACTACATGTATATGTTTGTGGATCTTTCTGAAAAGATATAAAATATTCAAAAAAGGAGAGCCACTGCATTATATATTGTAATAATAAAAAATTTAAATCGAATTTTTTTTCCATTGGAAATATGGTTTTACATTTCACATACTTGTTAGTTTGCAGAAAATATTGTTTATTTTTTATGGGGGGGGGGCAATATGGTCAGCGAATACATATATGTCTCCAACGTGCACATTAAATTAAGAAGCAAACTGAATTCTGACGATGATATGTTGAAATCAAACTATTTATTCTGAGACAGAACTAAAACTACTGATCGAGCCCTGGAGAAGGTCAAACTTAATGAAGATGAGCGTATGCTTCATTTTGATGACAGTGAAAAAATTATCTCATCATATCACATTATTGAAAAACCTTCTATTGACATTGACTTATCAGAGTCTCTGAGCAATAATTTATGTCTTGCTAATTGTATTTCTGTCCAGACCATCATGGTTAATATGATTTATGCAGACGGTCCTAAAGCCTTCTAATCTTGTACGTCGCGAATGATGACTTATTCTGCCCTCAGATATCTTCTTCATCAAGAAAGTGCACGCACAATGACAAGAAAGTTGCCCATAATGGATAACAGCGCTAATTTTTTTCTCCCAAAAACCTGGCTTAATCTTTTAGTTTTATCTCCAATTTCATGTCGGATATTCAAAATGGTTTTTCTTTTTGTATTCAGCTGACTACGAAAGACCTTTTCGAAGAGTGCTTGTAGTTGTCGATGGTCAAAGTCTGATGATACTTTCTAAGCGGAAACTGAAGTAAACGGGTATTCAATATATATATATATATATATATATATATATATATATATATATATATATATATATATATATATATATATATATATATATATATATATATATATATATATATATATATATATATAATATGTAATTAATTGACCAATGTTTTAATGGGACCGCGTGCTTTGAGAGCGCTATTTAATTATTTGAAGTCTACAGGATAGGAAATTAATGGATATTTACACAGGTGGTGATAAATTGCAGGTCATATAGTAAGGAGATGTCTTTGATGTTAACAAGGGTAAATGTAACTGCAAGTAATACGGAATTGCAAATTCCTGGACGTATACAAGGGTAGCAATACAATGCAGGTCTTATCTAATATGGAATTCTTTCCAGACCAAATCTGAGACTGCAATCAATGTTCATAACTATAAGTTAGGCATCTGTTTTTTTTTCTGCGAATTGGCTGAACCTAAGAGCTCGAATCAGTCCTGAGTCGTCATCATTGATTCAATTGATCATACTTTACTTTAATATTGCTGGAGGTTATATTTTTGTTTTCTATATATAGATTTACATAAAAAAAATGATTTGCCAGCCATTGATTGTGCGTATGTTACACAACAATGGATCTGAGAACGGCTTTTTATAAAAGTTTGTAACGTTAAGCAGAACAAATCGGAATGGTATCAATTGATATCGACCGCTGTCCGTGTATTTGAGTTGGCCAATGTCCTCGGGGTGTCTAGCCGGAAGAAAGCTTTCTGATTTGTCGCGATTACGTTGCCATGTCTGTGAGGAACGCTATTTGATTTAGTCATAAGAATATATTTAGAGATTACCACCGGTAAAAAACGGCGTTGACAATGATATTTATAGTCAGATTATTGACAAATGCAACTACAGCCTGAACTGTTATATCGTTGATAACAAAAAATGACCTTGTGCCAAAGTCGTAAACAAATTTTCGATGCATAATCTGTCAAAGATATCATCTGCCTTTGACGTCTGCACGTTTGCTTTTTATGCCTTGTTAGTGGAAACTATTTTGCGTAAATAATCTCTCGCACTACTTTCATAATATATACTGGTAAATAATCCTCTTCTAAAACATTGTAAAATGTTCTTTTTGGGGGAGGGGTTTGGGGATTCATTGTTTGAATTTGACGAAGTGCACATGCAAGAACGTCGACGTTGTTGGTGTTATGTGATCGATACACCATGATATTATAATATGTTTCTGATGTCTTCTTATCCAATGCTCAATTTACAATCTTCTTTTAACGTTCTTGCATGTTTAACTGTGTTGTAGGCTGCGTAATCTTTATCCATTTCGTCATCGGGCTTTGCGGATCTGGCGAGTTTGACTGCCTTTCGAAAGGATCAGAGTTATGGTTCTGGATGTTTTTCAGCAGGAGACAATATTCCTTAGGTTTAGGTTGATGTCGCTGCCATTGCGTTTTATCAGCAAGTATCTTGTCAGGCAGTATCATCATTTGCAAAATGGCGTATATATCGTCAAAATGCAGTTAGGTCGCAATATGAAATTGATGGGGTGTATTTTGCATTGGTTGATTGTCTTTGAAATTTTCTTCTGACATCACGGTCCTTGCACTTGTAGTCAGTTCTTGTAAAAGTTTTGGGATTGCGATAATGGTGTCAACAATACCTGACTACAATTCACTAATTATATCGTTGAAGTACCAGTATGTTTCTCCAAGAGTGTCAGCAAATTTGTCGTTGAACAATTTGTTGACCAATTCGTCAGTTTTCAACCCTATATTGTGCCTGCCAATAAAAATAATTTTGTGCGAGATTTGTGTTAATGCTACAAAGATAAAAATAGCTGCTTGACATAATCAAAGTTTACTTTTCTGTAGCGATGTTTGGTAGATCGTCATACGTCACATCAAAAAGCAAGTTGTAAAGAAATTATCATCATCTCGGACATATATAAACATTTTTACAGCATCAAAAAACTTAAATTAAGTGGTGTCGCAGTAACGCAATACAATCTGTAGAGAATATAGTATGTTGCTTGCGATCTATAAGTATAGCGTACTCGTATGAAACGCAGTCCAGTTTGTATTGTTACTGGACGATCTTTTAAACTGTATCTATTAATTAATGTATTCTGCCCCAAGTAATCTGTTTCTAAGTTGAAAGCGCCGGATGGTCACTGACACATGCAAAGTGATCTGAATCCAACAATTCGAGGAAACTCCAGCTGAATCCGCTTCGTTGCAGAGTGATATAATGTCGAAATGACAAGAGAAAGTAAGACACACTTTGTATACTGGCTACTATTAAGATGTGACTGAAACTACAAGTCCGTTGCGATTATCAGAGTTGGACGATATTAATGAAATACATCCAATCGTATTCATTTTGCGCTTGGTAGCTACGTATTGTTTGTTGTGGTGCCTGTGTTTTGCGTTGGCACATCCACGTTTTTATTTGTGCAAAGGTCATATTGACTCCAGCGCCAGCGACCTCAACCATGTTGGAAATCACGCTGTTGATAATTCTAAACAAATTCCGAATAGTGATTGATTTGTAAGTCGTATCAGAGGAAAGATGAAAAATCATTTGTCCTGAATGCGAACTGCAAACGAAACAGAGATTTTCTAAGTAATATAGTACCAACAACGATTCCAATGTTTTGAGTGATGACTATTAATGATCAATAGACGCCGATAACGCTATTGAGTCCAAATTTACTGCTAACGTTTTCATTCACTTTTTCTTTACGGTTGCGGTATTGGTGTTTGTGGGCGAGATTTTCATATTTCTTGAGTCTGTGTTGATCTTGCCAGCAATGTTACAGCCTTTCAGCAGCAAAACGTAACGTGTTCCATTGGGATTTTATTCCCAAACACATTTACCGTTCCCGTCAGTGTACCATCACTTTACGACAACAGAACTTTCGTTAAAAATTCAAATCTCACAGGACCATCAAACGTCTACAACCATACATGTTCGGCCACTAAAACCGTTCGGCACATTGGAAAACCAGAATGAGCGTCAGTCACAACAAATTGAATTATGTAATAATTATCTGCTTATTCCTTGATAAAAGAATCTGTGCCGTTTGTTGTCGTGGCTAAATATGTATTTTTATTCACGGGCATATTTAGTGGTCCTCTCACGACGTCGCCAGCCTTTAACGCATGCTTCTTAGGTGCTATTTCAGAAATATCCGCGTTTGCTGTTTATTCTACGTCGAAATAATCCTGCTTTCCTTTCCACAAATTCAGATCAATATGATTTTCTTTGCAATCATTAAGGCAAAAAAAATGTTAGATGCATCAAAGTCGCATGGGCATGCGTCTTCGTGCTCGCCTTCTGGTTCTAATATGGAGATATAGTTGATACTGCCTTGGAGATTTATACCGAACATTTCTGAAAGGATCAATGCCGGGATTTTATCTATTTACCTGAAGAACTACAGGTCATTTTAGATGTAGAATGAAAATAGCATATGTCAAGTAGTAAAGTATCGAATTTCGAATAAGCAGTGAACCTTAAAGCTGAAAGTGGCGAGCTTATAGACTTTATCATATTTAGACCAGGGGAGTATTTGGGAAAGGGTCATTTCGACTTTTATTCTGAAATTTCTGCAATGTCAGTGTTAAATGTTCAAAGGGGTCAGTGTTAGAATTGAATGAAATTGACGGGTTATTCGGAAAATGATTTGAGAAAGAGACAGTTGAACGTCCGATTCGTGTCAAGTAGTCATTCTTCAAAGGGAAAAGTTGTATAACGTAGTTCAGAGATTCTTACTGACGAAACAAATGTCTGTCTTAGGAAATTGTTTGAGAAAACCACTGCATATGATTGGCTGAGTGAAATTAACGCGTACCTCATGGAACTAATGGGCATTGTAAAGTGACCACTTGGTCAAAATTCTTTAGTCAAGAAATTTTCTGAAAGAGAGAGAGAGAAAGTTGGTTATGGGGAAAGCATGGGAACGAATAGCGCTTTCTGCGTTAAACAAGGGAGGGACCAATTGTCTCTCTTGCGAGAAAGACAATGTTTAGTGCTACATGCACAAGTTCTAAAGTTAACAGCATTAGGGTACGCAATTTTAATTTCACCTAATATACTATTTATTTATTTATTTTTGTTGTATAAATCTTGTTAATATGACTAGGTTCCATATTATGTATCGTTTATTCAAGTTCATGGAAATGTGTTGAGGAGGTTAGAGTTATTATGCAATTTATTTTATTTAGTTTCATGAAAATGTGTGATGTTGGATTAGCTATGCAATTTATTTTTCAATTTTACAGTTATTAGTTTATTAGCAGGATTGATTGCATGCATTCCAATGTTCATATGTGCAAGATTTATAGGGTTATATGAATAAATAAAATATAGTTTCCTTAGTCTGTTAGGACAATGCTGATTATCGTGAGTTAACAATAATTAATTATTATATTTGCTTTTGTAATATTTAAATTATCTAGAAAGTGGTACATATAGCGATTTAGGGATAACTTTATCCTTTAATGAAACAGTTTTCCGATGGAGAGGGAGCTCGCGAGTCCGGAGTCCAAAAAAGAAAGAAAGAGAGAAGCAACGTGTGAGGTCCAAAATGGGGAAAGAGACGAGTAGCGAAAAAATCTATGACGTCCAGCAATAATGAGGCAGTCCGAAAGGTAAGGCACGAGAAAAATATAAGTTTGGAATTCAGTCGAGGGGAAGGTGCGCTCTTTTTACCACTCGTCATGATGATGTAATAAATCCAAACTGGACACTGCTAATAAATCCTGTTGATATCATTTAAGTTGAATTCAATATACCACTATTAATTCGTTTGATTAAATGTGATGGGGTTTCTTTCTTATCCAGGGGGGGGGGGGCGTATTGCATTATTTCTTCCCAATATTTTGCTCAATTCTATGTTGATCTTTCATCTTTACACTAACACAAGGTCATAATATCGAGAGAGGTCATTACCTAGATAACGTAGCTAAATCCAATTAACTAACACTCTTACTAAGAGGGAATGCCATTTTACACTGGTAAATTTGGAGGTCTGGATTAATATTTGACAGACAATTTCTTAAACCTTTTTATGATTACTTCAAATTTGTCCGCGTTACTAGTATTTCTTCACTTTTTTTAAGCTGATAGTGACCTGATTGTATTTAAAGATATAACATTTGTAAATTTATTTGGCACCATCTGCAATCGATAATTTCACCTGGTACCATTATCAATTGATGTATTTACTTGGTGCCGTTATATATTGGTACATTTACTTGGTACCATCATTCACTAGGTGCCATTATATATATATATATATATATATATATATATATATATATATATATATATATATATATATATATATATATATATATATATATATATATATATATATATATATATACTTGGTACTACCATCAATCGATATATTTTGTGCCCTCATTTTTTCTTATATTTACTTAGTACCATCATCTACTGATATCTTTACTTCGTATCATCATTTATTGATATCTTTACTTCGTATCATCATTTATTGATATCTTTACTTCGTATCATCATTTATTGATATATCTACTTGGTACCACCATCTATCGACATATTTCCTGGGTACCATCAACTATCGATTTGTTTTTGGTACAATCATCTTTGCAGCATCAAGCCAAGTATATGGTCTCAGATCCTTTAGACATTTAGGCTCCTGAATCCTAAGAATGATTAGATGTCAACCTATTACTCTTCATGGACCATCGTGAACAAACAAGCTTAACTAGGCGCATGCTTTATAATTACATAATTTGGTTATACTATAAGGCAATCATTTCGGTAATATGACTTGCACAGTTAGACCATATAATTTCAATTAAACAAAATTGAAATTCATTTGTCCCTTGATGCTAATAAGGAATTTCTTCAAATCAAACAATATTTCGAAGGTACAATGATGCGCGTGTTAAAGAAACTCAATTGGGTCTGTCGATCAGTATTAGATTATTTTGGCCTGGAAAATGCATCATAGACTGTCGTCGACACGTGTTCATGGCACAAATAGGATGCCTTCAAAGGATTCGCTATAATTAGGTGCTCTATTCTCGTATATAATTATCCTGATTTATTTTGAAAATTTATCTTTATTGTCTGATATTACTGTCTTCATAAAATGAGCGATCGATTAATATTATTTTCAAACTATACATTGTAATCAGATACGTGAAAATTGGAGTAGATAAACATGCCTCCATTCAAGAAATGAAAACGTTTTAAAAATCATTTTAAAAATTGGAATCTTCATGTATCTTCTCTTTTAAAATAACTTCCAGTATTATATATATATATATATATATATATATATATATATATATATATATATGGGGGTGGGGGTGTTGTGTGTGTTGTGTGTTAATAAATGTTCGTACAATTTACAATTTCTTCATAATGCACTTTTTTAAGAAATCCTTTCATTGTAGTGCAATATATTACCTAAGTAGTTACATTTGTCTCAAAAATGTTTCAAACATTACGACAAGTCACACACATCTATAATGATAATTTTACATGAGTACCCACAATTTTCCCTGGCATTCTTGATCGCACGTCTACGATGGAAAAATTTAACCCGCTGTACTCAGAATCAACAAGAACTGCGTTTTGACTTACAGTGAAAGAATCTTTACACACAATATCAATAATGAGAAAATTAAAACGTTCGAAGCACAAAATAAAAGAAAAATACACAGGTGATGAGCAGCTTCAACAGTTTCGATTTAATGTTGTCTTTCAAAGCTGGAATGAATATTTGTGTACAGTTTACTGTGCAAATGACCAGCATTAAAAGAAAGTATGACATAAGAAAGAAATAGCTTTAAAACACAATGAAAGCACGTACCTTGTTTTGTCACAGCAATTTTATCATATATAACCTTCCCCAGTCTAATCGCACCAGGATTCTCGATCGCGGGGATTTTTGTACTAGTTTGGTTACAGTGAATAGATGGCACTGAGAGTTATAGAAAATAACGCAATCGAATATCATTGCCCTTTAACAGTTTAAAAATTAAAAACTCACTTCCATACATTTAATGGAAGAGTTAATTTGCTTTCAAGAGCATTAATTAATGTACGGATTATTACTATTCCATTTAAAACGAAAGGACCCCCATAAATCAGCAAGATAATTGGAGAAAGTGGAACCTCAAAAGCGTACCGTAAATTATTCGTTTACTTTCATAGTTAAATGGAATAGTTTGCTGTTTCCATATGCGTATCATATATAATGATATGCTTGTAAATCGTGATTTGATTTGATTAAGGTAATACTTAATACGTAATTATAATATATATATATATATATATATATATATATATATATATATATATATATATATATATATATATATATATATATATATATATATATATATATATATATAGGAAAGAACTAAGTCTACAAGAAACATAAAGCACAACACTTATAAATGATAATGTATCTCTAAATTATACTCGTTTAAAAAATACTTCGAATGAACGTCAGTGACTTTCCTCACAGCTTACTGATATCTCTTTTTCGTTATCAGAATCCAACGATTGTTATATGCCTTTTAGGATAACGTTTGGATTAATGAAACATTACTTGCTATATGTTTAACCGCTCTTTGCTTTTAACTGGACTTTTCCTTCTAATATATTTAGTGAAGCGTCGTTTGAGTCGGTCATGTTTCATTTGTATAATGTGACATCTGTTACGGAATAATGCGTATATTTTCATGTCAATATATTTTGTGCATCTTGTTTAACCAAATTCGTTTAGAGAACAGATTTATCCACAGTGATGTCTTGGTTCTGATACGATTCCTAACCGACCTGATAAATGAGTGGTTTGTTATAACTACAAAGATGCCGTCAGCATCAAAACCATTGTTCTCGGCGAGCAAACCCGACTTCCGGAAACGTATAGTTAAATTTAGTAAAGGTGATCATTTCCTATTTAGACTTCAAAAGTTAACAATGAGCGACCAAACTTCTTTATGAGCTTCAACTGTGATGGACAGTTGAACTGTAACCGGACAAAGGCTAGTTTGAAGTGTGTGACAACTTGACAAGATGATTAAGTCTCTCTCATCTTGGCTCGGTGATTCCGTCCTTACTATTATGCCTTTCACAGGCGAATCAATGACAATTTCCGATAACTTCCGATTCAAACAGGGAAAACACCTAATAATTATATAGTAACAACACAGGCGGCACGCGACGAAGGATATAGTAGGGATTTGAAACTGAATACGGACAAAAATTATTAGACTAATGTGTGTTCCTCCCATATTATTCGAATCACACATCTATACCTATCTTCGATACCGCAATTCACATGTCTACACCTATTTTATTATTCCAATTTAATATAATTTAACATATTTTTTAGGCAAAGTTCTATCAAGTTTTTGAAGCTTACGCTACTGTCAGACGGTTTAAGCAGACATTACTAATGGTTTGTATTATGAAATAGATAAAACGAAATTTGTTCGGTAAAAATAATGTACGAGTTTTAAGAAGCAATGAAACTACACCATTGTATGATACTACAAGAGACATTAGTAATTTTTGGATGTTCAAAGTTTACACCACTCATATTTAAACATGATTTTAAACTATATGTTTGAATAGTGTTTTATATTATCCATCCCATGTTACTCCTCAAGGGTCAATTTTAGGACCACTTTTCTTTTTACTTTTCATCAATGGCTTCCCCCATGGTGTCTGACCATCATTATATATTTATGCAGCAAGTGTCAATATTGATGAAATAAAAAGCAGGCTAAATTCTAAAATTTCATACTTTTCAATTTGTGCATAATGCTCAAACGAAAAGAAAAATGCAAAGAGACCTTTCTTTATACTGCGGAAATGTATCATTCATTAAAAAAAAGTATAGACAAATCGTCTACGTTTGTACCAAAAAGTACTTCAAATAATTAAAGTGAAAATGAATTAAGCACTGTTATCACTAAAATCAAGAATTGTTTTTTAATTGGATCATGTCAGCTTATTTTGATCGCTGTTAAAATATTTGGGAACACTGTTCATTGTATTGTTTGAAGCGCATTAAACGCATGCAAAATAGGTCTTGTTATCTTTTCTATGAAAAATATTCAAGGCTCAGCGACACTTTGTTTAAAACACGCAAATGGTTACCTTGCAAACATCGAGTACAATCTAATGAATTAGATCAAAAGACCCTGCCACTAAATTATCTGAGATCAGAATATCCTGGTACTGGATAATTAGAATACTTGTATTCCAGTCTCTTATGTCCGTGGTCCAATCGCGCGCTCTTCTACTTAAAATCGACGAAGTATTCCAAAAACAAGATTAAAATGTTTGGAAGAGTTTTGCATAAAATAATGTTCTAATATAGAATATCTTGCCAGGTGATGTAAAGTCTTGTACTACCTTTGCCGTTATTAAACACACTTTAAGACATTCATTTTATTCCAAAATAGAATTGTATAGTATTTTTTTTATTAACCTCTGTAGTTTATTGTTTGTAGTCTAGTCATACTGGTCTCGTGTGGTTCCGATATTTTATTGTACATAATTTGAATCCTCTATAATTTAATTACATACATGTCGCATGTGGTTCATATATGTTATTCTATGTAACTTGAATACTGTACAATGTAATGCATACAAGTCGCATGTGGTTCATATATTTTATTCTATGTAATATTTTATTCTATGTAATTAGAAATCTGTACAATTTAATGCTTACATGTCGCATGTGGTACAATTTAATGTATACATGTCGCATGTGGCTCATATATTTTATTCTAAGTAATTTGAATACTGTATAATTTAATGCATATTTTTGAGATCCGCATTCGGTTAAACAGTCATGCAAGTCAAAGAAAATGTAAGATTATACATTATAATATATGATAACTCATGATTGCAAAAGCATTAGTACTTTTGCTATTTAGATTGTGTACTTGCTCCATGATATATGTGTTCCGACATCTTAGTTGTTGACATGGGATCACCAGATTAACATTCGCCTAAAGCCCATGAAAAATCTTTCTTGCAGTGTCTGTTCAACATGATTGAGTCAACTTTTGATCTGGCACATTTACCTTTCTCATTAGTATCGCTTTCATAACATTCTTAAAATACCCGATGGCAACTACCTTCAATAAGGGTTCAATCTTGTGTTATGTTCTCTTCTAGACTTCCAAAATGAGCTTATCCTTGTAACACACTCATTTTATTTTTGGCATTTTGTTTCTTGTTTGTTGTTTTTGTACGACATATTGAAACACCTCTTTAATCGCAAGAAGTCTGTTTAATGTTTTCCCCACTATATTATACTGCTTTATACGTGCACCACCAAAGATACAAAGTACCAGGTGATGTTTTTCATTGCCCAATATTCTGCAGTTTATTGAAAATTGTTTACTGCTTTTTCAGTTCACACTCTATAAACATACCCGATCTCACATCATTGCTAAAGAATTTCAAATGTCGTTAACCTGTTACTTCCACCGTTTCCACGCACTGTAACAGTATTTGCTTCGGGACTTTGATGTTAATTATCTTTAAACTTTTTCAAACTTAGTCTCACCCTTTCTCTTTCCACATTTATCTTTGGTTTGGATACTACACACAAGAAAACTATACAACAAAAATGTTTACAGGTTTATACTATATGCGCTAAAAATGCGTTCATATGTTAATACTTATCAACGTTGGCGTGGGAGCTTTTACCCTTCTTTCTAGCACTCCCAAATTTCTTTATAGCAGTCATAATTATGATTTTCTACATGTGAACTCGCTTGATCGAGTACACAGATACAATTTAGTTTTTAATATGAAGCAAAATATTTTACTGAAACTGCGTGCAACTGATGTACGTACTGATTGAGGTACGTAGAAGGCTTATTAATCACATTTCGTATAATTTAGATATATTATCATATCACAGTATTTGTCAGGTTTGTCTCGTCCATTTTATCGATAACATATTGAATTGTCCACAACGCATTTATGAAGGCATAACTCATCAACAGACATGTATACATATATAACTAGTTTGTGAAGAGATGTCCAATGCACATTAAGTTCATCAATGGATAGATATTATTAATGAACAGTTCGTCAGCAAACATGGTCAAATATTGATTGGTATTCATATCGCGTCAATGACATATAGTGGACAAAACGAAATAGGGTGCTCTTCATTAACTCTGACGCTGCTATTCCATCACATGCCCAGGACTACTTCGCCTAATCCAAAGCCATTCATAACGATGAATATATAATGAATGATCAAGTACTTCACGCCACCCTGCCTCCAGAACCTCGCTATTGCGTGGACCCATTTATTCAGAACCCTTTGCTCTTCACACTGTTTCAACCAGTATCACCCGTCACCGTCACCGAAGTTACAATTAACTACATTGTCCTGGCTAAACAAACAAACTTCGCTAAAAGAAATTCCATTCCATTTAGCCATGAAACTATTAACAAATTTAAGATTGCAATCTGATATATAGTAGCACGTCTAGAGCGGATGTATACATTTGGGAATGGCGGACCTTACCGGAAGTGATTATTTAGCTGACAGAATTAATGAATCTAACAGCCTTGGATCAGTTGCATGTGGGACAACTAATACCTTCAACAAATGCGGTACTACCTGAAATGTCCCTGAAGATTGCCAACCCATTACGATCTCATTGCGATAAAAGCGATAGAAAATTGCTTGCAATAGAGACTTCAGATCAGAATTAGATGCTTTCCTTTCTTCTGCATTCAAAATCGCTTCTCTCTGATTGTTCCCATTAAAGACGTATTATTGCGATATAAATATATTCGTATTTTTAAGATTTGAAAGGCATTTAAAATGAGTATATCTGCATTGTTAAACTGAAATTCACTTGTATTGAGTGGTGCCAGTTTTTGTCGATTCCATAGTTGCTAGACCACGAGTTTTAAAGATGCAAAGAATAACTTTCTTTACCAATCCTCAGACTTAAAAGAACTGTTTTTCCTAATCACCAAACCTAACATAGAACTGCCTTCCCTCATTCCGCGTATAAAAGTACCACAGCATGACGGCCTTTCCTAATCCACAAATAAAACTACCACAGCAGTACTGCCTTCACTAATATCAGAATATGAAAGCTACAACAACGCTGCCTTCTCCAGTCCAAGGATTTAAGTTCGAACGCACGACGGCCTTTTCCAATCCACGAATTTAAGTATTTATGAAAATGTATTTTTCCCAAACTACTATAGGCCCGGGTAAAAGAAAGAAATTCAGAATATGCTTCCTACAACATCTTGTTGCATGGATGCAATTAATAAAGTGATCGGCGACATAAATAATATTACTATCTTCAAAATTCGTTCACAGTATATTTTCTCGTTTTGATAAGTCATTTCTATTAATTTTACTGATGTAATAAGCTTTAAGATTACATCTCATGACAATGTCGGTGCTGTTTCATATTTTGGACATCACGATGTATTACATATCACATTATGCGATTATGCTAGGTCCAAATAAATCCATAAAATTACTATGAATATTCCCATGATTGAGACCGTGGGAAAACATTTTTTTCACCCAGCTTTTTGGAATTTTTTGTTTTAAATGAACATTATGCCAGCCATTTTATGGTTCGAGTATCAAAAGTGACTATGGAAAAATGGCATTGTATGTCTGAATATGGACAATTGGCCCCGACAATGGCTTGTTACGTCATGTATATATCATATTATCATATGAAAAATGGCGTAAAACACCAAGACAACAACAACAAGTAAATCTAAAGTACAACTAAGGGTATTGCTAAGTTGAGGAGTAGGCGTGGAAGGGGGCGGTATAAATATAACTTGCAATCTACCCTATATACAAGCTTGGCTCAAATGTTCACTTATAGAGGTCAATAATCTCACCTCTGTTCACATAAGAATGTGGATATAAACTAAGCGGTAGCATATTTATGGGATTATTAAATGATGCAATTCCGACGCAAAATGACATTTGTTAATATCATATGTAGTCTACTTTTCCAAATCAAATACTGCAAATATCCAATCACAAAAACATTACAGTAAATGTATACATCCATTAATCCTCCTTTCACGTGAATATCGCAGCATTGTAATGACAAATTCTGAAAGTGACCTTTAGGTAAACATGGAAAGTCTTTTGTTTGTTTGATTGATTAGGATTTTTAACGTAGCTTTAACAATTTTTCAGTCATATCGCTACGATGTCTGCATTGAGGCAGTTTATAGTGATGTCTAGCACTGAGACATCATGCCGCAGACATGTAGCATGATGTCTCACCCAGTCACATTATCCTGACACCAGGCCGACCAGTCCTAACACTAACCTCTTAATGCTGAGCGTCAAGCGAGGCAGCTGTTAGTACCATTTTTGTAAGTCTTTGGTATGACTCGGCCGGGGATCGAACCGACGACCTCCCGCTTCCGGGGCGGACGCTCTAACCACTAGGCCACCGGAGCGGTTATGGAAAGTCTACTTTACTCTAAATGGTACGCATTCAAACAATGTGACATTACTCGCATTGGACATTCTGTGTTTAAAATTGTCTTTGTAAATTGTTCTGTTTATTTGGAAGGATGCTTGTTTTTTATTTATAGTGTATATATTTTTTTTAAAAGTATAATTTAAGTGTTAACACTAGTTTAGCTTTACTTGTGACTATATTTACTTACAACAAAAAGCGCAACGTCTATCAGAATTAAAGACATTATTCATTCTTCTTCCTATCTAAAACATTTCCACTGAAAAAAAAAACTTGGTAAAAGTGTCCAGCTTGTGTTCACCACGGCCCTCAAAAACTGGACATAATTCAACTTGTTTCATAAATTCAATAGTAAATCATTACCCATTTGAGTTCTTTTATTTCTGTTTTATCTTTAACTTTTGTCAAATTCTTTTGAAAGCGAGACACATTTTAAATTTTGATGGCAGTGGTGTTGTATATAATATTAGTGAAAATAAGCCACTGGGAGTGGTACAGTGTTTTTATTTCATTTTTTTTTAACTCAGCATGTAGCGCTGATAACGACTTCTTCTAATGCTTGGTATGGAACACGTGCTTAAATGGCAGATATAATTGGTCAGCATGTTAGTCCGTCATTATTTAATGTACAATAATAAATAAAGCAGGAAAAAGTAAATCGCTGAAATAAAGTGTTACCTTAGTTTTACATACCATCAAAGAACTGTTAAGGCATTCAAAAAATCTTATATTTAAGAATATGTACCCAGAAATTATAACTGTCACTAACAAGCTTTATGTTTCAAAAATATAAAACACTTGTCACATGACATTCTGACGTCATAATATTTCATGGACGTTGGGTATTTATTTTGGACACCCTAGAGCATAGTTCTCACTGCATACTTTATTAATCGAGTCTTTTCTTTTATGTTCTATACCTGCGAACAGTTTTACCTGTGACACGCATGAACAATTATGGTCTCTTTTCTTATTCTCTTACTCTTGATATTCCATCACATGCATAGTCAATAAAAGCCGATAAATGTACGTCATCTCAACTGTACATCATATTAATAGCATGTACCCAGACAAATATAAACAGCTAGTTTATGTGGAAGTAATTCACTATCCTTATTGGTGTTAATAAATACACGGCAGAGGATAAGTACTTTGTCAACGCAACCGTAAGAATAGATTTGTTATTCATTACATGTATGGCCAAATCAGAAACAATCAGATACATGTACATTTTCCATTGCCGATAAATTATATATATTCATTTCATTAAGGATTCCAAGTCTATCTCAAAGGATCTACATTAACTGTAGTTTTAGCTTTGCAAAGGCCGTATATCTCTGAGACACTCTTTGACTTTTGCCTTTTTGTTCTAGTTAATCATTTGAGATGTTGTGTACTGCTTTAACTTTGTATTCTTCCTCTGCTGTAACAAGCTAATATTGCAATCAGAGTTCTGCCAAATTTCATCAAGTTATTATTTCCGTCAGATATGAAATTTATTATAGATTACCTATATCAACTGTTACAAAACGATAACAAATTCAAACATACGTTCTTTTTCTCTTTTCCAAAACCCCAAAACTAGGTCGCAAAAATAACAAACTTTTGATGACCTAACCGTCTTTGAATACTGTTGTAGAATGAATCAGACATACACGTGTACCTACATCAAGGATCTTCATGCCAGAACATATCAGATAGACACACACAAACACACACACATTCTGTCCATAAAATAACCACATTTATATAAAACAAAACATATTCCGCATAATCAGAACTAGGAAGACATTTCTTTCAGATTGCGTGAGCGAGATTTTTTGTTGTTCCTTTCCTATTAGTCAAAACGGTATGTGTAATAAATAATCGTAAATAGCAACAGTAACGGAATTTAATCTAATTCATCGCAGAGTTAAACCTTTTTTTTTTTGGGGGGGGGGACTCTCTTCTTTTTAATCTTTACAGACCAGGTAGGGCGACCCTCCTGCTTTATTTATGTTTTTGCTATCTGTGCATATTTTCAATGTCATTTTGAATTTTGTTGTTTTTTAATTATTTTTTTTTGTTTGTTGGGTTTTTTGTAAAAGGTTTGTTTAACAAATTTTGGTTTTGTTTATTCCATTTTTATTTATTCAACACATTCATCTTCTTCTAGGTAATGGCATTGTTTCCTCGTGTTTTCATCCTCTGCTTTCACCCGTCTTTCATCTCTCATTTTTCTCCGGTCTTTTTCTCTCCTTTCCTCCATTTTTTATTTTGTTTGTACTTCCATCTTTTCATCTTCTTGTAGCCTTTGTTCATTTTTTTCTTGCAACATTTGTAACCTTTGATGCTTTCGGATTTCTCTCTCTTTAACCTCTAATTATGTATCTCTCTTCGTGAATTCTATGTGTGTTCTGTTTGTTTGGTCTTCATTTCCATTGTGGATTTGTTCTTCTCTTGATTTTTGATCTATTGTTACTTCTTGTGTTGTCTCATTGTCTTTTAGCCATTTTCTGTGTTTTTATTGCAGCATTTGTAACCTTTGTTTTTTTGGGGGTTTATCTCTTTGCAACCTCTATTTCTTTTTCTTTCTCCAAGGGTTCTCTGTGTATTCTAATTATTGGGTCTTCATTTTTATTTTGGTTTTGTTCTTCTCTTGATTTTTGGTCTGTTGCTATTTCTTGTATTGTCTCATTCTCTTTTCGCCTCTGTTTTTGTTGTTCTTGAACGTTTGTACCCTATGTAGCTTCCATCCTGGCTCTATATTTGTTTTTTCCGTTTTTGTCTTTCTTGTTCTTTTGGAGTTTTTTATGTCTTCTAATATTTTGAGCATCATTTTGGTCTTGTGCTTTTCTTACTTCTCGATCCATTGTTATTTCTGAAATGTTAGGTTCCATTTGTGGAGTTTTCAGTTCTAACCGTTGCCTTTTTGTTGTTGTTTTTGCTGCTGTTCTTCTTGTGATTCTTGATTTATTGTGCATTTCGATGTTGTATGTCCTGTGTTGCCACATCTACTGCATTTTCAATGATATATGCAGCCCTTATACCATATGTGTAGAATGCCTTTTTGATTCCTTTGAGTTTGGTTTTCTCAATTTCCAATATCCGTGTGCTGTTATAGATGGTTGTGTTTGGGATCTTCTCTAGTCTATGTGATATTACCTTTATTTCTAACTTTTCTTCAAATTTTTTGACTATGTCCTCTATTGGTATTTCCACTGGAATATCTGTAATATGCAGGTTCCCGGTTTATTTTCTCCTAAGTATCGGTGTCAGTTCTTTTACGCTGATCCTATGCTCTCCGATATTCATTTCTCCGTAAGGTAGTATTGGTTTTGTTCCTTTGGACCTTATGATGTATCCGTTGTATCCGTTTGGATTTATAGAGTATAAATTCCTTGTGTATATTTCATTCATCATTTTCAAGGAAATCATCACTTTTGTGGTTCCTGGTAACTCCGCTTTCGGTATCATCGATATATCCAGCTCCTGCGTTCCTTTCTTGAACTCGCATTTTATGTAACTTTCTCCTTCTATTTCCACTCTGTTCAGCTTTGATAATTTTTCCAGCTAACGTATCTGTTTCGTGCTTGCAGCTATTTTTCTCGTGCCTATTGTGTATGCTCACTCCTTTTTTCCAGGTTATTCCTTCCAACTTTTTTCTCTTCTTTTTAGTATTGTTTGTTTAAAATTGTTATTGTTCCATGTTAGTATTTATGATTCTTACTTGTTCACTTGTCTAGCATTCCACATTTTGTATTGATATTCATTGTTCAAATTCCTCACAGTGTCATCGTCTGTTTGTGCGCGCACAGTTAAACCAACCTAAAATGTTCAAGCAAGATGCAGTAGTGTACTAATAGGGAGGGAGTGGACGGGTTGGTTTACCCGGGCGCCAGATATATTGGGGCGCCAAACAAGCTGATAAACATTAAATTGCATGAACATCGTTGGCGGAGACATGATCGTGGCCCCTGGCTTTATTTACCCATAGTACGCCACGTAGTTGATAACTAAATTTCAAACTTAATTTTTAAAAAAAAATGGTTTTAATGAATGTACGTTAGACAGAAAAAATATCATTTAATTCACTGCATTTTGTTTCTGCAAAATAACCCTTCCTCCGTTTAAAAAAGGAAAGGAACAAAGAAGTCATTATCTACACCTTAATTAATGTAAAAGTTCAAACCAAGAAAGAAGAACTCAAAGCATCTCAAACACGACAACAGTTCCCCAAATTCTTTCCGATATCAAATAAAGATTTAGTAGGGTATGA
This sequence comes from Unio delphinus, assembly GCA_029339505.1. Lineage (NCBI taxonomy): Eukaryota > Metazoa > Mollusca > Bivalvia > Unionida > Unionidae > Unio > Unio delphinus. Next base: position 2,313,454 of record JAQISU010000157.1, on the reverse strand, counting down.
AGCCTGCTACACTATTGCTTGATGCTCTTAATAATATCGATTTAACATTTGCTCATTTTAGATAAACATCTTCCTAACCTGGGAGTAAAATGCAATGAGCTTTTGCCTCAGTGTGATACAATATGTTTCGTTTTAGACGAAAGATGACATAAAAAATGTAACTTTGTAATGTAGCAATGTCAATACGGGTTAAGTATCATTCAAATTTCAATTAAATACTTCTTTTATTCTCTCCGTTTCCCTACTCGCTGGGAAATCATCAACGTAATTAAATATTGATTAGTTACAATAAAGTATTACAATTGTTATGCCTTCTTCTATACAAACCGAATCCCTAAACTCCACAGGTGTTGCATGCAAACCAGATATATTCGTTAAATAGATTGGTTGATCATCAACTCACTCAATGTCCTGCCAAAGTTAATTGTTTCTTTGAAAACCATTCTAAAACCTAAAGTTTTACGAATTCCATTAATTGATCGGCCATGTTGTCGGAACCCACATGAGCGCACAAATGTTAGATAGATGATTAATACTTTTAATTTTCTTTAGAATAAATTAGAGAACTAAGAGTGATATGGTATTTTTCAAAAACGGAAACGACCATTATTTCCAAGCATGGAGTTGTCAAATTGTAAGTATTACCCAGCTAATTGATCTAATATTTTGTTACGAATTATATTACTAATCATTGATGAAAACATTAATGAAAACAACAAAAGTTAGTAAAGATAACAACCCTTATTTCATTAATTGTATATGCAATTAAAGCACTGAAATGGTGTATTTATTATCTACATTATGTAAAGCACATACCGATGATTTGTCTTTTTGCAATTAATGCATGATTTAAAGTACTATGATTTATGTCTAGCCTAATCTCTCTTGAATCTATGAGTACGTTCTGAAAGTCCTATCCAACAACGTATGCAGTCTTTTCTCTATAAAATAATGACAAAATCGAGAGAACGTAACGAATATGATGTTACTATGTTTTGCTTGACTTTTCATGAGTGCCTTTGTATCAAGCATATTATTCTCGATTAATTATTTAAAAAATTATCGTTTTTAAATAATTACCCATATACTCACTAAATAAGCTAATAATTGTATACATAGACGAAATCTTAAAACTCAAAATAAAATGTCTGTATTTATTTTTCTATTTCAAGAATGATGCTAACCCTACACTGACACGAAGTACTCGGCAATCACGGTAAGGAATGTGCTCTTGAACGTTAGGAATAATTCTCATGTTTGTTTTATATCTAGTTTATGTTATTTCATTTTGATCGTAAGACAAAGACTGGGTTTTGTTTATGCTTCTTGTTTGTAAGATAATGGCTGTGTTATGTTTTTATATCTTGTTTGTAAGACAATGGTTGTGTTATGTTTTTATATCTTGTTTGTAAGACAATGGCTGTGTTATGTTTTTATTTCTTGTTTGTAAGACAATGGCTGTGTTATGTGTTTATATCTTGTTTGTAAGAAATTGGCTGTGTTATGTTTTTATATCTTGTTTGTAAGACAATGGCTGTGTTATGTGTTTATATCTTTTTTGCAAGATAATGGCTGTGTTATGTGTTTATATCTTGTTTGTAAGGCAATGGCTGTGTTATGTTTTTATATCTTGTTTGTAAGACAATGGCTGTGTTATGTGTTTATATCTTGTTTGTAAGACAATAGCTGTGTTATGTTTTTATATCTTGTTTGTAAGACAATGGCTGTGTTATGTGCTTATATCTTTTTTTAAGACAATGGCTGTGTTATGTGTTTATATCTTGTTTGTAATATAATGGCTGTGTTATGTGTTTATATCTTGTTTGTAAGACAATGGCTGTGTTATGTGTTTATATCTTGTTTGTAAGACAATGGCTGTGTTATGTTTTTATATCTTGTTTGTAAAGATAATTGTTGTGTTATGTGTTTATATCTTGTTTGTAAGACAATGGCTGTGTTATGTGTTTATATCTTGTTTGTAAGACAATGGCTGTGTTATGTTTTCATATCTTGTTTGTTTAGACAATGGCTGTGTTATGTGTTTATATCTTGTTTGTAAGACAATGGCTGTGTTATGTGTATATATCTTGTTTGTAAGATAATGGCTGTGTTATGATTTTATATCTTGTTTGTAAGACAATGGCTGTGTTATGTGTTTATATCTTGTTTGTAATATAATGGCTGTGTTATGTTTTGTATCTTGTTTGTAAGACAATGGTTGTGTTATGTTTTTATATCTTGTTTGTAAGACAATGGCTGTGTTATGATTTTATATCTTGTTTGTAAGATAATGGCTGTGTTACGTGTTTATATCTTGTTTGTAAGACAATGGATAGATTGTGTTTATACATCTTGTCGTAAGACCAAGACTGTGTTATATTTATATATTTTGTTCGCAAGACGATGACAGTTTTATGTTTATACATATTGTTTGTAAGACAAAAGCTGGGTTATTTATATTTATACATCTTGTTTGAAAAACAAATACAGGGTTATGTTTATACATCTTGTTTGTAAAACAAAGAATGGACTTCGTTTATACATTTTGTTCGTAAGACAAAGACAGTGTTATTTTTATACATCATGTTTGTAAGACAAAACCTGGTTTGTTTATATTTATACATTTTGATCGTAAAACAAAGTCAGAGTTATGTATGCTTCTACGTCTTGTTCTCAATACAAATGATGGATTGTGTTTATTCATCGTTTTCGTGATATGATGTGTTGTGATGTGAATTTTATTTTTAACATAGCTTTAACACTTTTCCAGTCATATCGCTATGATGTCTGCAATGTGGCAGTGTATTGTGATGTCTAGCACTGGGGCATCATACCGCAGACATGTAGCGTCATGCCCCACTCAGTCACCTTATCCTGACACTGGGCCGACCGGTCCTAACACTAACCTCTTCAAGTTGAATGTCAAACGATGCAGCTGTTAGTACCATTTTATTTATAGTCTTTGGTATGACTCGTCCGGGGATCGAACCCATTGACTTCATGTATACGTGGCGGACGCTCTAACCATTAGGTCACCGGAGCGGTCATCTTTTAAGTCAAACAAAAACTGGATTATGATTATGCATGTTGCTAATTAGAGAAAGGATGACTAATATATATGCATATTGCTCTTACTGCAAATCATTGTAAAGCACGGACGGAAAGATGTATATAATGAATTTAGTCTGTCATTGTAGCTAGCTCAGATCACTGGGAAGAACGTTAAAGATTCCGAATTCAAATTGTGTCCGTTGGCTTTCAGAATGTATTATTTTAAACACAGATTAAGCACAGAACCGCTAGGTAGTAGTTTCTATATTACCATCAAATTGTTTCATTCATTTTATTGTTCTTCTTGTTCTTATTCTTCTTGTTCTTGTTCTTCTTCTTGTTCTTCTTCTTCTTCTTCTTCTTCTTCTTCTTCTTCTTCTTCTTATTATTATTATTATTATTATTATTATTATTATTATTAATGATATTATTATTATTTTCTTGGGACAGTAACGAGGAAAGGGAAAAAACTGGATGCACAGTTTCGACAATGTCGCAAAATATATAAGATGCGAATAAGAATTGTTTTAAAAGCCAAGACACGGCAAACCTTTGTTACAATAATGACAATATTTACTTTTGATTACAGAATTTATCGGTCTGACTTCCAGAGAAAAATGGAAGGCTGGTTAATTGCCTTGCTATCAAGCTATCAATCCCTTGGAAAGTAGTAATGGTAATTGCCGCTTCACAGTTTGAAAAACAATATTCTTCATGTGGGAACATTACATTGTTGTACTTTATTCAACACTAAAAACATCTGAATGTAACTGACTGTGGGTCATCATTTGAATGCGATAGAGACACATATTTGAATGTGACTGGGGGTCATTATTAAAATGTGATAGAGACACAAATTTCAATGGGATAGAGACATATATTTGAATGTAACTGTGGCTGTAGGTCATCATTTGAGTGGGATCGAGACATAGCTTTTAATGTAACTGTGACTGTAGGTCATCATTTGAATTGGATAGAGACACATACTTGAATGTAACGGTGACTTTGGGTCATCATTTCAATCAGGACATCTTATTTCTGATTTATGGTTAGTCCTAAGCTAAGGCACTTCTCTGTTTTTTGGCATGATATATTCTATGGGAAAGTATTACTGTATCCGTAAAACACAAACTATGCTTCGAACCTTTAAACTTTTGTGGCTATATATAACGTTCGGATTAGTTCTGCGTTGTTCCTTGTAGTTTTACGACAACACTCGGAGGTCTGAAAACTATACATAAATGTGTGCCTAACTTAGGTCCTTTGTGTCAGACTCCGAATTGGGAAAAGCCTGAAGCTTATAAGAAACTCGTTCTCTTCAAATTTATTGATTAAATTAATGTTCAATGCATCTGACAAGTGACAGGAGTCAAAAAGTGTCATCTATATTTATGCACTATTTAATTTTTGCCGTATTTTGGTCAATTTAATTTACACTTGTCATATAAATCTGTTTCCAGGAGACTTCAAGCACGATATCCAGGAGTATGTTTGATGTTTCTCTGTAGAAATCTAAATAAATACAACAATTGAAGGATGCTTTAGATAATAATAATAATAATAATAATAATAATAATAATAAGAAGAAGAAGAAGAAGAAGAAGAAGAAGAACTTTGTACAGCGACTAATCTTTTGAAATCTCTAAGCCCTTTACAAAATACAAAAATGATATTAATACAAACAAACAATAAACACCATGAAATTAGAAAACATAAAAACAAGCTGAAAACATTGTCCTGCAGGAAACATTATTAGGTCTTTAAGTTCGTTGTTGCAGTCGAAATAGCTGAGTTTTAAGAGCACTCATGAAATGGATTACTGTGTCTTTATGTAAGTTCAACGGGCAATTGGTTCCACGTTGATGTGCTTTGGTATGCAAAAGAACTTTATCCATATGACTTTGATATCATATTGGCAATAATGAATGTACGATTGTCAAAGGAGGATCGTAAGAATCTTGCTGGAGCGTACACTGGAGACCGTTAGTTAAACGTAGCACAGAGAACAAATTTTGTGTTTGATTCTGGATCGAATGGATAGCTAGTGTATTGTTCGGGGCAGCGTGGAGTTGTGCTCTGATCGTGGTACTCTAAGGACGTGTTTTGAACGTTTTGAAGTGTCTGGAGTAGACATTGACACGAACCAGACAGAACGGAGAAGTTCAGTCTGGAAAGTACTAATGAACTCAAGTGTTTTAGTGACATCACCTGAAAGATATTTGCGAATGAAGCTGATGCGTCTCAGCTCAAGATATGCAGCATTGCATATGTTCATGACATGTTGGTGCAATATGCGATTACTATCGAGAGTAACAACTAGTTTTTGTACTGACTGTGTAAATTTAGTTATAGTGTTGCTGACATTTATTGTTTGAGGTTAAAGGATGTGAGTGAGAACGTCTTTGTGTTGTGATCAGAATGGTCTCAGTTTTATCATCATTCATCTGCAGCTTGTTAAATAAATGTCATCCATGATTTCACATCAGAAATGTACCTTTACACCTTGGATGGTAGCATTAACTTCAGTTGATTGGCTAGATTTGTATATTTGGGTGTCATCAGCGTACAATTGGTGAGACAATAGATGATGATCTATGACACCTGATTATATAAAATGAAGAGAACAGGTCCAACAAGTGACCCGCGTGGAACACCACAAGATCAACTGGTCTGTAGTGTATTATATCTGAGGACACAATATGCGTCTTGTTCATTAAGTAGGACTTAACCCAGTAAGGCTGTATTGTGAATGCTGCAGACAAATCAAGGAGGCTGAGGACTGTAGTCTTTCCGCTATCCACAGCAGAGAAAATGTCATTAACTACTTTTAGAGGAGTAGTTTCGTAATGTAGCTAGGGCGATATGCAGACTGTACATTGCTAAAAAGACTGTTTGAATTCAGATTAGATACAAGTTGGGTTAGAACAACTTTTTCTAAGATTTTTTTATATGAACAGGAGATTAGAAACTGGGTGGTTGTTTTGGTAAGAGAGGAAAATACACGGATGAAATGGAATTTCAATTTAGATTAAAAGAATAATATAAAAAAAAAATTATCACTTCAAAAATGAATTTAAAATTAATTCATAACATAATATGATCATCTAGAAATCAATAGAACTGTGCCATGCGTTTATTATTTGGTTAGTTTATTATTTAGTTTCATCGAATTAAAGAAGTTTTTGAAGTATTCAAGACAACTGAGATTAAATCAGATAAATTTTGAACAATGGCAAACAAAACAGCTGGGAGGGGAAAACGTTGACCTTTGGCAAGCAACCATTTGCCATCCAACATTCCGGCTTCGGGATTTGAACACGGATGACTGAGATGGATGGGAAATGGTGGAGTTGACACTGTACTATCAATGTGTGTGTGTGTGTTTGGAGCTGGAGGGGGAGGGTATATTGTTTTTGTAGTTGTGCATGAATGTGTGTGTGTGTGTGTGTGTGTGTGTGTGTGTGTGTGTGTGTCCAATTGAGATAATGAATAAAGTAGAGTATTTTCTCTTGTCTTCTACAAAGCTGCCATCAAGCTTTTCGTTTAGAGATAGGATGACCAGACATACCACGGTATATAATGGTTGTTATATTTTAAACAGCAAGGAAATGTCAACTTACAATTTAAGGTACAAATTAAAATATGGGACCAGAAATCACTTAATTGGTCCTAGTCAAGACAGGAATTTATCGTTGCGAAATAGTAAATGTCACTTTGCAACTCAACGTGAACCTTGCCTTGCTTCCACGTTTTATTTACACATTTGCCTGCTCTTAATTCCCTGATGTTATATATACGACATGTTCTCGGCTGTAAAAACGGTATTTTTTAATACTGAAAAACATTATCAGATTAACGAAGGCAAAGTCTTCTGCTTTGAGCAAAATTGTATGACAGATGCCGGTTCTACAATTAGATGATTGTACCTGCACCTGGGTCACGTGTCAGGTTACGAAACTCGTTTGAATCAGCTCGCAGCTTTAGAAATATAATGCTTTGTACAGAAGTGGTTTAAAATAATGAATGGATTCTTTTTCACATAAAAGTAGGAAGAATACAATGCTTGATAAATTGAATGGATGTGCTCTATTTTGATGATTGTCCATATCAAGGTAACATAAATGTGGACAATTGTATTCAATGCGTGACAATTAAGAAGAAGTTGTTGCTATTCTTAATGGTTTATAAAAAGGACATTAGACGATAATAATATTAAAACGGTTTAGCAATCGACTGTCGTAGCAACAGCTCGGAACCGTTTTATAAAGTGTGTCAAAACTATCAAGTATATAAACGTTGTTAACACAAATTTATGTTGTTCATACCGCCAGGTGAATATATTAGTTTTGAGATTAAAAAATTGGATCAAGATGATTGTATGTCCATATTACATAGATTCATTGAAACTGCACTGCATTCTATGAAAATGTAATTTTGTTAAATATTATTTATATATTTTTATTTATTTATTTATTTATTTATTTATTTATTTATTTATTTATTTATTTATTTATTTATGCATTACCTTGAAAATAAATAAAACGGATTGATTTGTATTAAATTATTAAATCTTGAATAAATTTGGCCACAAGCTGAAAACTGAAATTTTACCCATGTTAATAAAATAAATTTAGAAAAAAATATATATTTATATAGTTTTTCAGTTTGTGGCCAGATTTCATTGAACTGAATTTTATCAAAATACAAGCAAGCTGGTAACTTTCACAAACTATAGAAACAGCACCGTGAGTACGACCTCAGTATCTAGTAGACACTAATATTCGTAACATTCGTATGGTCACTAAACCTGTCGCTCAATTGTCCATTTTTGACTAAATTTTCACGTGCCCTATGCACTTAATGTATCAGTAGGGGAACAAAATTCCTGCCTAATACAGGTCTGAAAGAGACCATTGTCAGAACAACGTAAGTGACCAATGACAATGCAATACACTCCATGTCTTACTCCTCGACCTCTCACAAGTACTACCGGCTCCATTACTGTAACAACACATTCGTTATCATTACTAACATAGCATATGTCGCTGCTAGCATCTGAATTTGATATAACCCACAACAGCGACAAAATCCGTAGTAGCCAGTACCAAGAACACAATCGTAATTGGCATAGTAGCATAGATTTATAGTTTGGTGAAAGGAAGCATAAACATCATCGGAAGTAAGAGCAGGGCCGTATATACTCTCTACTGAGTCGGATCCATCTGCAAACTGCATCTCGGTCTATTCGGTTTATTATGAATGAATCAGTACAACAAACAGCACAGACCCTGAAAAGATAGCACATTATAAAAACCAGTGTTGTTTGCAATTGTAGACATCGTATATATAAGTGAGTGAATGAAAACTTCAGAAGCATCCGGTTATAATTAAGAGTACCTGTGAGCTGAGGACGGGAAAAAAGGGGTGACAGCACAATACTTACATAGTTTCTTCATATTTTCTTCTTTTTTTTTCTCTTATCGCTATTAAATATTCTCTGGTATTTTTTGTTGCTCGGTGGTAATAATACATGGATATATCCATTCTATTTGTATTCGATAAGCAATAGACAATTTGAGTTCAATACGTGTGTCTGCCATCACTATATAATTTATACTTCTCATCTTTGCGTAGCTCATCTAATTGATGTATGTCATTGTCCTAAGGTTATTTGCTTCGAATTATATGTGGTTCATGCTCTGTTATCATCGACTAGCTATTTACAAAGCGTCTGACAGTAATGTGTCGAAAAATAGAAGGCACTAGAAAGTAGTGATGCTTTCTTGTCACCTTTCATTCTGAGTGGGTGAAAATCAATTAAGTCAAGATGCAAATAACCCTCCAGTTTTTCATTTTCCTCATCACGGTTCTCATCAAACCCAACGCAAAGCGTGCAAGCGTTGCGTGCGGGAACGCGAGAAATTACTTCCTCGCCATGTCGTAACGGAATATGTCGTCTGCACCAAAATTCATTTCAGAAGCAATAATGATCTTGCTTATGAATTATGCCTGAAGTGTTGTACGTGTAGTAATATTTTCAGAGGATGCACTGTGCCTCAAAAAGAGCGACAGTCATTAACATTCATGAACGTCCCAGACCATAAGAGCTTCGTAGGTAAACTCTTGTTTTAAAGTAAAATGGGCAGAACGGAAATAGGCTCGATAAACGTTTATACTTCTTTTTTCCGAAAATCCCTCAACTAGAGAAAAACATAAAACTAAACATGAAGGCTTTCGGGAAAGAATGATATATGTGCAAATTCAAAATTACAAATCTTCATGTTGGTTAAGTAATGTAATGGTTATGGTTGGTTTTAAATTACTGTTAAATTACTGTTATATAACTGTTAAACTACCATTTATGAATTTTTTAAATATAAATTGAACAATATGCAAGCTTTTAATGAAAATTATTTTTAAACATTTATGCTCATTCCTTTCTTTTATAAGAAACCAAATTCCTAATTCACTTATATTTCGTTACAAGGTGGTGCGTGTAACCGACAAAGAAGCGTCGCTTCCCTTCAACAGCCATGGGGCAAATTTCTGGTCTTCTACAAATTGTGTGTGTGTGTGTGTGTGTGTGTGTGTGTGGTGGTGGTGGTGGTGGTGGGGTGATATTTGGATTTTTAACGTAGCTTTAACGTCTGCAGTGTGGCTGTTTAGAGTGATATCTGGCAAAGGGGCATCATGCCGCAGACACATACTTCTGACACCAGACCTAACATTCTTATCGCTAACATCCTAATCCTGAGCTTCAAGGCAGCAACACTTTATGTAAGTCTTTGGTATGACCAGGCCTAGTTTGGAACCCTCGACCTCCAGCACCCAAAGTGTACTCTCTAACTACGTAGACCACCGAAACGGTCTTCTGTAAATTGAAAAGGAAGAGTACATGGATGTTTAATATGCTCACAAAGTAGTTTTATTTACTACCTTTAAAGCATGAACTGTAGCAAGGCTAATCTTTTAAAATCATTTACCTAATATGAATATTTCCTTGTAATCTGTTAATATTCATGCAAAGACTTGAAGTAGGGACAGCAATTTCTAGGAAATCTTTCAGAACCGACTGCATATACATTTTGATATTGCTTCACATATTTTGCAAAGTGAAGATCAATTTCTCAACAATTTTTGGAACCCAACAAATCATATAAGCTTTTTGAATGTAAAAGTCTTAAGATATATGTAATGTAGAATTACACAACTCTCTCTCTCTCTCTCTCTCTCTCTCTCTCTCTCTCTCTCTCTCTCTCTCTCTCTCTCTCTATATATATATATATATATATATATATATATATATGATCAAAAAAAATTGAAATAAGATATATTTGTGACTATACCTTTTCTGAAGCAATGCCGCGTACATGGGATGGATTTTTCCTTACAAACTTATTGCTTCTCGTCTTCTAAAGCCTCAGTTCTTAGTGCCATATGGTCCTCAGCTCTAGATTCGTCTGTATCAGGAACATCACATTCGGCAGCAGGCTACATTTTCAAAATGATATATCGAGAAGATTACTACTCCTTTAAGATAGCGCTTGAACTTTCTGACGGGCCAATAAAGAAGTCAGAATTAATGCAGATAAGCGTTGGCCTCTCGTTGACGAGAGTGCAAGATTAGTCTTTCTTTTTCGTATCATTGAACAATTCTTCCACCTCCGTTAGCCTATCAGTTTATCAGTATCATGATTTATGGCTTGTTGATTTTATTTATAATTGCACAATAATGGTTGACATAATTTGTGCTACGCTATCAGAAGCCCACTAATAGTGTGTGTATTGTGTGTGTGTGTGTGTGTGTGTGTGTGTAATAGGATGGCTCCGTTTCGATTCTTACACCCTCTTTATCAGACAAAGGGCAAAGAAAAGGATAGAAACATTGCCAATACAGATTGTTGTTCTCCGTTTTGTGTTCCACTGATATCGCGCGGATAGCATATTTTGTATCAATTGCACTGGGTCTGGTTACCGTGCTCACGAGTCTTTATTAATGACTTCTTCATTTTTTTTTCTTATCTGCAGGTCAAGCGAGAAAATGTGATAATTAGAGTTAAAGATGGACAAAAGGAGATATTACAAGTTAGACTGCCTCCGTTAAGCAAGGAGTGTGTACGAACATAATGGAATATGAAATGATACGACAGAATTTCTCGAGAGTAAAATTAATTTAATCGGGAAATCATCGAAGGGTAATGTGATTACAAGTCTGTAGGAGAATGTCGCTTAGAAACTTTTTCTGCTAACATTGAATGCATCATGCGTCAGATTCATTTTTTAAGGGGAAAAGAAATATAGCTTATTTAACTTAAAATGCTAAGGAAAATATAGAACGGACGAGAAAATAAGTATTAAATATAGTGATCAATGGGATGATATACAAACAGTCCCGGATTAGCCATTAGGCAGAGTAGGCAACTGCCTATGGGCCCCGCGACTTTTATGGGCCCCATCAGGGGCCCCCAGGGGCCCCCATGAGATCGTGACCGTGGGTCTGGGGCCCCAAAAGTTTGACTGCCTATGGGCCTCCACGGTGCTTAATCCGGCGCTGTATACAAAAACTCGAAACTTCAACAATGTAAACGTTGAAAGGTTGATTCCACTTCTATTCTTACTCACCTTCTATTGATGAGTAAACTTCAAGTATCATTTTGAAATTATAGTTAAGCTGTCAGTATATACCGACTGCAAACAGTCAAATAATACACCAGCATGAAACGGTAAATTGTTTTGTATAATTAATTTACATTCTTTGTTAGTTTTCTTTCGTTGTTGTTTTTTTTCGATTACTGTAATTAGGAACATAGAGTCGTAGTGTATGAGATGCGATTTTCTCTCAAATATTTCAAGAAAATTAATTGCGATATTTAAATTCATTTTATTTTCAAATTGTCTAAGTCCTAAGTATTATTTCATATATTTTAGACATCTTTAGTGAAACGAACAACAATTTAACGATGTAATAGAAAGTGGAGAATGTTAATTTAAATCCAACACAGGAAGGGTTAGAGTCCTTAAAAAATAAGAATTAATCCATTATGCCAGACAAAATGAGCAAAGGCATCTTTAACGAAGAGAGAAATAAAACAAATAGTTCAGTCCAATATTTAGTGTATAAGAATGTTTTGGTTAAAAAATAATTTGGGTAAGTCTCCATGTCGCTTTAACTTAATATACAAGAATTAAATAGAGTTAAGAAACTTTAGCTAAATAATGAGGAAAGCGAGACAAATGCAATTAGAGAAAGACAACGAAGAGAAATCAACATGCAATCATAGAAAGAGGACAGAGATAGGCAAATAAAATTGTAGGAGGAAAGATGAAAGACAGATGCAATGCAGAGAGAGAGAGAGAGAGAGAGAGAGAGAGAGAGAGAGAGAGAGAGAGAGCATAGACTAATTCAAAAGGGAGATAGTACATGACGATGCAGAGAGAAGGACAAGAGGAAGAAAGGGAATTTCAATTAGAGGAAGAAAGGGAATTTCAATTAAGATTACATTACTTAGTGGTGTCAATTGAAATGCTCATCCAAACTTTACAAGTTCAGGTGTTAATGTTACTAATAGTATTAAGTTAATGCCTCCTTTTAAAGAAAACGTAGATAGATATATATTTACTCATTTTGAGAAAAATGCTGAAATTTTTAAATAGCCAAAGAAGCATTAGGCGATGTTATTACAAAGTGCACTTTTGGAATATCTCATCAACATCTGCACTTCCGCGTCAGTACAATAAAGTGTTCACTAAGCTCTGGTTAAGAAGTGTGTCTTGAAAACGTATGACCAGGTACCTGAGGCATATCAAAAAAGGTTTAGGAACTATAAGAAAAAGGAAATGGACTAAACTGTGTCGAATTTGCAAGAGGAAAAGAACAAATATTTTATAGCCAGCCAGAAAGTTGGTCAAGACTATGATGACCTAATACAACTCATATTAGTTGAAGAGCTCAAGAACGGCGTCAACAGTGATATTTAAACCTCTACCTTGATGAGACAAAGGTCGAAAGTTTAAAAAATGTTGCTCGTATAGCTATCATGATTATAACTTAACCCACAAAGTTTGCCAGTAAGTCTTCCACTCGGTAGTCTTCTGGTAAAATGTAATTTCAGTCTCACACGAGCACTTAATAATCTCAAGCGAGCACAACTTTTAGGAATCAAGTTTCTGAGAAGATTGATCAGAAATCCTTATCTCTTCCAACATGCACCTATTGCAAGAAGACAGGGAACCTTATTTATGATTGCTAAAAACTGAAAAATAAGAAACGTAAACAAGATAAATCTTTTCCAAATGTTTCTTATTTCTGAGAGGTCGGTCAATATCACTATTGTATATTGACGGCAATACCTTTGTTTGGTCAAACAGGTCATAGTCTGATTCTATTATGTAGAATTATAAACCATTATTGTCGATAGGTACAATATCACGTACTAGTGATTCTGCCAAACAGGAGATTCTCGGAGTCTTTAATTATCAGGAGAGCTGCTTTTCTCTGAGAAGTTTTATTCTAATGGAATTATTTTTATTCAAGGAGTAGAGTGCGGTTTTGCTAAGTCATCTCCATTATGTCAATTCAGATTTAGTAGCAGGACCCTTGACATTCGGAGGATTGGGTCTTTGCCCATCTGGGGTATTTATATCTTGCTAGGCAATGACACAGCTGGAGACAAATATGTTGTTAATCCACTTGTATCTGACAAGCTTACAAGAAAGTTGATCATGCTGAGAGAAACAATCCCTGATTTATATTCAGCTTTTGCAGTTACTAGAGCAATGGCAAAAATGATCATGTGAATGATGTTACACAATAGTGTTCCTTTAGATCACGCATGTATTTGTCAGGCTTTTGGTGAGATCTGTTTTGTTCTTTGTATTTATCACTCAAACGTAATGATCTCAGTGATCGTCTTTTTACTGCTCATACTCTTGATTCTAATCAGCATAACCAACAACAATCACTTGTCGTCAAACAGGAAAAAGCTCCTGAGATCAGTTTGTTTCAGAGGGTTATTTGTTTCATAGGGCCATCAAATATATATTTGTTATTGTGTTAAAAAATAGTGTTCTTGTGAGAAAATGGAGACCACCTGAAATACCTGCTGGTGAAGTGTGGTCCGTGAACTACTAACTTTTTGTTTCTAAATTGTATACACAGTAAATTCTTCCTATCCCATGAAACACCTTAGGCTATTCATTTAGGGACCAATAAAACTTATCACAAAATCTTCAATCATTTGTATTAGCTTTAAATTGAATGTGATGTTTTTAAATAATGTAGATATTGTCAAACTTGTTAAATGGCGTGGAAACCCAATCAGAAGATATATCTGTCTCATTTGCAACCTATTTCTGAATTAGTCAAACCATTCAGCAGAATAATGTTAGACTCTGTGGCTTTAGAGAGATTTCATCAAACTTTGAAATATATCATTCGGTCACATTATTTTATTACCATAAAAGACTGGCACGAAGGTGTTCATTTACTGTTGTTTGCTGTTAAGAAATCAATTCAACAATCTTTAAGATATAGTCCTTTTGATCTAGTTTGTGGACATACTGTCCGTGGACCATTGAAGTTGTTTTTTTAACAAAGTAGTCTTCTCGACTATGTTACTAGCTCGAAATACCAGTCGTCTACGGCTTGTGAAGCTTAAATAACTAATCTGCACTCTACTCAGTCAAAATGAAACTGAGGTATGCAATAGAAGGAAATATTTTTCAGGCAGGTGACAAAGCTCTTGCTCACTTGCCCTTACCTCAGAATCCTCTTCAGCAGAAGTAGTATGGTCGTTACACAGTTGAAAAGGTAAATAAGTGATTTAAATTAAAATTAAATTACCCTTACCTCAGAATCCTCTTCAGCAGAAGTAGTATGGTCGTTACACAGTTGAAAAGGTAAATAAGTGATTTAAATTAAATTAAATTACCCTTACCTCAGAATCCTCTTCAGCAGAAGTAGTATGGTCGTTACACAGTTGAAAAGGTAAATAAATGATTTAAATTAAATCATTAATATTCCTGGGAGGTAAAAAAGAAAAAACTTTGCCATATAAATATGTTAATGGAGTATTTTGAAAGAGATAGGTTAATCATACATCAGGTTAGTTGTACTTGTTTCATTCAGCGAGAATTTAAGCGATGTAATGTAATCAGACTGTAGTGACATTGATATAACCAATTCATCATAATTCATAAATATTGAATAACCTGGACCAGTCACATCTACAACCACAAGAAAAAAGTAAACTAAAACAGCTATTCCGAATTCAGAAATATATTGAATACCTGGACCAGTCACATCTACAGCCACAAGAAAAGAGTAAACTAAAATAACTGGTATTTGAATATAAACACTTGTTTCTAGATGTTCCAACACTAACAAATACAATCTGCTATGGCGTTGACATTGTAGAATTGTACAGGATGAATCCTCTGACACAAGGATGTTTGAAAATAAAAATTCAGTATTTGATGAAGAATGATTTAATAGAACCGAGTTAAGGTAACTGGAATTCGTCATCTATTCTTGAACTGAAATCAGATAATAGTTTTCGCATGTGCACTGACAAAAGAAAAGTGAATAGTGTGACTAACACAGATTCATTTCCATTGCCAAGAATCGATGACTGCATTGACAAAATTGTAAATGCAAAATGTCACCGAGTTTAACTTCTTGAAGGCATTCGGGCAAATTCCATTCATAGAAAACTATGTAAATTTCGGCATTCCCAAATCCAGGTGGACCTTATCAATCTTAAGTGATGCAGTTTGGGATGAAAAGTTTGCCGTGTATATTTCAACATTTAATGAACAAGATAACATCTGGTCTAAATAATTGTGATGCTTATATCGATGATATCATCATCTACACTGACAGTTGTAAAACGAAATGATTCGGCTTTTTTGTCCTGCTTGTGTTATATTTCTATGACATATCGTGGGACATGGACAATTTAACTCAATAGATGTTAAGGTAAAATAAAGCTCTTAAATCCCTGTTCCTATCAGTAGAAAGTAACTAATGAGATGGTTAAGTATCGCTTAATATTATCGGAAATTTTGCTATAATTTTGTTCATAGTTACTGAACCTCAGTTAAATTTACTGAGTATGAAGACCAAGTTTCATTGGCCTGAAAAATGTCAGGAGGATTTTGGTAAATTAAAGGCCATAATTAAGAGTGCACCAATTCTTTCAGCTCCAATGTTTCAGTCAATCATTTAAAATGTCTCTTGATGCAAGTGATGCTGGGGTTCGTGCAGTATTGGTTCAAGAATACAACAATATTGTTGGTCATTAAGTGTGATATTTTTGGATTTTGAAACAAAATGCCATAGAAATTATTTCACAAACAGTAGGAATGTTTTATACTGTCTTTGCAATAGTTTGAAGTTATTATTAAATTTGTTCAGATCCTTCTCCGGTTAATGTATTCATTGATCACAACACCCTTACTTTCGTTAGCAAGATGATAAACAAAATCGGAGATTATTAAGGTGGAATTTGATGTTACAGGATGTAATCATGTTCATTAAACGTTTAAAAGTACAAGGCAAACCTTTTATCTCAAATGAGAATACTTTATACTGACGTCAAACGCTATAAGAAAGAAGATAATCTAATTGCAGATGCACTTTCACTTCTATAGAAATGCTTCATGTATAGAATATGTCATTCATAATACTTCATCTTGTCTAATTTTTATCACATGTATATTTTTGACTAGTATTTGAAAGGAAGTTTATTAAAGAAATTAGGAAGGTTTTATAAATATTTAATTTGCAATGTTTATTAGTATTTTCATTATAAGCTATGTGTAATGTTAGGTTCATATAAAATTGTATTTTGTAGCTGACCTTGTTAACAAAAATTAAGTTCATTGTCTACCTGACCAGAATCATTGATTTGTTTCATTCTGCAAACACCTAATTCATAATTTATATTTCTCTGTGGGTATAGGCTTAATATTAGGATAGTTATCAATAGAAGTAACATTATTTATCTTAATCGGAGTCAAGAACATGTGTTTACCATGTTCTTTATGACAATTCCAGTATGAGAATCTTCTCCAGTGGTATTTTCCATTAAGTAATATTTTAGAAAATGCTAATTGTGACCAAATGTCAAGCAACGGGCTTTATAATCGTGTTTACTGGGAACGTTATTTATTTATTTATGTTGCAAGATCTTGAAGACAAATCATTTGCTATGTTCAGTATTTTATATGGGCTGAATATATTTATTTCAAATTCTTCTTCTCTGGAAATACAAAGTGTTCGTTAATAGTCTTTGACAGAAACATTATCTTCTAGTTATAGTAAATTGACACAAGGATAGCTTAGATTATTTTACTGTTATTCAACAAAAGACAGTTGGTACATCATTATAATTCAGGCCATTGGTATATTATTAGTACATTAGTGATACGGTCAACACATTTAGCGTTTGAAGTTTTTTTTGAGTACTTCTGAAATTTATTCAGAACTTTTTCATTAGGACTTGTGTTAGTAATTATTTAATTCGCAAATACCGTAAGTTCGTTTTATATTTTCTTTTATTTTATATTTTATTTATATTTTTATAATATTTTAAATTTGTGTTCTCAGAGATGAAAAAACTGTTGAATTATACAAAACTCGTTGGTTTTCGCTCTTTTCTATTACTTTAGTAAAAACAATAAAGGCATCATAATATTGTGTTTCTTCTACTGACGACTTCTAACAAACTGCAAAGACCCAAATATGTCAGCGCTCTATGCGACCGAAGATCTGGGTCTGTGCAGTTTTGAAATTTGATTCGAATAAATACTATTAGATTACAGTCTTGTACAGAAATAGGACTTTATTAGGTGAGATCTCTTTAAGTCTGGCCTTTCGATGAGGCCTTATGTCTTCCTAAGTCAGGCCTTTCAATGAGGCCGGGTGTCTTTTCAAGTCTGACCATGTGATAAGGCCTAATGTTGTAACTTTGTATCAAATTTAAAGAAAATATATTTACATGTATTTATAAAAAGAACTTTGGATCTAAACTAAAAACATTTACGTTAAATCATTATATAACCCTTTTTGGGATGCATACCTGGAAGTCATGAAATCCAATCAATTGCTTGGAAACCACTGTCCTGAATCGATCCTTTAACTAACGCGATTATTTCTTACATCTATTTATTTTTCTTATTTTGACGGTTTCATCAATTTGATCGACAATCGATTGTGCTATTTCTGTATAATCTTCACAAACACAACTATCCATTCAGCGCGTAATCTGTTATATAATTGCTTATTATGAGGGGATGGAGTGAAATAATCCCACACCTAGTATGTGCCGTGGCTATCGTTATCTAGAATATGATCAACCACAGTGTTATTTGCCCACATACAGCAAACAATGAAATAAAATACGGAATTTTTTTTAATTGGATGGAATAACAGAGATCCGAACCAAGATATGGAATGGAACAACATAAACCCACGTATTTAAAAATTTAATAACTTGCATAAACAAAATGAAATTGAACAAGATATTTGATTTGAATGATACTGTTACAAAATGTTACAATTTCCCTGCTCACCATTGGGAGTTTGTGTTTATACATCATTCGTCAGACAATCTAATAAAACACTGTCAATAAGGAAAATGCATCATACAAGAGACTATTGTAGTACGTGGTTTAACTCAATTTAATTTACAACCTTTGTACTTGTCCTCTAGAATACAGATTTGAAAGAGAGACAACTCTTAATACTTAACCATACAGAAATGTGTTTTGTGGTTTTAAAGATTCCTACCTTAATGTCGGTATTAAAAATGAATTACTATCAACATTTTAACTCAATTATTATCGTCCAAATGACGTCTTCTTGTTCAAAAATAGAATGGCCGTATCTTTAATTTAGTTGTCTAGAATACAGATTTGAAAGAGAGACAACTCTTAATACTTAACCATACAGAAAAGTGTTTTGTGGTTTTAAAGATTTCTACCTTAATGCAGGTATTAATAATGAATTACTATCAACATTTTAACTCAATTATTATGGTCCAAATGAAGTCTTCTTGTTGAAAATTGGAATGACCGTATCTTTAATTACATTGAATACAACCCAACTATGTATGTGACAAATAAATCAAAACATAATTATTTCATTCCAGTGGCTGTACATTTGTACGATATTCCCCTTATGAGAATGGAAGCAACGACATGTTAATACTAATCTCCTATATCATCTCCATTATTACGAATATTTATCTTCTGTTATTGTATCTGTTTTCATTGTGAATATTAAATAATTTATTCATGACTTATTGTACGATCAATTGATTCGTATCAATGACTAATTGTACATGGAAGTCATTCTTACATTCTACATTTGAATACTATCGATGACTAATGGTACTTGAGAGTTATTTTTACATTCGATATTACCAAAGAAATTTTGGAGTCGATTCAATTTTTTTTACTCAAATTAAAAATAACAGGCACTGCTTGCTTCGTGTTATTGTTCCACTATACCTTATCCCAAAAAAGTCCAGACTGCTTCGCTTTACTGTTTTATTTTATCTTATCCCCAACACGTCCGGATTGCTTCGGTGTCACTGGATAGTTTCGTATTTTGATTCCTCTCTAATATTTAAGGTAGAAAGCATGAGCCTAATTATCACAATCCTAGCATTTGTCAATTCACACTTAAGCTAAATCTGTAACGTGGTTTAGAATTACTTTCAATTAGGCTTGGAAATGGGTTGACTTCTTAGTGACTGTCTGTCACAGTTAGACTAGCATTGGAGATAAAATGCTTAACTTTGGCTTCAAATGAGCAGCCGGCTTGGCTTACTTATGTACATGTTTCTGCTACAGAGGTAAATATCTAAAAATCTAGTTAGTTGACGGGTGATGAAAAGTATGCCAATTTGTTACAGCATTAATGAACTGTATTCATGCATAAGGCACCTACTGATTCTTTTAGTTGTCTTGTCACAGGAAAATATTCAAAATAGATCTTTGCTGTAAAACATGAATGTAAAAAGAGGGGTTGGTGGCAGTGTTGGTTCAGTATAAATGCCACTAGTTGCATAAGGAATTAACTTTAATAACTCGGTCAGAATCTTACAAGCATCTTTTCAACAAAAAGCATTAGTTATATTTTTATTGGATCTTTAATGTAAAATTGTTATAATTTTTCTGCAATAGGTCATTGTCGTACGAAAATTTTCCAAAAACACTGTCCAGTGAGACCTTCTCTTTACTGTTCCATTTTAAACTTATCCCCAACACGTCCGGATTGCTTCGATTTAATCTTCCGTTTTACCATATTCCTAACAATTCCGGAGCTGAGGAACGGTGGAATACTGTTACTCATCTTTCATTTTCATCTCTGCTCTGGAATTGTTTTAAAAAAAGATTCCTGGTTCTTTTCTTTTGACCTTTTCGTCTGTACATAAATATTGTGGAAAAAGAGACTAGGGGCGAGGTGGGAGATGCGGGTTATTTGAGTAATGGTGCTCTTTCAATTCGTGTTCTTGTAGCAACTACAAAACTCCGCAAATTCCAAAGATTCTAAAAGCTAAAGACATAAGTGTTTTGCAAAGAAGTAGAGGGGGAGGGGGGATCCCACCTGGCAGTATCACATCATCTAAACAAACTATCTCATCAAGAGAAATAATGTCAATTGTAATGTGTAGTAAAATAAGTGTGGGGTCTTAATTTCTAAATTACTCTTTTGTTTACGCCCTTAAAGGTGATTGTACCAGGTGTCACAATGTCTAACAATTAAAAAATGTTTTTAAATGATCGCTTAACTTAAAGTGGATTATAGTACAATAATGCCAGTCATTTTCGAGTACTTTATTTAATTTTAAAGGCCCCGTTATTCAGTTTATTGGATCGAATAGCCTTCATTGGCTTAATAATCGTATTATTGGAAAGCAGTCGTCCTTAATACTATCTTGTTCAATTGTGTGTCAGTTCTGCTCTGTACTCAACGTTTAGAATACAGTAAAGACAGACTATTATGCAAATATAAAGAAATAACTTTATTTTATTTATTTTTTAAGACTATATTAAAATATTTCTGACACAGGATTGGCGCAAAAGTTAATTTGAAACACTTTTCTCTCTCAGTAAAGCAATTTTATCCGTTTTGATCTACATTAATGATCCACGTGATCTTTAAGTGGTGTTAAGAATGGTATAAAGTGCTCGAAGGCAGCCGAATATACAGCCACCACTCACATGGAAAAAAGACCATCCAATTCAGCTTAATTATATTCAATTATTAAATCCTAGACTGGAAAATCAAATCAGTCTTTACGGCTTTAGGCAGTCTGGTGCTTGCCGAGAAACTTAGTTTATCTTTATTATAGGACCACACAAAAATGTGCATTTCATTTCATGAGCAAACGTTGAGCATAAAATACTTTGTAAACTTTTATATAATGTGTGCTTCGATTGACTTTCCTGGAAAATCATAAGCATTCGATAATATTTTATCATTTAGGGTACCACGTTATATATGTTTTGGGATATAATTGTCCTCGTGGTCTATATATGAAATGCTGCAAACACAACTGAGAGATGTGTTAGACATCTAGACCCATTTTAGACATCTATATACGATAAAAGTTCATTGATCGTTTTGTCTTATGCTAGCTTAACATATACAGAAATTAACTTGCATCCTATGAGTAGTCCGTGTATAATGTATTTATTTATTAATTTTTTTTAAAATTATTTATTTAATTAATTTTGTTGATACTAATTTTATGGAGGTTTTTTAACGTGCATATACGTATGTAATTGATATGCATTTTTATGCGAAACATATGCAGATTATCTTTAATGCTAATTGTCTTAAAATAATGATCTTATTATTATTATTATTATTATTATTATCATTATTATTATTATTATTATTATTATTATTATTATTATTATTAATTTTATCATATTGATCATCATAATCGGTATTATTATTGTTGTTATTATTATCATTATTATTATTATTATTATTATTATTATTATTATTATTATTATTATTATTATTATTATTATGTAGTTGTTGTATATCATAACAATAATCTTTCAAACAATCGTAACATAGAAACGGGAAATAAATATATTTCTCAGCACAATATTCCCATAACAAGATATATGACGATTTGCTAATTAAACCGTTCTCAATTTGATTTTGTCTTCACGATCAACAAATCATTTTTCTTTTACTTGATTGCGACTATAAAGAAAACGTAAATGAAGGCGAATGTAAGGTCGTAATAGTTGGACTAATTATGTTCCTTCGAATTTAATGATCACTCTGCTATGTCTTTGTTATGGTGGGAACGATTTACTGTCAGGCGAAGTAATATTCTACTAAATATGTCGACATCTTGGGACTTTAGGCGAGTGTCAACCCATTAGAAATGTGACCGTTGGGATCTGCTTTAAGTGCGTGTTTAAATATAATGTTGTGCCTTTACAATTTTGTTGTTTCTCTTCCTTATGCGGTCATTTTTCAGATTATACACTCGCCATGTGTAAACCAAATATTTGGCAAGAGACAACACATTTGATGAAATCTTGTTGTTGAATTTATTTTATATTTTTTGCCGGGAATATTTAGAATCAGAAAAAAAATGTGAAACATTTCGAGAAAAATGAATGGATAAATTATATTGCTCTACAAATTTACAGCCATTTGCACCAAATAACAGGCCCTTTAAAATTAAATAAAGTAGTCGAAAATTACTGGCATTATTGTACTATAATCCACTGTAAGTTAAGCGATCATTTTTTTAAAATTAAATTTGCGATATATTGATAAAATCAATCACTGAATTAACCACATGATTAACGCATTTATTAGAAATGAGTAATGATTTTAAATAGAGAGAAATAGTTCATAATAGTTTTATGAAATAGAAAACAATGATTACTTGCAAATGATTAGCGAATAAGCTTAAAGGATACTCTGCAAGAGGAAAAAAAAAACACAAAAATTCCTTCAGTCAAGTAATACAAATACAGTATAGTGTTACGATCAAGTCTCCAAAAGATTATAACAAGTATAGATTATTAGTAAATATTCTTCAACATTATCAGATAAGGCTCTCAACAACAACAACAACAACAACAACATCAACAACAACAACAACAACGATATAATAATAATAATAATAATAATAATAATAATAATAATAATAAAATTAACAATAACAATAACATGATTAATTTGTAGTAGTAATACTACTACTACTACTACTACTACTACTACTACTACTACTACTACTACTACTACTACTACTACATCTCCACCTCCACATAAATTATCTATCGAGCACAGAACAAAAATTAAATAAATATTTAAAATGATAAATGACGCACTATAACAGATTGCAATCTTTATAAAAAAAAAAAAGAGCTTTGTACTTACCACTTCTTTCAACAATAAGCCAAAGAATTAAAATGTAGAGTTCAGGAAAGATGCAATTAGCGACGATTTTAAAAGGCAGACGAGCTATGTTGTGGACGGATGCTGATGTTTTGAATGTTCTTAAAGCAAACATTCAATGCTGGAGATCTCATTACTAGACGTGATTCTGAATAGACTCGCGTGTATTGTCGATCTAGTCCATATGGACCAAACCTCAAAATGTGTATAAAATAACTGCAGATTTTAGTGTTATGTTAGGCAATCGGATATGTGACAGATTGGAAACGATATCTTATTTCACTCAATTCATACTTGGGGTTTCTAATCGCCTCAAACATATTAAATGCTGAAACAGACTTTGCCAAGCTCAAATTAGTCTGAGGATAGGATGGGTCGACAAATGGAGAAAGGGGAAAGGGTTTTTTTTATAAAAAATACAGTCGTGCTTTATTCATAGGTTTTACCGTTAGTGTTCTGCTTTGTTCAATGAGAATTTCAAAACATTTTGATTTATTTGTTTTGTCTTCAAGAAAGAGAATTTAATATTACACCCTAGATACGATTTGAAATGTGAATAACTTGCAAGCTATGGAATTTTGCATCCATCGCCATTATTCGAATCTATATTCCACTTTAGTGATTGGGAGAATCACAATTTTATATTATATGGTAACAAAGCTATAGATAACACTGGGGTTGGAATATGTTTCACAGAAGAAGAATGTAAACAAATGCAAATAAGAGTGATATTTAAACTATTGAAATGATCAAAACAGAATAACGCAACCACTGTTATATAGTTGTCTGGTTCTCTCTCGGACACAAAAATAGCTGGTTCGGGACTAAAACAGGTGCATGCATGATACATACACAGCTTTGGACATTTCATTTTTCTTAAGCTTGTAGCAAACAATCGAAAATTGACTCTCTTTACCCCTAACAAGGCACTTGACATTCTTTACCCCATACAAGGAACATTATACTCTTTACTCCATACAAGGAACTTGATACTCTTACTACTAAAACCGAATTTGACTCTCTTTATCCTTAACAAGAAGCTTAACACTTTACTCCTTTAAAAGGGGCTTGAGATTTTGCCCCTAGCAAGGCGTTTGACTCTCTTTACCCCAAATATGTATTTTGTTTGGCTCTCTTTACCCCGATCAAGGTTTTTGCTTGGCTCTCTTTACTCCTAACAAGGATTTTGTTTGATTAGCTTTACCCCTAACAAGGATTTTGTTTGATTAGCTTTACCCCTAACAAGGATTTTGTTTGATTAGCTTTACCCCTAACAAGGATTTTGTTTGATTAGCTTTACCCCTAACAAGGATTTTGTTTGATTAGCTTTACCCCTAACAAGGATTTTGTTTGGCTCTTTTTACCCCGATCAAGGATTTTGTATTGTTCTCTTTACTACTAACAAGGATTTTGTTTGGCTCTCTTGATCCCTAACAAGGATTTTGCTTGGCTCTCTTTACCCAGTACAAGGATATTTTATGGCTCTCTTTACCCCAAACAAGGATTTTGTATGGCTCTCTTTACTCCTAAGAAGAATTTTGTTTGACTCTCTTTACCCCATACAAGAATTTTGTTTGGCTCTCTTTACCCCATACATGAATTTTGTTTGGCTCTCTTTACTCCTAACAAGGATTTTGTTTGGCTCTCTTTACTCCTAACAATGATTTGGTATGACTCTCTTTATCGTTAGCAAGAAGCTTAACAATTTTATCCTTAACAAGGGGCTTGAGATTTTGCCCCTAGCAAGGCGTTTGACTATCTTTAACAAGGATTTTGTTTGGATCTCTTTAACAAGGATTTTGTTTTGGATCTCTTTAACAAGGATTTTGTTTGGATCTCTTTAACAAGGATTTTTTTTGGGATCTCTTTAACAAGGATTTTGTTTGGATCTCTTTAACAAGGATTTTGTTTGGATCTCTTTAACAAGGATTTTGTTTTGGATCTCTTTAACAAGGATTTTGTTTGGATCTCTTTAACAAGGATTTTTTTTGGATCTCTTTAACAAGGATTTTTTTTGGGATCTCTTTAACAAGGATTTTGTTTGGATCTCTTTAACAAGGATTTTGTTTTGGATCTCTTTAACAAGGATTTTGTTTGGATCTCTTTGATAAGGATTTTGTTTGGATCTCTTTAACAAGGATTTTGTTTGGATCTCTTTAACAAGGATTTTGTTTGGATCTCTTTAACAAGGATTTTGTTTTGGATTTCTTTACCCTAATAAGTGTCTTGACACATTTTACCCCGAGCAAGGAAAACATTTATTAAAAGTGATATTATAGAAATCTTTGGTTCTTTAAAATTGCAACAGGAAACAAACACGGATGAGACTCATGTTGTTTAGTATCATAAATAAGATATTATTATACCAAAAATAAAATATCCTCATTCTTCTTCTTGTTCTTGGATGGGGGGGGGGGATTAAGAAAACATCGAGTCAAACTCTTTTTTGTTCTAGTCCCATCCGAACAAAAAGGTCAGTCCCCTCCAAATATTAGAGTATATACTGATATAATTTGCCTTTGCAAATATAAGATACGACACTTATATTCTAAAAATTCTCTATATTTTTTTTTCTGGCCAAAAGATAGTATTTTAGAAGCATAGTTATTCACTTTCTAAGACCTTCTTATAAATGGTCTCTTTTTGGATCCCATGTGTTTCTATGACGCCGTGTCGTTTGTATTGAACACATCAAATTCATAATCAGACTATTTCTGCATAAGAAGTTTAGCGTTTGTTAAAGAGTTAAAACGAGTAGCTTGTATAAGATGAAACCATTGATTGGGCGAGTGACTGAGCGCGTAAGAGCCCAAACCAGTGAGATCTCCAAATAATGAATATAGCCCTGTCTTTACGCTGATAGTGGTGCAAACGTCTTTCTTTAATGCGTAATAATTCTAATTGTATTTCTTTTAGTACTTTTATAGCTAATACCCGTTATGCAGCATCGAATTAGAGTATCCCTTGTATTAGTAAGAGCTGGTTAAATAATGCAAAAGTGTAAATTAAAGGATTTCATCTGTCTATATTCAAATCCGGAGCATAACTAGCAATTTGGGTTGAGTTCTACCAACTTTAGTCCAGTTATCTTTATCCTGGGTCTTAATAAATTATTACCCCTGTTTCTTCACAACAGTGGCGACACAATGTCTCATTTTAAGTAACCAAACTGGGTTATATTACCACTAAAAATAGTTATGCTTAATAGGGTGTGCATATGACAGAATACCATGAAATATAAATGAGATAATCGGATTTCTTGAGAGTGAATTTAAATTAATCGAGAAGTTATCCTGAAAACTAAATTTTATTAAGTAATGGATGTCACATCGTCATGAGAACATGTGGAGAGAAAAAGTATCCTTCAGAAAGGTCAAATTCTTACGAAATAAAAGACACCAGATGAGAACAGTTATTTAACTTTTATAACAATTAATAAACGTGGGCTTGGAAAGCACTTTGATAAACACAGTCTATTAAATAAAAAACAATTAATGTCTTGGTCGAATTTTAAATAGATAATGTTGTTCCTTATTCCATAATACAAATGTTAATAAACCCACTATCAATTTCGTAAATATTTAAAATCCCGACGTGGTTTTTTTTTTTCCTCTTGCTAAGTATCCTTTAAGCTTATTCGCTAACAAGTAACGAAGTCAAACACCAGTTAGGAGTATTGGTTTTTTCCAACTCTTTCATCATTTGTTTATATCAGTAAATTACTATACTTTAGGGTCTCTCCAAAGCCCGACCCATTTCCTTCACGTTTAGAGTTTTAACACCGATGTGCATAGACTTAATAGCTGGATTCAAAACAAACAAAAGCATTGAATTTTGTGGACGACATTATAAAAAATGTATCCGGTTTCTTTCTTAACATGGGCACCATCATGGATTTGGTACTATCTGTTTCCTCGTGGCACACGAAGAATGAGACATGTAAAATATTACCTTGGGGGCCAATCAACTTTAAAATATTACAGACACGCAATCTGTCATTTTCATTCTCTCCTGAAGAACAAGAAATCTGTCTTTGTTTATATTGGGGATGGTTAATACTATTGCATATCAAAACTTTTATGTTATCTTTATATTTTAAAGGATATAAAAAAAAAGTTTTGGGAAACATATTTGTCGTTTTATCTTGTCTTCTCAATTAAATTGCATCATCTGAAATATTTCGTCAATCATTTAGCACCACGATATCAAATTTCATTTTCATTCTCGGTCGCAAGGTCATTGCTTGTAAAAGTGATTACTTCCCTTGATCCCGTGGCTTGTATTTCTAATATTTCGTGTTTGACATGTATTCGTGCACTACATCACAAATTAATGTTGAAACATCTGTTTCTCACAGGCCTTTCCTTACAAAATAATAAACTGAAAAATTGGCTTCTCTTGATTTCGTAGGTTTTTAGTATTATTTTTTGTTTTAGTTTGGTTTATCTTGTTTTTGATTTCGTTCTTTTATTTTTTATTTTGTTTATTTTTTGTTGTTGTTAAGGACGATTCTGAAGCTATCCTTTGTATTCAGTGTCACATAGAGCAGATCGTTTTGACAGAATCGTTCGATGAATTTTTCATCTTGTCTCGTCTGGAGATACGTTTAGCACATTTTTATTAACAATTGATTTCCAAATTATTTGACATAATATTATGCAATTATTTTTTTTTACATATTTTTATGCAGCTATTGACTCTAGCACGTTAATTGCTCCCCAAGCAAAATAAAACAAGACAGCCACTTGAATTCACAGACACACACACACACACATGCACGCACGCACGCACGCGCGCGCACCTTCTTTCTCTTTCTCCATAAGAGGACATTTAGTTTTAGAGTTGCTTTTCTAAGACCGTTTTTATTTTCTAGATTTACAATTGATATAAATTCTCAGCTTTGCAATTTTAGACTATAAATATATTTCATGTTTCGGCACTTATTTTGATGTTATTGTTTGTTTTGATTTTTGCTGAAGTAATAACCATATCAACAGCAGGCATAGATGGCAAAATAAGATGGGGAATTCAGAAATAAAAAAAAATATCGAGATACTCAATTGACCTCAATTGATAATACGTATGTTTGTTATTAGAAAAAGCTGTTATTTTGTATTATTACTGTAGTAGTATGATATTAGCAGAATTTGTAGTAGGAGTAGTAGTAGCAGTAGTTTTTGCTTTTGTCGTTGCTGTTGTTTCTAAACATTTAGAAAATGATACTATGATTTTATCCTGGAGACATTAATTAGCAAGCCCTCGTACGCATTTGATGCGGATTGATTAATCCAAAATATTTTAAGTTGTCTAGGAAAGCTATTAAGCCTATAAACTACTAATGAACATGCTTCAATATGGATGAAAGTTAATCTTTTTTTCAGTATTTCGTCGGACATTTATTTTTCTTTAAGCTGTCGACTTGCTTTTAAACAATAAATAAAGCACAAAGTACATTGTCTGGGAAATGAGCATTTAAGCGGATACCCTTGGCGTGTTGAGTTGATAACATTTTATTTCCCGCTAGACTAATCGGTTTAAACGGGTCCAGCCTTTTGAGATATTATTTGCTTTCTTTGCATGCAATATTAGCATTCAGATCCAGATCAAGAAGTCAGAAAACGGGTGTAATCTGAGACTATTTCCATCCCAAGATGTCTTAGGATTGGAATATCAGGTGAATTAATAAGATGGTCATGTCTTCACAATACTAATTAAGCCGAACGGGAATTTATTTTACACCACACCGAAGGACAAGAAATGGCTGATGGGTCAAAGTCGTGTGTGTGGGCGTCTCAGCACATGGCCACTGATGTCACGCGACACTGATAACCATATATAGAGGAATTTCCATTTTAGATTTCACAGTGAACGTACTATGCCGGTAATGGAGTTTATTTCTAATAGTTGCTGAGTTTTAGTTTCCATTTAAAGTAGAGTTTACACGATTGCAGCTATGTTGACAGTCCAGACTTGATTAAAGATTTAAATGAGTATAAATTTGACCTTCAAATTTTTTTTGTCTATAAAATTTCTATAAAATGTTTTTTATTTATTCTGATATATATATATATATATATATATATATATATATATATATATATATATATATATATATATATATATATATATATATATATATATATATATATATATATATAACGTTTTCTATTTAAAACTTGATCATTATTCCATTAGTATATTAATATTCACCAAACATGTAAAAACATAATTATTACAAAATTCTGACTTGTTCAACTGAGCTGCTTTTCAGTTACGAATATAGAAAGGTATGTAGGCAGTTGGTTGATTTTATTATTTAATTATAATTATCAAAGTATGGCCCTACAACAGCAATTTCAGAAGAAATGCAACAATGAATTTCCTTCTTTTTTTTAAAAAAGTACTCCATTCAGACGTTCGTCACGCACGTAAAATGTAAATTTAAGAAATCTAAGATAACATTTTGTGATCACCTATTTTTTTAGGTATATGCATGCTCTCTCTCTCTCTCTCTCTCTCTCTCTCTCTCTCTCTCTCTCTCTCTCTCTGCGTCTAAATTGACGTTCAGTGCAGTGATCCTACTTGGTTGTACCCCATGAAGACGCCGTACTTTACCAATCAAAATAAACAATGTATACATTGTATTTTTGGAATTTGCCCCATTTTATCAGACAATTGTATTACACAGTATGTTCACAGAAATGCATTGATATGAACAGTTCCCTTAAGTTCACTTAAGCTGTTTCTTAAAATTACTATTATCAAGAAGTGTGATGTGATAAAACTCTTACAAATGAGGAACTAAATCGGAATTTGAATTTCTCTGTCTATTAAATATTTTAGACGGAAAAATAAATATTATGTCTTCAACAGGCGGCAATGTTGCTGTACGCAAGACCTTACTGGATGTATGATATGTAATTGTGTGTTCCTGTATGCATGCCTATACTAGATGCATCCTTTGAAATGGATTGTTCCTGTATGTGTTTCACAGAAATCACAAAGCGCTCAGTGGAGTCTGATTTAATTTAGATGGTCTATACTCATACAAACAAATATTTTGCAATGAAATTATTTTCAAAACTTACACAAGCAAACAAAAAAATACATAAAATCACCAATCACCAACCTTATCAAACACGCTATCATACAATCAAGGTTAGTATGTCTTTACAAACACAGCACTAAGCCCTCAAATATAAACGCATATTGGAGTAGGGAAAGTGAAAAAGACAAACCAATACATACACAAACACAAACTCATACATACACAAACAAACAACCAATGCCATACACAAATGTATGTGTGGCAAATTGATCAGTTTCTATCATTTTGAGATATGTTGGATCATAAAAGGGTCTTCAGTCCTCCTGGTTAATGCCAGCACGTCCCAGACATAGCACCTCACACATAACAATGACTCCAATCGTTTTATCACAAAATCGTGAAAATGGGAATGTTCAATCAGGATGATTTGCTACACTCTACCAATTTTCTATCTGTACGACTATGAAGCACATTGTGACACTACTCGCTTACGAATGCTGACGGATGCTCCAACTCTTGCCGCTGTTGCTCTAGCTCCAAATCTCAATCCTCTTTATGCCATACATTAGCACCTGCTGTGGTTCCTCTAGTGGCATCGTCACCACTGGATTCACATAACAAAATGGGCGTTACAGAAGGATTATACTCTTTGCCTCTTCTTTCTACACTTCCTCCTCCTCTAGGGCAATTTCTTCTGCCAAAACTTTCATGGACAGTTCGTCTAGGTAGCATTTTCCACGTACATCTGGAGTTCAATAATCTTCTGTGTTCTGTTCATTCTAAACGTGTTCATCCTTCAACAATGGGTGGCCAGACTGATAGATAGATATATAGTTTAATTAAAGTGAATCCGGTCGCAAAGGGTCATATGTTCACTAGTTTTCACCGCCATTTAATATGGCAGTGTGTTAATTTTCCCGTGGGGAAGGAATGGTGCCACATCCCCACGGGCATTTATGCGCACAGAGTACGCTATTAAATTTGGTCGTCATATCATACCCCTAAAAAGGTGCTAATGTTTTGAATGTAAGACCTGGGTGAGTGGGAATAGACCCAACACACACTCAACCCTATCAACCAATCAGAAGTACTGTACTAGGGGTGCAAGGGCACTAAATGGTGACGAGAGAAAAATAGTTTTCTCATATCGTCAAAATTGTTGGAGTCCGGTTGTGAAAAAGGTGGAAAAGGTCCCGGAAAGCCAGCCGTTGTCGTAGATGGATGTCGTTTACGCCCGGAACGCCCTAGCCGTACTAATTCCAAATTCAGTCCAGTTATACTAACGGACATAAAAAGTGCCAATAGTGTGCAAGCCACCTCTGCAATTGCATCGAATATAAAAGTTGTAGAATTTTCTCCTAACATACCAATATTCTAGTACAAAAGTGTACATAATATAAGTCCCTAACAATTTTTTTTATTCTAATATGTCTAAGCGACATATGAAGTGTTGTCATTGTTAGATTGTATAGATTGTAAATTTTGAGCGGTGTTCAAAAATGATCAAGTCAGTGTTTCAAAAAAGCTTGTTCTAATAGGATTCTCGTACCAAATGAGAATTCAATTAAGAAGTACATGGCAGTAGCCCTAAAAAGGGCTTTTGTGTATGGCAGGGTTAGAAAGTCCCCAGCCTATCTTCCATCTTGATGATTTGAGCGGCTGTTCTTTTTTCCTCCCTCGTAGTTAATGGAAAATGAAGTTCATGTAGAGAGGCCAGGTACTGTGCCGCTTCAAACATCTGAGTGAGTGAAAATTCATGCAGAGCATCATAGTAGTAAGACATCATTATTGAGTTGGCGAAGTTCCATTGAGCTTGATTGGGTGGTGAGAATAAGTGCCCGGAATCCAATGTATCTCACGGCGCTGTTAAACTGTCAGGCTTTCTTTTTATCCTTAATGGCCGGTTGAAGTTCCATCTTCACGCATTGTTTCTTCATAGGGTTGACCAATTATGTTTTTTGATGCAGCTACCTTAAATGCTGCTGATTCATGCTCTTCCGATGTGGATAATGCTAGGTCTTTTTCCAAGTCAACTGCCGGACTTGAAATATCCTGCTTGTCCGCTGCTGCTGGTGGTGGTGGTGGCGGCTCAATGGTCACTGGTGGGAAAACTTGCTTTAATTTCTCCAGTCCAGCTGTAAAGTCTCGGATCTTATCACTGATGACCATTTCCAGTGACAGGATAAGGGCAGTCGTTGTAAATACCGATACATTAGCAGTAACTTCCGTGGAAGTTTGCATGGCCGGCTGCCTAATTCCTGGTGGGGGTGGGGTATTTTTGTCTTAGACTGGTGGGGTCTCTCTCCGCCTCCGTCTGTTTCCCCTACTTCTCCTGCATGTGAGATTCCCCTGTTCTGTATTATCTTTATTCCATATTAAAAGAAGTGTGGTTCTTCTTTCTGCCGCTCTAAGGCTCCAGCCTGTAACAATCTTGAGTCAATTAAATATACCCATTATTGCACTGAGTGCCTGAGGGGGGGGGGGATGATTCCACTCGCTGGCGTGTACTGCTCCATATTACTTGTTGCTTGCTCGGTCGCCGCAGACTTGAATGAATGAATTATTTATGGATTTAAGTGAAACCGGCCACGAAGGGTCATTTGTTCACTATTTTACACTACCAATTAATATGGTAGTGATTTAGATTTTCACGTGAGGAATTGATGATGATGATTTTAGTTTTAAGTGAAACCGGCCACGAAGGGTCATTTGTTCAATATTTTACACTACCAGTTAATATGGTAGTGATTTGCTTTTTACCGTGAGGAAGGAATGGTGCCACATCCCCTCGGGCGTTTATGCATACATAGTATGCTATTTAATTTGGTCGTCATGTCGCGCCCCTATGAGGGGCTATCGACATAAATGAAAGACCAAGGTAAGTGGGAATAGTACAGCCACGCACTCAACCATATCAACCAATCGGAAGATGCAGAGCTAGAGGTGCAATGGCACCAAAAAAGGTGACTATTGAAAAATGGTTTCCACTTCTAGTCATGTGTTGGTGCTGGAGTCCGGCAGCGGAAAAGGATCTATGAACTGGCATGTTGATATCGTTCGTCTTGCACGCCCTAGCCATAAAAAATCGAGTCCAGTTGTTGCTAGTGGACACCCTATACCGATATTGCATTTAAATACCTTCTTTCCAGTAGACCTTCCTAACCTATTTGCAGATTTATTCTGTGAAAAAGTGCAAACCATTAGAGATTCGCTTGACAACACAATTTCACTTGACACGTCACCATACAGTTATGATACAGAATTTCAGCGATAAACATTAGGAGCATTTGAACCTGGCTCTATTGATTTAGTACGGACAATCGTGATGAAGAGTGCGCCAAAGTCTTGTCAACTTGATCCAATTCCAACATCACTGCTGCTTGAGTGTTTAGACCCAATAGTGCCTTCATTAACTGATGTTATTAATATTTCTCTCATCGGGGGAATTCCCATCATTTTTCAAAACTGCCATCGTAAAGCCTCTGCTTAAAAAACCAACACTTAACCATAACAATTTAAAGAACTACCGCCCAGTTTCTAATCTCCCATTCGTATAACAAATCTTAGAAAAAGTTGTTCTAACCCAACTTGTATCTCATTTGAATTCAATCAGTCTTTTTAGCCATGTACAGTCTGCATATCGCCCTTGCCACAGTACTGAAACTACTCTTCTGAAAGTATTTAATGACATTCTTTCCGCTTTGGATAGCGGAAAGATTACAGTCCTCGCCCTCCTTGATTTGTCTGCAACATTTGACACAATAGACCATGATGTATTACTTCACCGTCTCCAGCATGTATTTGGCATTCAGAATATAGCCTTACAGTGGTACAAGTCCTACTTAGTCAACAGGACACAAATTATATCTGCAAATGGAATACATTTCAGCCCATTTGATCTATGTTGTGGTGTTCCACATGGGTCTGTTCTTGGACCTGTTCTCTTCATTCTATATACTACCTGAAGTTGATGCTACCATCCAAGGAGTAGATAGGTACATTTCTGATGTGTAATCATGGATGACATGTAACAAGCTGCAGATGAATGATGATAAAACTGAGGGCATTCTGATCACAACACAAAGACTTTCTCATTCACATCCTTTATATCAGACAATAAATATCAGCAACACCAACATTAAATTCTCACAGTTAGTACGAAAACTAGGTGTTACCCTAGACAGTACTCTCACATTGCACCAACATGTCATGAACATATGCAAGGCTGCATATGTTGAACCGAGACGCATCAGCTCCATTCGCAAATATCTTTCAGTCGATACCACTAAAACACTTGTCTGTTCATTAGTACTTTCAAGACTGGACTATTGTAACTCAATTATGTCTGGTTCGTCACAATATCTACTCCAAAAACTTCAAAAGGTTCAACAAAAAGCTGCTCGGATAATCTTTAGAGTACCTCGATCAGAGTACACCTCAGCACTGCACTGTGCCCTTCATTGGCTATCCATTCGATTCAGAATCAAACAAAAATTTTTTTCACTGTGCTATGTTTCACTGATTGACTCCAGTCCAACATACCTATCCAACCTCACCCATGTGTAAACATCAGCAAGATAATTAGGCTCCTATTCTGACAATCTTTTATTCATTGTTCTCAATATGAAAATTAAGTCATATGGACAACGCTCTTTTGCATACCAGATTCCGGCGGATGTGGAACGAATTTCCCATTGAAATTAGACACAAAGACACAGTGGTCTCTTTTAAGAGTGCTCTTAAAACTCACCTTTTCGACTGCAGGAATAAACTTAGAGACCTAACAATGTTTTGTACCTTACATGTTTTCAGCATGTTTTTATGTTTTCCAATTTCATGGTTTTTGTTATTTGTTTTTCTGTAGTGTACTCATATCATTATAGATGTTGTATAGCACTTAGAGCTTCTAAAGATTAGGCGCCATACAAAGTCCTCTTTATTATTATTATTATTATTATTATTATTATTATTATTATTATTATTATTTTTATTATTATTATTATTATTATTATTATTATTATTATTATTATTATTATTATTATTTGTTTGAATTAGGTGTTGTCACATGGGTGGATCGCTTCCGACAGTACCGACAACATGCCCCAATGCTTGGCTAAACAAAGAAACAATCCGTTTCTTTTCCCTTTACATGGCAAGAGATTGGTAGTGGTGTGCACCTTTTGGGATGACATCTTTTTTCGTTCATGAGAAAAAAAAACATTTACGAAAATCGTCTGGCACCGGTATTTTTATACTGTTATGAGTCTCCACTGGTCTTCGGTACGTCGTAAAAATCTTCATGATTGGTATCACTCGATCTTGAAGCGTTTTCAGCGGACTAAATCATGACAGCTCTTGTTTGGATAAATCCAGTAAACTCTTTCTTGGACATTGATTCTTGGTAAGAGTACAATGTCATAGTGGGTCTTGGTTTGGAAGAGTGTGGTTACGTCACTGCTGTTTTTTTTTGGATTATTTCTTTTTTTTTTTGAGGATGTGATCTGGTCTTCTTTTGATGTCCTCGGGGAGAGCCATTTGGATCATATGTTAAGAGGGAACGAATGACAACATCTCCTAGAGAGCTGCTACCTCCAGGTTTCAAAATTATTTGCTGTTTGGTTTGAGTATCTATTCTTGGTTTAGCCATTTGCGACAAGACTCCTTTTTGTTTGTCAAAAAAGCATTTGGTTTAATAAGGAATGTGAATGATGCCTTGAACTAACTGATGCGCCGTCACTGTAAACCAGCGTAAACTTTCTTTATAACTGTCTGCAATGAAAGGCTCACTCACTTGCGGAATTTTTCACGACTGATATCGCACATGGCACGAATCAAAGATGATATCAACAGGAAGTCATGTTGACGATTGTGAGACAGAAATTAAGTGTCGGAGTATTTTTTAAATATTTTTTAAGCCGACGTGGATGTGAAAACGACTGGCCCTCCTAGAAGTCGTGAAATGAATGGATGCGAATTCTCAACTAGTCTTGTTAAGTAATGCGTTCAGTCTACGAGTAAATAAATGTGAGGTGTTTGAGTGGCATCGTCGTACGCATTAGGTACATTTCTGTCTTGAGATCGTTATAAATTTGGTATACTTCTGATAATTCTTATCCCAGTTCCATAGCGTGAAACAGTTCCACTCTGACCCACGTTCCTATCGAAGCGCGTTCTTCCTGTGTGTGATGACAATGTTAGTCTTGTTTACAGGGTTAGGCGAAGGTACGACACAAATGTAACATCAGCTTTCCATGATAACGTAAGACGGATAGTACAAGTCAGCGTAAGGCAAGTCTTCACTTCATACTTGAACACTTTGAACTTCACCGTGTACATGTAAGACGTAGTTCTAAGATGGCTGGAAAAGCGTTTGTCCTTTTCTCGAACATAGTAATACATTTATTTGATTGTATATGTGTAAAATCAGTGACATACATACATACATACATACATACATACATACATACATACATACATACATACATACATACATACAGGCAGACTATGCGCACATATATACATGTATACATATATAAAACACTACGCCCTGAAGCCGGTCTTCTCTGTTTTCATCATATATGTATAATTATGAATTTCATACAGAAAATGGAATTGGCTGCAAAAGTGCGTGATTATTGATTAGTTATTCTAATTTCGATTCGTAAAATGTGAAGTAATCTCCCGTATCAAGCCCTGCTTTTCTTTCGGCTAAACAAAAGTGGCATGAATGATTCTAATAACGATCGTCTCGCATCGAAAGTCCATTATATTCAATGAAAAGTAATGCAACTTTGCAGCATTCGTTCCCCAAAGGAGTACTATCCCACCAAACCATTGACCGAGAACATTATTTTATACAAAGCTTTAACTCCTCAAACTGGAGTTTTGCGTATTTACCTTTAAACTTTATTATCAACCAAAAATATTTTAAATTCTAGTTGCAATTTGTAAAAATGTCCTCATCGATCTGACCAATACAGAGTGGTGTCTTACAAAGAAAAATGTGGAAATGTATGAACATTTATGTGCACTCAAAATATTTAGGAAGCGATTGTTGTATAACACTGGTAGAGTATATAACTTTTGAGAAACGCCAAAGGTAAGTTATAGATTTATTGTCAAATACCGATGATAAAGCATACAATTAACGTGAAACACCAAGGATAGAATATATTTTTAAAAACACATTTCACACAGGGATACAGAATGAAATGTGTCAGCGGCTGAGGGGGGATTTCAACGTGGTCAGAATATAAATTGACTTCTCACAAGTGATGTTTATTTACTATGACTGATGTTTACTTTTGATTTTAATAAGGATGTGGCCAATTCTAATAAACTCCATTTCACTTTAACAGCATGATATTTTTGGCAATATCTCAAGCGAATATTTCATATGTGAAAAATTTGCTCAGTTTTCTTGGAAATGTTTACAAGTCATGTCGGTATTGGTTTTGTTTGGGGAAGTTCGGTGAAAAAAGGTGCAGGTGCTCGTATGGAATGTTTCGTAGCAGTGTTTCGTTTAATCGGGCCGGTGTATCCCCGAATATAAAGAAACCAAAAGTATATTTTATGTATATATGAACATTCCATCACATTAATGTCAATCTATGTCACAATTTGTTTAGCCTCACCAAATTATATATCAAGTGTAATTAATACGAAACTTTGTTATTATTAGTTAATATCGTATAATTAGTTTTAGTTAATATCGCCATGTTAGTTTAGTTAATATCACCATATTAGTTTAGTTAATATCACCATGTTCAATCAATCAATTTGATCCCGTAGTTTCCATCCAGTCAGCGTGGTCACAGTTGATAGGAGACTGTGGGTGCTGCTCGAAAATTGCCCGTACAGATGAAATCAATTATTTCTTTCCACCATTTTCGGTCCTGCGTGGCATTTTCTCTGGCATGTGCCGAGGTGATGCCATAATTCGTCAGGTCTTTTTCCACTTGTTGGATCCAGGTTTTCTTCGGTGCATTTCTTGAGACCTTTCAGGTTTCCGGTCTGGTGCGCCACAGGGCTCGATTAGGTAGACGCCTCTCTTCCATTCAGCAGACATGGCCAAACCAGCGAAGCCTAGCACGTCTAATCAGTGATTCCACTGTCGGTTGGTGAGAGCATCGGGCCCGGATTTCCACGTTTGGGATTCTGTCCAGAAGGTTTACTCCCAGTATTCGTCTGAGGCAGCGCATTTGAAATACCTCCAGCTTCTTGAGGTCCGCGTCTAGGAGGACCCACGTCTCTGCTCCATATAGGAGTATTGGGGGATGAGAGTGCGGTATAGACGCACTTTGGTCACCACCGAGAGGGCCTTTTTTCTCCATATGCACCAAGCTAGTGACCCGAATGCAGATGTTGCCAGTCCCAGGCGATGAGAGATGTCGGTGGAGGCCGCTATTGATCTGCTTCGGATTATGGACCCCAGGTATTTAAATTCCTCTACTTGCTGAAGATAAACTCCGTTAAGGCAGACGGTTACTGGGGTGTTGTCCGATGTCATTACAACTGTTTTGGCGGTGTTGATCTTTAACCCAAATCTGGCGGCTTCATCGGCGATTTCTTGCAGAATTTATGTTGCTTCGGCTTCGTCCTCAGTGAGAAATGCACTATCGTCTGCGAACATTAGATCTGTTTCATGTTCATCGAACCCTGCCCCAAAAGTGATCCCTCTACGTCCCGTGAATACCTTGCGCATGACACAATCAACCACGATGTTAATGAGGCTAGGTGAGAGCACGCATCCCTGACGGACGCCCGTTTTCACCGAGAAATCCTTCGTGTTTGCCCCTTGGATTCGAACTTGACTGGTTGACCCGTCATAGGTGTTGGTAAGTAGCCGAATGTATTTTGGCGGGTATCCTTCCGCTTCCATCGCTTTCCACAAGGCCGGAAGATGGACGCTGTCGAACGCTGCGGAGAAATCAATGAACACCATGATTGTGAGTTTTGCACACCGAATTCTTTCCTCGAGGATTTGACGAAGCAGCTTCTTCCAGGTCGAAATCCGGCCTGTTCCTCTCGTGCCGCTTCCTCTCGCCGTTTAAGTACCCTTCTATGGATGACCTTCATAAATACTTTGCCAAGTATGGAGAGCAGGCTGATGCCCCGATAGTTCTTACAGTCCGTTTTGTCGCCTTTCTTGAAGATTGGTACGATGATGGCTTTCTTCCATGCTGTTGGCACCGCATCCGATCGCCATCTCAGCAGGGCGTGTAATCTTTCGACGATGATCCCTCCATCGTATTTCAAGGCTTCTGGTGTCACCTCATCAATTCCCGGCGCCTTGTTGTTCTTCAGGTCTAAGATGGCAGTCCGTATTTCCTTCATAGACGGTTCGGACTCATCGACTAGCGCAGATAACTCGTCCATGGCGTCCACCGATTCCATCGGTCCAGGTGGGGCGTCGTAGTTGAGGAGGGTACAGAAGAAGTCCTGCCAGCGGTCCAAACGTCCTGTGTTGGAGCTGATGAATTTTCAGGTCTTGTCTTTGATGTTGTTCTCAAACGGCTGAGATTTCCCAGCTAGTCGTCGAATGGTTGAGTAAAGGGTTCTGAATTCGTTCCGGTTGGTTGCCACTTCCATATCTTTTACGAGATTTTCCCAATACACGGCTGTATCCTCCTTTAAATGAACTCTGAACAGTTTGTTGAGGCGTCTATATTCCGGTTGGTTATTTAACTTGCATTTCTTCCGTTTATCGATGAGAAACAATGTCTCTTTGGATATCCAGGGTTGAACGTGCCGCTTCGTTGATGGACACACCTCTTTGGTACTGTCTGTAATTGCCTTCGCAAGCTCGTTTGCAAGACGATCAACTCCCTCCTGTGATTCATCTGCTACCGATGTAGTAAGGGCTTCAAAAAGATTCTTTAGGGTGGTCTGGTATTTTTCCCGGACCGCTGGGTCTCTTAAGAGTGCTACGTTCGGTTTTTACTCCCGTTTGTTATTGGTTGCTGGACGCTTCAATCTTAGTCGAATCTTGATTCTGACCAGGTGGTGGTCGGACCCACAATCCGCTCCACGCATGGCTCGAACGTCTTGGAGTGAGGTTTGTAATCGCCGGGAAATTGCTACATAGTCGATGCACGCCCTGTCCCGTCCATTG
Source organism: Unio delphinus (assembly GCA_029339505.1). Taxonomy (NCBI): domain Eukaryota; kingdom Metazoa; phylum Mollusca; class Bivalvia; order Unionida; family Unionidae; genus Unio; species Unio delphinus. The sequence goes on along the minus strand of JAQISU010000157.1, from coordinate 2,272,795 downwards.
GCAGATCTCCAGGTTAATTGGTGACGAGGCAGGTGGCGGAATAGCGAATTTCCTATCCTGAGACCGTTGAGTGAAGCGAATGAAAGGAATCGTGTTCCATTGCCGTTGATCGAGCCCACTCCAAAAGGGCCAAGAACATCTGGCCACGCATGGCTGTCGCGCCCGGTGTGGGCATTTAGGTCGCCCAGAAGAATATTGATGTTAGAACGAGGCAGAGAGTCCCAGACCATCTGAAGGTTGTCATAGAATTCGTCTTTGGCCGTCTCTGGACTGACTTCGGTCGGTGCATAAACTACGACCAGATTCGTATTCGGGCAACACGACGGTTATTTCTCCGGCAAATAATGCGAAATACCAGCTCTATTACTCCGAGGGCACGAAACACATCGAGGGTGTCGGATTCATGGTGGACAGCAGCTTTAACAAATACGTCACTGGATTCCATCCCATCTCTAGTCGAATGGCGGTCCTCACTCTTCATATCACCATGTTAGTTTAGTTAATATAACCATGTTAGTTTAGTTAATATATCATTCAGATTCATGAATTTTTTTTGCCAGATTCACGTGTTCTAATTGATGTTGCAGATCGGACAAGCAAAAAACACTTTTTGACTGTAATCTCATCATCTTCATTATATCGCCTGATGATTAGTTATGCATCATTGCTGCTGCTGCTCTCTCTCTCTCTCTCTCTCTCTCTCTCTCTCTCTCTCTCTCTCTCTCTCTCTCTCTCTCTCTCTCTCTCCTGTCAGTAGTCAATACAAATTAAATAATTCAGTTCAATGATAAGTCATAATTTGCATTTGGTATCTGTTGTTGATTACGTACGTGCAAGGCTAATGGATTCTGTATCAGGAACTCATCCTCCAGCTAGCACTCACGTGTTATAATTGAATATCTGATCAACCGTTAGGAACTCCCATCTGTATTAATCGAATTTCTCATATAATAATATCTTAATTGAAAACTATTCTCATCTTATTGACCGAATATAACAAACGTTGGAGAAAGTTTTAGAACTTTACTGTTTATTATTATTATTATTATTATTATTATTATTATTATTATTATTATTATTATTATTATTATTATTATTGTTTCCCCATGCTATTCAACGAGTTATAAGGTTGCATATAGTCACATATACTTTTCTTTTAGTTCTGCTTAATTAATCTCTCAATACACTTGCGTACATTTGACAAAACTACGGTTATAAAGAAAACTGCCTTGTGGAATAAACACAGTGTATTTTGTATACTCTTTGAAACCAAGTAATTTGGAAAGAAAAACAATTTAAAGCAACGAAAAAAATAAATGACAATACCAGTATCTGAATGTGCGAGATCTAACACGTACTCGGTTATATATGAATATCTTTTTCCAAAAACTGAATTTGGTTTCACTACTTATTTTTTTTTTCTTCTTCTGTTTTTATTTATTAATATATTAACGATTTTATTGGACTTTCTTTTCACTTCATCTAATATACCGTCTATTGAAATTCACTATTATCATCGAATCTAAAACAAATTGGGATTTAAAAGAAAGTAAAATGTTTCATTTTTATCCCCAACACACGCACACACGCGCACACACACACACGCATTATAATTATTGAAACCGGATCAATTTCTTTTGAATAATACGAAACTAAAACGTTAAATGATAACTTTGGATACATATATATTAAAATTGCAATCAAATGACATTTCTGGGTGTGAAAATTGTTCAGGATCAATTTTTCTTATTCTCAGTGCTTTCGTAGAGTATATAATGATATAGCATGTTTTATAAATGTAATATTGGAATTCAGACAAGTGTGGTATTCTCTGGTAAAACGACTCCAATCTATAAATCGTTTTTAGACTTCGATCAATAAGGACCGACTAAGCATACGTGTTAGAAAGTGACTAATACCAGCAACGCTAGTGAACTAATGGCTGAGTAATTCGAGCGTTAATAACGTTTAATTAATACACCAACTAGTCACACGTAAGCATTGTGCATATCTTTTGAAGTATATTGTCTCTATTGTCAGAGATTGCTTATTGATGTTTTCCATGTAAACCCTGTGACCTTTATCAGATCTGTTAGTAAATTCATGTGACTGTTGGCAATACATTTGAATCAGTCGAGATCATCAAGGTCAAATTGGCAAACGGAACTTAATATTTTATTTTAATGTATCACATGTGTGGTTTTCTTAATGGAAAGATTGGCTAGACAGTTGTGTGTTACTTGTTTTGAAGTGGCTGCAAACAAGCGTAAACATTAAACTTAATCTATCTTCCATGCTGTCGTCAATTCGTAAGAACTGAGAGCTGTAAGCTTCCGTTCTGGTGTTTCTTGGAAGGGTTTGGAGGGGCGTATTTTTTGGGTTGCTTGTTTGTTTGTTATGTGGCGTTTGGGTGATGGGTGGATTGTTGTTTGCGTTTGTTTGTTGTTTTTTGTTGTTGGTGGTGGTGGCGATGGGTTGTGGAGACTTTACAACGGGCTTGATGTTTCTTTATTTTCTTTCGTGTAAACTGATGCTAATTGATTCCTAGATTTATATAAACCATCGTGACCGACAAGTGTTCTTAACATTGATAACGTTACTTTAAGGATTGCAACACGATCCAGACTTAACATTTTTTATTTTTCGTCATAATTATCTTCGATTTAAGATATTTTCTTTTCTTTAGATCTGCCTAGAACGAGAAGTAATGCTGAGTAAATTAATTAGTGCCTTTGGAAAACACTGCCAAAACAAATATGCATGTATCGATATCACTGCATGTATCGATATCACTGCATGTATCGATATGACATGCAACGATGTATAGGTTAGTGCAAATAATCACATAGTTAACAGTATAAGTAATTTAGTTTTCAGGTTTCTATTTGGTTGAAATAATTAGCTTTTTAATTATATCTGGGGTAAACAAACAGTTTTAAACCGACCATTTATGTAATTGCATATTTATTGTTATGTTTAAGTGAGGCAGTTTTATTTATTTATTTATTTAAATTTATTCCGTGTTCTTCGGACAAATTAAAGACTCGCCTAACCCGAACAAAAAGTTGCATATAAATGGTGAATTTTAGCTAAATCTTTCCTGATGCAAAGAAATGTTCTTTATTCATAAATCAAAAGGGGAAACAAGTTTTTATATGATAACAGCGTTTAAATTTTTTAATTGTTCAACGGTGTGGAGCATACACACTCATTCTGACTTTCACCCTGTTAGAGATAGCTCGAGAGATTTTAATTATTCTGAGTTTCATTTTGTCGTGGTCTGTGTTAATATTTTCTTTATCTTACTGCATTCCGACTGATCCAGTCACTTCACACACCGGCGGTATGTTGTTAAATCATGTAACAAACCAAATTCATGTTACGTTCAAATATTTCCTGATTCCAATGTTAACCAAAGAAGAAAATAACTGATAAAATAGAAAGTGTATTTTCAGCAACGTCCAGTCATTTATCATCACTCAAAAATTCAACGAATAGAGTCTCGTATGTCCTCCTGGGACAATTTTGATGATTCTGCCATTTTCCACATGTGATCCTCTGGGTCATTATAATTGCACACGCATGCGCTCGTTCGAGCATCATTTATGGGGTAATACAAGCCGAAAAATCAGGGGAACTATAATTTGTACTGTATGCTCTCTCGGGAAATGAAAATTGCATCGCTTCCATCCAAATAAAATTTCTTCGATATCTAGTCAGATTTGTATAATGTGAGAGAAACCGTAAACATTCGTCTTGTCCAAAGATGTATTATCATTATAAACTGGTAAACATACAGCAATACGCAATAGGCCTTCACAAGTCCAGGATGATTAGTTGCAAATCTGGTACTCTGAAAGGTTTGATATGTCACAAAGCATGCATGGGAATTTAAAAATCATAATTTTCATATTAAGAAATAGCTCTTGATTTCTTTTTTCCCTCTAATGTCCTAAATAATTTTTGTGACCTATCATGGTGTCTGATTTTTTAAAACATAACTTTAAGTGGAAGAAGAGGGGGAAAAAAGCCTATCACTGTTTTAACAATTGGAATTATTCATTTAGTGAAAAAGAAAAGCCATGGTTCATATCATGAACGTTTTGCATCGGATGAGAGTACAATAAACTTCAGTTAAATGACGCGTCGGTTGAATGTGAAGAAATGTTGTGTCATAAGAAAAAAACTCGCCTAGATCTTTACCTTTCCTATTTATATATTTGCTATAAATGTTTTAATCAATTTCGACATTGCAAAGATAGATAGATAGATAGATAGATAGATAGATAGATAGATAGATAGATAGATAGATAGATAGATAGATAGATAGATAGATAGATAGATAGATAGACAGACAGACAGACAGACAGATAGATGCATGCATGCATGCATGCATGCATGCATGCATGCATGCATACATACATACATACATACATACATACATACATACATACATACATACATACATACATACATACATACATACATACATACATCTTTATCGGCTTCTGCACGCTGATCAGTGGTTTTCTTTTTCTTCTGTAGTTGATGAAATATTGTGTAATAATGTTTTTAATTATGTAAAATGTTACCTATTACTTAAGGGATTCGAATCTTCTTCATGCTGAACCCTATTTAATCATCGGTCGTTGCAACACGTATCACCACATGCTGAAAATTTTGGTGTTTGTGTTGCAATGCACTTAACGGAAGAATATATTTGGCATAGGTAGAATGTGTTAAGACAGTTTATAGAAGGTCTAGAAATGCACAACTCGAACAATATTTAAATAATCCAAACCTTGACTCCGAAGGGGGAGAAACTTCAAGACAATGAATGATAGCAGTAGAGAAAGGTTGTAACAAAAAAAGTATGGTATGTTATGAGCCAGGACGTAAAAAAAGTCATGCAGACACCACAGTGGTACATAATATACATGTAATCGTCCAATACAGTGGTTTCCTGAACCTCATCAATCTCGTTTCCACGTGTTGCCACCCTCAAACGAAACATCCTGGCTACTCATTGCGATCCTCTTGAACAGGGGTGCAAACACTGTTAAGGCCAGGGCCAGATTGCATTTTCTGAGACCACTCGAGGGCCGCAAATACTTATTTATTTAATACAATTATTGTTCACTGGCCAGATTTGTGTTGTTTTTATTTTCCCTGAGGGACGGACAGAACACGTCCGGGGGTTGTACACCTCTGCTATATAACGTCATCGCGACCCTGATTTATATGGCAGTCTGGGAGTTTGTGAACCACTAGTCTAATCTATGATATAGTTAGCCAGCTCATTGTAAGTTTTCCTTATGTATGTACTGCGTTGCTACCTTTCTTTATTGGAATATACAATAAACATATTAATATTTTATAGTGTGATGTACAAATGCTGTAGTACATATGAACAATAGTAATCTCTAATAACGATAGATATACAATTTGGGCTACAATAAATAAAAAATTATGACAATCATCTTTACTAGTAATGAATTGCACTATACAAAAATTTTGATCGACATTATCTTTTTTTAAATTATACAAATATAAATTACAATCCTTAAAATTTCACTTTATAACAATTTCTCAAAATTTCTATTGTGACATACGTATAGCCTGTCAATTTAAAAAACAGAGTTGTAAATACAGCTGAAATATATATATATATATATATATATATATATATATATATATATATATATATATATATATATATATATATATATATATATATATATATATATATATATCTTGACACGGCAAGATGGCAGGTACACAAAACGTGAAGCAAAACTTAATAACCATTTGTAATAATATTAATAATAATAATAAGAAGAAGAAGAAGAAGAAGAAGAAGAAGAAGAAGAAGAAGAAGAAGAAGAAGAAGCTGATCCTGGTGATCCTGGTGATGTTTTCATTCTATTTTTATATTCTGTATCATCATCTTTACCATATTTGCCTATGATGAAGACAAAATATTATACTGTTGTAACAAGAGCTTGCAATGAAAGCTTCATTAAAATTACTTTATCTAGAAATGTGTTAACTACGTTCGTCTTACACTTTTTCTATTATTACCTCGTGAGGCATCTAATATTTTATTATAACGCATCTAAATAACTACAATACTATTTTATATTACCTGCTGTAATTAATTTTAATTACATCTTTAATTGATAATTTTACTCCGTTCGGAGCGTGTTATCGAAGACAGCTTCTGTCTGTAACATTTTCACCCACTTGCGCTCTTTCCAACCGAACGTTTTTCATCCGTGAGAGCGCATAACTGCAAAATGTCCTCCCAAATGCATTTATTCAAAATCGGTTACGGTTGTATGATTTCAGTATCTTCTATTAATTGCTGTAAATATTATACATTTTACTTCTAAATATGAGTTGTATCCATTTTGGAGCAAAATGACAATAGCCTCAAAGATTATGGCGTATTGTTTTATGCCATGCAAGAAGAGACAAACATGCCGTGAATAAAAGATCGGTACTTTTTGCTAATGCATATTTGACCGCCATATTAAGACTTAAATTTAATAATGGATCGCTCGACCTGGAAAGATCAAATTAGTCCCATGTCCTCGATGTTGACACATTGGGATCTTTTGCATATTCATGTGTCTTTGGTTGTGTTGAACGATCATGCTGATTTAATGTCATAAACAAGCGCAAGGGTTAACACTTATAATAACGCTAATTTGCTCTGTTTTTATTATCCGTCGTCGACAAAGAGTATAGCGTCACTTAAAGCATATTTGCTGTAATTTCGTTATTTGTTACGGCTGACTAACCGTTTTTCTACCAATACTTAACTAGTGTGAGTCAAAGAAAACTAAAACTAAATGTGTACCAATCATTCATTTAGCATTTCCAATTTGTGCTTGTCAATGATTGTTTTATTTCATTTATCTAATTGAAGTATTTATAATCAGACAACAAAATGACATATATTATTGATTACCGATGCTTCAAGTTTTACATTTTATTCCAAAAACAACAATCGAAAATTTTTAATATCCTTCACAATTTACTGATTGAAGAGAGCTAATTCCATTTCACATGCAGAAATTTCCTGTAATCAGTATTCAACTTAAGTAATTAAAGGTAATTACCTGATATTAATTAGATATCCCCAAACCTTAAGAAACATTCTACCTCAGTAATAAGAGGTAATTACCTGATATTAAGTTGATATCTCCTAACCTTATAGAACATTATACCTCAGTAATAAGAGGTAATTAGCTGCGCTGATATTACGTGGATGTCTCAAAACCTTAAGGAACATTTTACCTCAGTAATAAGAGGTAATTACCTGATATTAAGTGGATATATCCTAACCGTATGGAACATTCTGCCTCAGTAATAAGAGGTAATTACCGATATTACGCGAATATCCCCAAGCCTTAAGGAACATTTGACCTCAGTACAAAAAGGACAATTGCCTGATATGATGTGGATGTCTCCTAGCTTTAAGGAACACTCTACCTCAGTAATAAACTGTAACAAAGAAAGCGCGAAAACAGCAAGATTTTTAAAATTTAGGAAACAATTTATTTCCCTTTGAAAAGGTTGAAAAATGGAAAATGAATTTAGTTTTAAGAATCAAATTAAAAAAATAATCCGAGAATAATCCACAAATTATTTTACATAAGTCCTGGTAACAAACTGTTCTATTAGATTCAAGTTCGAGTTCTGTTGGAAAATTAAAGATGGAAGATGATGGCGTAGTTCGAGTCTTGTTGGAAAATCCAGAATTTAAAATTATGACGTATGCTGAAGTCTGTCCTGTGTTTATATATACTTCCTTATTGAATCCCCTCTACACTCGCATACAAGTCCAATCCAACAGCAATCAGCACAGATTTTCTAACGCATTATGCAACTCAGGGTCTATGCAGCTTGATGTACTAATTACCCCTTACAAACTGAAAAGACCAGCTCTTAAGCAGATTTATGCAACGGTGCAACTGTGTAGTGCAGTTTGCTGTTGACATCGACTTTAAAGCGTGTATACAAGATAAAGGCACGTTTTTACACTTAATCATTTAACAGTTATTACAAGAATTCGACAGGTTCTGAAAAAATTATGGAGGTTTTGCTAGACCAGGGAACCATAAATGAGATGAGCAAATCCCCCAATTCCATTAAAATCAAACGTGCGACAGTAGAGATTGTACATAGTCTGTCATAAAACAAAAATTCATGAAAATGCACTGGAGGCATAGCACATAGTTTTATAATGAATACATATGAATGAAATTGCAATACATGCATGATACATAGTTTCATAAGTAATAAATTAATACATATGCATGAAACTGCACTGGAGGCATAGTTTATAGTGTAATAAGGAATACATATGCATGAAAATGTACTGGAGACATAGTACATATTGTCGTAATGAATAAATATAATGAAAATGTACTACATATGTTGTATTTACTGTCATAAGTAATAAATATGCATGCAAATGTACTGGGAACATGGTACATATCGTTGTAATGAATAAAAAGCATGAAAATGTACTACATATTGTGTATTTACTGTCATAATGATAACTATGCATGAAAATATACTTGAGACATGGTACATAGTGTTATAAGTAATAAATATGCATGAAAATGTACTGAAGACATGGAAATAGTGTTATAAGTAATAAATATGCATGCAAATGTACTGGGAACATGGTACATATTGTCGTAAGGAATAAAATGCATGAAAATGTAAAACATATGTTGTATTTACTGTCATAATGATAAATATGCATGACAATACACTGTAGACATGGTACATTGTGTTATAAAGAAAGAAAACGCATGACTATGGAATGGATAACTAGTAGATATTTTCATAAGTAATAAATATGCATGAAAATGTACTGGGGACATAGTACATAGTCCACTAAGGAATACAAATGCATGACAATGTACTGGAGACATTACATAGCATCATAAGGAATAATTATGAATAAAAATGTACTGGAGACATTGTAGATATTCTACATGTGAATAAAAATGCATGAAAATGAACTGGAGACATAGTCCATACTGCTCCTTGCGTAAAGAAACATTTCGCAAGAATTGTATCACTTTTGTAGAACGTATAGGATTATTTGGGACAACTCATAACTTGATCAATATTTGTTAGCCTCCAGGTAATGACCAACTCCTGGCAATGATTGATCTGTTGACTTGAAGCAATGACCTTATGACTCCAGGCAATGACCTTTGACTCTATGTGCATCATCTGCAATCCTCTTTAAGTACAAAATCCATATATTTTTAAGATCATTAAAAAGATATGACTATTCTACATGCCAAACAAATCAGTTTAATTGTAAGGAAAACGATGACTGTCAAAAGATATGAACAAGGAGATGCGACTAAGTTGCAAAAATCAGGATTTATTAAATAACTCATTTTTCACCATTAATTTTCCGTTGTCGGGATCGTGCAGCATTTCCCCATACTGAACTTTTTCATACAGCACGATACGTGTGTCTAAATATATTTTAAAGTTTTAGGAACAATTTTGTATTGTAAATAAACAATGGACGCTCATGTAATACAAGCTTTGATTCATTATATTTGCCTGTGGATGAACAAAACTAACTGCTTAAGACGTTTCAAAGTATAGATGATAAAGCTGACGATATAAATGAATACACTGAGTCACTGATGATCATGTTGTATTGCACGAAGGCCATCAATATCTGCCTCTACATCCAAGCTCAAAAGAATCTTCTAAGGAAATCTCTTTCTTAAAATACGATTAAAATTATTTTATTTTCAGTTCTATCAGTGACTATTCCAAAAAATCAGAAGAAACGTATTTGTTCTCTTCAACCCACTGATTATTCTTGTCTATCACTAGATGGCGTTAGTATACTATGCCATTTTGAACTGGTTCTCGATTCCAAAGTTTTATCTCGTGAGCAAAATATTTGAAATAGGAACACCATCAGCAGACTGCATGCAATCTGATACAAGCAATGACTGGGAAAGTTCCATTAGATAATTAAAACGTGAACCTTTTTACGTATCGAGTTACTGTTTTCATTCTAACGCGACTGTCACTTTGGAAATTAAAGCTCTTTTTAGAATAACACCATTATTTCAGAATTGTGAATCGCTACTGCTTTCTTAATGACAGGCATAACATAACACAATGATTGAGTAAACTATTTTACTGTGATTTTCAATTCTATATTACATGGCTATTAAAAAGAAGATCGCGTCAATTTTCTTCTAGATACCAAGGGTAACAAGAGAAACCATTGAAAGTATATGAAACTGTAACTAAAACGTCAACATGATGCGGGGCGAATCTTTAAGTTGCCAAAACGTTATAAATGACGACAAGAACTTATTGGTAAGATGAAGAAGAAAGGAATTTAGAAGATAAACACATCGTTTGCCTAATCTTTTTAAATTCATATTTTTCACCACATTTTAATGCTTGTAAGAGGTTTTTGGTCTAATTTATGGATGTCTTATGAACGTTCGCCTGATCTCAAATGACAAAATAGTCTGTTTGAATATTCAGAAATGTATTAAATGTGCATATCAAGATATTATATGGAATTCAGAATATATAATATCAAACTACGGAATAATAGTTTTGATGAATATTACATTAAGAAGTGTCGAATTTTGAAGAAGAATTGAACCTTAAAGTCACTGCATTGGCCACGTAGATTGTATCACATTTAGACCGGGGAGTCTTTGTGATCTTTTTTCTACTGTTATTCTTTATTTCTATCATATCAGTGTTAAAACTTCAAACGGACCAGTGTTCCGGCTCAATAAATTGACCAGATATCTTAAAGTTTTAAGAAAGAGACAGCTGAAATTCCGATCCATGTAAAAGTTTTTAAAAGTAATATAGAGATTCTGACTGACGAAACAAACGATTGTCTTAGAAACACATTTGAAACCATTGCTTATGATTGGTCAGAGTGAAATAAAAGTGTACACCTTGTAACTTGGAAGTAATGTGAATTTAAATTGACAACCTTGATCGAAATGCTTTAGTCCAAAATTTTCTGAGAGAGAAACGTTTGACTCCGAGGAAGGTTGAGAAATTATACTGAGTGAAGTCTGAAACGGGAAAATAAAGAATAAAGAACTAGAAGTCCAAGAAGGATGAGGTAGAAGGAATAGATCGACTCGAGGAAATAGGAAACGTTGGAACACGGTCGAAAGGAAGGTGATGCAATCAGTCGTGGACATTGCGCTATTTTCACCACTCCTTATGACGATGAAATAAATTCAAATTAGACACTGCTGTTAAATCCTGTTAATAGAACTTAAGTTGAATTGAAATTACCACTATTAATTTGTTTGATTAAATGTGTTTGTGGGTTGTTTTTTTATTGTCTAAATGGTTCGTATTGCATTATTTCTTCCCAATAATCTTGCCCAGTTCTCTGTTGATATTCTATCTTTTCACTCATACCGGGTCATATTATCGAGGGAATTCGCTTCCTAGATAACTTAGCTAAATCCAATTAACTACCCCTCTTACTAAGAGGGAGACGTTACATGCTTGCATATTTATTTTCAACAATCCCCAGCCCATCCTTTTCTCTTCACTTTGGAAAGGATGTAGCTAGTACTGTTGAAGCCTTCATGTATCGAAACATTTTGTCATTTTTGCACATAAATAAAACGTGGCTACTTTTTATCCAATCTTTACATTTAAAACAATGTTATCACAGTACTGTAAGAGTGATAGGATAGCTAGCAAACCAAGAGTTCACATTTCTAGAAGAATCATACGAGCCACCAATCATATTTATACAAGTATCATACTTGATACGAGGCACCAGTCATATTTATACAAGAATCATACTTGATACGAGCCACCAGTCATATTTATACAAGAATCATGCTTTTTTATAGTTTATCACATAGTAGGTATAGTTTTTCTATATATGTGTTTCATATTTTTGATATTACCACATGTTAAAATATCATAGTATGTTATTCTGATTGGTCAAAATAAGGATATGAAATTATTGGGCACTATGATCCTTATTGATTGGCTGGCATTGTAGGAAAACGTTTTTAACCCCACCTTCTGGGATGTTTGGTTTTGAATGAACATTTTGTGGTGGCCATTTTCGAACTCGACTCGCGAAAGGAAATTGATGAAAACTTATCTCGGATGTCTGATTATGGATGTGTTACCCACACATGGGTTTGTTATGTCATGTATACAAATATCATAAGGAGAATAATGGTGTAACACTACAAGACAAGAACAACAATATTGCTTATTTGATGGCGGGGTGGGGAGTAGGAGCGAATATCCGTAACATAGATAAAGAATAAACCGTATATACAAGCGTGGTTTAAACCTTAACTTAAAGAAGTAAATAAACTTACATCTGTTTACAGAAGAATTAGAACGTAAATGGGTCTACTTACTGACAGAAGTTCAACTCTGTTTGGAAGTATATTTTATGCACAACAAATGCACCGTCTGTCAGAATGAACGAAAAAATTCGTTCTTCTTTCTATCTAAATAATTTTCACTGAAATACAAACTGTGTGATAAAAAGAATCTCAAATTGGATTTGATTTAATATTAAATTTACGAAACTCGTTGAATAATATAATATCCACTTTTTTGCTCGTTTTCCAGTAAGGACCATTTGGGTGATGGATTTTTTTTTTGTGTTCAAGTAATTTATATATCTTTTAATGACATGAACGTTTCAGCACTAATGAATATTGGTAGCACATTCCAAACTGTGCATTATTCAATTATAACACTAATAATCTGGATATTTGTTTGAAATAAATCTTGGCATTTTGAAAAGTAAATAATAAGTGGTCTAGGTGGAGAGGATTGTTAAAGTGAAGAAATAAGTAAATCATGCTAAAGCCAGGGAAGAGTATACTATTAAAAAAATGTTGATAAGTATTTTTGACAGAATGTAAATATTTGCCATTTAAACCATGATGAGTGTCTTCGAAAGAAAATGTGTTAATAAAAATGCTGTTTTCTATGTCAAAATCAAAGTAGATTTCTGAAACTCATAAAACTGTAAACCATAATCACAAAAGGTCAGAAATGGATAATGTTTTAACATTTTCAGCTATCATTCATACTTAGAAACATAAAAAGTCTGATGTCATGAAGTAAGTGGATCTTGTCAGGTTTAAATCTGTATTGATTGTATCGGCATGTAAATCATTGATGCTCTGATACCAATGTTCGTCCATAATCCCTATCTCTTTCTTAGACAAACTGGGGAACAGATGATGACAGTATGCCGACACAGCGGGAAAGAGCTTTACATGTGGTAAGCTCCACCCAAATAACGGTCTGACACAGTGATACGAAGACCTTTGTCGGCAGGTCTCGTACTCACTTATTAAATGGAAGTAAAAATAATTAATTATAACAGCGGGAATTAGAGAATGGGGGAAAGTGAGAATTAAGATTTATGTTATCCTCTCAGAAACCCAGAATGAGTTGACGGTGTCTTGCTCCCAGTTTCAGTCCGTCGTAAAACTACCATTGTTTTTTATTCTAATTTTTATCTCGATGTCTTTTAGTCCAATTTTTCTTCACATAATATATCGGTCTTATGCGTTTTATCTGATTATACTGTACCATTTTTTTCTGAATATTCTCCCATTAACTTTCTTACGAAAATACTCCATTCCTGAAACATTACAATTTAAGTCCACCATTAACACCATTAATAGGAGAGCTAGAATCCTAAAAAAAGTTGAGAACTTTTTTATGTTGAAATTTATAATACAGATTAGGTTTCTGAGAGGATAACATAAATCTTAATTCTCACTTTCCCCCATTCTCTAATTCCCGCTGTTATAATTAACATAAAAACGTATTGTTTAATACGTTTTTCAAAGAACTCAATTGTTACTATATGCAATGATACACTTGTCGTTTATCGCTATTCAACAATGTCTGAAATTTTGAATACTGTTTCTCCCACGGAAATAATAAAACTCGAAGAACTGTATCGAAGATATAAAAAAAATTGCATGGCAACAAACAATACAAAAAAGTATACAATAATATTATTTTGACAGACGTCTCAGGCATTATGACCCATAAAACGATTCCCATTAGAATGCATGATGCACGTGCAACTTTGATCCACATTTACATTCCAATAGTTTAAAACAAAGCCTTTGCCAAACATAACTTTGTGAGAAGCAACCAATTTCCTAATATTTAAATTTGATCAAGAAAAAGATCATGTAATACTTTTTAATATATGAATTATAGCATATTCGTGTAATTAATATTGCGTCATACTTCAATGGTGCAGCTCTTTACAAAAACTTAAAGTGATTGTACTCATCTTGTTTATCAAGCATACAAGACAACAGCTACACCTCCAGCCTTCTGTGTAAAAGTGCCAACAGTCATCTTAATATTAAGCAAATGAATTGTTAAGCCCTAATGGGTCATCGTTGACCTACTACTACTGATGATGAGGAGGAGGAGGATTACGACGACGATGATGATGATGACGACGACGAGGATGATAACGATGTGATGATAATGATTATTGTGTTCATTCGCCTTAAAAAAATAACTAATCTGTTGTACTTAAATTTAAAAAAAAAATAAAAGCTTATGTTATGAACGTTTGACACTTTTTGATATTTTATAAAATGTTTCCCCAGATATTTATTTAGTATATGGTATACAACTTCCCATTGATTTCCCTTCACTTGCTTTACCTTGATAATAGTTTCATCACATTATACTAATAGCGTCACTTGCTGTATCTCTTCCTTTTTATACTCCTTTTACTATTTTTTCTGAAGTCAACATCTGTATAACAGATGTTATTCAGTTTTGATGAATGTATTATAATCTATACAGGTTGAAACAAATCAAATTTCAACATAAAAAAAGTTCTCAACTTTTTTTAGGATTCTAGCTCTGCTATTAACCAGTTCTGTCTTCCTATCTGCCGCTAGAAAAACATAAATACATGTTTCACATCCTAAGAAAGGACTTTTAATAGTCTTTGTATTTTTTTAACAATATTGTTACCTCCATTTTGTTCTTAAAATATTTATTCTCTGTTTTCCTTGTTGATCTTCTAAACATTCTGTCAACACTCTCCTTTCATTTTTAGTTATAAGTATGTTGAGTATGTTCCCAAACCAGTCTAATCATCTGGTATATACAAGTGTTTTGGTAACCAGTATTAACGTAACAAATATGAAAGAATTCCTTCTCGTAAGTTTTTTTTCTAAAAATGATTTTCGCAATCTCTTAATGATCGTCATCTTTTCTAATCACTTCAACCACGTGTCACTTTTTGCCACTTTCATGTATTAATATACAATGAAATATTATAATGGATATATCATTCTAAAATAACAAATCTTCATCGTCAAAGAAGTCTTTTCTGGAGAAGGTCAAAGGTCAACTTATGTGCCATAAATGCGTTCATCAGCGTTAGTTTCTTGTTTCTGTTACACACATAATTTACATGTGTATCATTTTTCACGCTTGAAGACATTCACTTTTTAACTTAAATCATTCAATTCTAAATATTTAGCGATATGTTTCACATTGTAAAACATTGATTTAATACAAATTAAATCTTTTTTAATCAGATATTTTTCACATCGGAAAGAAATAATTTATGATCAATTACATTTTAATGTAATAACTGTCACACTTAAAGATATTTGATTTATCATACATAAAAGCTTCATGGTGAAATGTTTCATGACATTTCTCAAGCTGAAAGACGCAGACATGTCATGGCTTAAATCTTTCAATAAAGGTACGTTAGAATTCACTATACTAAAAGCTCGGACTTTCTATTGCTTGAAAGTGTGATCTCTCAGAAACAACGCTTTTACGATATTCATGTTGTATTATTATGTTTTCATCTTGGTTTTCTCGTGTTTCTATTTTTTTTTTTCATATCAAGCTTTCAGAACATTTTCAATGTTTGTGTTCTAGATATCCATAATTTCATTTCCTACACTTTTCTGAAAATGTTTAAATATAACACAGTTTAAAAAGTCAATTAATTATTTTGCATCATAACTCTTTGCTGTTGTGAAATTTCTTTGTGTCCTCTATAATGGTTACTGAGAGATACTTACCTTGGCTAAGATAAAACTTTTTAGTTTGCATTAGTTAAGATTAGTTGACGTCTATTTATACCTTTTAATGCAAAGTAGTCAGTATTAGTAATAAAAAGTTTACGACTTTGACTTTCACAAACTTAAGATGGCTTACCTACATAAATTGTAAATTCTTTAACAATGCTTTTCTTGGCCTCGGCAAGGAAATAAGGAATCTACAAGAACGGATAAAAGCAACCCAAAAAAAAATTCTAATTCAAACCTGCAATTAGATTCGAAACATGGAATATCAGACAGCGTATAAAAGCAAAAACCCTGATTTAAAGATGCACGTTGATTGGTAACGTGGAATCTCAAACAACGTATAAAAGCAAACCCAACTGAAACTTGTACGTAGATCAGTAACGTGGAATCTCAAACAACGGATAAAGAAAAAGTCCCTAATTAAAAACTGTACAGATATCGGTATTGCGGAATTTCAAACAGTGTATAAAAGTAAAGGCCCTAATTCAAAATTGTATGTATATGGGTAAGGTAAAATCTCAAACAGGGTATAAAAGGATGTGGTCTAATTCGAAACTCGACGTATATCTGCAACGTTGAATCTCAAATAGCGTATAAAAGCAAAGGCCCTGTTTAAGTACAGCATATAATAACTTTAAAAATAAACTTCACAAGCAGAGAAAATACAAATGGATAAAATACAACAGCTTGAAATGAACAATTTTAAAGAAAAAAACTGTAGATGAAAACCTGGCCAAAGCAGACAGATAAATATCGGACAGTTTCTTCGATTTTCCGTCTTAGGAATTAGCGCCACAAATAGAAAAGTGAAATATTAGTAGTTTATTTGAAAAGCTAAAGAAAATTGGAGCGATTTGAACAAAATAATTAGATTACAAGACATCTATGATAAAAAAATACTTTAAAAAACAACTTTCTTTTTAAGGCGAAATACTTTGTCTTTAAAAAGTAGGACATAAAAGCAAATCAAGCAGAGGATGCTCAAAATTAATGGGCAAGCTGATGAAACTAAAGCGAAGAGGGCAAGCTGAGAAAACTAAACCGGAATGGGCAATCGGAGGAAACTAAAACGGAAAGAGCAAGCGGAGGACACTAAACGGAAAGAGCAAGTTGAGGAAGCATAGACGAAAAGAGCAAGTCGAGGAAGCTAAAATGGAAAAAGTAATCTTTATTTTGCTCCCCATATTCAATCTTATCTTACTTGCTGGTATAATCTGTCTTAATTATTCAATTCAAGATATGTCCAAGGAATTACATTCAACATAAATACAAAAGGCCAAAGTTTGGTACATTAGTGGTAACGTCTTGTGAAGTGTGTATAATATGATGTACGTTTGCCTGTTACTTTTTTATACTTTCTATTTTCAAATTCGCAAAAATCGGGGAAAACATGTTTTATGTACATCTTGTCATGACTGATCGAGTCTAAAATAATCCGATCATAACCAATTCGATTAGATGGTGCTCAGTTTATTAGAACAGAATTGTTTTGGTACTTAAGTACTTTTTCATATGCAAATTTGATTTTTTTCAATATTAATTCAAACAAAATTACGTAACAGTCGACTTATACTCGTTGTGGTCTGGAAATATTATATTAATGTTTGGAAGACATATTGCGCACTCCAGGTCAGGTACTCATTATTTCTCATATTGCTGAGTATGGTCATAACCTAGAAATGTTGACATTTAGTGCTGAATAGACATATCACATTATAAATATAACTGTAGAAATGATGTTAAGAAATGTTGATGGCTGACCCACTATGGTTTCGATCGATTTGACTATTCTGGACGAACACTTGCATACTAATTACAATATGCTGTAGTATCATCAATATTCGTGGGGGAACAATTTTCGTGGTTTTCGTGGTTGCCACAAACCACGAATTTAAATCCCCAACGAAAAATGAGCCACATAGATTGATGATCCCCCCTCCCAATTCCCGACCCGTTTTTTTTTTTACAGTGTTTCATTTAAGTAAGGATAGAGAGAAAATATAGAAAAAGCATAACATATTCAAACAATAGTAATACTAAACAGAGAGAAAGAAAGAAAAAATACTAGTAATATAAAATAACTGCATATGAAAATTAGATTTAATACTTATTCAAGTCGATCCTTCAATCTAGTGCAGCTGTTGTTTAAACATTCAAATCCTTCTGAAAGCACATTTCATTTTATCCATGCATTTTAAATCCAATAGAACAACAATCCTGAAAAAAATATATTTCTTGAAACACTAAAGCAGATTATTAAAGCTCACACTGCACAGATTGTTGGACAAAGCCACTGTTTCAACATCGTGTCAATCAAGTCTTCCGATGGGTTAGGAAGTCCAGGAACCGAGGGTGATCTAAGTTGAATTTTACCACTCTTAAGCCGCTGTGTTAACGCCATGATAGTCATAAAGTACTGATATTGCAACTTTATGGACAGTGGTTTAAGTAATAGATTATTCAAATGTACTTTAATAACTGATTGATTTGGTTTTGTTGGCGGCGTCGGCTTCCTTTGATCTTGAACACTCAAACGAAAACATGGCGAAACTGATTAATCCTGACGGGTGTTTGATATGTGCTCACATAGGTGGAAGTATTGTTTTAATGTTTTTGGCTGAGTCTGCTTTGACAGATGTTAATCACTTGGTCATAAACACGTTGTAAGTATTGAACTTGCCGGGTCTTAGATATGTACTCATACAGGTGGTAGTATTGTTTTAAACATTAATGTGACCGTCGTTTGCGTCGGCATCGTTTTATTCTTTTGTATTCTTTATTTGGGGTACTTATAGAGGTTAAACCATGAAATTAACTACCTTATAATATGCAAAATTTGACAGGCAAAACCACGAATTTACGTCCCCACGAAAATGTCTTTTTTTTTTACAAAACCACGAAAATTGAACCCAACGAAAATAAATGATACTACAGTGGTAAAACGGCCATGAGAATATTTATCTAGGGCTATACATGTTCCCTTGTCAACACAAATTCTAACTTTTCTTATTAAATACGACTTGAAGATTAATTCATTTCTTTCAAACCTCTTTTTATATTTCCTAATTTTCTCTACACTCATCCTGTGTATGATAACGTGTCACAGATAAATTATAAACTTAATTTAGGAGATCACATGCGAGTAGTGCTAATTAGTGCTAAGTAATCCTCGTATTTTCTTTGCATTTTAAAATGTATAATCAGTTTACTTTCTTAACACTGCAATTTATTTCGTTTACGAGTAGCGTAAGAAAAGGTGTGCCGTCCTTTGTCAGCATATGTCAAAATGAAATAAACGTATCTAAAGTGCAACAACTGTTTTGAAGTCGTCTGGTGCTCC
Source organism: Unio delphinus (assembly GCA_029339505.1). Classification (NCBI taxonomy): domain Eukaryota; kingdom Metazoa; phylum Mollusca; class Bivalvia; order Unionida; family Unionidae; genus Unio; species Unio delphinus. The sequence continues at coordinate 2,253,313 of JAQISU010000157.1, read as the reverse complement.
GGGAAAAATATTTTATTATTATTATTATTATTATTATTATTTATCATTATTATTATTATTATTATTATTATTATTATTATTATTATTATTATTATTATTATTATTATTTGTTTACGCTTCAAATTAGATGCAGGATGTTGTCGTTTCTGTGACCAGATCAACTGATGCATATTGGGTGATCTGCATCATATGGAAATGCATTATAAAGATACTTACAAACAAAATATTCCTCGATGGAAAACGGTACTCAATCAAACAATCAATCCTCTCTGCGCCGTCTGGTGCTTGAGGCAACAGCAAGGGAGAACCATTTCCGTCTGTCGGCAGCTATTGCAGGGGCGGTCTGATAGGTGAGGCCTCTGGTCTTAAGGTCTCTCTCCACTGTTCGTCGCCAGGTCTCTTTGGGTCTGCCACGGTTCCTTTTCCCCTGTGGGGTCCATCTCGGTGCCACCCTTGGTAGTGAGTCAGGAGGCATTCTGCAGACATGTCCGAGCCATCTCCATCGCCGAGTTGAAATGATCTCAGAGATGGTGCTTGCACCCGCTCTGTGCCGAAGTTCCTCATTTGAGATCGTGTTTGGCCAGAAGATCCTCATGATGCGTCGCAAGCATTTGGTTTGAAAACGGTACTGGTACCAGTATATTCTCTGCTTGTTTCTAGGAACAATGCGTGAAGGTTATTGAGTGCATTTTCCCAAGATTCATAATAAAATTGTATAAATGTGAGACATGACCAAAACTGAATGAAACAAAAATAGCATTTACCATCGTCAAAGAAAATACCCAGATTATCCGATAATACATACGACACGTTACAGGTATGAGCTAAAGTAAGTTCAGAAATCTCTATTGCAATACAAGTGACTCAAGCGTAAATGTATATATATACTGACTAAAACTCTCATTTACGTATAGGGTGGGGGGGGGGGGGGGCAGGGTAACAGTTTTCGACTCGCTAGCTTAAATTAAAGCTTTTGACAAGCATCGTAATAGTAATGTCTGGATGTTTTAAAAAGGATATATTAACGTCTTAATTTGCAACTGTTAAACAAATAAAACATACATAAATAATATTGAACACTCAGGAAAAGATTAGATCCAAAGTTTAAACCGGTTGCTAAGACAACCGTAAATTGTCTAGCCTAATACTGAGCGAATGTATTGAATGGCTTGTGAAGAATGAAATAACTCTTGCTTTCTATTCAACATTACATGATTTCGTTCTTCAATCTATCCTATATGGAAAATTATATTATCTCGTTCTTCTGTCTCTCCTATATGGTAAATTATTTTCTCTCGTTCTTCTGTTTCTCCATACGGTATATTATATTATCTCGTTCTTCTACCTATCCTATATGGAAAATTATATTATCTCGTTCTTCTACCTATCCTATATGGAAAATTATATTATCTCGTTCTTTTGTTTCTCCTATATGGTAAATTATATTCTCTCGATCTTCTCTCTCTTTATACGGTACATTATATTATCTCGTTCTTAATTCTCTCCTATATGGTAAATTATATTATTTCTTTTTTTATCTCTCTGATACGATACAATATTTTCTCTCGTTCTTCTGTCTCTCTATACCGTATATTATATTATCTCGTTCTTTTGTCTCTCCTATATGGTAAATTATACTATCTCGTTGTTCTGTCTCTCTATACAGTACATTATATTATCTAGTATCTAGTTCTTCTGTCTGTCTGTCTCTGTCTCTCTCTCTCTCTCTCTCTCTCTCTCTCTCTCTCTATATATATATATATATATATATATATATATATATATATATATATATATATATATGCATGCATACATACATACATACATACATACATACATACATACATACATACATACATACATACATACATACATACATACATACATACATACATACATACATACATACATACATACATACATACATACATACCCTTTGTATTGTAGTGTCGTATTGAAATGATAGACGGGAATTGTAGTGTCGTCGTTTAGAATAGTTCAAGGGTGCATATTTATAATTTATTAAGAGAGAGGCAGCATATACCATCGCCGTTTTGAGCCAACACGTCCATATATATTAAGCACTAATTGATTTCTGTAATGAGAAACTGGTATATGGTCGACTATACTTTTGATTGTATGTTATCGCTGATACCACACGCCTGTTTACGATAAAGCGCCGTCCATGTCAAATAAGTTCCACAGTTTAATATATTACAATTGTGTTGAATGTGCATCGTTTCATCAAAAATTCATCAATCGATTTTCAATTATGATTTCAACGTTAATATCAGTTTTGATCATCTAAAAGCACATACTCTGCTCGCTTATTATAAAATATTAGTCGAAAATGTCCGCTTCTAACGTTACTATTTTATAATCAGACTTCAGATACCAAAGATGAGCAATCAAATGCCTTGATGTGCTTCCATTGCCTATGCAAGCTGAACAGCGAGAAATAAAGATTGCATTATACCAGAAGTGATCACCCACTGAAAGTGGCAAGGTAGTAGTGCGAGTCAAATTAATGAGATAATTGAAGTCTCTTGGCTGCTGCGTGTGGTTCAGACTCATTTTTATGAGACATTTCCACACAGTGTACTCGCAGTTTCTGATTCCGCCTGATACTACTGACGAAAACGCGTGACAGTGCAAATGATGTTTGATCAGAGAAGAATGATAAGTATTTGCATCGCCTTAACTTCTTTCCTGACAGTGCTGCAGGAATGGGGTGGGGGGTGGGGTGGGGTGGGGTGAGGATTCGGGGTGGAGGCAACAATGAAAACCAGACACTTGCCTGAACTGAATTGTATGAGTTGCTTCCCCTGGTCGATCTTTGTGCTCTATTACAGTCACATTGAACATACTTTTAGGTGAATTTTATCGGACTAAGACAAATTGCATATAAATGAGCATATTTTCTACAAATCAAAACTAACCCATGATTATTTTAAAATCATAATTGTCACATTTTAATTAAGGTATTCGGGCTAATTCTTTGTACAGATGATAGCATTTATAGTGAAAAAGCACTGCCCCACCCTCTTTATACGTTAATTTTTGACAGTAAAGAGGATCGTTAACATTTTCCTGTGATAAGGCGACTCAGATCAATCAATATGGGACTCATGCATGATTACATACATACATACATACATACATACATACATACATACATACATACATACATACATACATACATAATTGTCATCGCCCCCTTTAAAATTAGTGTCGAGCTCCATTACTTGGGAAATACAATCTTGGAATCAGATTAGAAAACATAATAGCCATTCCCATATTCTCCAACTGTGGGTGTGCTAATCCTTAATAATTTCCAATCATCTACTCTCCTATTGCGGGGATGGTGACTCTGGTTGCATCACGTTTTTCAATGTATTGTAATCTGCATCCACGTATACAACCCATCGACATAAATTTGAACGAGGTGTGCAGATTTTATTTCTTCAAACCCTCTTCAATGAAGTCTCCTGAAATTGTTTTATCAGTGTAACCTTCTTTGATCGCTTATCAAAACATGCATTAAACTTAGTAACGTTCATGCATGAAAATTGTTTGATAATTTTTTTTATGTTTATATGAAATCGATAATACATTCTACATTCTGTGTCGGTCATGTACACCTGGGAATGACGCACGTAAAAGATGCTGATTAACTACCTAGTAGCACTAACAGATTGGGATCGGTTGCGGATATATCAATGAATACTGTCTTTAAAGCGTAGTTTCACACAAAAACTATCACAGAAGAATGAAAGTCTATTACTATTATATCCTGAAAGAACATGGCATCAAATTAGGCACAATTTATTTAGTTTGCGTCATTTTTGTCTGTAAATAGAAATTTTGAACTATATTTATTTCTGACGTCAATTAACTTTTTTCCCATTCTTCACGCATCACGTGTTTTTATTTAAATCATAATATCTTGAATTTATGAAAAAAATCAAATTGTTTTATTCGGTATAAAATCGATATTGTCCTCTTTTTGTACACGAATAAAGGGACTCCCTTGTGTGTGTATATATATATATATATATATATATATATATATATATATATATATATATATATATATATATATATATATATATATGTATGTATGTATGTGTGTATATATATATATATATATATATATATATATATATATATATATATATATATAGATAGATAGATAGATAGATAGATAGATAGATAGATAGATAGATAGATAGATAGATAGATAGATAGATAGATAGATAGATAGATAGTTCAGATAGATAGATAGATAGAATGCTTGATTTATTCGTACAGTGTTTGAGTCATAAATACAATGGTTGAGTTACTTATTATTTGTCCTGTTTTGTAATCTTTACCACAAGCACATTTTCTGGCAATGTCAGAAGTATCATCAACAAGATAATGTAAACTAAAATGTAAAATCCCAATTTTATGAAACATTTTGAAAAACTGGATGATGTTGTAGATCTATACAACAGAGTGTTTCCGCTATAACTATTTGATTAAGAAATATTGACACTTGACAATTTGGAGTATCTAACAATAATTACACATGGGGTGGTCTGAATTTTGTTTTATCTATTGCGTCATAGGTTTTTAGAACCTTTTAGTCCGTCATCCTCTAACTTCTGATTTTCTTTTCTTTGATGAGTGCAGCGGATAAACATATTCCGGTATTTAAAAGTCGATACATTGTACGTTACAAATGACCTAAATTATTTCGTTTCGTGATCAGAGATTGTTTCGTATTTTTAAAGACCCATCCAACCTTATATACCAATTCTGATCGTTTACCATTGACGATGCATTGTGATTGATTTATGTGATCTAGTGGTTTCAGTGGTGATCACCATTACAAGAAATAAGATCAAAGCATTACTACATCAGGACCAAATTATGTAAAATGAAGAAAAATGAAGGAAAGGTTTCATATTAACTTGTAAATCAACAAAAACAATGGCATTAATCAATTTCTTCCGCATCAAATTATTAGTCTGTCTGAAATCTCTCGCCTTATTGAATACAGCCATGATGTATGTCTCAAGCGCGAAGCCGTTTGACTTTCTACGCATTTGGCTGAAGCATCAAAAATGTCACACCTCAATAGGCTTTTTTTAAACGCTTCATCGTTAGATCATTACTTTTTTATGCATGTAAAATGTAACCTTTCCCATATCTTTTAAACCCATCAAAGGCACCCAAGGAAATTTGGGAAATCCTGGGCACGCGCATAAACTTGAATACGATGGTCCATAGTGAGCAGTACAAGTACGAAGATTATTTTGAAAGATGGCAAAAGCTTAGCTTATGATATCCGTCTATGTGAATAGTTCACTTTTGTTATGATAAAGGCGCATCCTCAATTTTTATTAATTTAACATTGAGTGGAAATTTAAATGTATTTCATATAATTTAGTGGAAAAATCTGAATTGTATCGCTGAAATAAAAACTTATAACGTGTGTTCTTCCATAGATTGTTTGGAAGAAAGAAACATAAACGAAAAGACACGATTTGTTGGCAAAGAAAACTTCGTATTACCAATCAAAACAAACTAAATATTGGTATAGTGTGATGTAATTATTTTCAAGGGAAAAATAATTTAAACTAGAAAAGAGCGGAAAAATTTTGATGTCATATTTCCATCACGAGAAGCATATATTCAAAATTGTTCACAAAATTACAAAAATCAGCCACCAAAAATGGTCTCATGCAAAGTGGCATAAGGTAAACAAGTGTATCGTTTGAAATTTTATCCTCACTAAATTATCTGAAAGGCCAACTTACGAACGAAATCCCAGATTGAACTGCAGATGGTAAACAACAAAGATCCAATGTACCCGAGTAATACCTCGTCCTCAGTGAATTTCTTTTTAGAGATACCTACAAAAAATCCTAATTCCGCTTTCAGTACGACCAACACCATTTTATAAGGTGTGTGCCACTGACTACAGTCACTACAATGTATTATCATAACCCCAGCACGAGTCAAATCTGTTAACATAACCCCGGTCCCCAGCACGAGTCAAATCTGTTAACATAACCCCGGTACCCAGCACGAGTCAAATCTGCATTATAGTTTCACTTGTTCTGCAAACGAGAGATTATTTGTTTGGGTGTTTCGTTATCGTAGCTAAAGATAGACGCAATCAAATGATCCTTACCAGGCAATTTGTTAAAAACCTGCAACGAAAGACCGCTATTATCTATATATACAATGCAAGAAAATTGTACAAAATACAACAGTTAGTCCAAGTATTCTTATCTATACTATATAATCTGGTTTTGAGATTTACGGTACAGCAACACTTGAAGGTCAAATCGCACCGAAAAAAAGAAGACCAAAGTGACTTGTCACTTGTACACGCCAACCTAGTTGACTCACGCTGATCCGATCGGGTGAACCTAGCATACGGACTCTGGTCACGTCTTCAATGCATTAACCAATGAGCCAATGCCGTCCCCAAAAGTCACACTCAACGAAATAAATATATGCATATTTCTTGTTATGTTTGTTCTATATGAAAATATTATTCTCTACTGCAAATTTCCAGATAAATAAACGTCAATATCTTTTGAAATTTCTTTTGCGGCAGTTCTATGTTTTCGGTTTTGATGTTCCAACAAAAATCACAGTCGACATTTTAGGGCGTACATATTTCGGGGAGGTGTTAAGATTGCTATGAACTTGCTGTCATAGTACCTTTATGATCATGAATTTCATACCCAAAAAATTACTTCGACTTCAATAAGGGCCCAGGATGTGAGACGTCATTGATTAGTCCCTCTGCTCTTGTCAGATACTATCTATTCCAAACGCTGTTTTACTTCCCGTTAAATCGATGTGGCGTCAGCGATCCAATAGCGATGGCCTTGCATGCTAAGTCCTTTATAGTCGATGAAGATCAGCACATCCTCGCAGCATTCGGACCCCAGAGAATATTAGGCAATAAAAACTATAATGGCACTGACATTTCAAACAAAGCTTTATCTCCCTAAAGGGGAGAGTTCCGTGCTTTTATTTTCCTTTAACTTTATTATTTCCCAGAATGCCACACATTTGCACTGCAATAATGTGGAAGTGTCGACCATTAATTTTGTGCGTAATATTTTGTTGCTATTGACAAAATATTTTCTGGCATCTCAGTCTTTTTACCTAACGCCTTTTAATATGTGCATGTTCATGTTTTACTTTTCCCCATAGTTTCTAAAGCTTAAATTCTCTGTGTCTGATACGCCGATTTTTCAACTGTTGAAAAGCAACATAAATTGTAGTTGTTCCAGTTGGTATATGTATGTTTGCTTGATATATTTCATTATTAAACTGCGGAAGCAGACTCTGATCGATCGTCGCATAACGTGAAGGCAGATAAGGGTCTATGTTTGCTTGCTCTACTGAATACTCCTTACAAACTGCAATTGGATTAACGTATAAGCGTGTACATGCGGTAGTTCTGCGCTTCTAGTAAGAGTCAATTGTGCAATTCCAAAATGTGTAAGGCGAGCAAACACGTTTTGTCTTCATAGCTCTTGATTTATTTCACTTCTGATATTCGGCTTATGTCTAATTAGCAAACAAGTTTTGTCTTCATAGCTCTTAATTCATTTCAATTCTGATATTCGGCGTATGTCTGACAAACAATCGAACTAAGGTCATTCTAGGATCAAACATTCATATTATGAAAGATGTATTTCCGAGCAATTTCTTTTTAATTTCTCTTTTTATTATCTTATCATGTAAAACGTTAAAGGTAAATAATTCGTTTCCATTCCTGGATTTTTCTGCCAGACCTGGAAATGTTCATTGTCAGATAATCTCTCTACAGAATGTAAAAATTTACCAAATTATCATGTCATTGTCAAGACGAAAGATCTATCCAGAAAAAGTTTAAATATACATCTCACAAACTGGATGTATGTACAACGAAAATGTATAACAGGTACCAAATCAAAAATTATGTGACCATCAAGCATTCACAGTGGGTATGACATTTTGTATGACATTATTAAACGAAATGATCACCCGCCATATTCATTCTATCTCCTCTTATAGAGGAAGAAGATGTGCCGACCAGGTTCGAACTATTTTATTCTTTTTCCAACATAATTAAATGCTGTAATTATCTTGTATGAATATTTTATTCGCCATTTAAAAAAAAAAACAAAAAAACAACAACACAAATTTTACCTCATTTTGAAGAGACCCCCAAAATGTGAAGAAAAAAAACCTATAAAACAATAAAATTATTTTAAATAAATTGAGATGTAACTGCACCAGTCCAAAAGCAGATATACATTGAATGAAGCTAACGCACGAACCCTCTTGTTCAGAGGGATTCCAGTTCGAAACTTTGGGACGTATTTCTTTTCTATCAGCATCAGATAATTAAATTGTTTCCATCCTTTAGACTGTTTCTTCGTGTCAATATCATGAAAGTTATTTATGGTAACCCACTAATTATAATTCCACTGATAACTATTCTATCCTGCAACAAACTCAGATTTCAATCTAGGAAACTATGTTGGACCGATTACTTATAGTTTTGTGTTTCACGTGATCTAAATCATGTTAGTTTCCTCTTCCCTGAGAGTCATTTATCTTTCTTTCGCCCTTTAACCATTTTCTTCTTATTATTATTATGTTCAATTGTGTTTCAACATTGCAGTAGTATAATGAAACATAGTAAAATTAAGTTTTAGGGGTGGAGGCATCTGTACTTGGTAGTTCTGTCATCACATGCTTAATGCAATATCTTCAGGTTAGATGTCTGTGCATAATACTGTACGCATAAAGATGTTTTATTACGTATGCAAAATTATTGTCCGAGCCCGTTACTCTCCTATACCCAAAGCATATTAACTCCTAAACTGTGCAAACTCTCTCTCTCTGTCTCTCTCTGTCTCTCTCTGTCTCTGTCTCTCTCTGTCTCTCTGTCTCTCTGTCTCACTCTCTCTCTCTCTCTCTCTCTCTCTCTCTCTCTCTCTCTCTCTCTCTCTCTCTCTCTCTCTCTCTCTCTCTCTATATATATATATATATATATATATATATATATATATATATATATATATATATATATATATATATATATATATGTGTGTGTGTGTGTGAGTGTGTGTGTGTGTGTGTGATAAATATTTTCATTAATGCGACATATATAGCATCAGTTAAATGTGTAACAAATAGTTTATCTTACATTTTACGTGTGCTTTACATTTTCTTAATATCTATACAATCCATTCCTATGTATGTTATGTATGTACTAGTTTTGATTTTATTCAAGCTACAGTAAATACTACTGGACTAAAATAATATGTGCATATGTTTGGTATCCACATGTCATAAACATGCTGTGTTAAACCCAACACTTTACGGCTCGATGGTATGGTTGGGTACCTTATGCATTCGCTTAACAGCATAAACCCCGATCTGCCGTAATGTAATATGAATCTGTGCAATTTTGAATTCTACTTATAAACGACCATATAATGCACTTTAAAAAAGTAATAAAATATAGATATGTTATAACGCAGTTAGGATTCGGTTGTTTCATTTTCCCATTATTCTGATAACAAGATGATGATATAAATAAATAAAATATGAAATATTCAGATATATAATGAAAACGTTCTTTTTCACAAACTTACTCTATACAAATTGTCACATTTTTCACCTTCACTCTTACCGTTAACTTGTGCTCTGCTCATTTTTACCATCCTAGTCAATCGAGAAATTTCACGGACAACCGAAATACTTGTGAGATTCGTGGAAAACTGAAATACGTGTAAAGTTCATGGAAAATTGACATACGAATAAAGTTCATGTATTATTGACATACGTGTAAAGTTCATGGAAAACTGGCATACATCTAAAATTCATGGAAAATTGACATACGTCTAAAGTTCATGGAAAATTGACATACGTCTAAAGTTCATGGAAAATTGACATACGTCTAAAGTTCATGGAAAATTGACATACGTGATAAAAAAGCAAACACGCAAAGAAAGTAGCACCTTTTATTTTCACGGATGAAACAAAAAATGTTGAACCTGACATTCGGAAAACAGGAAGTAAATGAACCACTGTTTAAACATAAATCCATCAAATGGTATAAATATTAAACCACTTTAGAGCCTTTCATTGGCAGAAACGTTTTCTAAGTTATTCACATTTTACCAGAAGTAATCGTCGCATATATAATTAATTTTATACGTATATTCTAATTTGTTTAAGACAAATTTGTACCTTTATTCGCTAGTCAAAATATGAAAAGTAGCGATCCTTTTACACTGAACATTGATATGGCATTGAATGCTGGCTTACATTAAGAAAAGATTAGATATTTCTTATAGGAATATATGCCAAAATAATAGTCTTATGTGTTCTTCCGATGTTTGTGTTGCTAAATTTGTAAATGGTGTTTGCATTGGGATTCTTTTAAGACAAGCAAACGAAATCAATAATGATGTCTGGTCACATTTTTTTCCTTCTTTTTCTACAACGAATTTGTTTCCATTAACCTCCTCCCCGATGAAACAGCCTCTAATTTCTCGCTAGAAACTTACTATCTGGAAGACTAACTTCTCATTAGAAAGTGAAACCCGTAAGGAATAAACGTCATATCTCCCACATTGGTCCATTTTATTATTAAAGTATGGTTTTATTACGATTCCTGATTTTCTCATTCGCGATATATAACCAAATAAAGTACGTGTTGTTAAAACTATGCCAAATCATGTACCAGGATATGCGTATACCTGGGATTTATTTAGTTATTTAGTTACATTTTTTGACCAAAAAAAAAATTAAACTACAAACACAATAGATAGAGGAATAATTGTTTTTAATCGTTTGGATTGTGTAAATAAGCATCTAGAACCAAAATTCATGTAGCTTTTGTAATGCTGTTGTTATTATGTTTTGTTGTTCATCGGTTATGTATAAATATACTCGGCAGCTTTGTACCTTTGAGAAAGGAATTGGTCGATTTCGACAGCGCTTAAACTTGTTTTACACCAATTCTGCACGGTTGTAATACATTCTGATTTAACACACACACACACACACACACACACACACACACATGAGAAAATGCAAGCCTACTGCCTCCAAAGGAGTCCAAACTACAATTATATTTAAACCAACCAACCCCCAATTTTTTATATATACAAATAATAGTAAACAAAACCCTTTCCATATATGTTCTTGTTTCGATTTACACTGTTCTTAGAACACTCTCTGGAGATTTCTTTTGATACTTTCCAAATCCTTTAATCTGTGATCTAAAATTACGCATGGATTTTGTATTTAAACAAATGTGTAAAATATTGAAATGATGTCAACGCATGCGAAACAGCTTGCATTTATGTATATACATTTATCGAATGGGGAAATTTGACCAAAACAATCAAGTCAATACCTGTTAGATTGGCAAACGTTAACCCAGATCGACCACAAAGAATCCACAAAGCAGTATATGCTTTACGTGTACACATATATGTTCTCTTCTAACCAGGAATGAAAAGATTTTTGTTTACAGTTGGTTATTCCCGACGATCTGTTTAAATAACAAGCACTTTGAAAATATAATATATCTAGATAATAATGCAAAAATGGTTGTTGAGTGAATCAAGGATGAACATTACTGATTTCGTGATGAATTTTCCAGCGAACTTTCACACATTAACGGCTCATTGCCATATCAGTTTATTCGGTTTTTTTCCATATAACAATTAATGCCACGTGAGATCAAAAAGCTGTGTGTTCAAATTCTGAACTCAGCTTGGATCGCTTTGTTTTTCAGTATTCCAATTACCTTTCAGACAAAAATATCGTTCAGATATCGCATTACGGAGGCGTGGTTTGGACCGACTGAACAAAATTGAACCACCTAATTATAAATAGCCTCAGCCCCATGACTTGTTAAAGCAACGCCCTAAATTTAAAGTTATCCAATCAGTGAAGAAGAGTATTATGCGCGCGTTGTCACGCTAGTGTTTTTCTGACAGCATGTAGAAACAGCACCATCTGGGCTTTCTGTTGATGAGGCAATAAGACCGAAATGACAATATGGTGCTGACAACAAGCATAGTGCTATATAAAAGAAAACACATGGAGCATGGAACTTTTAAAAGACAGCAAACACGTTTTGGGTTGCATAGTCGTATCAGTTATTTCCTCTTGTATTCTTTCTCTATTTTTATGATTTTTAGAAGAACCACAATTTCGTTTTTAGTTTTTTACACAAGGATGTTTTTTTTTTTTTTATATCAGATACTTATTTAAGGAAGAGGAAATGAAGCGTCCATATGGCGACCATATTGTAAATCGCTAACTTTTAACGAGTCCTTAGTCCTTTTGGCGAGACAATTTAAATCGGTAAACAATTTTTCTTACCAAATCATGTGGCATTATATTCGCAAATGTTTTGTTGCACTGACTGCGTCAAAGAAAATATTGTTACGCAAATATATTAGGGTTTACTAAACTATCTCCTCACAATATAATTACTAGCTACCTCCGTTGATTCATGTTGACTAGAAAGCGTCATCCTATGCTGCTGCTGCTGCTGATGATGATGATGATTTATTATTATTATTATTATTATTATTATTATTATTATTATTATTATTATTACTGAGAAATCGTTACTTCGCTTGTATTGTAACTAGTCTTATAGTCCAAATTACAATCCGTCAATTCTGTACTTTCCAATCGCTCATGCAAATAATCCTTTAAAAATACAATTTATAACAATTTAACATGTTGCTACTTTTGTAAACAAATGCGAAAATCTATGGGTCCGGTCTGATTTAATTTATCTGAAGAAGCAGTAAACTTTAGGGTCATCGGTATTTATACGTATTACTTTAATATTTACTGAAGAATAAACATTGAGAGAATTATTTTTCACATGGAGTGCATATGCCAACATAATAATCTATATTATTATTATTATTATTATTATTATTATTATTATTATTATTATTATTATTATTATTATTATTTGTAGCAATAGTTGTAGTAGTAGTAGTAGTAATAGTAGTAGTAGTAGTAGTAGTAGTAGTAGTAGTAGTAGTAGTAGTAGTAGTAGTAGTAGTAACAATATTATTTTTATTATTTAAATTATCTTTTTATAAATATTTATAAACTTTAATTTGTAATGAACCATGAATAAAGGGTGAGTGCGTACACTTCGGTATAAGCTATGGTACACGCTATACTGTCCAGCTCTTCCCTACAATTAATTGTATAAAACATTTTATTATCTAACATTTCACTATAATTATTGGTACAAAACATTTTACTGTCCATCACTTCACTACAATTGAACGTACCAATTTTGTGCTAACACTTCCCTATAATTAATGGTAACAACACTTTACTATCCAATACTTCAACATAATTGAAAGCACCAACACTTTACTATCCAATACTTCAACATAATTGAAAGTACCAACACTTTACTATCCAATTATTACCGAATGTCTCTCCATTGCATTTTAAAAGTGTTAAAATTAGCTTCTATAAAATAAATATGCAACATCCCGACTTACTTTGCAAGGTTATCTACTTCAAAGAGCAAAGTGTATTTACTTTTGAAAATAATTCGAATAACTAGGTTTGTATAAGAATACGGTAGCTTATTTCCTTAATTCACATGTGTATTATAAGTAAGTACGCATAGGTAAGTTTGGATGAATGGATGGACTATTTATTAATTTTTTAAAGGTCAACCGTTGTGTCCATACTTGCCTCGATTCCCTCTTCTGACATTATTATATACAGATAAACTGCCTTGATATCCCCTTTGTGTCACTAAAATATTCAGGATATTTGACTTCCATGTATAAGGCATAACGTAAAAAATATGTTTACATACATGTACTTTTCTTTTTATTCTTATTCTTTAAATAAACTATAAATGTGGTCATTTTGAAATTAGTTTTCCAGCATTCATCGGAGCATTTTTCACATGGGGAAAAACCCCAAACTGTGTGTGTGTAATTTATTATAATCGGATAACACGGCATAACGTGAAAAGAACATCAACGGTTAAAACATTACTGGAAGGTATTATTAAATTACGATGATGATCTTCCGAGGGTTCTGAGGAAATCAGGAGATAATGGACAAATCATACAAATGGTTCCCTCTGCAAGAAACTAAACATAAGAAAGTGAAAGTTGCTCGTTTTTGTTTTCTTTCAACTTTATTGATAGAGTCTTTCTCGAAGCGAAATAAGTTTCCGCTACCCTGCTAACGTCGTTTTTATCGATGAAACAAGTATGTCGAGTAGTTCTGAATAACGTTACTTCCTTAAGGGATGAACGTATATATTTCGTGCTGGTGGTGGTGGTGATCGTTTTGGTGGCGTGTTCTTGCTGATTTAAGCACTAAATTGTATCCGTTCCCTTAGCCGCAACGAGTTACTTCGAACCAGACATTAGTGAAAACGAATTAGAGCTTCCAACCAGACATTAGTGAACACGAATTAGAGCTTCGAACCAGACATTAGTGAACACGAATTAGAGCTTCGAACCACACATTAGTGGACACGAGTTAAAGCTCATAGCGCAACCCTCATAAAGTCTTGTTTCGCTGTGTCTATATTTTTTCCCCGTATATTTTTTCATTTTGACATCAATCTCTTAAAAAACTGCTAATTGTGACTGTCTAGATTACAATTTCATCGCAGAGAAAATCCAAATTTAATGGAGATCTGGGTGTTTGTAATTGAAGATATAAAACAAAATTTAAACAATGATATCTATGTGTATCCATCTATATGTTCTCCAGGTGTTTTTGTTTATGATGTCTGGACATGTCTTACCTTTATTATTGGAAAGACGTGAATAGATTTGTAATTATCTTAATTGTGTTCATAACCATTTCTGAATTTTATCGATTAGAATGATATAAAACTATTACGTATGGAGGGTAACTATAAATATTCGGAAAACACCGTAAGTAAAATTGTTTATTATTTTCATTCAAGTTATCAAATAGTGTATCTTCACAAAAATGTATAGAAAAACAAACTTTGGAAACACAGAGACCTAATAATTTCTTTAAATTAAAATAGAAGACTTAAATAACATTATATTAATGACAGTGTTATTCTCTTTGTCATTCTTTCATAGCCCATCGATAAAATAATGCAGACTCTTTTAACTGCATCAAAATGAGCTAACAAAAAAAGTTTAAGAAAAAAATAATTATAATTTTAACAGCATGTGTCCTGCAAGCCAGTATGTAAAGTTTAACTTTAACTGACCCCTGATCAAAGGGTCATTCAGCGTGTTATTGATTATATAGGGTTTATACGAGAACTATCACATACTCACAATCTGTTTAAAATTTGCCTTCGGTGCAGCATCAATAATTAATACATCTTCATTAGCTATCCCTTTCTAATCGCACACTATTGATAGAGAAATCAGGGAATGTAATCAGGGAATATATATATAAGGTTCTCCTATGTCAATCAAGGCATTTATCAAAATCATCTAAATAAATTTAAAGAAGCTCGTTTTAATTTTTATCTTTGTGTATGTGTGTGTGTGTGTGTGTGATTTAGATTTCAACGTAGCTTTAACATTTTTTCAGTCATATTGCTATGATGTATGCAGTGTATAGCAGTTTATAGTAATGTCTAGCACTGAGGCATCATACCGCAGATATACATGATGAAGTCCCACTCTGTCATATTTTCGTGACATCATACCGACCAGTGCTAGCAAAAACATCTTAATGCTGAGCTGCTAGTACCATTTTTTAAAAGACTTTGGTACGACTCGGCCTGGGATCGAACCCACGACTTCCCGCATCCGAGGCGGACTTCTTTTTGTGCTACACCTCAGAAAGTTGAACTTAATAAGACAGGATTTGGCGTGAGAGGGAATAATTGCTCCCTGTTGTCTGTCAAAGGAGGCACCATTTTTTAATTAAAATTATTATGTGTTCTTGTGGTGTGGGTGGCGATGCAGCTGAATGGATGGGTGGATGCGCCAATGTTAAAATTACTTGCATTTTCTATGTTGGTAATGCTGTTGCTAAGCAAACAGTCTTATATGCAAAATGCGTGTCATATATAATTATGATATCAGGTATGTCAGTCTCCTAATCAACTTTAGATAATTTTTGTATCTTTCATCTTTCGCCTACATTGTAAATATTTGTAACGAATACGTCTTGACATACGCTGGTTATAAGGGAGTTCCTCGCAAACATTCGCAGGGTATTATTAACCAGAGATTTACTTATTCCTATAGAATAATAATAATAATAATAATAATAATAATAATAATAATAATAATAATAATAATAATAATAATAATAATAATAATAATAATAGTAATAATAATAATAATAAAGACTTTATTTAGAGAAGGTAACTCAATTAGTTACAGAACTAATCTACCTTGAGGCCTTCTGTCTGTTATGTACAATATATACAATACATATAACATGATGTGAAGAGTCTGGCTTGACACTAAATAATTAAGGAATTTTACTTTTCAAAGTATCAAGCCTGGAACACATGCACAACGATTTCGCATGTTCATAGTCTGTCTGTAAAAATATAAACATATAAAAAAAAAAAAACATAAAAGTATCATTCTGCGTTGAAACATTCAGCTTTGAAAATGATGCAAAATGACAGACAAGCAGGCAGTATTTATTTTTGGTACTAGCACTGTTCAATTTTCTAAAGATTTCATCCATATAAGACATTGATTATGAAAAGAAGAAATGTTAGGAGCCTGCCTTATGTCGCTGGGAATGTTATTCCATACTACTGGACCAGTATATTTAAAACTTTTTTTTAAAAACAATTCCTTCTTTGGCCTTTCTATAATGTAATTTTTTCTTCTTATGGACCTTAAATTTGGAGTACCATCAGCATCTCTTTGATGAAAGATATTGCTTAGATAGACAGGAATGGATTTTCTGGATACTTTATACATCAATTTGGCTTTTCTAAGAAATATTCTTTCATGTATTGTTAAAACCTACATATTATTCATTGCATTCTGAAAATTATCTATACATTGATCTAGAATTAAATGGCAAGCCCTCTTTTGGAGCCTTATAAGTGTTGTTATGTTTGAATTAGAGGTATTACCCCAAATTACGTTACAGTAGTCCAGATATGGCTGAATATAACTTTTATAAAAGATGACCCTATACTGAAGAGGAATGCATGTTTTGATTTTCCTCAGTAGCCAAAGATAATAATTAACATTTTTTGAAATTTGTTTAATGTGAATAGACCATGTAAGATTGTTATCTATGAATACACCAAGAATTATATCTTGATAGGTCATATCAAGGCTCACACTGTCAAGAAAAACATGAAGTTTGTCGCTATCTAGTCTTACTCGTTTTTGTTGTGTTGTAACTAGTAGGGCTTTCGTTTTTTCTGTATTTAATACTGTTTTCCTTGCACCATATTTGAAGATTGTTGAGAGCATCTTGTAAGTTATTTTAAAGTACCGTTTTGATCTTACCAATCTCAGACAGTGTAGAATCGTCTTATAGAGGTCAGTAGAAGAAATTGAAGTAAATCGTTGATGAATATAATGAATAACAGAGGTCCAAGGATAGAACCTTGTGGTACTCCAAAATTAATACTTTTACTTTCAGAAAGTTGACCATTTAAAGATACTTTTTGCACTCTATCGGTTAGGTAAGAAGTAAACCAGTTTAGGGAGTTTTCACTGCATTGATAAATCTTTAGTTTTTCAAGTAAAATTTCATGGTCTACAAGATCAAAAGCTTTACGAAAATCAACCATAATCGTGCGGAGCGATTTACTTATTCCTATAGAGTACCATTATACAGAGATTTACTTATTCCAATAAAGTACTATTATCCAGAGATTTACATGTTGGTATAGCTTTGGGGACCTTAAGTACATTTTGTTAGTATTTAATAATGCAAAATGTTCAGATTAATATTGTTTGATTAATATATCATGATCAAGCGATGGCATACAAATAAAAGAAAAACTAATGCAAATACATAAATAAATAAATAAATAAATAAATAAATAAATAAATAAATAAATAAATAAATAAATAAATAAGTACACTTCTGCAGATGAAAGAATGTTATTGTTCTATTGTAATATTTTTACATTTCTACTGAACATAGTTCCCCTTTGTTATTCCAAATACAGCTACATTATGTTATAATTCACACACATTTATCGCAAATACATTTCGTTTACGGTTACCTTACACGATCATTGCCTGTGAAGCTGTAATTTCTAATGACGTCTTTTAATTGTGTC